>OZ025289.1:449823408-451023408 GCA_964019185.1 Maratus speculifer
CAAACACTATTCCTACGAAGGATTGGATCATTTCATTGGATAGCTGAGACTGATTTGTATGAAGGTCTTTATTTTTTCAGCTTTGTTTTTGGATATTTTTTATTGGAGACACTTTCCTTTTCGGAACCGGTTTAGAAAGTTAAAGTTTTTTCATGAAAAAGAATCTACAAAGTAAAAAGAATGCCTTTGTTACAGGTTCATTTCAGCTATCCAAAGTAAAAAAAATAATAATAAAAATATTGAAATGCAATTGAGGTATCTTTATAAATACCTTCAATAGGATTAGCATTACGGAGTGGGTCTTTTAACTTGACTGAAGTAGCCGCCTAAGTGTGAGAAAGAGGGAGGGAATCGAATACCCAATGTAAGTTCAAACTACACTTTATTTTATTTGACTTGTGACTACATTTAACCAGTAATCGGATTTAACACGATTTTCCTTATTTTGAATAACATGCGGTAGAAAAGTAATGATGTAATTTGTATCTCTTTTCATATGATATTTAGAGTTTGCTTAAGAAGTAATTGATTGATAAACCGCTTATCCACATTGTAGAGAATACCACTATCTAGTTCATCAATTTAAATTTTGCAGCAGAGACATGGAATATTTCGGGCTGCAGATACCGAAATGAGCAAATTCCTATTTTTAATCGTTGTAAATTCTCGCTAATAACTCCAATTCAAATTCAAGTCACCATAAAATACGACTAATAAAAAGTACTAATATTTTCCGCATACAACTGCCCACGACAAGAGTTCACCTTGGGATCTCGCAGATCAACAGCGACCGAAAAGGTTCACTTGTAATTTTTCTTCAAAGGTCAGCCTACATCATCATTCAAAATAGCTTTTAGCTTTTACTCAAGTCATTTCGAAAACATCTCAGGTATTTTCCTTTTCCTATGGATGACAAATAGCAAATGTTTCAATAGCCAGCTTGTTATAGCATCGAAACACATGCTATCTGCTGTGGTGCTAACTTCAACACTCCGGGTTAAATAAGCCAGTTACATCACCGGAACCATAAAAAAAATTGTCGATGATGCCAAAGAAAAAGCATTCGCGTCTAAGTCTGTAGGTGGATATCCTTCAAGCACGCCCATTTTTTTTTCTTGCACAGCTGGTGAAATAATAAAAATTTCCTTTAAGTTGTTGGGTACGAAAGATCCAGCTAAGTTCATCGCATAACAAGGGGGTAAAGGTTAAAAGTACCTTGTAAATTACTTTAACTTTCGATAAATTTTCATACTTCCGTATTGTTATGGCCAGTATTGTAAATGGCATGTATTTGAATAGAGCAGTGTTTCCCAACCTTTTTGGGTCAGCGGCACACTTTGGTGTATTTTGGTGTATTTTTTGTCGTCCGATTATCTGCGCTAGGGATATAGGACCAGGGGGAGTGCCCTTCGTGGGGGTCTTTCTAAGGGAACCTAACCCGTATTTACGCAAGGTTCGAAGAAAACCGCGAAAACTCCGAACGGTTAGGCAGACAGCCGCGATTGGGTTGCGGCACACTTTGGATTTAACAAGACTTCTAAGAAACATATGGTAATTGCTTAAAAAAAAGGTCAACTTTTTTGTTATTAACGAAGCAAAATTAATTTTTTTTTTCAAACAATTGTACATATATTTATCAACTATATTCATAAAAAAAGTTAAATTGTTTGTTGTTGTTTAAATTTTCTATTTGAAAAACATAGCTACCGAAGTATTATTCAATAAACTATCGATGTAAATATCTTATGAAAAAATGTTTTATTGCAAAAGATATGTATAAAGCAAATCGGGGCTTTTGTTTTATTTTCCAAGATACCAATGTGTTATTTCACAGAAATCAATCGTAAAACATTACAAATATTTTCCTCTCTCCAATTCCCATTTAAAAAGATAACTCTGAATATTTTATTCTCCAAACATTATAAATATGCCATGAAAATGTATTAAACTAAACTGTTAAATAAATCAATGACTTAAAAAAAGCTACAGAATGATATATTTTTTTAATATGATAATCTAATCAATTATAAATATATTTAATGAAGATTTTCTTACATAAAGAAAATGATTATCAAGAAAATAAAATATCGGTATTAATATCGCGATCTAAATGATAAATGAAATTACATCGAACCAAGCAGCTAGATCTTTTAAAATGCGTACCTTTCGTCAAATATATGTTATATAGCTAACAAGACCAGATTACCTTAATACGAATGGGAATGTATGAGAAAAAAATACACTACAGATAAAAACAATTCGTATTGCAAACGTATTGCATTCGTCATCACCGCTCTAAATGAGATAATAAATTATAGCTCTTCACAGAAAAGGATTGGAAAATAATTTTCGGAAGTGATAAAAAAAAAAAAAAGAAAAGTAAAGGAAAATATGTCTTCAAGTTAAAATTTGTATATAATTCGAAAGTTATGGAAATTTATGTTTCATGTTAGGTTTTAAGTAATTTTTTTAAGAGTTGAAGTATTGATGAGTTAAATAAATTTTCTTTAAAAGAAAGGTACAGTCATGTGCGGGAATGCCCAATGTTTATAAAAAACCCTCTAAATCGGTGTTTCAAATGATTAAAGCATATTTTTAAATGAATGAGTAATTATCTATTAATTTTTCTCCGATAATTGATGTTAATACAATTGTGGACTATTTTCCTCCATTAAGTTACAATTTTTTTCTTCTTTTAATCATGTTTAGGATCGAATTGCAGATAGACAAAAAATATTTTATTGAGTTCGAATTAGGCATAACTTGACGTGCAAGTCCGTAATAAAGAGTTTCGTAAGAATTGTAAAAAAAAAATCGTGTAAATCAAAATACCTAATTTTTTGAAAATTTAAATTTGATTTTATGATTAAACACTTTTAATTAATAAATTTGTTAATTCCAAAACTTTTTGAAAATAATCATGAATTTAGAGATTAAATAATTTTAATATATTATTAGAAAAGAGTGTTTTATCATTGAAGTCATACTAAATGCATTACAAAAATTTAAAAACCATTTCACAAGTTTAATTTTTTTTTAAATTATTCTTGAGGATTTTTTATTTTAAAATGTCAGATTTAAAATTTCCTGTCTTATTAAAAGTTGAAGAAAAATCATGCTATCTGTATTCGATATATAAACTACTTTGAACTACAATAATAAATGAGTTTTCCAACAAAATACGGAAATATAAAATAATTAAAAAATAAAGCTTACTATGTGTAAAGGAAGATTTCGTCAGAAAAATAATGTTAATCATTTAAAAAATTACTATTTCAAGTAGTTTCACAACAGTTCCTTATGAATCACGTATAATTAATATATATTCAATAGGATTTAAAAAGAAAACTGCTTAATACAGTAATCAGTTAAGTTTAGATGGACTGAATAAAAATTCTGTTTTAGACAGGTTACAATCTAAGAAGGGATGTCGTATCTTATGTTTGCATTGCACCGTTTTAATCAAGACTACGAAGTTTTTCCGTTTAAATAGGTTTTAATATACTGCTTATGTTGTCCTGATTTTGAAGAACTTTCCCTGCTTTTTGCGATATTAGACCCTGACAACAATTTGGCCTGTTTTATTGAATTTCGATTTTAATATCGGCAAATAAACATTAGCAATTTCTGAATTGCTCACGTTTTGGTGATAGAAAGTTTACTTATTTTATGCTATTGCGACTTACAGTTTCTTTCTCTCTTAATAACCAAGGATGCATAATACTTGCTTTTGAAAAAATGCGCAGAAGCAGCTTCGAGCAAGAGTTTATGACAGAAAAATTATATAAATAAATGCAGTTTTAATGATAGGTTAATATTTTAAACGGAAAAAAATCAAAAAGGAAAATTCCCTATCATCTCCGCTAGACAATTAGATTTGCGACCAATTTTAATTATGCATTATTGCGGTTTTAATTTGTTGATATAATGAAATTATCCTGGAAATTAGAATCCAAGGGTCGTATTTTTCAATAACTACAGTGGACAAAAATAAATAGTCATATTTAAAAAGGTATCAGAAATGGTGAATATGGATATTTTATTTTATTAAGGAAGCATAGAAATGTAACAAAAACAGAAAGCATTTTTATTTGACTTTTTAAACTATTATGCATAGCTGTATCAAAGTGTAAATTTTGTTTATAGCTGGATAGTGTATATTCATATTTAATGCACCAGAAGATGATTGCACAATTTAAGTAATTTTGGATTGAAATACAATTTAGAACACAATACATGAAAGGATCATCGGATGAAGAAAAAAAATGTATGATTTATAGCAATCGTGAAGAAGTTTTTAAGAAGTTATCCGTGACATGTAAATGAATAAAAAAAATTAGAATAAAAATTCTATTTTACGTGAGTGGTTTGAACAAGAAATGTATTTTAATGAATATAACTGCAGAGAAATGAACTTCATACATCAGACAATATTAAAGATACCCCTTTACGGTAAGATCAAAACTGAGGTCAGATTTTTTTTTTCTTACAAAGACCTGCTTTGTGTTTGCTCAAAAGGTGAATGTACCTGCATTTCTCGTGTGAAGAATGATTTTGTCTGACAGGCGATACCGTAACCGAATTTGAATTATTAAATAAATGAGGTAATTTTTTTTCTGTATACCTTTATCATAGAAAATAAAAATAATAATCTCGAATGAGCACTGGTGTTGAATTGTACCTCCCAGCAATAAGTAAAAAAAATTCAGATGATTTACAACTTGACACAAAGGTGTGCCTTGTCGAACAACAAACGCCGGATGAAAAATTCATCAAAACCAGATCAAGATTAGATAAGGTTTGATAATGCACAATATGTATTCAAAAATTTCAACAAGATAAGTTTTTGCCCTCAAGAAGTTTCGAACAATCAGTTGTATGAGACACCGCATAATTTAAAGAAACGATTACATACAATTTATTTCAGTAATTTTCATAATGTATTTTGAAATTTCCATAAATATACCAATATTAATTTTTAGCAGTTTAAAATCATTACCAAGATAACATTTATGATAATACTATGAAATACCGCAAGTGCAGGAATTTTTTTTGAGGGGTAGGGGATAATTTGGAGTAAAATCATTATTTCAAAATACACTTTTTTTTTTCTTCACAATTTTGTGAACATTTCCACAAAATCACTTAATTAAGAGATTACGGCGTTTTGGCGTATTAAATGCAAATAAATATTTCAAAAAAATTACAGACTTAATTACAGTATGAAGTTTACTTCTCCTACCTTGTAGTTTCTACGGTTGATCTTGTCAATGTTTTTTTTTTTTTTTTTTTTTTTTTTTTTTTTAAAGACTTAATTATTTAATTTTTAAAAATTACTGATGCATCTGCTGGCACATTTTCATTTTATATATCCAATTCGATAGAATAGAATATGATACCAATGAAATACCTATTTGATTTATCAATTTTAAAAGGGTATTTTATTTTGAATTGATGCTAATGATTGAGAATTACCCTGCACAAACATAAAGCAGTACAATAGATTCCTTTTGGATTATGTCACAATATAAATTTGACAAATTTTATTTAAAAAAAAATTATAAAAAAAGATAGATATTTAACTTATAAAACACAAAAAAAATTATGACATAAGCAATTATATATTTAATATTGTTATAATATATTTTTGAAGCAACACAATGCAGATGGAACGTTCACGGGCTCATTTGAAATTTATAGTAATCTTCATGGGCTTATCCCGTCTCACACACATAATTATGTGCGTGAGCAAGATGCACATTGCACGTATGGGTGAAAAATATATATTTAAACATATGAAATATAAACTTATATAGGATTTATGGGCGCAAGGCGCTCGCGAGAGCGCGGTTGAAGACACCTGCATTAGCAACATATCAGTGAATAACCAACTCTGTTAATTACCTGTAAAAGTATCTTTTCCTTCAATGCGACACTAATGCTGAAGAATTACTCTTCACATTCGTAAAGTCGGAAGCATTCTCAACTTTCTCTTAATCTAACTTTGGCGAATTTAGTTAAAAAGACCCAAACACAAGGACGAAAAATTGTGCATCAAGCATTGATTATCAAATGTTTTCCAAATTCTAATAATATATATATTTTTAAAACTTATTTATATTACATAATGAAATGAGATGTCTGAATAAACAATCATTTTTAACGCAGTAACAATTCATATTCATGAATTGCTCTTTATCTCCATATATGTGCATGTTTTTTTCTCTTTCAGCAATATATATATAATGATCTATAGAACTTAATCCCGTCACATAAACAATAAAATTAGTAGAGTTTAAAAATGTATACCAATGTTGAAAATACACTTCTGTCAATTATTGCTGATGGTTGAACCTATATCCGAATTCTTTTGTGCATCTCTGTAAATGTGCGATAAAAACTATGCTCACCATAATCTATAGAAAATATATTGTGTACTTCAGTAATTTATATAAATTTAATTATTTTTAAAGTATCATTAAAATGAAACACAAATGATTCTCCACTCTCCCATAGACCATAATATAGAATTTCAAAATTTACTTCTTGGATCGCATAAAAAACTGATGATAAAATTGGAGATATAGTAAAATAGGTGAAATAGAGAATAATTTCATAATAAGTAATTATATGTAACTGCTAATAAAGACTTAACCACAGTAAAGATATTACTGTGGTTAAAAAATCGCTATTTTTTTAACTTCATTTTTCTTTTCGCTAGAACTAATGAAAACTTTAACCACATTATGCAAAGTTAGCAAATGTTAAATTGATTTCAATCAATCAATTTTTTCAACCAACAGAGCGTTTCAATATCAAAATATTCAATTTCCGTTACTCATTTAACTGTTATATTACCAAAGAGCCCCATCACGCTTTTATCTAGCATCAAAAAGTATGTCTAGCACTAAAACAATTAAGATATTAAAAAACTACGGAATTTACAGAACAGGAAATTGAGTATTTTTAAGTTAAAATTTAAATGTAAGCACCTTACTGGAATTATTAAAATTGTTGAAAAATTTCAAAGAGTGAAATCGCATGAGCTACAAAAAACAATTTCGATCAAAAACCAAGAAATGGAGGTCACATGCAAAAAATATTTAGGCTAATCAAAAAAATTAATATCCTGGTGTTAAAATAAGAAATACCCATAAAAAAATATTTTCGGTGTCAACTTCTCATAATACAAAGATGCTTAGTAGAATTCAAGAACTTTGTTTTAAAAAATATTTTTCAAATCACGACAAAAATCGCATAAAGAGTCCAGAAAGGATGCGGTTTAAAAGTATATAAAAGTACGCGGACAAGTGGCTCACAGTATTATTCAATGACGAAAGCAAAAGGAATAAGAATGACCTTAACGGCTGAAATCATTTACTGAACTTAAATAACACACATAATTTACTTGAAGTTCATGTATATTTGCAAGAATTAGAGTTATAGATCAGGGTGCCAGTTTGGAGTTAACTTTCATTCAGTAATTTCAAATTTATTTATACATAAAGAAAAAGAAAAAAAATAAGAAAAAGCATGATGTGCTTTATTGAGTGAAATACATTTAGCGAACACATAAAATAATAATTCTTTTGAAAATTTCGCTATGAATTCTAAATTTCAGATTAAATTGGTAGCCAAACTGTCAACCCTGATAGAGACAGACGGTCGGACGGCACGAGAAAGTCAAACACTTTTCAACTATGTACAAAAGTTAAAAAATAAAATAAATAAAACTTATTTAAAATCAGAAAAATATTTCATTACACAAGGAAAGCACTCTTTTTAATCAACTCTATAATTTGTTCACGGAACTATAATATTCTATTAACCTGAACATAATAACAAAGAACAGGTAACATTATGAAACTCCTGTAAAAGTATTTTCTTTAGCAGCTGCAGAATTACTCTACTCCACTCTCAGTGCTCCAGTCGCTCCTAAAGCAAAACTATTGATTCATTCAAAATTTTGTGTTATGTAAATCTGGCTTTCATTATTATTATTAGTTAAAATTAAATTTGGCAATAAAAGAAGAAAAACAAATGGGCAAGTGTGATCGCAGATCGCACAGAAGGTTTCGTAAAATATCTCCTTCAAAACATTTTATCATCAAATTAATAAACAAAAAGCTGTTTTTCGGCACCATTTCGGATTTACTCATTAATTGCGCTAACCAGAACAGAATACTGAATTCTTCCCCTAAATGTTGCTTTGATCGCATAGATTTGTTGATTTCTCCATCAGTATCTACAGATTTAGTGAAGGTACGCAAGCAAATAAAATTATGTATAAAAATAAAATGTTACAAAGCTTAGCATAAACTTAAGAGAGATCAAACCGGTCACCAGAGGCGGCTAGTAAGTTAAATGAACATAGGAATTTAATAAATAAAAAAATGCTTCATTTCGCACGTCAAAATAGAGGATAATTATGGTGTAATATGATGAAATAAAAACAAATAAAAACGTTTTTCTCGCGATTTACTTAATCCATTAATTTAAATACATATTAATTTTATTTAAACTTGCGTGCAACAATTAGAAGAAATGAAATTTAAATTTTGAAATGTACGCTATTAAAAAATTTTTAAATTTATAAATGTCGCACATTTTTAATTTTTACACTATCGTACACGAAAAAAAAATTACTTTTAAATGCAATGTGTTTAAAAGCTGTATCTCGATTTATTTTTGAGATATTAATTTTTTTATAATTTTTAATACCAATTTTGTAATTTTGGCAACAGAAGTACTCCATTTCTTTTTAAAACGTAAAAAAGAAATTTGTATATCTATTTAAACTTGCGCGGAACAATTAGAAGAAAAAAAACCTTGAAAAAAAAATTGATATTAAAAAAAGTATTTTATTTAAAAAAGGTCTTTTCCAAAATTTTATGATTTGTTGTGTGACAAGAGGTATTTAACTATAATACACAAAATTTGAACGCTCTGACTTGTATAGTTCAGGGCTGGGTTTTTGCCGGCAGAAAATGGTTTCTGTCTTGCCAGTGGCAGAAAGTGGTTATAATCGGTTTTTACCAGCAGAAACTGGCAAAAATTGGCATAAACTTATTTCATGACGTAATCTGAGACTTCTTTTAGTAGTATTTAATTGTTCATATACATTTTACCACTCATAAATAAACAAAATATTGTGAAGTTTTAATTATAAAATAAATACATAGTTTTGAATCTTTCACATACAATCAGCCATATTATTTGCAGATAATTGAAAACATGAAAATGACATTAAGGACATAGGAGTTGTTCAAATTGTAAATAAATATCATGATTTATAAAGAAGTTAAATACTTGTTACAAATGTTAAAATCTATTGATGTTGGCTTTAGATAAAAATAAAAGATATGACTGTTCTGTTGAAGCTGCTTATAAAATTTGCTCAACTATATTTAATGCTGGAAATATAGAAACTCACAAATGTAAGATTCAAATCTCATTTAATGCAGTGCTAGTTTTTATGTCAGCATATTAATGACATTACCAGCAAGTAGCGCTAGTCTTAAAATAATATTTTCGAGCTTTTCTTTCATTCAGTACCAATTAAACAGCAAAAATAATCCTATATTATTGAATATTCTTAGTATATTATTACTTTTTCCATAACAAATAAATTTGTTCTTTCAATATTTTAAAATAATTGTACAAGATGTTTCATTGAATTTTTTGTTTGTTATTTTTGTGCTACAATTGTTTACTTCTACATTTTCATAAGAACCATTTTTTTTAATGTAGTTTCAGAAAAATAGTCTGAAAAGTAATGTTAAAATATCATAGAATTAAAAAAAAAATTAACTTTTGAAATAGAAATTCAATCGTAAACAACAATATCAATAATTAAATTCGTACAGCATCAGATTACCGTTACGAAAATTTGTTTTTTAAGTGACAGAAAATTATATAAGCAAATTATGATCATTTTGAAACTTTTTACTACTTTGAATAACATTCATAATTTTTTTTTAAATTAAATTCTTTACATATTAAATACATGTGTGAACTATAAATCATTGCAGGTTAAAGTTCTTATTAGTATTATTTCTTACTTTTTGCCGCTTACTGGTAGAAACTAGTTTCTGCCGTGCCGGTTTTAACCACCCCGGCAGAAACTTGCCACCCCTGGTATAGTTTCTGTGTACGGACTCTGTGACAAACAGACAGCGGACAGAGACGAATAGGGTTTCGTCAGATGAACGAAACCCTAAAAACAGTATAAAAGACTTAACAATTGTATTACTCTAAAAGTATTTCATTTTTCATTTACTGAGGGAATATTGTTGTTTAAAAACAACAAAGCATAATATCAACGAAGAGCCAACTCTGTTAATTACCTGTAAAAGTATCTTCTCCTTTACGGTGATGCTAATGTTGTAGAATTAAGCTTCACAATCGCAAAGCAGAAAGAAGAACGTGACTTTGTTTACAAAGAGTACGATATCGGTCTACGCTTAATATAACATGTGGAACTATTCTGAAACATCACGATTATGAAAAAAGCAAGACTCTTTTCTTTCTTTATTATTATTGTAAACTTGTATTATGAAATTAAATTTCACATTTTAAAATGAAAATTAATAAAAAGTAATAGTAAGAAAAAGAAGAAATATATATATATATATATATATATATATATATATATATATATATATACACACATTTTTTTTTTCCAAAGACTACATACTTGGCAACTACATTACTAAATTATTTCATACAGCTGGATTGCGTAAATAAAGCTATAAAAAGTGGTCTGTTAAAGCCCATTACAGTATTTTTCTTTAATCTATTGGCGTTATTGTCATGGATAAGACATATATATTCCTTTTGAAAAACTGAAAACTGTAGTGATATCATAGCTACAACACCAGTTTCCCCCCAATTTTCGTTTCAATAATTTCAGAAATGATATTTTGTATGTATTTCACAAATATTAAAACTAAGTATCTATTCTTAATAATAATAATTGTTTTTATTACATCAACTATAATATATGTAAGCAAAGAGAGAATTGCTAAAGACTACTAATTTTTACAATTTTATTTGCTAATATCTAAAACAATAATCGGCATTTTAGACGTTTAAAAATTTTAAACTAAAATTTGAAAATAAAGAGCGGGTAAAAAAGTAACAAATAAATAACTTTAAAAAAGCACGCATGACTTATTTCACGGATTATTCACGGGTTTGAAAATAATAGACTAAAAAGCAACAATATTAATTACAATCAATTCTCCGAACATTTTACAGAATATAAACGAATCAGGTAAATTCCTGACACAATAGAATCAACTGCATTCGAAAACCGAACCACTGTTTTGAAACTGTAAGGAAAAAAGAGTATTTCCTAGCCATTAAATGCTTAATAAATTTGACATATTATTTGTTCTCCGGCGATTGTTTTCAACAGAATCTGGCACAAAATGGCTTCAATATCTAATCCGTCAGCAGATTTGTACAAAAATTTAGCCAATTCTTTCGCCAATCATCTGTAACATATTCACTAAATGAGAGCTTAACCTCCTCAGGCCGGATATCACATGGACTGGAGGCGACACTAAAAAAAAATATCCTTTAAATTATTTTGAATGCTTCTAAAATTGTTAAAATTACATCTAGATTTTTAAAATAAATGCATGCATATTAGAAACATTCGTATATAGACTGATGCGTCTTTGGAGATGCTGTATAATAATTTTAAACTGGTTTTTGTAATCCCACATAAAATTTGTCTCAAGACTAGGGAGGTTAATAAGAAATACAGTTTGGGTGTGTGTGTGTGTGTGTATTTTGTCGGCCGATTATCTACGCTAAGGGATATAGGCCCTATATGGGGTGGGTTGCCCTCCGTGGGGGTCTTTCTAAGGGAACCTAACCCGTATTTACGCAAGGTTCGAAGAAAACCACGGAAAACTTCGAACGGTTAGGCCGACGGTCGCGATTGGGTTCGAACCCAGCACCTACCGTCTACCAGTTTGGAGGTCAGAACCTCGCGGCCACTGGTGGGGCAAATACAGTTTGGAAGCAGCCGTGTTCTATTTCTCACACAAATGAATTCATCGTGATTAAAAATTATTTTTTGTACTTTGTGTGAAGAAAAAAAAAAGGCAATGGAGAACTTTTATATCATATTTAATATTGATTAAAATTTAAGATCCTGCCACAGTTACCTTTAAGCACATTCTATTTACTTAAGTTGCTTGAGGGAGAGAGTTCACTTACTCCTCAAGGTAAAAAATTTTGTGTTCAATTTCTTTTTTCAAATCCCTCAAGTGTGGAGCAGATAGTTCTTCTAAAGAGATTTCCTGATTTTTGCTCCTCAAATGTAACCGTTATTATATATACATATCGGTTAAATAAGGTTTTTCTAACAGAGTCCAAGAATTAATTGGCCTATTACCTTATATATCTCGTTATTGCTGGAGCTTATGCTATTGAAAAGAATAATTTTCATTGGTTAATTACTTTTTAAGTCTACAAAAAGGTTTAAGATAGTAAAAAAGGATCTTATGATGCAATTTTGCCATATATAAAAATTTTAAAGTAAATGTTGGTCTAAGCTCCAGACAATTTAATGCACTTTATAAATTGTAAACCAAACTTATTTCAGATTCTTGTAATAGGAGAAAAATGGTCACTCGATGGAAATACACGGCATGCATCTCAAAGTATTCCCTGACAAGTTAAGCGTATCCCCCCCCCCCCCACACACACACAAACAAAAATTTAAATATTATATTTAGCAATAAATATAATGCAAAATGCACGAAAGTGATATATGTATATATTTTTTTCGTTAAAAAGAAAAAAAAAATCACGAGAATTTTATGACAAAAAATGCAACCCCTACTTGATGCACTAAAAGTTAGTTTTAAAATCAATCCGTTCAAATAGCTTACACTTATTTTAAAAATACAAAAAAGTTGATAAAATCTACAGTCATAATTAAGTAAATGTTCATAAACAAAAACCACATAAATGAAAATAAAGATAAAAGCCAATTTGCAAATAACAGTTAAATTGTGCATAATAGAGTACAAAACAGCAATCTTAAAATATAAAAAAAATATTTCGATAAAATTTAAGGAAAAACAAGAAACGAGAGTTTACACAATTTTATTTTGAATCAAATGAAGAAAAAGTAATAGAAGTTTAGGTGTTTGTTTGTAGTTTAGAAGGAAAATTAAAGAAAACAAGGTTTAAAAAAATCCCTTTATAAAACACTTAAATTCGAAGAAAAAAAAATTCTTAAAAACAATTAAAATCAGATTAAGGGGAAAGTAATTACGCAATTCTTTTCTTTCTTCCGTCTCTTTTTTTGTTGTTGTTAAAGAAAGGAACATAAATTAGATGTTAACAACTTCGACAGTGTTTTGTATGGATATTTTGCATCTTTTATATTGATAAAACAGAAAAAAATCACTCTTTAATGATAAATACGCCCTTGGGATATTTTAAAAAGGTTTTTTTCGGCAAATTCTAAAAATTTAGAAGAATAAAAAGTTTTTATAAATATTTTCAGTTTCATTTTTCATTAATTTGTTTGTCTTTTTTAATCTTTAAGGAATTTCAGCAAAACGCCAAAATCCATTGTGAATAAGTGAAGTTGAATTTGCTGGCGTAGAGCTTATCAATAAATGGTCTTTTTATGAATATTTTATTTTATTTGCTGCGTATTATTTATTTTATTCATCTTTTATTTATTTATCTATTTTTTGTGCCGGATGGAGTTTGGATCGAAACTTTTTAAGAGAAACTCTGCAAATACAGAAAATTGCAACTAATTCAAACAAAAATGTAAAAAATCAATAAATCGAAAAATATAGACAGTAATAGGTAAATTTGTCCAGAAATGTAATAACAAGACAAGAGATTTCTTTAAATATGGATAATTTAATGGTAGAATAGTTACGTTTGCCATCAAGAAACGGCATTTCAGTTGTGACATATTTGTACAGCGACATAGTTGAATTCGCAATACCGCTAAGATGGTTTTATAATTAGTAGATGGACGAGTATTGTTAGTATTGCCGATTTACACGGAAAGTCGCGATTTTCAAGCACTTCAAAATCTACACCTTAGAGCAACTATGTGGGGTACAATAAGTCCCAATTTCCATGCACCACAAACTCCTTTAACTTCTTTTAGTTCCATACTGTACGTTTATCTGCATCCAGGGAAACTTAATGCAGTAAAAATTGCAAAAACAATATCTTATGTCTATAACTGGAAATTTTTACAGTTCCATCGGCAAAAATACCATACAATTCTACTTGCTAAGACTTTTTTCCAGAAAAAGTAGTGAAAACAGAAACCGCTTATAATGGAATTACGCCTTAAATGTAAGACATTCTTAATGTTGATTTCTTCTTTCTAAAGAAAAAATAATCCAGACTTCCTATTTGGACTTCAGGATTTCGATGGAATTCCACAATTTAAGGCTACCGTCCCTGGCGGCGAAGACACTCGCGAGCTAATGCAATTCCTATGGGGAGGTTATTTTCTAATATTTCGTTTGCATTTAGACATTTTTTCATTGGATAGTTGAGATCTTTTCAACATCGCTCCTTTTTTACTTTTTCGATTTTTGTTGCAGATGTTTTTTAGGATGACATTTTCATTTTCAGAACCGGTTTTGAAAGTGAAAGGAACTTTATAATAAATACCTGTAACCAAAACCAAAAAAGGAGCGATGTAGAGAGAGACCTCAGCTATCCAGTACAAAATTTAAAAATGTCGAAATGGAAACGAGATATTAGAAAATAATCTCCCTATACGAATAGCATTAGCTCGACAGTGTCTTCGCCGGCAGGGACAGGAACCTTCACAGATCCATAAAAATAGGTTTACACTAATTTATGTTTGTACTTATGTCCGCATTGAACCATCGAAAAGTTATACACAAAATTAAACCAATTTTTTGTGTATGCTTTCGCCTATAACCAAGAGGTTTTCCTTGAATTTCGAAATATTCTAACAAAAGGAGACGTTTTGATAGCTTTGTATTTAGCAAATTTCGATATTGTATCATAGAAAAGTGAATGAAGTCATGCTAGCACTGAAACAAATTTCATGTATGTTTTTGTCTATAGATAGCAAGAAGAGCAGATATAAATGATTTTGGGAACAATCCGCCGGAAGAATGGCGTTGTAAGCGATTTTTCTTATTTTTCATAGGGTCATTCCATGTCAAATCAATCAAAGGAATTCTATATTCAACCTGACCATTTCAGATTTCAATGAAACAGCCATGGAACATTCTCTATGATGATATAAATTAGAGCATATTTTTATTTTCTATTTATCGCTTTAAAATTTCATACAATTATTTAAATTTTGAAAAATCATTTTTTTGACTTGCACAAATATTTTCAATTTTGAATTTCTCAAGTTCTATCAAACGTAGAGAATTTTTTGACTACTCATTTTAAAGTGGAGTTTATAAGGTTTAATTTTATATGAAAGTTGACTATGCATAGTTAAAAAAATGCATAGTTAAATTTTTTTTAAGTTTAAAATTAAAATTTTTTTATATAATCATTGTTAAAAAATATGAAAAAATTATGTTTGTTGTAATATTTTGAGCTTAAAATTCTGATATTTTTAGAGTGGGATCTCAATGGAATCTGAAGTTATGAAATATAAGCTGAAAATTACCATACAAATTATAAATAAATAACAAAATAGATAGAATTAAAATATTATTTTAATGGTATTGTTTAGCTTTTATTTCATAACTCCTCATCTGATTGAGATTCCATTCTAAAAATTTCAGAATTTTAAGCTTATAATATTACAACAAACATACAATTTTTTCACAAAAATTTTAAAATAACTATCTAAAAAAATTTCAAATTTTAAATAAAAAAATAAAACATTATTTTTTAACTATGCATATCAAATTAAACTTTATAAACGCATCTTTAAAATGAGCGGTCATAAAATGTTCTACATTTGATAGAACGTGAGAAATTCAAAATTAAAAATATGTAAGCAAGCCAAAAGATGATGATTTTTCACAATTTAAATAATTAACTATATAAAATTTTGATGCGAAGAAAGAAAAAAAGAGCATATATTCTTATTTATATCATCAGGCAGTATGATTCCTGAGAGTTTCATCGAAATCTGAAAGGGTCAGGTTGAGTCACTGGTTGATTTGGCATGGAATGACCCCATAGCTCTGTTGTAAATCAGTTGTTCATAAGCGATGGGCAATTCTCATCCAGTAGTCCAAAACGGAGACTCAAGATGCTGAAGCACAACATAACGAAAGGTACCAATTTTATTAAATGTTATGATTTAAATTAAGTCATTTTTACACCGATTAGTAAAACAAAACAGAAACTTAAAATGAAAATCAAAGTTGGTGTAATATTGAGGTAATTGAGGTAATAACGCTGACGTATTAACATGCATGACAACTTTTGGAAATATTAACATATGAGAAAAAAGAAAGGTTTGGGAATGATACACTCGACTAGTTAATCTTTGTCTAATAGATTGCAATGCGGTTAACTTGTTAACACTTTCAGATCAGATTTTAATTTTTAGAAAAAAAGTATTTTTACGTTAATAATATTAACACCAGTTATCCAAACAGATTAATTACAGCTCAATGAATATTTCATTGTTTGAAACATAATAAATGTTGTTTTGCGTACTATTCAATTCATGTTCATATGAAAATAAGCTAAAGAAGAGTTTTCGGTAGTTATTTAGAAAATATTTACTACTACAAGATTTAACTGATTTTACAACTATCTAATACTAATCGATGTTACGTTATTAACAGAGAAATATCAAACACGCGTGAAAAAAATCTGAATACTAGCAAATGATTGATAAAAATATACCTAAAATTATTTATTCATTCATTCTTATAGTTCGAAAAAAACAAAAGGGCGATTCATCCAAGCGAACGAGCCACATATAAAACCATGCTCAAATTCAGGTGCTGACAGACAATTCGTTGCGTAACTTATTCTACATAAATAAATCAAAAATACATTAAAAAGAGCCAGGACAATTAAGGCCCAGAATAAAACTAAACAAACGACGCGATAATTGAAACGGAGCAGACGTTCCAAAAAAGAAAAAAATCATTGCGTTCAAGATAAATTAGGGTCAAACACGTGACCTAAGTGATTTTAATCTCGATAACCTGAACTAGCGAAGGCTCTGTCAGACTAATAATCAAGATAAGAATAGCATGAAAAATGAATTTCGCATTTGTTTATTATTTTCTTAAGATTATTCAAGCATTATTATATTAGAGATAAATTTGATATGAGCTTTGGGTAGCGCCCCGATTACGTTCATAAAAAAAAAAAAAAAAAAAGACAGACTGAAACAGACTCGCGCTGTAGCCCAGAGATTTGCACGAGCCGAAATTTCCAGCCCCTGGCCTGCTCAAATACCTCATTACCGGAGTCCGATATTAAAATTAAAGTCTGACTCGAACCCGGGTTGTTATTAAATCAAAAATCTTACCCCAGACTGGCCTGGCTTTACACGAGATGCCAATATCTCTGAAGCAACATTATCTTAGAATTAAAATTATTCTAGATGTATACTCACTTATGCACCGATTTTTATTATCAGATTATGTATCCGCAATTCACGGAACATGGAGTAATCATTATTATTAATAATATTTTTGACCACTTTAAACTACCGAGCATAAAAACTTGTTTAAAAATAAATAACATCTACTCTACGACAGGGAAAAAAATGAAAAATATTTCGCTGCAATTAAACCAAATTAAATTTCTTGCGATTTCGTTAAAGAAGTGTAAACATTAGTAATAATTTAATTCTTCATAAATAAATAAAAACATTAAATTAACACGATTCCGGGAACAGAATGAAGCATTAGGCTGGATTTGGCCCACAGAAACACTGTACAAAATTCAGATAACGTTACTCCATAAAAATAGTGACAGAATTGCTGTTTTCATTTAATCGAGTAATTTAACCATTATAGCTGGTGTTGTTTTACACTAATGT
Organism: Maratus speculifer; assembly: GCA_964019185.1. Taxonomy (NCBI): domain Eukaryota; kingdom Metazoa; phylum Arthropoda; class Arachnida; order Araneae; family Salticidae; genus Maratus; species Maratus speculifer. The sequence goes on from OZ025289.1 coordinate 449,841,428, forward strand.
GCAATATTATTTATTGTACGTATTATTTCAGCATGCAGAAAACTCAAAATAGTTTTTCCTTTCCGCGAAAGAATTTTAAAATAATCTAAGAAAAAAGCAAACCCTTTTCGGAGAAATAAAAATCATCGAAATTATTATTTTAGACAATGAATTTAAAAACTTCTAAAAGTTCCTTAAATTATACACAAAAAGATATTTAAATTTTTAAATGTAAAAATTGTTGTAAACAGCAGTATTTAATAAAAAAGATCCTCTTTTTAAGTATGTCAAGACTGTTTTAGATCTCTGGCCTAAATGTTTATTTACTTCAAAAGATCATTTAAAAAGTTCCAATAATCAATACATGTTAATATAATACACCAATATTTTATTACAAAAGAAAAAATGCATTTTTATAATCTTCGCGATAATTTTATATCTGATCATATACAAAAATGAAATCCACTAAAAATAAGGCAAATGTTTCAGAAAAAACAGCCTCAAAAGTAACTATTTGAGGTAATGATGCAAACATTAAAAAAATTCTTTAAATCAAACACAAAAAGAGGTTTAAATTTTTCATAGGATTTAAATGACAATGTATTTGTTGTTTTTAATGTAAACAGTAATTTTAAAATACAAAAAGGTCATTCTTTACAAAATGAGCAAATCAGGCAGACATATCTGATTTCAATGAAAATTAACATTAAAGTACACTATATTGCCATTGATTATGGGACACTTGCGATTTTAGACATTTTACTAAATATCTAGAAAAATACATGAGGAATCATCTCGAAACTCTTAGTGTATAAATATGATAGTATACGTCATACATCTACGTGAAGATTTTTTACCGAAACTCCACAGGGGACCGTCAACAAGTTAAAAAAGAATGAATATCTTTTGAATAACCCTGTCAAAACTAATGTAGCAAAAGCGCTCAAACTCTAGATTATGATTGAATGCCTTATTGTAATACACTGTGTTCATTTTTATGCAAATAGCATGCATACTCGCAGAGTAATTAAGGTTTTTATAAAAATTACCCCAAATTTTTATAAGTTTTTTCCTTATAATTTTCAGAGTTCTTAATATAAAATAATATTTTTTTCAGAAAATATGACAAACAACATTGCACACAGTACCCTGTAATCAGAATTAAAAAATAATAAAAATTGTATGAAAAATGAGTAGGTTTACTAAATAATTTTTTACTGCGCATGCGTCAAAATATCAAATTTTCATTTGCATATTATGTTAGCTAAATGTATAGAGCAACTTTTGTAAAAGTCTCAAAATTATAGCTTGAAAATTCTGAAAGTAATCGTCTATAGAAAAAGAACAAAATCCGTTGTTTCCAAAATGAAGCAAAAAAATGAGGGATTTTATCCAAAAGTAGTCGTAACATCCCGTATTGTGTATTCTATATTGACACTAATCAATGAATATATGGATACAACCCCTCTTGTTTTTGCTTCATTTTGAGAATAACAGATTTTAAACTTATTCAATTGACGATTATTTTCAGAATTTTCAAGTTATGATTTTGTGACTTTCACAAAAGTTGCTCTATACATTTAGCTAACATAATATGCAAATGAAAGTTTGATATCGTTGACGCATGCGCAGTAAAAAATTATTTAGTAAACCAACTCATTTTGTATACAATTTTCATTATTTTTTAATTCTGATTACAGGATACTGTGTGCAATGTTGTTTGTCATATTTTCTGAAAAAAATATTATTTTATATTAAGAACTCTGAAAATTATAAGGAAAAAACTTGGAAAAATTTGGGACCATTTTTATAAAAACCTTAATAACTCTGCGAGTATGCATGCTATTTGCATAAAAATGAACACAGTGTATTACAATAAGGAATTCAATCATAATCTAGAGTTTGAGCGCTGTTGCTACATTAGTTTTGACAGGGTTATTCAAAAGATATTCATTATTTTTTAATTTGTTGACGGTCCCCTATGGAGTTTCGGTAAAAATTCTTCACGGAGATGTATGACGTATACTACTATATTTATACACTAAGAGTTTCGAGATGATTCCTCATGTATTTTTTTAGATATTTAGTAAAATGTCTAAAATCGCAAGTGTCCCATAATCAATGGCAATATAGTGTATATCATTTATTTATGAGTAAATGCAAAATAATATATTTCAGGATTTATTAAAATATAAACTTTTCATTAAATGTTGACAACGAGGTATTGTCTATATTCTTAAAATTTCAATCATTATCCTAAGGAATGGAAAGACTATATTAAAAATTATTTATAATTAAGAATGATTAATAAGTAACAAATTTGTATGAATTAGTAATTATATTATTCCTTAATGACACACATACAAAAAATAAAATAATTTTGAAAAAATTTGATGAAATGATATATTTTTATTGCTCGTTTGAACACGAAAGAAGCGCTTAAAGTTTTAAAATTATTTGACGTTACAGTTAAAAGTATATATTTTAAATATCGACACTTTCATTCTTGCATTTTATTCCTTAATGAGCCAAAAATAAGTAAATAAATAAGTGGTAAAAAACGTTAAAGGGAAAATGCAATATTTTTATCACTTGTTTGAATGTGAAAGAAAACTCTTAAAATAAAAAAACATTTGACATTAGAAATAAAAGTGTACATTTTAAATATCGAAAGTTTTTGGTTTTGCTTTCAGCTCATTTTTGCTTGATAAATATTTTAAATGAGAGTAGAAAAAATTATTGAATTGAACAAAAAAATTATAATATGATCCTGTATAAATCAGATGCAGCACTAAATTATTTTTCTTGAAATCGTGCAAACTATTGTAAAAAACCTGCACAGATTTGAAGTGGAATGCGACATACAGTAAACTTTCTGTAAGGCGGACTTTGTATAAGACGAAAATCTGTCTAACCCGAGAAATATTTTCAAGTCCCTAATAAGTCTGCGAATAAATAGGCATAGAATAAAAATTGTCTAAAACCGAATATTGTCTAATAAGGAAAATTTTCTCGGTCCTAATCGATTCCGCCTTAGACAGTTTTTACTGCACATTCCCTTTATTTAATCCAATTTTTTATGTTAGGAATTAAAAGGCAATTTTGAATTTTTTTAAAACATATTATGGACTTTTTCAGCTTAATGCTTATACAATAATATTTATGTCAGACTTTTCCTGCTGGGAAGACGGATATAATGCAAGGGTGCAATAGTTCGGTAATGATTTTCAGAAAGCCTGCGGCTACCACATGTATTCTGCTACAACCACAAATCCCAGAGATGTCCATGAGGATATCTTGAAACATTCTATCATTCGAAGTGAATCTATTCATTCTCAAAGGCCCCACCAGTGGCCGAGAGGTTCAGACCTCAAACTGGTAGACGGTAGGTGCTGGGTTCGAACCCAATCGCGACCGTCGGCCTAACCGTTCGGAGTTTTCCGTGGTTTTTTCGGAACCTTGCGTAAATACGGGTTAGGTTCCCCTAGAAAGACCCCCACGGAGGGCACCCCAGCCCTTAGGGTCGATATCCCACAGTGTAGATAATTGGCCGACATACATACATTCTCAAAGCTTAATATCACCACTACCGGCCTATGCATGGGCTGCTGTACCAAGGGGAACTAGAGTTCGAAAGAAAATACCCTGTACGCCCATATTTAATTTTTTTAATTATATAAGATATAATTAAAAATTATTATAATTATATATTTTTCTAAGCTACTTTAAAGAATTTTAAAAAATGACAATTTATAAACTTGAGCAACTTTATCATAATACGCAACACTACATCAGACATCAATTTTACAGATGTTTCTGAATTCTTTTGATTTTAAGAAACATCTTTAATTTTTTCAAAATCTACCAATTAATAATTTTTACAACTACCTTGAGATTATCATGGCGATGACGTTATCAAATTATTATTCTTAAATAAATATGGAAATTATTTATCAGATATTACAACATTATAGAAAGATTTAATTTATGTTAAATAGTTTAAGATACGGAGCTTAAAACTTTCAACTTTGAACGTTTGCAGATATGCTATTCTATGTTACAAGGTTTTTTTTTTTTAATGCCCAGTACTACTAAAATATTTTATTTTGTGTCGAGATATTGCTCTATTTGAATATAAATTGAATTTGCGCACAAAATTTTATTAAAATCGGTTGCTGTGCGAGTACGACTTTTTACGATTTTTTTCTGATTTTGTATTGGATAAACGAAAACGATTCAATTTTTAAGCAAAGAAACAAGATAGGTTGTTTTAAATCTGTGTTCTTAAAGTTTATTTGTCACGAAATATCGCTTAAAATGCTTCAATAATCTATAAATGTTAATAACCAATATTTTATTACAAAAAATACACTTTTTTATCTTCGCGATTATTACACAACAGTTACAATTGATTAAGATTAGTTTATAAATATCACATTTCTCGAAATTAATTGCTTTTTTTAAAGATAGATATCTAAAAAATAGGGATATTTATTAGAATATTCAGGCAGCAAAAAACATTTTTCATATGCAAAGTAATTTTCAGTTCCTTTACAAGCACGAAAAATCTTAAAAAACAATCCTAGAAATAACTATTTGAGACAATGATGCAAACTTTAAGAAAGTTCCTCATGTCAAATCGGGAAAAGAAAAGCTTCAAATTTTCAAAGGATTTGCATAACAATATATCGCCTGTTGTCCTTGATGTAAACAGAAGTTTCAAACAAGCAAAAGGACACCTTTTTTTCCAGCACAAGGACAGGGCTGTTTTAAATCTACGTTGTTATAGTTTCTGCCTTTCAAAAGAGTGCTTAGAAAGATTGAATAAGAGAGATTTGCAACAGAATAAGAGATTTAAATATTTGTGGGAAAAGGGATCTTCAGGTGGGATTTAGAAGAATAGAATGTATCAGAACAAATAAAAATTTTAAAGAAGCGTGCTGTAGCAAGACAAAACTATCACACTTTCCATTTCTTAGAAGAAAATTTATATTAAGAAGAGCAATTGTATCAATTGTAATATCATAATATTACTATGTCCAATAACATCATAAATAAAAATCCCGTCCTGATTATAGAAAACTAACGGTTTTGATAAATGCTTAGTAGAAAGCAAGAAATAGAAAAAATTATAATTCTTGTATTGTTTCTATACAATATGAAAACAAGAAAGAAAAAAGAAGCGTTATTTAAAATATATTACAAAGATTTGTGTTTCAACATGTTATAATTTAATATTAACTAATGAATTATTAAAACGTATTTTCCGTTTTAAAAAATATATTTATTTTAATTTATATTATGTTTTCCTACATTTTGGCGTTTAAAATATTTTATTTTTTCTGTTCTGTTTCACCGCGGATTGGCACATTTCTAAGAGCTAAGTTTGGTTAATAATCAACTCCACCGTTGTTGAAATTCGTAGACAGTTGTAAACATAATGAATATTTCGCGATTTGTTGCTAGCACCAGATTAACGGAAAAAAGGGTCTTTAAAATTAATTTATAATTAAGCTCTAAAAATATTAAAATGTACATAATCTGAAACACATCCACCCCCTTAAAGAAAAAAAAATAGCATAGCTTAAAAACGATTGAAAAATCGATTACAAAATCCTACCTTTATATACTTGAATCAAGTTAAAATAAAAGATAAACTTTCATCGGGAGAGGGAAAAAGCCAAGTGCAGGAAGAAACTTGCACCTACAAAAATATTTTTGTAACATGAATTCTTTTTTATTTAATTTTATATTTTTACAAATTTGAGGAAGGATATGTTTATTTGCCAATTTAATTGAGAGTCTTAATTTTCTTTTTATTATTATTTATAATGATGATATTGGGAAAAAATATTTTATGGTTCATATATCTATTGTTTTTTCCCCTTTCCGTGTATCCATGGTGTATATAGTATTCCGTGTATATAGCCATCTCGTAAGCAATAATAATTACAGAGTTGTGCATACCTTAAGTATCTAAAATCGCCTATTAAGTTTTTTGTTCTTTCTTTTTGGATTAACAATTTGGAGACATTGGATTTTTATGCAGAAGCATATACTTGAAGACAAGCTTATTTTGAAGTTCAAAGCTTAAATGCGATTTAAATGCGTAATTTCTAATGCTGTAATGTGAAAAAACTTCGATAAACGCATTCTGTTCTTTACACTATGCAATATTGCATAGTTGCCGCTTTCCAAATTTTTTTGCAAATCAAACGTAATATTCGCAACAAGAAAATTTGCTTCGTAAATAAAATTCAATAAGCACTATTCAGAAACAAAACTCGTTTTTAAAAATAAATTTTCGGCTTTAAAACTAACTGAAAATTTATTTTGAAATGTTTTATAACATCATTAAGTTTTATTCCTACATTGGTAAAGTTTAGAAGTGTCAAGATTTAACTAAACAAAAAAAGTTAAAAATTAAGTAAAAAATTATTTAATTTTAAAAAGCACCCCTTAATCTCTGGACCACCCTATAGAACATAAAAGCAGGAAATGATGGAAAGGTTAAAATGAAATTAACTAATTTTAATTAAAAGAAGTCTTAAGAGCTTTAATTAAAAATATTTACATTACCACCTCTCTAGAACATTCACAAGTCAATAGTTCCTTACCTAAAATAAAAGAAAAACATGTATTAACGGATATGAACGAATAAACAAAGGTATTGCTAAGAAAAAAAAGAAAAGAATACAATTTACTGCATAATTAACTCAGTTTTTCCATTAAATAAGCACACTTATTTTAATGCACGAGTTATTTACAATACAAATTCCAATAATAAATTAGTTTTTCAAAAGATTTTTTTTAACATTTGTTAAAGAATAGTTTCTTATTAGAATATAGAATAAAAGTTTTATTTCAGAAATAATTTAAATGAGTATGGTTTAGTTATTACTAAGGAGCATTGTGCGAGTAGAGAATAAATAATTCAGAGAAACGAGATACTATTTCTTTCGTGAAGAAACAAACTAGATTTGAAATTCCTTACAAATGTAATACTTAAGTTATATTTTTTATGTCATATAGTTTTTGAATAAAAAAAAATTAATTTAAGTATTTAAGTTATATATACAGGGTGATTCAGCTCGTCGGTGACAAACTTTAAGGATCGATAGAGCACACCTAGACGAACATTTTTGAATAGGGAATGTAGGGTCCCTGACGCGATGGTAAGGCGCTAGGCGCTTTCGAAAATTTGGGTGCCGAAATTCGAAACGTCATAAAAACTAGGGAAATGGTTAGATTTTCTTGCTTGTTGCGTCGAAATGATTCTGTTTGTTTAGACTTTCTTCAGTACCAATTTGATAAGCGTATCTCTTAAAACATGGATAGGGGGCGCTGCAGACTTTGGAGAGCTAGACAACAACTTTAAGCCCGTTATTTTGATAATTTAACACATGCTCGCCAAAGTTTATACTCTAACTTAAAGTTTGAACCCAAAAGTAGAGCCCTGCAAAAAGCGTAAGAGCCGGAATAAAATGTCAAAGTACAGGGTGGTCGAAACTCGAAGGCTCCTAAGAGATAAACAAACAGATTTCTTGACTTATGGCATGCATTTTCATGATTCTGTTTGCTGGGGCTCTCTGAAACTCAGTTGAACGGTACAAAAAGAAACATCGATAGGGGGCGCTTTGGGCAAAAAACATAATTCGTTGACATTTCGGACGCTAACTGGAAACGGGGCGCTACGATCAGTTAGAAACAAAACAAGAGAGTAATTTACTTATCATAAGAAGCTATTAAAACTGCAGTTTGTTTGTTTTTTTAAACAAACATAGCTGGTTTCAATCATGCACAATGCGCGCAATAAAATTTACATAAGGTGCTTTTTGCTGATTTATGCAAAAGATATCGTACCATATCGATATGCAAAAGATACGTAATGCGTAGACGACAACGCGAGATGACGTAGTTGTATGCGCAGACACGTCTTTTGAACGTGCGGTACCTACTTAAGCTTCGGGTTACTTGTCTGCAGATCGGTAGTAGGATGGAACGGTACACAAACTCTGAATTGGCTGACATGCATTTGGCGTATGGCGCTGCTGGTTGTAATGGACGAGCCGCTCAGCGGTTGTACGCCGAGCGTTACCCCAACAGGCAAATCCCCTGCCATGCCTTCTTCGCTCGAGTACACCAGAGGTTGTCCACAACGGGATCTTTCGACGGAGGCAGGCCTGAACGGGAGCGATCAGTGAGCACCCCCGACAACGAAGAGGCTGTGCTTAACCTGGTTGAGGACAACCTAGGTCTTAGCACGAGAGATATCGCCAGACATGTTGGCATTTCGCAAGCAACTGCGTGGCGCATCTTACGTTCCCGGAATCTGCACCCCTACCACATCCAGCGGGTGCAGTTGCTCAGAGAGCAGGATTTTGGCCCTCGAGTGGAATTCTCAAGATGGTACTTGGCGATGAGATCCAGGAATCCCCGTTTTGTAAACAGCATTTTGTTTACGGACGAGTCCACCTTCAGCCGGGAGGGAATGTGGAACGCCCACAACAGTCATGTGTGGTGTGATGAAAATCCACATGAAACCAGAAGCCGAGCAGCCCAGGAGCGTTTCTCAGTAAATGTGTGGGCCGGCATTCTGGGGGATTGCCTCATTGGCCCTTATTTGTTACCTGAACGGCTGACAGGTGGAAATTACCTGATTTTCCTGGATCAAGTGCTGCCGCAGCTTCTGGAGGAGGCGCACGTACCCGAAGGTTCGCGTCGCCAGATGTGGTTCCAGCACGATGGAGCTCCGGCCCATTACACGAACGACGTGAGTCTCCATCTAAACGCAAGGTATGGCCAGCGGTGGATCGGGCGTGGGGGTCCAGTTCACTGGCCTGCCCGATCACCAGACCTCACCTGCTTGGATTTCTTCCTTTGGGGTTACCTGAAGGCCGAGGTATACCATACACCTGTCAGCAGTGCTGAAGAACTTGTGGCGCGCATTGTAGCAGCTGCAGGGCAGATCAGAGATACTCCTGGCATTGTTGGAAACACACACTCCTCAATGCGACGGAGGTGCGAAGCCTGCATCATGGCCCAAGGTCGAAATTTCGAGCATCTTCTGTAGTGTTATTTTTTGTAAATAAATTTCCAGTATCATTGATGTTTTTGGTCTAAATTTATTCAGAAGTGTTGAGCAGAGGTAGAAAATGTGTTTTCATTATTACTAACTGATCGTAGCGCCCCGTTTCCAGTTAGCGTCCGAAATGTCAACGAATTATGTTTTTTGCCCAAAGCGCCCCCTATCGATGTTTCTTTTTGTACCGTTCAACTGAGTTTCAGAGAGCCCCAGCAAACAGAATCATGAAAATGCATGCCATAAGTCAAGAAATCTGTTTGTTTATCTCTTAGGAGCCTTCGAGTTTCGACCACCCTGTACTTTGACATTTTATTCCGGCTCTTACGCTTTTTGCAGGGCTCTACTTTTGGGTTCAAACTTTAAGTTAGAGTATAAACTTTGGCGAGCATGTGTTAAATTATCAAAATAACGGGCTTAAAGTTGTTGTCTAGCTCTCCAAAGTCTGCAGCGCCCCCTATCCATGTTTTAAGAGATACGCTTATCAAATTGGTACTGAAGAAAGTCTAAACAAACAGAATCATTTCGACGCAACAAGCAAGAAAATCTAACCATTTCCCTAGTTTTTATGACGTTTCGAATTTCGGCAACCAAATTTTCGAAAGCGCCTAGCGCCTTACTATCGCGTCAGGGACCCTACATTCCCTATTCAAAAATGTTCGTCTAGGTGTGCTCTATCGATCCTTAAAGTTTGTCACCGACGAGCTGAATCACCCTGTATATATATATATATATTTGTTACTTTTTTACTATTTTTAAGAGCATGAAAGATATGATTAATCTCATCTTTATAAACGCATTTAAGAAACACGACATAAACAAAAAATCATATTTTTACACGTTAAACATAGCTGCTAACTTCCTGATCTTTCGAATTTTAATCCTTTCGGGTGTGATGTACTATTAATTGTACATGTCTTTTCATAAAGTATTATTTTGTCTTAACAATTATTTTGTTACTTTCTACATATAGAAATGATAGTACATGTCTATGCCTTTCTTATGACTTCATTTATGTTTTCACATTTAATAATAATAAAAGTTTATTCATTCCTCTTTGGACTGTTTGCAATTCTTATATTTTAAACATATATTTCACTCTTTTAATTTTAAATATAGGTTACTTTTCTGAACGAATCATGTGTGATAAAACGCAAAACCATTGGAAAGTAGTAATATCTATTAAACCCTGCTGTAATACAATATTTTCCAAGCTTTTCCAAAAACTCTTCCTTAGCTTATTAACATATAAATATTAATTGAATAGCACACAAAATAAGTATATTCGTTGCATTTCAGACAATGAGATAAAATTTAAAATCAGCAAGTTTATTTACATATCTACGATTAAAGTAAAAATAATTTTGTTATCGAACTGAAAAAAAAAAAAAAAAAAAAAAAAACAATCGGACCCGAAAATGTTAAAAAATACTTAGTAAAATGTATTTTTACTAAATACTTATTTTATTACACTAATTATGTAAATTTACGATTGTAATAATATTGATTTAAATTTAAAATAACTCGAAGGCTGGCAGCTGTAACAAGCGAAATAAATAAAATTTAAAGACTAAAAGAAATGAAGATAAAAAAAAACTATTAAAAAATATGCATTTAAGACAAAATCATTTAAAATCCGAGAATATTGATTACTAAAATGATTCTAAATATGTTAGACTTTCAGTCCAATACATGTACATTATTTCTTTGTAGTTTCTTCACAGTAACATAGTAGTATTGTTAGTAAGAGATCAAGATTGAAACGATTTGTCATTTGTCTCGCAGTCTGTGAAGATATCGCACTGTTTAACACAAAATACAATTTTGCAAACTGGTTAGTCGACATGTGTAGCCATTTTACTTAAAATTCAATAAATATTTCGACAACTAAGAAAAAAAAATCCCATCCTTTGAGAATAGTGATTATTTTTTTCGCCCGAAAACATACATGTGAACTATAGGTAATTTAAAAATTATCTCGTTTCTATTTTAATATTTTAAAATAATATGTTATTTATTTTTAAAAATGAGAATACTTTTACTTCCGAAATTAGCTCCAAAAGTGAAAATATTCTAATAATAATAACAATAACCCCGAAATTTTTTTTTTTTTTTTTTTTTTTTTTTTTTTTTTTGTAAAGATCCGACTTCAGCCATTCAATGCAATAAATAAAATTACTTAAAACATAGTTGCTAACCTCCGGCTTTTTTTTAATTAAAAAAAATACTTTGAACCATGAAATTTTTTTTTTGAATAAATGTATCTGGTATTAAATGAGATAATCGTTTGAAATTTACTTAAATTCGTTAAGTAAACAAATTTCTAGTTCAAAATATAATTGTTTCAAAAAAAAAAAAAAAAAAAAAAAAAAAAAAAAAAATAGAAGGTTGGCAGATATTTTAAAATTATTGAAAATAAACGAAATATTAATAATACTTTTTATAGGCATGAAAATGGCATAGGTAACATTAGCGAGCACTTGTTTCCAAGTGAAAAAAGTCTCTTAAAGAAAGACATTTCTCTTTTAATTCTGATTTCCTTTCGTTTAAGTTAAACGTATGGACGTAGAATGCATTCATATTTTAAAAATATCTTCTCGGGAAATTAATATTTCCAACTTCTTTCTCATACTCTTCTTAAAAGATGCTTTTTAGTTTTCCAAACATTTCTAAAATCTATGCTTAATTTATTTTTTGTCTAAAAAATTTAACTGTTAGTCAGATTTTAACACTTCACATAAAACTAAGCAAATATTTTGACATGTAAGAAGGAAAAAAAAGATACATTCTTCAAGAAGAATACTCAGGTAAAAAGTGGAAGGATTAATTTCCAGGGAAAATATTTTTAATATACGGATGCATTTTACGCCAATAAGTTTAACACTCTAATGCTCATAGTAGTATTTATGATACCACCAGTGTTATAGATTTAATAGATTTTTTTTTAAATTCACATATCCCGCATTCACACCAGAAATTTAAGATATAAATTTTTCTTTATTTAATAACAGAAATGTCTTTATTAAATAAATCAAAAATCACCATTCAGATTTCCTGATATTAATTCAGATTCTCTGAAATATACAATTTTGGGAACGCATCCTACCATGGTTTTTAGAGGGTTAACATCAGTGAGGGGAATGGAGAAGTTGGCTGACTAACAGCCTTAAAAGATTAGTAGTAGGATTCTCACATGCTATGGGCAGTTCGGAGCAGTGTTGCAGTCATAAAAAGCAGAAGAGTACACGCTAGATGAAGAGGGTATATGCAAACGTCATTAACGATAACGATATGCCTCAAGTATACGCTATAGCTTTATTTAGGAAACAGAGAATGTGAAAAGCTTCTTAAAAAAAATCAGAAAGTTTATGGCATATACCTTCCATTACATCCCTGGTTCGGACATTATTTCGGCCACTGGAATAATAACTGTGTGCCAACTTTTAAAGTTTTATTTTCTTCGGAAATTAACAAAGCTTTTCATAATCAAAATGGGCAGCAGGTCAGACTGTAACCATTAAAAGCATATTTTTCAAAAATAAACTTGTTTACACAAATTCATTCATTCCTACACACACATATTCACACCCACTCCTTTATTTTTAAATATTAAATATGTTTATTTTATGCCCTAGTTAGAATAAAAATAGCAAATTAGTTTCCCGACAGGAAAATGTTTGTCTACAAATAATTTTCTTGCTTGAGCTAATAAAAGAATGAAATTTTATTTATTTATTTTTTAATGATTTTACTAAATTGAGATTTTATGTGCAAAAAGCAGGTAACGAATATATAAATAGATAAATAGAGGATTTAGATTTCTTTTTATGAATAAACAAAGCAGACATACCTAGTTTGTTTACACTACGTCCACTCCGCCTGATAAGCATAATATAATAATAATTTTAGCTTTAAACTTATTTTATTATTATTTTTTTAATACATTTAATGCATCACTTATTTTAAAGAGCAAACAATTTTTTTTATTATTATTTTTTATCTCAAATACATACATTTCTCTTTAGTTCAATACGTAAACTCGCAAAGTATACGATGACAATCACTTACAAGTATATACGCGATATAAATGTAGAAATCATTTTAAAAGTCAAAGTCCAGATTTATAGCATACACAGAATAATTGATGTTTATATTTTAAAAATTAGAATTAATCCTTTGGATAATTTAAATTTATATGCGAACAGAAATTTTGAACAAAGAAAGATAGAAATATTTATAAGTTACTAAAATTATTTTTTCTAAGTATTCTAAAAATAAATAATTACGATTAATATTATGCTTCTAAAAAAAACAAATTGTTTTTATTGAATGATAACATAGAATTAATTAATTTGCATAACAGTTAAATCTTATTACCAAAAATTTCTATCAACAAAAGTAAACTGAAGTTTGTAAATCGCACGCAATATTTTATTAACAAACAAAGCGGAAATAAACAGAGGCATTTGAAACGATATAAAATTTCTCGAGTAATTAACTTGAGTCTTTCCATTAAATTAGTACGATTATTATACTGCATGAGTTATATTTCTTTATAGTAAAAATCTCAATCGTAAATTAGTTTGATTTTTTTCCCCCAAACGTTTACTCTGTCAATAGTTTTCTTATTACAGTTAATAACAAAATGAAGTTTTATTTCTGAATCATGCGAATGGATTGAAAAATATGTTACTAAAAATTTTTTTTCTAAGTATTCTAAAAAATAAATAGTTACGATTAATATTATACTTTTCAAAAAATTGAAATTGTTTTTATTGAATGGTATCAAAGAATTAATTTGCATAACAGTTAAAACCAAACTAACTACCAAAAATTCCCATCAGCAAAAGTAAATTGAAGTTTATAAATCGCTCGCAAACTTTTATTAACAAACAAAGAGAAATAAACAGAGGCATTTGAAACTATATAAAATTTCTCGAGTAATTAATTCGGGTCTTTCCATTAAACAAGTACGATTATTATACTGCATGAGTTATTTCTTTATAATGAAAATCTCAACCGTAAATTAGTTTGTGATTTTTTTCCTCCAAACGTTTACTCTGTCAATAGTTTTCTTATTAGAGTTAATAACAAAATGAAGTTTTATTTCTGAATCATTCGAATGGATTGAAAAATATTTAGTATCCACAATGTGAACAAAATTAACAACATGGCAATAAGATACTTTTTTCTTTTATAAAGAAATATAACTAGACATGAATTTCATTTCAGAATTAATTTGTATGGTATATTTAACGTATTTCAATTTTTAACAGAAAACACTTTTTCTACTCTTTTTATTAAAACAAAACTATTCTTTCTAAATTATAATTATTTTAATTATTTTCGTGAAAGGATAGAAGCAAAATATTTTAGAAAAATATTCTAGATAAAATATAAACAAGCAATTTTCATAAGTATTTTATTTATTTATTTTAGATTAAAAAAAAACCCAAGAATGTTGTAATGAATATTGTAATCCTTCGTTACCGAAATGGTGATAACTATAAGCTATTTCCATCCACCACACGTAAAGATGCAAGTATACACTCCTTAGTTGATATTCTATTACTACCGATATAGACGTGTGATACTGGACAAGATATAAAACTTTTGGAAATCAATAACTAGACTATTCCAAATTATGATAAATTTGAAGATTTATTAACAAAATATTTACATTAAAACACACAATTTTCATTTATAGGCATGGTATAGCAGTTCGTACACCGCATTCAGTTTCATGTTAAGATATTATCTATGCAGCAAGTTATATCACTAAAAATATACTCTTCTCATTTCTAGAGAAAAAAAATAATTCTAGTGCAGATAACACTAGTAATTATTTTTTCCAACATTTAATCTCTAACTGAAGACAATCTTATTCTCTTCCTTCGCCCAATCAAATTCTACAGGATCTTATCTGTATCTGTATAACACGCAGATGTCTTTTTTCGCTTGTTTTCTGGAAAATCATCACAGGGAGTTTTTTTTTTTCATAATTCTTCCGAGTGCCCTTGTAAACGAATTCTAAACACTGAACACTTCATTTTCAATGAGGAACATGCCATGGTAAATCCTAATAACATCAATTACATGGCAGCCTGAGTCGAGGCTAATGAAAAAGGACAGGCTACCACGGTGCATCACAGATTTTTTTTTTTTTTTTTTACAGATTGTTCGAGTGGCATGATTATCTTTTCATACACCTGTATTGGTGTACTCGAGCATTTAGTAACTTCAGCGATCTGTAAGAAAACATACGTAGAATTCACCGTGATAGCCTGTCTTTTTCGTTATCCTCGATCCAAGTATACTTACACGAGTTGTTACAGTATGGCACAGACACACAAATCGAATTGACACACGACGTTCAACTATATTGGGAAGTGTTGAAAAATAATCTACAATATCGCAAAAAATCGGACTAACAACTTGGCTCACTAAAACTAAAACCTAACCTGAAACTGATCTGCATCAAAATTCTTCAGACAATCTGACACATTTTCGACCTACAGCAACTGAAGAGTATTATTCGCAGCAGAATAGAACTCGGAGTAAAAAATAAATAAATAAATAAATAAATAAATAAAATAAATAAGATGAAACCTAAGCGGTTTAAATGTGGTTAATTCAACACAGCCAACTCCAAGCAGGACTCAAAAACTTCAAATAAAGTCACATACACAGTCCATTAATTAATAAGGATAAATTTTTTAAATACATATTAAAAGAAAAAGAAAACAAAAAGTCATTTAAAATTCAATTTCAGAAGCTTTATAAACGGGTTTTATATCTAGAACACACAGTTCCGATAATTTTGACATTTTCAATATCTATCTGTAGTTGTTAGTTTTTCTAGCTTCCTTACCACAAAAACATCTGTTAAACAATTCAATTACAAAAGTTCACAAAACAAGAACTTCCAAAGCTCTAGGCAATCTTTCACAATCAATCATTACTGCTGGCGATTTATTGAAGCTCGGAGAGACTAACAAACATCGATCACTCATATATCCAAACACAATCTCAAGGGTGAACTAAAAGATATACCCATCTTTTCTTGTAGTAAGAATTGTTTGCACAAAAATTTAAATATGATGTATTATGTAGAAATTATTATGAATTGACAAGATAAGACTGTCAAAACCAACGAGTGAAAAGATATTTAAAAGTAAGTTGATAGAAATATTCTTAAAAGCTTTGTAAATATAAAATTAGAATATTATTTTATGTTTGAATGAAAAATGAGCAAAAATACCTGTGTCTCTTTCTCGCATGTACACACGCACACACGTTATCTTTTACCAATAGCCAATTCCGAAGCAATGTTAGAAGTAATATTTATAATTGTATTTTTTAAAAAAACTTTTTTTTTGGCATGATAAGGGATTTATGATGAAATAGTTATTTTTGTTAATAGTTACAAGTTTTATAAAAACATTCTCCTTGCTGCAACAGGTAAAAGAATCAAAAGACAAATTTTGTACAAGTCAAACTTATCGAATAATGGCACTTTGCATTTTCAGAATTTTTAGCATTTTCTATCACTGGAAAAGCCCTTTTCGATATAAATTAAATAATTAAAACTGTTTTATACTTTTAGCTTAAAATTTTGAAGTAATTGTGAGGGAAAAAAAAGAAAATCAATTTTCGACAGGGAATTTTAATTCATTTAATAAAAGAAAAGTTCCAAAAATTTCCATTTACGTTTAAAGCATCGAAAATAACTAAAAGGTTTTAACTTTACTTTTAGTAATACAAAGTCAAATGTGCTCATTTAATCATTTCCTGCTGGATTTAATACCTTAAAGCGATTACAGCTCTCATCATTATTTTCAGATGAATATAAAAAGTAAGATACTTGTTAATATTTTGAAATTATGTAACATATGATAGATGCAATTACTAAATGAAAATTACAAATATCAGAAGGGTGTTTTCATCAGCATATTAAGTGTTAATATTGAAAGCATACTATATCTACATTAATTGGAGAGCAGGACGTAGCAAAGCGAAACAGAGGAATTTCTTAGTTAAAGCCCAACCAGAGTATTTTAATATTTTATATACATCCTTTGTGTTGCGATAAACATTTGATACTTATAAACTAAACCAAAGAAAAACATCATAAAATTTTTATCACTCAACTGCTTCAAGGCTTCGTAAGAGAAGTCTTTATTTACAACCAAAATAAATGAAAAAAAAAAGGTTTAGAGCAATAATAGCAGCAAAATTGCACATATCTTATTGCTCTTACTACCTCCCATTTTCTTTTTCACTTTGAAGTCTGAATTAGATGCTCTTTTATGAAACTTTTAAACATTTAAACGTTACATTTGTTATTTTTTGTGCTTTTTATTACGCCGGTTTTTATATGCCATGTAATTACTAATCAACACCTTATGGTCATGTAAACAGCGAAATTATGAGTAACAATGCTTCAAAACTCCAGCAGATGAGGATCATAGGTGTGCCATTGCTGATATCATAATGAGGAAAACGACTTACGTTACCGCTTTCATCGCTCATATATTCTGTTCTAAATATAGCACAATTCTATTTAAATATTACATCTTTACATAATAGAATAGAGTGAGAGGAGATTTCAAATAAAGTGTGTTTACTAAGGGAAAAAATTAATAGATTTTACGATTTTAAGTATTTTTCAAGCATGATTTTTTTTTTTTTAACTTAATGAATATTTGTTAACGGCGGCAAGAAGTCATAAAATCATTAATTGAGGAAAGTGCCTATTAAAAAAAATATCTATCAGTGGCCACCTTTTCTATTTGAAAATTTCCCAAAAATTAAGTCTAAATATGAAAATTACTTTATTTTCCGCACTTTACCCTAGTTGTTAAATTTATTGAATATAAAATGTGGCTTGTGATGAAAATGAAAAGGCTGTGAAAATAATAGATAATTTACCGATACAATTATGCATAAGTTAACATGTATGTTTATATCTGTGGAGAGAGCATTTGAATAACTGTTGTACGGTTGAGGCAGTTTTGAAAGGAATTGAAAAAAAAAAAGTCTTATTTTTGAAATGTCGTACCGCGCAGGCTATTGAGTGTACAAAAAATAATAAAAAGAATACTGCCCAGTTAAACTGATGGCATTGAGCTCACAGGCTACAAATACTAATTGTACATTAAAGCCTTATATTTTCAAGGGTTAATTCCGTTCGAAAAAAAAATTAAAAAGGGGAAACAGCTCTCCCCTTTCCTCTTTTTTTTATACTTAATCATTGAATCTCCTATACTATCAAAGACATGCTTTATCATATAAAAAATCTATATCCAAAATTCAGAGCAAATTAGATAATTCTTAATAAAAACCCATTTAGCATTTATATAATTTAAAAGGAGTTATCCCCTTCTTTTATACTTAACCATTAAACTTCCAAAACTATTCAGAGATTTGAACGAAATCTGAAAATTCTGCTTGAAAAACCTATTTATATAAATTAAGAGGGCATTAAGAGGGGGGGGGGGCATTAGAACCCCTGTTGCCCCTATTTATACTTATTCAATGAACACTTAATAGCAGTCACGGAATCGCCTCATCAGAATGATCCTAATCTAAATTTTGAACGAAAACTTAATTCTGCATGAAAATCCCATTTATATCAACTAACGGGGGGGGGGCATTAGAACCCCTGTTCCCCCTATTTATACTTATTCAATGAACACCTAATAACAGTCACGGAATCGCCTCATCAGAATGCTCCTAATCTAAATTTTGAACGAAAACTTAATTCTGCATGAAAATCCCATTTATATCAACTAACGGGGGGGGGGGCATTAGAACCCCTGTTCCCCCTATTTATACTTATTTAATGAACACCTAATAACAGTCACGGAATCGCCTCATCAGAATGATCCTAATCTAAATTTTGAACCAAAACTTAATTCTGCATGAAAATCCCATTTATATCAACTAACGGGGGGGGGGATTAGAACCCCTGTTCCCCCTATTTATACTTATTCAATGAACACCTAATAACAGTCACGGAATCGCCTCATCAGAATGATCCTAATCTAAATTTTGAACGAAAGCTTAATTCTGCATGAAAATTCCATTTATATCAACTAACGGGGGGGGGGCATTAGAACCCCTGTTCCCCCTATTTATACTTATTCAATGAACACCTAATAACAGTCACGGAATCGCCTCATCAGAATGATCCTAATCTAAATTTTGAAAACTTAATTCTGCATGAAAATCCCATTTATATCAACTAACGGGGGGCATGAGCCCCCCGTTCCCCCTCTTATACATGTCGAATGAACTCCAAAAACTAATCAGGGAAGCGCCTTGTCAGGATATACCTATATACAAAATTTCAAGTGGATCCGATATTTTTATCATGAGTTATCGCGTTACGCACATACGCACATACATACAGAACGGGCGGGCACATAAGCTCTCAGGCTATGATAGCCTGTGAGCTAAAAAGCTCTGAATATGAATGTTGTAAGGAATTTCGTCCTTTTTAATATTGCAACTAATAAATAAAACATTGTAGATTTTTTTTTTTTTTTTTGAGAGAGAAATTTTGTTGAAAAATTTGCTTTTTCCATGCTGGTCTCAATGCATACAAGGCAGGGAAAAAAAATACCTGACCTTTTAAAAAGGTAACATGTGCATTGTACATCTCCCCTGGACTTTCTTAATCACTAACGAGATTTTTTTTTTTTTTTTTAAATGCCTAAGCGCTCAATAAATTACAGTAATGAATTAACAAACTTGATTTTAAGATTGAAATGTTTAATTGTACTAATTTGTAATAATTGGAGAATGTGCGTAGATTTTTAAAAAATCAACAATTATTGAACAATATATTTGATAATTATGCGACGTTTAAGAGGTTAATATTATCAGGCAGATTTCCTTAACATCCTTAAATGAAACCAATTTATTTTATACTGATTTTCATTTTAAAATAAAATCGAATCACACTAAATTTTTAAGAGAAAAGGAAAAGAAGTTCGAAATAATTTAATTATAATTAAGAGATACTTAGGTGTAAATTAAAAATCGTAAAAATTCATGCATGCAATGTAAATTTTAAAGAATTCCGAAATTCTTAACGACACTCATATAAGCAGCCTTAATAAACTAGTTTAGTAAAGATTAAAAACCCATGAAAGACTTCGAGACGCCGAGAGAAAATTAAGCCGATTAGTTCAGCGTTTTCATCGAGCAAACTAGCAAAATGTATAGTACAGCGAAAATGAAAGCCGATAAAATGACATGCGAAATACTACTATACAACTTGTACGTGGAATTAATCAATATTAAATATTTTTAGTTACTTATACAAGAAAATTAAGTACGGTTAATATTTTCTTTAAAATGCATATTTAGGAAAATTATTCGGATGTTTACGGAAAAAAACCTTAAAAAATATGGTATTTTTATTACCAAGACAGCAAAATTAGAATATGACAGTATTTTGAATTACTCGTCTATTGCGATGGTGAAAGACAAAATAAGAAATAACTAATTTATTTACAGAAATATTTGCAATCCATGAATATACAAAGTGTTTCCGAATCAACAACAACCCCCCTAAAAAAGGGGGGTGGTAAGCAATCTTTAACAAGTTGATATTGCACGTGAAGCGTAGCAAATGAGGTGCGTTCATACAATAACGAAGTTTTAAAAATATCACTCATATATGAATCTCATAAAATTGTAAATAGTTAATTACAATTAAAATGCGCACCAAACAATGTTTTCCTAATACCATTATGTAATAGAATACTTTTGTGTGGTAATAGAATACTTTTGTGTAAATCAATAACAAATGTTTTTTGCACCACAGATTATGCAAAATGTATATTATAATAATTACTTTATATTTGCATATCAATTTTATTATGTTCAAATGAGTGTAACACCATTAAAATGCATTTGAAACATTTTTCCCCATTGACCGTAATGAAACTGATTATTTTTTATTGTCCCTGTAATTGAACTAAGCATCCGATTTTGATAAAATTTTAAATAACTCGACGAAATTATGTAATAATTATGTGCAGTTTTAAATTTCAAACGATTATAATGCATTTGAAACTTTTTCCCCCATTGACCGTAATGTAATGGAATACTTTTGATTGTCCCTGTCATTGATCGATGTTTCCGATTTTCATAAAATTTGAATTGACAAAATTATGTAATAATTATAGATTTTAAATTTAAAACGATTCGGTTGGGTAGTTTCTGCGTTGTTACATGCGAGCGGATGGACAGACTGAACGACAACTATAGGTGCTACGTATTTACATAATTACGAATGCACCTAAAAACTGAGATTTCCTTATGATCTTGGCACCTTGTGAATCCCTAAGGATCTTGGCGTACCGTTCCCAACCTTGTTTTCTTGATTATGAGTGCTATATAGAATATGTTAATTTCAGATGGTCAATCTAACGGAGAACCACCCAGAATGTACGATCTAAGTAACTTATTTTGCCGGCTCGGAAAGGATGGAAGATTGAGTCGTTGAGTGAACCATTTCCAGCCCAGAGTCGAACCTGCTGTGTGGTAGCACGGGGCGGACGACCGCCTAATTGCCACGTAGCGGCAATAAACTTTGCTTCGCATGCCATCATTTCTAACCCGTTAAGCTGAGATAACTCGGCAGGTAGGGGCCTGGTCATCGGTTAGAAAGAAAGAAAGGCACAGAACTGCTGGGTAGGAGAATAGGAGAACAGTTAAAATATATATCGCAATTCAGTTATTCAGTAAAAGTTATTGGAACATCATTACTAAGGTGCATAGACATTGCTGGCCTCACCAGTGGCCGAGAGGTTTTGACCTCTCAACTGGTAGATGGCAAGTGCTGGGTTCGTACCCAATCGCGGCCGTTGGCCTAATCGTTTGAATTTTTCAGTGGTTTTTCTTCGAGCCTTGGATTTCCTTGCGTGAATACGGATTAGGTTTCCTTAGAAAGACCCCCCACGAAGGGCAACCCACACCATTAAGGGACTATATCCCTCGTGTAGATAATTGGCCGTCATAAAATAAACCAAATCAAACCATATACATTGCTTTCAAGAATTATCACAAGATGACAGCACTAAAGGTTCATTCCAAGTTGTGTACATAAACAGCGTCATCAAAAGTCCTCATCAGCGAAAAACCTTTTCAGAACATTAAAATTATGCAATTTTTTATTGAAATAACGTCAGGTATTTCATCATCCTTTTTATGAGAACTTAAGTGGGGGGGAAAAAAGAACTATTTCGTTGTATTTTTTGTGAATATGTTGAAGATAACAGCAAGACACTGTTTGCTGCGTAGTGAATATTTATTTAAAACTAATCTAGAGTGTTTTAAATAAATAAATACATATACACGCATACATATATCGTTAATGCTCATGTAATCAAGAATAATACTGGGAAATATGTTGAATATCTTAAGATAATAATTAAAAAATACAAATATAAGCTCTCAGCGTTTGAATTACACAAATATTTCTACTAATACATACCACTCCATTATACAGGATAAAGTGATCTTTTCAGTATCAACAAGTTGTGCATCTCCGAATACTAATGGATAAGTCTGAATTTTTAATAAATGGATATATTACTCTTGTTTCTTCCAAGATACAGTAAACGTTTACATAGTTAATTTAAAAACCGATATAATATTAAATATATTATATAGGGAATACGCTTTTGATTCACGCCTTCAAAAACTTAAGATGTGTCGCTACAAACTGAATCAAGATTTTCGTTCGTAATTTTAACAATAAAGATTTTAATTTTATTTTTGTGTGGAATGTGAAAATATTATAACATTAAATATTGAAGAATTATCACTAAAAAACATTAATTTGATCAATGTATAATGTATATGAATAATCAATAGTGTATCCGAAATTTACGGAATGCTGTTTGTACTCCGCACTTCGTGCTGTTTCTTTCACAGAATGCAAAGCAAGTCCGTTTAAAATAACACTACAATATCGTTATTGTTAAATTCGAAAAAATAAAGAAATGATTTTTTGTAGTTTGCTAAATTGGTCTGTTGGCATGAAACTAACCTACTTATAGACGAGATACTTTTTGTGACAAATTTGATAAGTTACATAGGCAATACTGGATACAGCTAAATTTAGCGCCTATATATGAGTATATGTGTCTTTTATTATATTTTTATGTGCACACAAGAATTAACATACGAAGAAATACAGTACAATGAATTGTTCCATTTCTCAATTTTTCCTATTTTAACAGAGTAATGCAACACAATGACGTCCAGCCCTACTGACAAAAACACCCATTTATGCTTTACATAATATTACAAACTACAATCTTACCTTGCCTTAATATGAGTTTTCCCAATTACCATTTTTCTTTTTAACTTTAAAACCATTCGAAATAAATTTGGATTTAAATTAAGTATAATTGTGGTTAGAAACTATAAAGCTGGATTTATTTGAATACTTTTCTCGCAGCATTTTTGCAGGGAAAACAGATGCGTTTTAGTAAAATATCAAAGCAGTAATTAAGTATCAATTAAAAAAGGATTATCATTCAATTAGTATTAAATATATAGCAAATTTACAAACCAATAAATCAATAAAAATGATAATAATAAAACAATAAGTATATTATCAATGTACAGAAAATTAGCTTTGTTTTTAACTTTTTATTTTTAAGAAACAATTTAAAAGAAAAAAGCAACCTAAATATAACGGAACTTAAGTTTAATAAATTTATAAGAAGTTTCGAACTTTTGAAATTGTTTCATGAACATTTTTCCCCTGCAACAATATTTTTGTAGAGAAAACAAATGCGTTTGTAATAAACTTTTGCAAGGAAGCTTTTATTTCGCGAACTATTTTTAGAACTTCCATTTGAAATCCGAAAGAGGTTCGCATGTTGAATTAAAGTGGGATCTTTTGTACCCACTGCAATTGAAAAAGCAACCAATAATGAAAGGTGGGTTTTCTACTAAACGATTTTATCGCCTTTCATGTTTTGAAAGCAGCATCTCACATTCCGTTTCAATTTAAAATAATTACGAAGACAGAGGAAAAATCGATGTTTCAAATTATTCTTTCTGCTATCGATAGTTTGGAACTAATTTACCAACGTTCACTGATCTAATAAATAGGCACACATGCCATTTAAAGTATACCTTAAATTTCTTTTCAATAGACTTGCCAATTAAATTAGGTATGAGTACAAAGTTTTAATATTAAGTGAAATAAATGGGTAAGTATTAACTGGCACATTCATAAAACCAATAGAAACACGCACACAATTAGAAAAATGCATACACGCACACACACCACTTTAAGCATACTTTAAATTTCTTAAGACGGCAATAGATTTGCCGATTAAATTAGGTATGAGCACATACGTTTTAATAATAAGTGAAATAACTGGGCAACATTAAGTATTAACTGGCAAATTAAAGAAAAAAAAAATAGAAACACGCACACACCATTTTAAGCACACCTTAAAAATATTTTTTTTTATAGACTTGCCGATTAAATTGGGTATGAGTACAAAAGTTTTAATAATAAGTGAAATAACTGGGCAACATTAAGTATTCATTGGCAAATTCATAAAAAACAATAGAATAATTTCAATAAAAACAGGCAAATTCATTTTCCTAGAACATTTGATTATTTCATCAAAGTAATTAAAGTCTTAATACTTTTGATAAATAAGCGTAAAAAGCATAGAGGATAAACAGTTCCAGATAAATTAAGAAACGGGAAAATAATATAGCTAAAGTAGCATTTAGCATTAATTAAATATTCCATTTGACTTAAATGAATTAAGAAGAAAATGCAAAAGTGTTGTTCACATACATTAGAATTCTTCCCATAGTTATGAAGAGAAACTTTTTCACTGATGAAAGCTTGTTATTATGTAAGCATATCAAACATTGTACCTTTAATATGTAAACAATGCGATTTGATAGAATTAAATGTCAAATGCTCATATTTCGTAATAAGTTTAATTATCCATTTTTAAATATACTTAATTATTAACTAAAACTATTCGTAAACTATTAATATATATATTATTTCATGCATAGATATATAAAAATTATTTTGTTATTATAATCATATTCTCAGAAGAGCAATATTCTCAAAACGCACTTTTAAAAAACAAAAAAATTACTGCATTCTCAGCATTCGTTTGAAAGATAATATTGACAGGTAATCGAATACATTTAGATTAAACATTTTTCAAGACTAATCTTTATTATTTATCTAAATTTTAGTGCAAATAAAGGAAAATTATGCTAAAATAATACATGGAACATAAAATATACAAAATGAACTTTAAAAAGCTCAACTGTTTTTCGTAAAAATGAGACTAAAATATACTTCGTTCATTCGGATTGAATTTCCCAAGCCCATCATCTGAAAATCTTGGATAATACATACCAAAAGTACTAAGAAATTTTATATTGTTAAGTTGTAACATCCCTTTTATTTCATCAGCCTTTTAGGTTCAGCAGTGAACTTTTTAAAGTTCATGTTGTATATTTTATGCTTGAATCAAGGTGAAATAATGCGTTTCGTCCTATGATTTTATTTATAACACATGGAATTTGAAATAAAACAAACGTTGCAATTTGTGAATTATTAAAAAGTTTACTTGATTAATCTACTTTAATATGTGAGCACAAATTGGTTCAATATATAAGCTTTTTATTCCTAATACCTTTAAAAGCATTGGTTGATTAAATTAAAACAGGTTGAATATTTTTTATTTAATTCGAAAAACCTAGCGACAATAAAAATATACACCACAAAGTCATTCATTTGCTGATTTCAATTAGCTACAGTTATAGAATAATATTAATTGAAAACAATCTGTTTTTTAATATAAAAAAACCTTTATGACACGTGCATTTTAAAAAAGTTTTGTAACATATGAGAATATAATATTGCAAAATAAATAAATAAAAATAATCTAAAAAAAGTTATACGCAATATTTTCCAACACAAGATAAACTAACAGTCAGTAAATTTGTCTAACTTCGGTAAATCTAAATTAACGTAAAATAGATTATCCATTACAGAGTAATTTGTTCTACTGCTACAAGTGAAACTAGATTTAAGTTGGAAGCAATTCGAATAATATAATATTCGTATATCAAAAAAATTATAGTAAAAATACATCTAAAAAATAAATTCGTTGCAATGCGGTTTAATGACGTCAGACACACTGAGCATTTATTATAAGAAAATTTAAAGGTTTATATGAACGCGTAGGGAGCATGAATGTGCACAACGCTACTGAAAGTACAGCTCATATTCAAAAAATTAGAATAATTGAGAAAAAGTAATAAGAAAAAATTATTTGTCATTTATTTATTTTTTATACTAAGTAAATGCAATTAAATTTCTTATAAATTAAATCTGGAATGTTTAGATAAGATTTTAACATTTATAAAATATAAAATACAGCACAATAAATTAGGTGTACAGCTTCCTTAAACACACCAGAATATTAGAATAAAATTTAGATTGGTTCAAAATATTAGAATATTTTATTTTACGCAACAATATTACCTTATGAATATGAAGTAAATGGTAGTTAATATTTTGTAGCATCCCCTTTAGCTTTCATAACAGCGTACAATCGATCTTGCATACTATATACAAGGTGTTTACAAACATTTCTATCAATATTAGCCCAAATAGACTTTATACGTGCCACTAACTCAGTTTTACTTGAAGGAGGATTTTCTTGAAGTTTTTTCTTCATTATACACCATAAGTTTTCTATGGGATTAAGATCGGGTGAATTTGGTGGCCAAGGAAGTACCTTAATGTTGCGTTGGCGGAACCAATTCTTAGTTGACACCGAGGTATGCGGGGACGCTAAATCTTGTTGAAAGATGAAATCATCTTCAAATAAATCTTCTGATGATGGAATCATGTAATATTCTAAAATTTCTTGATATATCAGAGAGTTAACCTTTTCGTAGACGATGCATAACTTTCCAGGTCCTTTTGCACTCATACAACCCCAAACCATGACACTAGCAGCAAATTTTACGGAACGTTTAAGGCATTCTTTATCAAATGCTTCTTGCTTCATTCTCCAAACTCGAATACCTTGATTACCATATGAAACACAAAACATACTTTCATCACTAAATAATATATTTTTCCAATCTTCATTGCTCCATAAACGTCTTGATTTACACCAATTCAATTTTACGCTTTTGTCTTGCAGTCATGAGAGGTTTTGGTTTTCGGTATACGAGATTCAAATTTAAATTTATGGAGACGTCTTAATGTTGTCGATGTAGAAACTTCAACTCCTCCTTCTTTCCATTTTCGGTGCAAGAATCGCACACTTTTAAAACGGTTTTTCTTAACTATACGCTTCAGTTTCCTGTCATCTCTAGCAGATGGTTTTGGTTTTCGGCCACCATTTTGGCGAATATTTTGAAATTTTCCAATTTTTGAATATTGTGTTAGTATTTTACTAACGCTCGATTGCGAACAATGTAAATAATTCGCTATAAAACATTGATTTTTACCGTGCCGATACAAATCAACCATACGAAGTTTAGTAGATTCAGGAATATCACTCACACGGCCCATTTTAAGACGAAAAAGAAACAAACTGCAAAAAAGAATACTCATTTTAAATAAAATAGTCTGAATTTAATCAATGATGCCACCAGTTAAGAATTGGTAATAATTAAAGGAGAATTAATGTGAAATATTCTAATATTTTGAACCACTTGAATAAATATTCTAATATTTTGACTTTTCAAAGTAATTTTTTTTGCAATTAATCTTTTCAAAAATGATATTAAATTTAAGATAACAAGTAAGTTTAATCAACAATAAGTTCTTAATAAAAATATCGTTTGCATATTTTCATTAAAAGACATTAAATTACCAAACGATATTTTCAATTTCTAAAAAAAAGGTAATTATTCTAATATTTTGAATATGAGCTGTATATTTGAATGATGTTACAGCGCCAGCATCAAATTTTCGCAAAGAAATCTTTTATTTAACAAATCACAAGTGCATAATTTGAATTATATGTAATTTAAATCCAGTCTCATTCTGAGCAATTGAACGCATATCAGAGCTCTCAAAATCGAGAAAAACTTATTTTCCTGTAATTTTGTATCGTTGCGGTGAAATTATAATGGTGGAATTAAAAAAAAATCTGCCGCTTAAAAGCAGATGAATGATGATTGTTGGGATTTTTTAAAAATGTGAATAATGTTATCAGAGATCAAATATTAAAATAATCTATCTTATAAGATCATATAGCAAATTTGACTGTGACTAGTTTTAAAGTAAAGCAACAACTCCTACAAATGCATTAAAATTATTTTTTAAGTCATGAAAATCTAAACATTCTTGTCGCATTCTCTCTTATTCTACATAACTTCTAAGAATGTTCTTTTATTTTGATATGTTACCACCACCGATATAATTACGTGATAATGGACGCGCTGTGAGAGGCTTATCGAAAGAATTCTAACTGATTCGATTAAACTTAACTAACAATTTATATACGTATTATTTACAAATAACAAAATAATATTTACAATAGAGAACTTGGATATAAGTGATCTGGTCCCACATTAAGTTACATACTGCAAATACTTGTGTACGGTTAAACAACTATATAGATATCTCACACTATGATAGTTAAATAAATTGCATTTATCGGAGATCACTCAATCTCCCAGTACATCAGCCCTATCCTCCAAGAGCCTCATCCAAATTAAAACACGCTCTGTATGAGAGCTCTACTCAAAGAAAAGTGTCCACATGCTAACGGTCTTTGGTTAGCTATCCACGTCCACTCCAAAAGAATCTATGAAGATATTTATCTGCCACCAGGGCCCGGTTCTCTCAAAAATGTCACCTCCCCGGACGTCCCTTTTCTCGCTAGATAGTGGATGAATTCTTTTGTCTGTTTTATCTCAGGTATGCATTTTGAATGGCAAGAGAAATCCCACTGTATTGATATAATGTAATCTTTCAACTAATACTATCCAACTCAAACTAGCACGGATTAACTTTCAGATAAGAAAAAAACTTACTTTAAATTCCCAGTACACAGATAGTGACCGGAATACAACACACAAGTAAAAAGGTAATACCATATAGCAATAGTTCTAAATAGTATTGTTCATCAGAATCTGACAATTCTTATTAAATCTTAGAGAAAAAGATAAAAAGAGGACGGGCGAGGACAAAATTACTAATTGCCACTTTTTGTAATTAGAAATATTTTATTTTAACTTTAATTAAAAAAATAAGTACTCCATAATGTTATTTTCTTTTTAAAAAATGTTGCTAAGTGGATGTAACAAATACCAGAGGAGTTTTAATGTAGGAAGAAATTCCGACCAACAATGTCGTTGAAAATTTAGAGAGAACAGGAAATTTTCTCAGAGCAGGGCATACCCATCCATCGAACCACTGTCAAACTATTAACCGACTTAAGATCCTCCATTCAGAATTAAATTGTTATTAAACGGGACTAAGTAAAATAATGATACAAATATATTTATCCCAATAACTCCGCAAATGTTCTCATTATCTCAATGAATTTATATTGAATTACTTAGAAAAAGGATATACGCTGAATGATTAGAAAGCAAATAAATTAACACAAATGCAATGAAATGGTAAAGCTGAAGTGGTATGTATTCATTAATCAAATTCCTTTTGACTTACGTGAACTGAGAGGAAACCAATGACTGCTTACGTTAAACTTAAATGTTGTTATTTCTCTCAACTATGAGCAAGAGAATTTTTTCAGTTTGATGAACGTGCGTTATGTTAAGGATACATAGCACAGTATCTCAATTATGAAAATGAATTGATTTGGAAGAATTAAACGCCAGCTGTTTGTTCTTATTGTTCCGGATCAACCCTTCATAATCAAAAACCACCGTTGTTCTAAAATACATTTCTTTTGTTTTACGCATTCAATTCAAGTACGAATTACGCTCTACGAAATTTGATATCATTTACTTTACTCTCTACATGTGTAGAACTCGCGTAATCAAATGAAAGAAACGATGAACGCTATTAAAACACTTTGATTGCTCGTGCGTAAAACTAAATATACAAGTAAGTATGACAAAAACGTTATGAAAGAAAGCAAATGACGTTCAAATACGTTTAATAAAGCTTAAAGGAACTATATTCAGACAATGCTATTTTGATCTTTATATATTTAAAATGTTATTTATAATAAACTAATTTAAATCAAACGAAAGATTAGTTAAGTGATTATTGGAGTTTACTTCATTAGTATCTCTCTATTGCTTGATTGCTACATAGATTCTTAATAAATTCGATGCCCTTCACGAAATCAGAAAAACTGAATCGGCTATCTTTTTTTTTGTGTGTGTGTACAATTTACAGATATACATACACCTTAATATTTTTATCGCTCATATATTGCGTGTGTCACTTAAACGTCTTTGCAAATATGTACAATAAAAAAAGAAATATATATATAAAGGAATTTATCAAAAACAATAATTGTAATACAGATACAATGGCGCAGTGAAGTTTTCTTTAATACATGTATAAAATTTAACATTGAAATATGTAGAGTCGCAAAAGGGTAACAACAACAACAAAAAAAGGTTATTCCTTACTTTTTTAATCGTAAAATTGTCGCACAGAATAAAAAGATATTCGGTTACCACGCATAGTTTCTTTCAGTTTATATGAAAATATTAATTTAGAGTACGTCTCCACATTAAAATCGTAACAAATTTTTAAATTTTTAATTTAAATACCCAATTTTTTATATACAAATTTGATCTTGGCGGTTTTATGGCAATAAAATAAAGGATTTTACACTCTACTTGATGTTATTATAACGCTTCACATGAAACTCATGTTTATAAATCACTCCTGAAGCACAAATAAAAACCCTTGTAATAGCACTATAGCGGAAATCACATATATACGGGCAAAGAGACTGAAGGCTCGTAGATAAATGTTAACATGCCGTATTTTTGCAACATTAAATATCAAGTCATTATCTCTCTCTCTCTCTATATATATATATATATATGTGTATATATATAAGCGGTTCAACACGAGTATAGGCCGTGTTAGCTTAGTAGTCACAGCACCAAACTTCTGACTGAAAGGTCCCGAGTTCGATGCGCGATATCAAAGACCCACCGAGTGTATGCAGTGTACGCGCTTGTTAAATAAAGGGATTCTGAAAGTCCCGTGGTCAGTCGTAGCAGTTACCAGGGGTAATGATCTCTGGAAAAACCTTCCTCCTCTTTAGAGACATATAGAAATTGAGGAGGTGGCGATGTTTGGTGCTGCCATCTATTGAGGCTTTACTGAACATCCTCTGCTGCAGAAATCTGACTTCCAGCCCACTGGGTACAGCCTAATGGAAGCTCCAGCATTCCTCTTGCCCTTCGGGCACACGTGAAAAACAAGAGTATCGTAGATTATTTGCGTCAATCGACTTACTTGGTGATTGTTGGGATTCGAATGAGAGTTCATATATACAGTTCTCAGCTAAAAAATTGACTTAAATACTACACTGATTTTCTCATAAGATTAGAAGACATTTTACAGATAGAGAGTTAATTACCTACACAGGAGACTAAACAAAAATGCTATGTGATAAAGAAAAAAATGTGCTTCAAGCATAGTTATGAATCACGCTGCAATACATTCTAATTTACTTTAACAAAATTACATCGTTTAATAAGATACATAAGTGAATATTTTTAATGTTGTAAATAAGTATATTTACAACAATTATTGCTCTTAGCAGGTGAAAAGAAGCCAAAGGTACTCCAATTAATTGGTTCAGTACTGTATAGAATCAATAAATATGTACAGATATTATATAATATGCTGAAACTTAAGGAAACTCATTACAAATTGAAAATTCAGCTTCAGCATTTCCACCAATAGACGGAAATGCATTTTGTACAGTCTCGCAATATTACAAAGATTTTTTTTTATACATGCCTCATATTAAACTAAGATTTAAAACCGAGCGAAAACATGCTTATAACTACAACAGTCGCACTTCCAGAAATTATAACCATGACGGCCATGTGTCTAATTTTTTGCGAAACTTTGTATATGATTTTATCTGTACTTTATAAATAACTTTTAGTAGACTGAAAACTGAATACAGCTCATCTCGAAAATGCACAGCTTGAAATAAAAAACATTTAAGCATTCACACTCATTATCAGAAATTTTCAGGAATTATTTTGTGCAGATCTATATATTGTCAGTAGAATTTATGCACATCAGATAGCACGAAAAACTAAGCAAAGTTAACAAAATGCGCACAATAAACGAAAACCCATTTTCTGCAACCATCTCCAACAAACAATACTTCGTATACAGTATAGTATTCAAAATCTTATATATGCCCTTGTAAGTTAAAGAAAAATGCAATATACATCATATTATTCAGCAAGCATCTAGTATTAAAATTTAGTAAAGTATATCAGTTCATATTTAAAATAGTGCAACATATTTTAAATACGCCGCGAACAGTTTTCCCCATAAATAATCATGTAACCGAAATACTTTAAGTAACCCTGTAAATGAATGAAAAATATTTTGAGCACCATGTTCTACAGAAAGCTAGTATCACAATGCACGTCAGAAATTTATACTAATTTTGTTATTTTAATAAACAATTTATATTACTTGAGAAAGGTGTAATAAAATATATTAAAAGTTGACTTACATAGACATGCTTCGGTTCCAATTCTGATAAGAACCATACTCATGATAAAAATACAAATTGTCTCACGGTGAATACAAATGACAGGCGACAATGAGATGTAATGTTATTTGTTTTTAAAATATTTTATAGCACCTCTTTTAAGTAACATAAATTGTTTAAAGAATTTTTATAAAAAAGTGAAGCTCTTAAAATCTTGCGATTTTAAAAATCTAATGGATTTAACAAATGTTTTATCAATTTCGTTATGTTTGTAAGGGTAACATCATACGAGCATCGCAAGTGATTTTTCTTAATAGGTAATATACTTTAATACATTTGAATTCCCCCATACGCGTACTATCTGTGGTACACATAACATATTCAATAATAACTAATCTGCTAGTGTTACCTGAATGTATATTGAGGTTTTATTATGATTTAAATATTTTAACTATTAAAATACATCCCAAACATTTTTTCTCTGTAGAACATAATGTAACGGAATAATTTTGACTGGCCTTGTAAATGAACTGTGTAAAGTACACTTCATTTTCAATGCAGAGCATGCCATGGTGAGCCTTAATAAATTATATCAATTACATGGCAATGAAAGTTCATTTACGTGAGTTAGAGCACCTCCAAACAGACAAACCCAGTTCATAAACACTTTTTAATTATTTTAGATCACGCATAAATAGAGATTGTCACTCGTCTCGTCTAAAAAAATGCTCGCCAAGGACATTATAACATTTAAGACTATCTCTGTTAAAAGAAATTATTTCTAAACAGAAAAAGAAAGAGCATTAGAAATACCATTGAAAAACAATCAATAGGAAATTAATAAAATAAATACATTCCATAAAAGATTAAAATAGCTTAATCTGCTTGAAAGTAACATTAGATAATTCATAATTTTACGTGTAGGTAGGCATTCAATT
Organism: Maratus speculifer; assembly: GCA_964019185.1. Taxonomy (NCBI): domain Eukaryota; kingdom Metazoa; phylum Arthropoda; class Arachnida; order Araneae; family Salticidae; genus Maratus; species Maratus speculifer. The sequence continues at coordinate 449,875,159 of OZ025289.1, forward strand.
GCGTAAACTTAATCGAGTTGTCATTCTCTAAATTAAAACATTTCCTGGTAGAAATGTAAACATATTTGGCATTTACTGGGCATAGTAGTTACACGAAATTTCAGACAAATTAAAATAGGAAATTCGAATACAACTTCAATTAGAATTCCAGAACGCCAAACGCAAATATTTATAAAAAGAAAATTATGAAGGGTGTCTTGTAGGCAATTATATTACAAATCCTACGCAAAGGTTTCCCAAATGTTTGTTCAGTGTCAAAACTAATAACAAGAATACAGCTGAAACCGATTCAATTTCTGAAAATGAATAAATAGAGATTATAAATGAATAAATTATAACATAGAAGCAAATTCATTTTACTGCAAATGTTATTAAGTATTGGCATAAGTAATAAATACGAATGATTTATTCCATTCTAAAAGATAATAATTTCGGAATTAATTGTAAATTAAAGCCCACATAGAAATTTTATTTAGCAACTTTATTTGGCAATTTAGTGACATCGTTCCATATGATAACTAAAAAAATTGCATAGCTGGCAACTTATTGGATTTTTCCAAGTTAAATAATATTCCATTATGAAGTTAATAAATATATTTTGAAACCGAACATTAATAAAATATAATTTTGTTTGTAAGTGATTTTTGTTTATTAAGCAAAATTTATGGTTCGAAATATTATTCGAAATGCTTATTTGACATACAGAGAAAGGGGAAGAACGGTAGATTGACAACTACATAACTGGCATAAGAATACTTTTAAAATAATAAGATGATTTATTTATTATTATTAGTATTTTTTTAGAGATTTTTTTAATTTATTAACATAATAAGGTCAAATCCTAACTAAATTATTATTATTCGTCATTTTTTTATTTGAAATGTGTATAGCAAAAAACATTCTTCGTTCATTCTTTAAATCGTTTCGTATTTAAATATGAATTTCTCTCCCCCCCCCTCCCGCCCCCCCAAAAAAGATAATAATAAGTTGTTTTAAAGTTAAAAGATACAAATAGAACTTTTGGTATGTATTTATACCGGTGACAGGTTTCACACTAGTTTTCAAAAAATAATTTGCCTATGTCTATGTCCGAAAACATATGCTGTACGCTGGTAAATTATTTCAATAATTTTATATTTTGATTGAAAAAAAATATAATTCTAATAACAGTTTTCATAATTACTTCATTTCAAAATTTATTAGTTTAATATAGTTGTAGAAAACAATATTATATTGTTATTTGTTTAAAAAATGCAACAAACTTCACGTTGAATGTACTGCGACTTTGGGATTTAAAAATTTCTACTATCATGAAAGTTTGACAGTTCTTTTTCCTCCCTTTTTGGAATTTGAAATTACTGAAAAAATTATTAAAGAAAGCAGAGCAGAATTTTCACAAATTAGTTAGCATCGTATAAAGAAAGTTCCAAAGCATCTCTAAACTTAATGAAATTTTAATAGATTCTAAACTTTTATAAAGTAGGGAAATTAACATATAATATCTTCATTATTCTTCGAAATCATGGAATTAGATCAATGTAAATAAAGCAAAAAACTTTAAATAATAATATTTACATACGTAAATTATCACATTGCTAACTAAGCATAAAACGAACAGAATGAAAAATGTCCAAACTGGGAATCGAATTCGAATTTTTGGAGGCTAATAGAACGATACTCAGCTTTGCATTTCTCATTGACATGTGCCGGTAACAGACCATTAAATGGTAGGGCATTGGAGCGTTTTTCCTAAAAACACGGATCGATTCTCGTCTTGGACATTTTTCACTTAGTTATCAATGTGATAATTCACGAATTTAATGTTCAATAATTTCAGGTATAATTTCAATGCTGAAAATTAATTTAAAATTATACTTTAAATAACTTAAATATCAGAGGATTTTGCAACAAAATAGGAACAAAACTGTATCCCCAAAATTCTCAAATTCACACAAATCAGAGTATTAGCCGCCGGCATCTTTTTAAATGCTAAAGCAAGTTATTAAAAAACATCCAGTGTTAATGCGTTCATTAAGCCTCATTTAATACTCAATCATTATCCGACGCCCACTGGACTTGCAGTTGAATAATGGGGTCGGCACATCAAAAGGAACCAAGATAATCCCTGTATTTGGTGAGAAATGTAACACAACCGTAACGGATGACATTTAATTCATTTCACACATGTTGAAGCATTAGATATTATCTTACAGATAAGACGGGAGTTTTTTTTATTTCTCAAATTATTATTTTTTTAAACTATTTTATCTGTGCGTCAGAATTTAAGTCGCCCAATGAACTCAGCGAAGTACATATTAAACTGTCAAATTTCTTCATTGTTTTTTATTTCATTTCTTAAACTAGTCGTTGGGGGCCACCGTAATACTTACCCATCATGGATATGTATATACATGTGAAACTATTTATACAATGCATTACAATTCATAAACAAAATTTAAATATTGTTAATATACATAGTAATGCGATATTAAAGAACTGCTGATGTACCAATTTCGACAAATTATATAAAACGCCAAACTACTCAAGTAGTACCGAACTGCGTAAAAGAAACATCCTTATAACTCCAAAAATAATAATTCTATTAACTAACAATTAACTGCGTCGGATTAAGTGTCTCATTTCCAATTAAAATATACTTCTGAATTGAAATTTGAATGAAATACAGGGTCATGAAAAATCGAAGAATGTGGAAAACAAGATTACAAATATCTCGGCAACTAATAACCCGATCGACTTCGTTCTATATGCAAAATGTGTGTTATTTTATTGCATTTTAAGTCCATTCCTTAAAACAAAAAAATTCGAAAATTTTTATATACCTTTCATCAGAACGAATTTTTCGAGAGTCCGAAAAAATAGTTCCGGATAATCGAGGTTACTGATATTAAATAGGGTTCGTCCCATTCTTACATACTAACTACATATAAAATTTCAAGTCTCTATCTCAATTTGTTCGGGAGATAGAGCGTTTACAGACAGACAGACAGACAGACAGACAGACGGACGGCAAAAATTTTTTTTCTAAAAATATGTTTTTCGGAATCTCCACTATCTAAAACGTGTAAATCCGTCAAAAAATTTTTTTCGATTTTCAAAACGATTGCAAGACTTACCCTATACTACGTATGATGGGTAAGTAAAAAAAGAAAAAGAAACCGATATACTAAAGTTTAACTTCTTGTGTTATGTATTTGTGTATCTAAAAATGTAACCAAAAGTCAATGTCGTGCCTATACAGTGGGACATAAAAGAAGATTTTATTATTTATTGCTGTTACCTTTTAAAACACCAATTAAATAACAATAAATTACTCAAAGAATTCTGAACATAAAGCAGTACCAAGTTAATTTTTCATACCAAAGTTTTATTTATCATTCGAGCAGTTTTACATTGTTGTTTACTAAAATGGGCGTTATTTACTAAATGTATTTTACAAAACACATAACACATTTGAAGACCATATTTTAATAATTACCGTCGTCGATAACTGGAAAAGAATTTTAATTCTGTTCCGGCTAGAGCAAAGGAAGAATGATTAGTGTTCGAGGAGGGGTACCTCGATTTCATTGGATATTTTCGGGTTCGAATATCTTGGCTAATTATCAAAAAATAAATCTGAGTCTGAAGTGCATTGGGACCAGCCTATGCCTATCTTAATAGACACTTGATGTAGAGGTACGTGTATTTCTATAGCCATAGCAATAGAAACACAATCAAACATCTTTCTTTCATTAATATCAAAGTATCCAACCCAGTCTTCCCAAGTTATCATTCTGTTCGTTGTACACGGAACATAAGTAGAAACCTTTTTTAATTAAAAACTAATGGATTTTTTTTCTATTATGTCTATTTTTAGACTGTCCATTAACACCATCAAAAGGCATTTTTTGTATGAAATCTATGAATTATATAATCAAATCAAGTTTAGAAATTTAAAAACTTACTTTCGTAATAGACGTATGCAATAACTGAATAGCAGAAGGAAATGCCAAAGATTTTGTTACATAATATTAAAAAAAAATATTATTGGGCCAAGCAGCTCGATTACATCTACTAAATTTCTTTTTAGTTTATGATTTTATGAATTTACTCATGAAAATTAATTTTGTTTAGGAATATTAGCCGAAAGCTTAGCTACTTATTTACACTGTGTTGAGTACAAAGATATCCATCTACCGTAATCAAGCTGCATGCGATAAAAAGAAATATTAAAATAAGTAAAACTTGAAAATTATTATAAAAACCATAAAAAATAGTAAATTGGAAAAAAGTTTTTAAACAAATTGCATTCGAAAATACATTTCCCCCTTATTTGATAGAGTAAAAATTATAATTGTGCTGTGTTTAGAAATTAATAAGTTTGCGATAAAAGCAAAATCAGTTACTGAGACCATTGCCACCGTCGATATGAAGTCGGCGTTACTCGCAGACACATTTTTGCTTTATAATTTATATAGATGACTCGTTGAGTCATTAGTTATTTAAGCGTTTTGATATCACTTCACTGGTAGAAGCCCCACGGTCAGATGCGCTAATAAAACCTCAAAAAACAAAACACGTACGCCAGCAATCAGATGCCCCGTCGTCACTCCTACGCGGTTCCAGTTTTTTCTGCTCCGAGATTCTAAGATATATGATTAAACGCATAGTGTCATCGCTAATAAAAACTTATTTGAATAATTCTTAAACTCTTTTAGAACTTTCTGCTATCATTTAGAGGAAATTACACCGCACTAATCTTCATGGCATGGGGCAGAGGTTGGACAGATGACTAAATAGCGAATATGAATAATGGGCTTTTCATTTCAGTTCAATTCCTACAATTAAAAAGAGAAATGTTGCGGATAACGGCATTAATATAAAAACCGATGCCTTAGGATAGGCAATTAGTTGAACAAAGATATCATTAACAAAGCAGTTCATGATTTTCTCACATGAATTCATCGTTATTATCTTCATCAGTGTTTTCCTAAGTTCAGAATCAAAAAATCACTCCTAGAAATATGAAATAACAGTTTTTTTTCTTTTTCAAGAAATCTTAGGTTTGAAATGGACTGCTTCTGATACAGGACATGTTTCTGTTTGGATTATGCTTTTCGTTATTATATACAACATGATCAGAGAAGTAAATTGGTGGTTCACAACACTTTTGATTAGCAGAGCCATGATTAGAACCAATTTTCAGGCTGGAATTCTTCAGGCTTCACGCAATCTATATCTTAATAATTAATTGTGTTTAGAAATAAAGCCATGGAAAAAAGAAGGGGTCGATAGTAATAGATTATATAATTAAATCGGCGGTTCCCAACACTTTATAACACCAGAGTCCTGCTTAGAGCCACTTTCAGGCTGAAGTATTTTAGACTTATCGTAATCGATACTTTGCTATTTAATTGTCTAGAAATCCAGCGACGGAAATGAGGAAGAATGGGTCGACAGTAAGATATTGTTAAGTTAAGATACATACAAACAATTACATAATGTCCATAAAATTAAATTATACTTGCTACATAATATATTGATATTATACCGCCTTGAAATTTACCATAATACTGCATTTGGTTTTTAACTAACCATCACTACATATGATATCGTCCATAAATAAATAAATTAAACATGAAATAAAATACACAGATTAAAAATAGTTGGTGATCAACAATGAAATCAATAAAATAATGGATAATGAGACACCTGTTAATTAATGAAACTGTTGAATTTAATTTTTTGAAACTGTTGGCAGTAGAACGATCAAGTGTGTTACAAAAACATATTGAAATTTTTTCTCCAGAATGCATTTTGTGTGTGTGTGTGTGTGTGTGTTACCCAGTGCAAGCACTCCTCACGTTCCACTGAATCCATGGAAAATAATGCTTTTTAAAAGAAATTTTGTGTATTTTTTAGAGTAACTTCAAAAGTAATGACATTCATTCCCCATCTATATGTATTTTTTAAGCTATACCATTCATCAGGTATAAATTATGAAACATTTCCCTACGCTATCAACATAATATTAAACGATGATATATATAGCTATTCATGAATACAAATTATTTACAGAATGCAAAATAAACTTAAATCAGCTAGAAAACGCATAAACCAATTAAAAACGCTTTTCTGGGAATCATTATTCATAAATTAGAATGCATAGATTTATTTCTTCTAGTGAAGTTATGGATATAAATTTATGTTACATCAAATCAGCACCATATAATCAAATATTGAGGAGCTGAAAAATGCCTTGATAATGCACTTTTAGGAAATTTAGTCCATAAACGTTAATATGAATTTGTGTAAGACAGTAGAAATTATGTTTAATATACTAAAATGCAATTCAACTAAAAAACTTGTAGCTAAAAACGGACTTCAATCAATTACCATCCATGAGCAGCCAAAGTAACCATTTTAGTTTACGCAATCCTGTATACAAATTCACTTGATTTTTGGCTATACTACAAAGTAGTTCAGTTGGAAAATGCACGAAACAATTACAAACATGCTTTATGTAATTTATGACCTTAGCATTAATATTTATCAATTATTTTTATGCAGCCTTGTATATAATCGCCACCTGCTAAGTAAATACATTAAATTTTAGTTACGATTAAAAACGCATATCACAGCTTGAAACGCCTTTCTAAGAATTATCGTTTATAGCTAGTCCAGCAACTGAATGCATTTGTACAGTGGCGGTCAAAAGTTTCCGGCCAGCAAAAATTTCAGTTAATTTGTAAATATACCCATATGAAGGGGAATCTCAAAGCGATACTTATTCATTTTATTGACATATTAGTTAGGAACTTACTTAGAGAAGAACGTGTAAATATCAATAAATTTAATTGACAAAATTAAGTATAAAAGAAAACTCATGTTCTCAAAAGTTTCCGGCCACTTATCATTGTTTAGTTTTTTTCTATCCATAAAGTGTTTTTTGGTTGTGTTTATGAATGAATCAACGTGTATAGCATAGTTTGAATTCAAATTTGAAAAGTTCAACAATTATCGTTCATAAATGAGTTATTAGTTTGTCGCTAAAAGGCCAATCTTCCTGAGATATTGCGGCTAAGTTATCGATTGGTAAAATCGACTGTAAACGATATTTAAAAATTATATAAAGATGGCCAAGGCTTTCAGGACTTTCAGAGGTCCGGGAGACCCCGGAAAATTACTATTCCTGTGAACAGAATTAATTATCAGGAGAAAAACCATTCATAATCCGCATGAAAATCCCGTTGCAATATACTGCGATTTACGGAATGAAAATATTGCTGGAATAAGTTAGTCTACCGTGTTATGATGCTGACGTGATACAAAACTTATGGAAGAGTGTTTAAAAAAATTTCAGAGCTAAAAAAAATACCGACGTAACCTACTTTCATTTTCCAAGGAACACAAAATCTGGTCAAGTGAAAACTGGACAAAAATTCTATTTTTCCATTAATCGAATTCAAAACAGTTTTGGAAGTGATAGCAGACACAACGTTCGATGACCTAACAACAAAAGATATCATTCGACCTATGTTATTCCTACAATGAAGCATGGCGGAGGGCACGTTATGCCGTGGGGAGCATTTTCTTCAAAAAGTGTCGGTCCGTTATTTGAAATCCACGGCCAAGTGAATGATACAATGTATAAGGATATCTAGCAAGACCCTTTTTTGCCTCATTAGAGAAAAAAATTTGGTCGCAACTATTTTTCTTAACATGATAACGACGTAAATAATGTATGCAAGCCTCGATAAGCAATGGTTTTCACACAAAAAATTTCGTTTTTGAAATAGTCAGCCCAAATGCCCAACATGAATCCAATAGAAAATCTTTGGAAAGAAGTTGGCAAAAGTCTGCGGAACTATAAATATTCTAATTCAGCCAAAATTTCTCCAAAAATTGCAAGAAATGTGGAAAAAACGTACCATAGACTATCTTTAACCGTTGATTGTATGAATGTCACGTTGCTGCGCCGCAGTACTTATTATTAAAGCTAATAAGATAGTAATACGATAAAATACTAATTGTAAATGTTGTTGATCACTGTAATTTTCTATTACAATACCACTTTTTTACAAACGTGTGAAGGTGGCCGGGAACTTTTGAGAACATGCGTTTTCCTTTATACTTAAATTTTTCAATTAAATTTATTGATATTTACACGTTCTTCTATAAGTAAGTTCCTAACTATTATGTCAATAAAATGTATAAGTATCACTTTGAGATTTCTCTTCATATGGGTACACTTACAAATAAATTGAAAAATTTTTGCTGGCCGGAAACTTTTGACCGCCACTGTATGTCTGTCTAAATGAATGATGCATGCTACGCTTACATTATTTCCATAGAAAACATGTAGTCAATAATGTATATGAATTACCCCATGTTTGAAGTTCTGTTATAAATGTTGAAATTCGCTGCTAATATATTTTTTTCTATAGTCCATAATGCTAAGGAATATTTTTCTGTGCCCCAGTAAACAAGCTGTAAGTGCTATTAACTCTGTACTCTACAGAGAGTATGTCATAGTACACCTTAATAATGCATATCAATTTTATTATATTTGAAGTATTGTAAAATGTCATTAAAATTTGCGGCAAATTATTTTGCCCTTGGACCATATGTTACGAAATTATTTTACACCATCTTGTAAAAGAGCAATAATAGCTATACATGGTATCATAAATGGGAAACATGCCAGGGTAACCCTCACTAATAAAAAAAAAGTTTTATAAATCCAAGTATATTTAGAAGAATTAGAACGCGAGAAAGAAGACGAAACGAACAGACATAATCGATGTCAAACACATTTTTTAACTATGCTGGAAAAAATAAAAATAAATGGATTAATAGGCAACCTGTTGATATATGCGAGTAAAATTCATTTTAAAATATATAAAAGACTAACCATACATAAGCTGAACAATATCTTCAAATCAAAGGATCTATTATACCTTTCGTACAAAATATTACAAAATCAAAAATAAACTGAACTACTTTACTCTGCTCATGAAGCAAAAGTAAAATGCTGAGAAAAGATTTCTTTGAATCCTTGTACGAGGGGTAGTCAAAAAACAAAATTTCTCATGGCGTCTGTGGACAGAGGTGTGTATGAGAGTCAAACAATATAATGAGACATGAAAGATACGACACAGTTTTATTTCTCAACATAAGTACCGAGCATGTTGAGACATTTGTCATTCGCTGAATAAGCTGCAAAAAGTCCTACAGGGAAAACATCAGGGCTTTGCATACGGACAAGCCTTTAAATGCTTCTTTCGTATGCAAAGCCCTGATTTTTCCTGGAGGACTATTTGAAGCTTATCAAGCGGTATGATAATTGTCTCAATGTACTTGGTAATTATGTGGAAAAATAAAGATATGTTTTATCTTTAATCTCTCATTCTATTTTTTTTTACTTTCATACACAACTCTGACCACAGTCGACAGAGGAAACATATTTTCTGACTTCCCCTCGTAACTTTAGAAACTTTGTAAAAATTGGTTGTTTTTAGAATTTGCTACGGAAGAAAAAATTTGACTTCAGCACTAAAATATCAGCTTTGTATAAAATTTCTTAAGACATCTTTTCTTTATTAATTTTGATAAAATAACTCGAACAATAAGTATTTGAGGATGTTATACACAGTCTTAATTATTAGAAAAAAAAAATACAATTTCTTAACGCCATTTAAGCTGCAAGTTTCGGATAATAAAAAAGAAAATTCTTCGTCATACTTAATAAAAGATTAGTTACACTTACAAGAACATCATCATTTAAATGACAAACGCTAAAACAAGTATCTGCAAGGTCAAGAATGCTAAAGAATATGAAGAGTAACGGAATTCGCCACATACATCAATCTTCTGCTTCGGGGCAAATGTGTTTTATTAAGGTAAAATAAAAAGATAATTATAACTATTAAAGTGCAACAAAACAGTCTTTAATCTATCAAAATCTTTACCTTGCCGCCAAAGTACGCTTTAAACCTGAATGATACAGCTGGTTCCAATAGTAAAATGTTCAATCATTTATATATATATATATATATATATATATATAATATGTAATCGAGATTTAATAGCTCATTTATCAACAAATACTTTAATGACACTAATACGATGAAACATTACGAAGGAAACAGGATTTGAATCCAATCCATGAAATGCCATATGTCTCATTTAAATAATTTTATAAAAACAACTTACGTCTGTAACGATAATGTATTCATAACTATATTCTTCGATACTCTGATAACTGACCATTTATGGCTTTCAAAAAGATAGTCTTGCTTTTTAATCATAATTATGGAGAGAAAAGAAAATAATAAAACACTAATTGTCATTTACAAATGTGAATATGAAATTCAAATACGAAGTTTTTTTTACCATTTGTTCGAGAACCATAGAAACAAAGTGAGATTGAATTAAATATTAAGAAAAGAATGATTTATAATATTTTTACAAGACTTTTACTTTATTTTTTAAAAGGAGCTTATTCATTTTTCTTTTCATCTTAAAGATTGACATTTAATATTCAAGCCGAATTCTCCGAGTTTGCCACTTTATATATATATATATATATATATATTTTTTTTTTTTTTTTTTGAAAAAGTTCATTTAAGAGGCCACTCGACTCGTTCAAAGAGACTCGGATGATACTGTTAAGTCTACAGGGGCATTACTTTAAAATATCTAGCTCAAATTTTAATATTTTTACATAAACTTTTTTTTCCCCCCATAGGATAGTTGTGAGCGATCTGCAATCAGACTAGTTTTTAATTTTTCGATTTGTTATATTTTTTTAATTTTGTAATAGTTTCATTCTTAGAACCGGTTTCAACAGGAAGATAAAGTAATAATATAAAAAAAAAAAAAAATCCGAAACCAAAATTGAAGAAGTAAAAATTAGCCTGGTTGTAGATCGTCCTCAGCTATCCTATTAAAAAAAGTGAAAATATTAAAACTTGAGCATGATATTTAAAAATAACGCCCCCATAGACTTTACATTATCCTTTGGGTCTTTTTGAGCGAGTCGAGTAGCCTATTAAACAAAACGTCTTGCCTAGCTGTTTCAGGATACCAGAATTTTACGTCTGCCTGCCGGTTCCAACGCAAGGAACCGGCAGGCAGACGTAAGAGGAACAGGTAATCGGATACATGAGCGAATGATCTTCAATTTTTTTCTCCAATTTTCGAAAATATTATCTGGATGACCCTGAAATATGGATAGGTTTTTGAAGTTAGACAGCTTATAGTTGCTACTATATATCGATAGCTAGTCCCTTCGTTATTAGGATCAAATTACAATGAAATTTTAACATGACATACATAAAATTTACGGAAAATCGTAAGAGTTAACAAATATTTTATTATTTATTTATATATATTAGTATACAGTCAAACCTCGTTAAAATAAACATGCTTAACGTGAATTACTTTTAACATGAATTGTTTTCACAGTCCCCTATAAAGACGAATCCAAATATCTCATACTGATAACATGAATTACTGTTAACATGTACGAAATTTTGATTACCTTTGAGGTTCATACTAACGAGGTTGGACTGTATTTTCTTTTTGAAAATATGCTATTCGATAATAATTTCACAGAAACTTATACAAGGTTCGCATAACTCTACCACTAAATTTTTACGGTATTTTCAATGCATTTCAATGCGGAAAAAGATTGCGAAAATTGCGAATCGATGAGGTGGTTACGAATTCTGTTTCTTCAAAACTAAATGTAAATTTTCTTTTCATTATAGTGGCGCCAGAGTCCTTACAAAATATAAGGAGTGTGCGAACCCTGTTATAAATGACTACAGGAAGAATCTGGCACTTGATATTGTAAGATATTTCTAGACTGAGGGATTTTGATCGAATCAAAATTTTCGTTTTGGAACTTTTTCTTTACATTTGTCAGTTTCTCTTTCCAATCTGATATCTATTTTTATAAAAATACAAAGTTGTTATTAAAATCATTGAATATTATTAAATCATTTCATTCCAAAATATGAAATAATCAACGTTCGCCATTATCTTCTGTCATATGCGCATATAAGTCGTTGTTAGAGAAATTAGACTCGAAATGATACTTGTTACTTTTTAGGACAAATGCAAGAAGACATTATTAATGTTGAGTGAATTATGCAAGCTATATTTTAATACTAAATAGTAAGTGTTTGTTTAGAGTGTTATTTCATATAAAGATATTCCATATATTAGTGATATTTTATTAACTTCTCTTCATATAAAATAGTAAAGTATATAAATAATAAATATATAATAAATATATAACCATATCGGTATATCATTGCAAACAGACAAAAAGAAAATGAAAGAAAAATTTGTTTAAATAAAATCATTTTTAGTCACTGATAACAATATATTAGAGGAAGGAAGGCTCTAGGAATGATAATGTAAGATATTGTAAGAGGAGGAGTGGGGGAGGGGGTGGTCTAAAATTGCCAAAAATTTGATAAGTATATATGCACAGCCCCTTAAAATGTAATTTCAAAAAGAGGAAATGGTGGGCAATCATGCTTTTGTATACCTCTTCAATTCAATATGACAAAAATCGGAGAACATATTCTCAAATTACTTTGGGTATTCCGCATTAACTAATAATAAATTTTATCACGTTTTATACCATAAAAAGAGCCATTCAAATGTAATTACTCTTTTTTCATTTCGTTGAAAAATCTCCTGCAAAGATTAGTCAAACATACGTCTAAAAATTTAAAAAAGAAAGAAAAGACGATTAAGGATGCTGTAAAAAAACTGCACGAGGTAACTCATTCATAAATCAAAATGGTGTAAATGTCAATTGAATTTAGGTAGTTGTCATCAGAGCTACTCCCAACAGCTGAGATCATTAAGATATTCATTCATGCAATGAGATCACCGCATACAAAGTAGTCACGATCAGGAAAAACTCATGGTCAAAGGAGAATAAACCAAGAAAAAAGACAAAAAATTACGAAGACTGATCACTCCTACGCATCTTGGATCCTTCCGCTCCGGAGGTCACGTCTAATAAGCCGTTATGCAAAGTAGAGTTATTAAGGTTAAAAATCTGATTGATACCCACGCTACAGACAAGGGAAGTATTAGAATATTGATGGGCAGAAACAAAATTGAATGTACAGTTGGTTGGTTTTTTTTTTTTAAAGATTTTGAAAGCCGCGTATTTAGCTATCTCACTTATGCTAATAGGATAAACGCTACAAAGTAGCATTTTACTGATATGATAATGACAACTAATTAGAAAAAATGAAGTTCATAAAAACTTTACCCTGTAATGTTCCTCCTATTAGTTAAAAAAGAAAAAAAAAAAGGAACAAGAAAATAGGGATCGTATTACAGACTTTAGAAGTTGCGAAAGACAACGCTGAGAAAATCGTGCATCAGAGCTCCAAAAAGATTTCGTAACAAAATATTGGTTAATTGATTAACATTATGGTCGTGGAAGTAATCTATTGCTCATGAAAATTAAACAGACGAAAAAATATATTTTGCTTTTATGTCTATATTAAAATTTAACTTAAAAAGTTGCACATAATATTCTAAAAGAACAAAATGCTACCTAGTAGCTAAAATTCCAAAAATGCAAATAACAGTCTTTGTTAGCATTGCAAATTGTTACTACTGGTTTTAGATGCTGCAGTCTGTTGTTTTTCAAACTTGAAACTATAGAAGTGTGCAATAATTAATTTGAATCATAAGGATAATTCAGTTTATTTATTAAACGCTTTAGTTGTATTTAATACAGAACCCGATTAAGGTTGTAAGGGACCCAAGATCCAGCATCTTTTTGGCGTCCTCTCGCAACAAAATATTAGCTAAATTCTGATCCCCCCCCCCCCCCCTTCCCCGGGAATATTCGAAAGGTATCATTAGATTACCATACGGTTGTCAAGTTATCCAAAAACATTTTCAGTTTTTGAGAAAATAGCAAAAAATGCAATATTAAGAATTTTTTTTAAATCCTTTTATTAATTATGGCCCTTTTTCAACATTGGGCCCAAGGCCAAAGTCTAGTTGGCCTGTGCAGTAATCAGTCCCTCATTTAATGCATGTCCAGCTTTTAATTTTTACCGACAAATGATATCCTTTTCGAGGAACAAAGATCTGAAAAAGTATTTTTTTAAAAACCACGTGCGCGACCGACACTCGCCTCTATTCAAGATGGCTGTCAAGTCAACGTCACTCCACTTATAGTTATGTAACACGCCCTTCTCATCCAAAAAAGAAGAAAAAAAAAACGAACATCTTGAGGTATGCGGAATAAAATAAATAAGTAAATGGCTGGAGGTTTATCTTTTCTGGTCTAGAAATAGCGGTTGCTTTAAGACGTTCGGAGCACGAAATAACAGCCGGCTATCTCCCAGATGCACCTTGAAAATAGAATGTTTTCTTCGGACATCTAAAATAACGTGTTTGTACCACTGAATTTAGGCTGATGTTTCGATGCAATATCGATATTTAAAGAATCTAATGCATATAATAAACAAGTTTGCATTAAATATATTTATTATTTAAAAGTTTAATAATTTTTAAGAAAAGAATTTAAATACAATTTAAGAAATCACCATAAGATTTTCGACAAATTAATGAAAATGTTACTTATTATACGTAAGTAATTTAACAAAGATGTGACATGATTAATATTTACTAAGTTTGTGCTCAATCCTAAGTTCAGAGACTATCAAGAAATTATTATATGACCACAGCAGAAATTTTTCTAAATGATATTAATTATGAAGGAAAAAGCTATCAACAGATAAATTACATTCATCATATTTTACTAGTATAGGTATTGTTTTCGCAAACTTCAGTTCCGACTTCAGGAATGCATTTTTTCCAAGATTCTTGAATAACATAAAAAACACATGCAGGGACGTGAACCCATCCAATAATTTGATTTCTCCGCTCAATTAGATTTACAGGAGAACTGAGAGTCCCTTCAGCGGATGTACAGTTAAATTTCTCTCAAAAACAAGCTTCCTACATATTTTGCTATGGCATATATTTAGTCATTCGTTTCCATCCCGCCTTCCTCTCCAAGAGAAAAAATAGTGTCATTTTAATCAAAAAATTTTAAGCCCACCCAATATTTTTCCAAAGTTGGCGCTAGTGAACACATGGTAATTCAGTGTAGGATGAGTTATTGAAAGGTTATTCCAGCGATTCAAAAAAGGTATAAAAAGGTAAAAAAAGGAGTTCCTGAGGACATCCCAACAATTAGAATGTACGCCTTTCAAGTAACTTTACGTTACGGATTTGATATTTGAAGGATTATTATTTGCAAACTTTTGTTAATTTGCAATTCCTTTTCATGCAAATCGTAGTGGTATCTTGGATTTAGAAAACTAATTTCTATTGAACTCAGATTGTGAAAGCTTGATCTAAAACTGCATTAGAGAAAATTAAATGCATTTTTCCTATAAATGACCTAAGCTAATAGAGGAATTAATACAATCACATTTCAGACCATAAGTTTGTACCGCTTGTACCTCGGATATCGAAAATCTCGTTTAATAGAAATTGTACATAAAAGCCAGCAGTGCTCCCGAAGTTAACGCCTTTAACACTAAAAAATAATGGAACATTTTTGTAAATGATAAAAATAAATATATAAAGTTATCCTTAAAAGCTAAACAAATTTGAAAAAGGGAATTCCCTATACTGCTGCTAATAAAGTGGTTTGGAAAGGTACTTGTCCGAGCACGGCCACTGGAAAAAATTCTGGCTTCATTATCTTCTCGGTAAGTAGAAACCTCGATTAATCGAAGCTCAGTTAATCAAGGTTCTACTGTAGCTCTAATGAAGAAGATATTCTTACGTGATGCTGAATATATTCTCACCAAGGACACAGTACCTAATATCGCCGTTGTTGCCTCCTACCTAAACTAATAATAATTCAATCGACTCAAGGTGTGTTTTTAATGTGTTTTACTTTTCTATTAAGCTATTAAAGGTACAACTCGTAGAAATTATAGTATTGTTTCATAAAATTGTAGAATTCTTCAAAATCTTGTTTGAAAAATGCTGATCTATAACACCACTAGGAAAATACAATAAATGCTCTATAAAGATGATCGAAAAATTCATAATATCAATTTTTAAGACAAGACATTTCTGATGAAACTTTTATTTATATTTCGTAACAAAACTTTACATTTAATAAGCCGTTTTCTTTATTTGATGATTTATAATACTTTTTTCCTAAGAAGCTTTTATAGTGCTTGAGATAAGGATAAGAGGATGGGGAAAGAATGCATCTCAGATGCTGTAAAGGGAGTACTTAAAGCCCATCTACTAGTACATGAATAGCGTGGGTGGGGATATATCCATTGTATTTGAAAACGATCCGCGCGAATACAAAAGGCAGAAGGAAAATGATTCGTGACTATTCAAAATTTTATCTTGCATAATCATCAAAATGTTAATATGAAAGTTTCTAAAATGTTTAGATGTTCTGAACTGACTACAATCATTATTTTGAGGTTGATACTAACAAGCATGAATGTTGAACACAAACAGTTTAATTTGAAGAGACTAGATTTAAGAAAGTTCTTTCAGGGTTCAAACTCCTTTTCACAGTTTAATCCCCTCGTTATTTTTCAGAATTTTTTTTCCATATTAATAATCAACAATTAAACACGCCGAGTTTGATTACTGTTAAAGTAAATTTTGCATCCCCCTTTCCCCAGACTAGTTGAACAGGGTTTTGTGAGAATTACTGAATTTTAACGCGGATTTCTTATATTTAAGATAAGATTTTAAAGTAAAAACAATTCCCCTGATTTCTAGATTTTCTTAAGGAATATCAAATCTGTTAATGTACGAGAAATATAATGTGCGCTATGCACATTAATAAAAACTACATATACAATGAATAAAGTTGTAAATGAGAGTAAATCTAAAATATTCGGTGAAACAACTTTCCAAACATTGTGAAATATAATAGCGTTTATAAATTTATTTCTAAAACTTATTTCACAGTGATAAATTTTTTTAGAAGCAAGTTTCTAGGCGTCTTTGTTTTTTTTTGAAAAATACATAATCTTTCGAAATCAGATGAATATACTTTTTTTTAAATCCCATTTTGAAATTTATCTAGTAATTACGTCACAATGATTTTAATTTTAGTTTAAAAAGTATTATTTTACACTCAACTTCATAGAATAAAAAGAAAATACTAATCATTGGAAAAGGGAGAAAGAAAATTGCGAGGAAAATTATAAAGGAATTTAAAGTACACAATAAACAACTGGTTTAATAATAAAATCTCCTGGTGATTACAATGGGAAAAATTTATCAAAATAATTATTAAAAAGTATTTCTTAATACTTTCATACGGCATTTAGTTACTCGTGCGCATAAGTAAAGTATGGTTAATAAAACATTTTTTTATATTTAATTTAATATTACAATTCTGAATGTTTGTCACAAAAGATTGATAATTGTGAAAACCTGAATATAAATGTACGCACATCCAAAAAAAAGAAAAAGAAAAACAATGTCTACCGGAATAATCTTAATGCTCATAATTATTGTTTATTCACTCAGCTTTATATAATACTTCAGACAAGTGTCAAAAGAATTTCTATGAACTACAGATTCACGTATGTAAAGGGAGAAAAAAAATCTCCCCTCCCCTCCTAAGCACAATTCATACATAATGACCACTTTCAAAAAAATAGTAGAACAAAACACTCTTTTCATTTTTAATAATTTTCATCTGGCCTATTCATTCTGCAATCTTTCTTTCTATTCGAAGTAACAAAGAATGAATTCTTCATTTAACAACATTTCAAACTTAAAAAAGAAGTCCCAGGATAATTGGAGAGCGTTATTCAGGATGTTACATATTGTTACTCGTTACAATGAGATTTTTGGAACTCATTACGAAAGCTAAAGGTGCTTTTCTCATTCTTTTTTCCATACCAGTATTGGACACACTTAATTCTCTGCACATTTTTCTGATATTAATAATTAGTGAAGAAATATTTTTTGTCCCACGTTTTAGTGTAAATCAACAGAAGTGAAAAGAAAACGTGTGCTTGCTTTAGTTAATAGCTGAAGAAGATGAATATATTCTAAAAATAATTCTTAAATGGAAGCAACAGTGAATTTTGCTCTTTAACAAATGCGGGTGAAAATCGATTTGGCTTTCGAAAAATGCTTTTAAATATCTTTTATTCGAGCTTATATTTTACAGTTTCATATAAATTAATATCTTCAAAAACATAAAAAAGACTGTCATGAATTTTAAAAAAGAAATTTTAATTTCGCGAAGAAATTCTTTTGTCATTAAATAAAAGCGCGACCGATGCATTATTAAAAAAATAATCTTAATTATTTTTTTAAATCGCTGTTAATTGGAAAATATAAACGTATGTCGTTTTTGATTAAACCTAAATAATCGAGCATACACGAAAGTCACAAAGTACAGTCGCAAACAATGTAATAAAGGAACATTTTCAATAAGAAAAAAATGATCCAGAAATAATCAATTTTTGTGTCATTTACTTTCGGTGATTTGCTTCAACAATATGTACCAAGAGATGCTTTGCGAAAAATAGGCAATAGGTCAAAGATAAATATTGTAAATTGGGGTTATTTGGTTTCACAGCAAAACTATTTTAAAGCAGTTCAGGATTTGTTGTGCTGAGAGCGTTAACGCAATTTTCCAAAAATCTGCCAGGTAACAGCAGTAATCAGTAAATACAATACACACAGGATTGGTTTTAAATATTTTAATTTGGATCAAAGTTACCCCCATGCTCCAGTAGAAACTCAAAAAGATAATAGGTATATTCTATTAAAAAGAAATCAATAGTTCATAGGGTTTTTTTCTCTCTCTTTAGGTATTTTATATAATTATGAGATTTAATAAATGGAAACCCAATTACAAAAGAATGAGGTAAGTTATTATGACCAATGGCGATCTTCCATAAACGAGTTACTGAAGTATGTTGCGACTTCCAAGCCGCGACTGCTGTTTTCATGATTAAGTAAGGCCAATTAATTATTTAAAAATCAACTTTTATAAATTTGTTAAGTAAAATAAGTCTAACGCCCGGATTATATTGTTTTTGTTGATATTTAAAAGAGATGAACATGCATTCTAAAAATAATTCTTAAAATAGAAGCAACTGTGCATTTTGATCTTTGACTATTACGAGAGAAAATCTATTCACTTTAAAAAATACTTAAGTCCCTTTAGTTCCAATTTATAATTTAAAATTTCGTTGAAATTAGTAAATCTTGAGAAAAAGAAGATTTAAAGCCGATATGAATTGAAAGAAACTTAATTTCGTGATGCACCTTTATTATCGCAAAATAGAATCCCTACATTTCACAAAGAGAAAATTATTTTTAATTAATTTCTTTTGAATAAGAATAGCATTGACAGTTGAAAAATATTGATGGTCACATGAATTCTGGTTAGTTCTACATCATTAAATATAACTTAAGTCGCAAATTGCTTAAATCAGACTCTGTAATGAAAGAGTATTTTTAATAGTAACAAAATGGTTCATAAATCTTTATATATAAAAATCTTCTGTGCGTGTGTATGTCACCGAACTCCTCCTAAACGACTGGACCGATTTTAATGAAATTTTGTGTGTCTATTCCAGTGGACTCGAGAATGGTTTAGATTCCCATTTCATTGAAATTGATTCAGTATTTTTTTAGTAATTAGGCAAAACTAATAGTTAGTGATTTTTCGCTAATTAAAAGTGTTTAATAAGTTCGACAGATAGTGTGCGGACGGAATGTCCGAGCGGTCTAAGGCGGCAGATTTAAGCTCTGCTTCTTGAAGAAAGAGATCGCGTGTTCGAATCCCGCTCCTGACAAACGTGTATGCTTTACAATAGTATTTCCTGTATTATAATTTTTACTAGGACTTCCCTCAGAGGGATTAGTCTGAGCGATATTGCTGAGAACATACACTGTAAAAAATATCCGTTAATATGCAGAAATTGTTCCCTAAAATTCTACGGAATAGTTCCGTTTTTCCGAAAAAACAGCAGAAATTCCGTTATTGATATTTTGAGATTATAAACACAGTAACTTTTCTGTAAAATTTTCTGAAAATGGAGGAGTTCCGTATTAAAACAGCATAAATTCCATAAATAACACCAGTGTCGTCATCTATATCTGGGACACAAAAACATTATAAAGTTGTTTCATGAACAACTTTGTATAATAATGTTCTTTATTTCTTTCTATTTTAATAAT
This sequence comes from Maratus speculifer, assembly GCA_964019185.1. NCBI lineage: Eukaryota > Metazoa > Arthropoda > Arachnida > Araneae > Salticidae > Maratus > Maratus speculifer. Next base: position 449,895,421 of record OZ025289.1, read on the forward strand.
ATAAAGCTAACATATTTTTACAATATTAAAAAAATAATAAAAATTATAAAATTTTATTAATCTCTTTTAAGTTTGAGATTAGTTAGTTAGTTTATTTTCAGTTAGTTTATTTCCATTATCATTTTTAAATAATGTTTACCACATTTATAGCCTATTTTTTTAAATGTGCGTAGGATAGTGGAAAAAAGTTCGACTTTTAAATTTAATATATTTTAATAAAAGTAATAATAAAATAATAATAAAATAATTTTAATTTTAATATATTTTAATATTGCTTTAAGAATATCCTTTCAAAAATAAATAAGTAAATAAATAGGAATAATATTACAATAAACTTTTAAAAATCTCCTTAAAATAAAAATAAAAAAAAATAAAAATAAAAATAAACTTTTTAATGCATTCAACTCTTAATACATGTAATATTTTAAAGTCTAAAATTTGTTTTGTATAGAACTGAAATTAAAAACTAAATATTCGAAATTATGGAAATAAAATCTGTTAAACATTTAGAATTATACACTCATATAGAAAATAATTCTCAATAAAAATTAATGCCGCGTTCAACATAAGGCCTTTGCTTTATAAAATCATTTGAAATAAGTAAAGATATTTGCAAGTACTGTATGTGTAACTATGGCGTAATGGTATTACACTACTACAAGCTGCCATGGGACAGGTGCTTCGTTCGATCCCCATCGAAGGTAAGTGACATTTATTCAAAGTTGTTTAAATTAAATGTATGTGTTCTAATCTGATGTGTCCTTGTCTAAAGAATAAAAAAGCCAGTTTGTCCTTAAAAATTCTTTTTTGGCTTTCAAGCGAAAATTTATATATAAAAAAAAAATATGAAAACGGAAACATTTTGTAAAAAAAACGGAAATATTGCTGGAAAAAACGGAAAATTTTTTCCGTTAAATAACGGAAATAGTACTGGCGTCTAGATTACCAGAACTATTTCCGTTATTTAACGGGAAAATTTTTTACAGTGTATATTTAATAATAATTTCCAAAAAGTAAAGAAAAAAATACCACATTTAAAAAACAAATGCAATTTAACAAATTACAACTATTTTGAAAATAATATTTTCAAAGACTATAATTTTAGGTTTATAAATGATTTCTATATTTTAAAAAACAATAATAATATCATTTTTAGGATGATCAAAACGTAGCTTATGTAATAACAGAGTTATATTAAAATGCCTAGACATTTAGAGACACGTTATTATTCCTGAGCCAATCATAAACAAATATTAAATGAAATTTTAGTTCAACAATTTTTGGTACTGTAATATTTGAAATTTCTAAACATTGCACATTTTCAATTTTTGCACCATCGTATAAAGAGAAAATTTACTTTTAAATGCAACTTGTTTGAAACCTGTATCTCAATTTGTTACTGAGTTATTAATTTTTTGTTAGTTTTTAATATTTTTTTTTGGCATCGTGGCAAACAAGTTCAGATATACTTCAGATTTCCCAATTCTCTACCGAGAACAACTATTTTCCAAATAGTTAATAAAAAATGAGACGTTATTTTTAATTGATTATATAGTGCCATAAATTTAAATGTCAAAAATGAGCAAAGTAAATGGAAGAAATTCAAAATTTTATATATAAAATTTCTATACACGGTTAAAAAATGGGAAAGCAAACTATGCAAATCAGCCATGCATGGGTATAAAATTGGAAATACGCAATGCATTAAAAGTAATGCAGATAATAAAACATTAAAATATCTTGAATCGCAATTTGAACTCTTTGAAATGACGTAGAATACATAAACAGCACAAAAAATTGCACAAATCATGATGGTTGAGTAGAATGAAGGAGTTTTTTTACATGGTGTGTGGTCCCCTTAGATAATTAATATAGAATAGTTAATAATATAATATCTATATCTGTTTTCTATGGATACGATGAGGCTCTTGATAAGAATTTAGGGAATTCTCTCTTTAAAAAATGACATGTAAAAATCCTGAAAACGTCAACAAAGGAATGCAATGCATCGTTCGAGTGTGTCTCAGATATGCTCAATCAGATTTAAATGGATTGTGCGTGCTAGCCACTACATACACTGCTTTTCTTTCTTTTCAAACTTGTTCTCATGAAGTTGAGCAGTATTTCATTGTAGCATGCATTAAATAATATACAATGCGTGCAGTATAAGGTACGAACAATATCTGAATATCTAGTCTGCATAAGCCTTGAGCTGTAAAAATGTCACCACAAGTGACTTATAAATCTGCGCATATTTTTTCGCAAGACATGCTGACTCAAATACGTCAATATGAACTCGATTATTCAGTTTTATTCCAAAAATTTATTATTTAAAGATTAATGACAGTTGAGAAATTGATAAAATCCCCAGATTAGTAAAGCTGAAAAATTAATGTACCTCTCCCCCGTATCATTTTGTTATGGAGTTCTTTTGTGGTGCCCTGTAATTGAATAGTAAATATTCTTTGTGCGACATGCTCTACAAAATATATATTCTAGTGCTCCTCATAAATGCATATCAATTTCATTATGTTTCGATGGGCGCGTAACAACATTAAAATGTTCTTGGAATTTTTTCATCCCATCGGCTATAATGTAACAGAATATTTTTGATTGTCCCTGTATTTGAACTATTTATACAATTTTATCAAAATTTAAAATGACTCAACGAAATTCGGCAACAGATATATATTTAAAATTTAAAACTATTCAGTTCCGAGTTAAAACTAACTCGGTTGGATAGTTTTTGGGTTGTTCTATGTGGACAGAGAGACGGATGGTTCAGACGACGGCTATAGGTACTTCGTTTTTATATAATTACAAATGCACCTAAAAAACAGTTAAATTTCAAAGCACATGCCGAAACTGAAAACACATGACAAGCAATTATTGCTCAAGGACAGTATTGTAACGGATTTCTTTTGTGTGTCCCTGTAAACGGATTAAAAATGATATGAATTTTCAGTTCGAACGTAAACGTAATGCAATTCATCGATTTATATAAGTTTCATTACTTTAAAATAGTGTAATTTCATTAAAATAATCTGTTAACGATTTTTCTTATAGACCATAATGTAATGGAAAATTTTTGGGTTACCCTGTAAGTAAATTATTAATCTCACATACTTCATACACAATAATAAACATGCCTAGGGGACTCTAAATAAGGTTACCAGTTGCATAAAAATCCGAGTATATTTACCGATGTTAGAATATAGACAGACGGCCAGACAAACCAAATGCATAAACACTTTTCAACTTTGTTGGAAAATGAAAAAAAAAGTGCAACCGATTCATTTAATGCAAATAAATAAATAAATAAATAAATAAATAAAATAAAATAAAATAAAATAAAATTTCACCAAAAAAGCCAGAACAGGATTTGGTACTTTTCCATATAATTGGCATCGAAATATCGTTATTAGGTGCGTTCATAACTATGTACATACGTAGCACCTATAGTTGTTGTTCAGTCCGTCCGTCTGTTCGTCCATTCGTCTGTCTGTCTGTCCGTCCGTCCGTCTGTCTATCCGCCTATAACAACGCAAAAACTACCCAACCGAATCATTTGAAATTTAAAACATATATTTATTACATAGTTTTGTCGAGTAATTTCAAATTTTATGAAAATCGGATGCATAGATCAACTACAGGGGCATTCAAAATTATTCCTTTACATTACGGTCAATGAAGGAAAAAGTTTCAAATAAGTTTTAATCGTTTGAAATTTTAAATTTATAATTATTAGATAATTTTGTCGAATCATTTCAAATTTTATGAAAATCGGATGCATAGATCAGTTACAGGGACAATCAAAAGTGTACCATTACATTACAGCCAATGGGGAAAAAGCATCAAATGCATTTTAATCGTTTGAAATTTAAAATATATAACTATTACACAGTTTTGTGGGGTCATTTCAAATGTTATGAAAATAGGATGCATAGATCAATTACAGGAACAATCAAAAGTATTCGCTTACATTACGGTCAATATGAAAAAATAATTTAAAGTAGAATTGACATAAACCTATGAAGTATATATATATATATATATACATAATATTCTAAAATATACATTCTTTACAATCTGTGATGCAAACAATATTTATTATTAAATTACAGGGCCACTTAAAAGCATTCCACTACATAATGTTACGGGAAAACTTTGTTGCGACGCGTTTTAATTATATTAAACTATTTCACATTTTATGAATATCATATGCGTTGCTGAGGTGTAATAAAAGTTACTTCCTGTATATTTACAGGAACACAAAAAAGATTTCGGGCACTATACTGTATCCGAAATACTGTCTACTATAACGGCAAGATCTGAATGTTTTTAAAACTTAGTTATCGTACGAACGCATCTCATTTGCTACACTTCACGTGCAATTTCCAACTTGTTTTGCATAACATGGTAACCAGGCAATTGTTTTTCTCTATATTAATTAAATCTGTATTTAATCGCGTTTTTATTTATTGTTGCTTCCTTTTTAATATAACAGAAAATAATTCAAAAGTGATTTTCGCCAAATTTTTGCCAAAACAAATACGGTACTACTTAGTTATCCCGTCGACCAATTTCGCCAAATGATACAAATCGCCAAAGTAATAGCCGACTTATGCATGTTGACTAAATTTTTATTTTAATTAATAGAAGAAAAATTAAATTAGTAAAATATTAATAAAAAGTCGAGATAAAAATTACTTTATGATGTTTTACGCACGCGTATCATGTTTAATGTCATTCAATGGGACATTCAAGCTCATCTGTTGTCGGAATTTAATCTTATAATTTGGCGATATTTTTTTGGTCGACGGCATAACCAAGTAGTACCCGAAATACGTATATTATATTTTTGTCCTATTTTTATGGTACTTTCCATTAATACCTTCACTTCGGCGTTTTTATAAATCTTGGTCCTTTTTGGGCTTCAGAAAGTCAGATTTCAAATCTGATGAACGTTTATGCTTATATTTTACACAGAAATATGGCATAGATGTCATATACGCGCCAAGTTGGTGCGATTTTATCTGTCGCCAAATTGATGAAAACTTTGATTTTGAATATTGCTGTAAGTGTTAATATTTTCGATTTATCGTGATATGTATAATTTTTATTATATTTATTATTATGATTATTATTTATAATTTTTATTTATTGCTTCAACTATTGTTTCTTTTTTGGTACTACTTGATTAAACTGTCTACAAACTATAAGATTAAGCCAAACTATAAAATTAAACGCCAATAACGGATGATCGGGAATGTTTCATTCAATCGTATTAAACACCATACATGTGTTTAAACCTTTCAGGTGCAAGGCATTTGTGCTCCAAAAATGGTCAATTTATATTTACGAACAAATTTAATTGAAAATAATCTGAAATAATCAAAACTGTTTCGTCACGTATATTATGAGATCAAAATTGTTCTAAAAATTTACTGGTGCCAGTTGGCAATTTATGCATTAAAATTAACCGTTTACATACTGCGAATGGCTCTCTTCAAGAGGTTAAAACGTCATCAAGGGATTTTTAATCCCACTTTTTATTTGTATTTTTATAAATGTTTTATTAATTTATTTCTTCTTTTGTTATTTAAAATTTAAAAAATACATCAATATGTGTAATTTGGATATTAGTTTGGCGATTCGTATAATTTGGCGAAATTGGTTGACAAAATAACCAAATATTACAAAAAAAAGTGATCGATGTAAACAGAATAACAATATATAAACTATTAATAAAAGTAACATCTAAAGCAGCCATGTCAAACTCGTATTTAATTTAAATACGAAAGAATTGTTTCCAATTTGCACGCGCGAAATATAAAAGATGTTACATGACGATTATAAAACGCAATTATAAAAAAAAATCGCAAAATATCAAATGCTAAGTTACTAAGAATTATGGTTTTTTTCTTTTCAGTTAACGAAAAAAAAAGATTTCTTTTCCAGTTTGTTTCTTAAGTTTAAATATGTTTTATAGCACTTACATGAAAATTATTTGCATATTTTCCTTGCTCCATGTGCTTGAATTTGGAAATCTAATGAAAACATCCAGCTTGTGAAAATGACGCGCACCAAGTTTCTGTGACGTATGCAAATAAATTGTGCTTTTTTATCAATTTTTTTATTATAACTTTTAAACTATTTGGAACTAATTTTTCGTATGTAGTGCATTCACCAGATTACCTTCATAGGTACCTATTGGTACAAACAGAATCAAAATCCGACAAGTACTTTTTGAGATTTGCTTGACGAAAGAATTTTTTTCAATTTTAATATCTTTACGTGTCTCTGAGTATAAATACTTCGCTTCGCTCAGACAATTAACCGACTTCAGAAAATCGTTAACTTTTAACTAAAAAGAGAAAAATAAACTTTTCTGTCAAAAATTGAATCGACTTAAAAAAATACTGAGGAGTGAAAAATAATTTCCTTACATAATTGTAATAAGAAATTAAATCAAGAGCGTAGTGTTTATCGCGCGTATTACTAATTTACGTACATTTATTTGATTTTCTGGAGTCGGTGCCAGGGGGAAAACGTCTGTCGGTGCCAGGACAACGTCTGTCGGGTCCGCTAGTAATTATTATAATATTTAGGATATGATTTTCAATTGATTCACTAAACCAATAAATCCTGATAAGGCGCTACGAAAACTAAGAGTATAAAATAAATACCAAAAGAATATCTATCAAAAGCAACTCGCAATTCATAGATAGTTTTTTCATATAAGTTTTTTTCCCAAAGAAAAACAAATAAATAAAAACAAGTTGGAAATTGCACGTGAAGCGTAGCAAATTAGGTGCGTTCGGACGATAACGAAGTTTTAAAAATATTACGTTCATATATCAATCTCATAACATTGTAAATAGTGAACTACAATTAAAACGCTCATCAAACAATGTTCTCCCTATACCATTATGTAATGGAATACTTTTGTGTGGCCTTGTAAATCAATAACAAATGTTCTTTGCACCACAAATTATGTAAGATGTATATTATAATATGTACTTTATAGTTGCATATAAATTTTATTAAGTTCGCATGAGTGTAACACGATTAAAATGCATTTGAAACATATTTCCCCATTGACCGTAATGTAATGGAATACTTTTGATTGTCCCTGTAATTGATCTATGCATCCGATTTTCATAAAATTTGTAATAACTCGAAAATATTATGCAATAATTATGTATTTTAAATTTCAAACGTATAGAATATATTTGAAACTTTTTCCCCATTGACCATAATGTAATTGAATACTTTTGATTGTCCCTGTAATTGATCTATGCACACGATAATCAAAAAATTTGAAATAACTCGACAGAATTATGTTATAATTGCGTATTTTAAATTTCAAACGATTAAAATGCATTTGAAACATTTTTTCCCATTGACTGTAATGTAATGGAATACTTTTGATTGTCCCTGTAATTGATCTATTCGTCCGAGTTTCATAAAATTTGAAATAACTCGAAAAAATTATGTAATAATTATGTATTTTAAATTTCAAACGTATAGAATATATTTGAAACTTTTTCCCCATTGACCATAATGTAATTGAATACTTTTGATTGCCCCTGTAATTGATCTATGCACACGATTATCAAAAAATTTGAAATAACACGACAGAATTATGTAATAATTTCGTATTTTAAATTTCAAACGATTAAAATGCATTTGAAACTTTTTTCCCCATTGACCGTAATGTAATGGAATACTTTTGATCGTCCCTGTAATTGATCTATCCATCCGATTCTCATAAAATTTGAAATGACTCGACAAAAATATCTAATATTTATGTATTTTAAATTTCAAACGATTCGGTTGGGTAGTTTTTGCGTTGTTATATGCGGACAGACGGACGGACGGACAGACGGACGGACGGACAGACGGACGGACAGACGGACGGACTGAACGACAACTATAGGTGCTACGTATTATATAATTACGAACGCACCTAAAAAGGGGGGTGAATTTGCCCAGCTATTAGATCTATATGAAATTGCCTAAACTCTACATTATGTGCAATTAAAAGAGAAAGCAGAATTTTAAAAATAATCACTATTTTCATTTAAATAACTTTTCTTTGTGATTAATACATCCTACAATTAATTGTTCTATCTGAAGCATTACAAAGAATGAATTATTCATTCATCGTTTAGTAACATTTCAAGTTTTTGAGGGTAAGGGATTGAATGGAGTTATTGAAGATTTTATATATTGTTTCGCAACAATCAGATATTTGTTACTTGTTACGGAAGCTTATTTATTCATGCATTGCATCCTAATATTGACTACGCTTAATTTTCGGCATAGTATAATGAAATTATTACTTATTTTCTTTATTTTGGCACTAATGTCATATACGCACCACATTTGCGCGTTTTTTTTTTTTTCCTTGCCAATTTGGCGATTTTTTTTTTTTTTTTTTTTTTTTTTTAACCATAAGTTAAAAATTGCATGCAAATACAGCACATGATTATTTATTGCAATATAAAAATAAAATAACGCAAAGAAAAAAAAAATGAAAGAGATTCTAGTATTTTAAAAAAGGAAATAAAAATAAATGATAATTTGATACAAATAATTATTGATACAGTATACAATTAAAATTTTTTTAAAGAATTAAAATAAAAAATAACAGTAAATAAATATGAATTTAATAAAAAAGGAAACAATAAAAAACAGGTATAAATAATAACCTTAATAAGTACCAAAACAATAAATATAATTTTCACAATAAATTGTAAATATTGATACTTATATCTATATTAAATGCATAAAGTTGTATCATTTAATCAGCACATTTCACTGAAATCTTTAATTTTCCCCATTTTATTTCCTTAACAATTGTTATAAACTTATTAAACAATCTTCTCCCTGGCACAGATGTGCAATGCCAAATTTGAGGGGGAAAAAACAAGCGCAAATGTGGTGCGTATATGACATCTGTGCCTTTATTTTATTAAATTTTCTGTTATTTTCTGTTATTTTTATTTATTTATTTTTCGGAGGGGAGGGGGGGTTGTTCCACCCCTTAACATAAATGAATAAGAGTAAAATTAGTGCGATGAGAAAATATTTTTAATAGTAAAGTGATTCAAAATTAATAATTTCTATAGTTATTATTTTCAATTTATTTGACCAATAAATATTGAGTGAAGCGCTAGGAAAACTACATTAAAGAACAAATATACTATAGAATATCTATTAAAAGCAACTCTTAGTTCAGTTACTGTTTATGTTTCTGATATATTACCTTTTCATTACTACCCCTTTCTAAAAAAAAAAGGTTTGTTTAATTATCAGATCTACATGAAATTGACTCAACTCGAAATATTTATGTACAACTAAAAGAGGAAGCTGACATTATATCTTTCTTCATTTAAATAATTTTTCTTTATTTTATACATTCTACAATTAATTATTCTATCTGAAACATTACAAAGAATGAATTCTCCTTTCATCTTCCATTTGCCAATTTTTCCATTTTTTGTGGGTAAGAGATTGAATGGCGCTATTCAAGTTTTATACATTGTTTCGTAACAATGAGATTTTTGTTACTCTTTACAGAAGCTCAGATTTTTTCCCCCCTTCTGTATTCTTGCATTACATCCTTATATTGGCTACGATTAATTTCGCATATATTACTCTGATATCAATACTTAATTACTAAATAAATCCTTTACTTTTTTGTCCTGTGTTTTAACATAAATCAATAAGACGGAAAAGAAAATGTAAGCTTTAGTTAATATCTGAAAAAGATGAATATCATTAGAAAATTTAAATGTAAGTGACGGTAACTTGTTTAAATATAAACTTTAGTAAGACTTCTAAAACTTTTTAAAAATTCGTTTTAATTTATTTTGAATAAATACATTCATACTAAATAATTTGAATAAATAGATTTATAGAAGGGTAGTGCTGATCCTAAATGATATTTCAGCACATTTTCAGAACACGCTTACCATATTTTTCTTCTACGACCGTTTAACGAAATTTTCAATTAATTTATGCAATTTTTGACTAATTTAGCGATTTTTTTTTTCTGCTACTGATTCATGGAATTAATGTTTTTATTTTTTCACGACCAACTAAGAAAATGGCAATTAATTACTCGATTGCTAGACAAAATTAAGGATTTCTTTCCCCCCCCCCCCCTTTTTTTTTTTTTTTTTTTTTTTTTTTTTTTTTGAAGTGAAAACTTCTTTAGCGGCGCTGAGCACTTTTTGTATGGGTAAAAACTTCCAAACTCGCGTCAGAGTCACGTGATGCTGATCGAAAAAGCGTAAGATCGAGGGGAAGGGAGAGGAACTAGATCTCCCACTCTTTCTACCGTGCCTGAGTGTGCTGCTCCGTTTAGGCGGCACAGGGCGCTTGCGCGAATGTCCGTGTGTGTTTTTTTAAGTTATAATTGTATTTAAGTTTAACAACTTATACTGTTAATAGATGGAATAAAACGTTATGAAAGAAAAAGCATGACATTGTGCATTGATTATGCTGCAGTTTCCAACTACTTTTTTTCATTCTTTTTATTGTATTTAAATAATAACAACATAAATTGATACCAAATGGAATAAAAAGTTAAGAAAGAAAAAACATGACATTGCACATCAATTATGCTGCACTTTCCAACCATTTTTTTCAATTCCTTAAATTTTCAATTGTATTTAAAGTTTAACAACTTACATTGTTATCAAATTGAATAAAAAGTTAAGAAAGAAAAGACATGACATTGCTCATCGATTATACTACACTTTTCAACCAATTTTTAAAATTATAATTGTATTTAAAGTTTAACAACATATACTGTTACCAGAAGGAATAAAATGTTAAGAAAGAAAAATATGACATTGTGCATCAATTATGCTGCACTTTCCAACCACTTTTTTCATTTTTTTTTAATTTTTGATTGTGTTTAAATGGTAACAACATAAATTGATACCAAATGGTATAAAAAGTTAAGAAAGAAAAACATGACATTGCACATCGATTATGCTGCACTTTAAACCTTTTTTTTATATATATTTTCAATTGTTTTTAAAGTTTAAAAACTTATATTGTTATCAAATGGAATAAAATGATAAGAAAGAAAAGACATGATATTGTACATTGATTATGCAGTACTTTCCAACCAATTTTAAAAATTGTAATTGTATTTAAACCTTAACAACTTATACTGTTACCAGAGGGAATAAAATGTTAAGAAAGAAAAAGTATGACATCGCGCATTGATTACATTGCACTTTCCAACAATTTTTCTCTCTTTTTTTTAAATTTTTGATTGTATTTAAATAGTAACAACATAAATTGATACCGAATGGAATAAAAAGTTAAGAAAGAAAAAACATGACATTGCACATCAATTATGCTACATTTCAAAACCATTTTTAAAAATTTTAATTGTATTTAAAGTTTAACAAAATACACTGTTACCAGATGGAATAAAAAGTTAAGAAAGAAAAATCATGATATTGTGCATCGATTATGCTGCACTTTCCAACCATTTTTTTAAAAAATGTATTTAAAGTTTAACAACTTATATTGTTTGATTACTATTCAATTTGTTGCAAGTTTCAAAAGATACGATCGTTCAGCAGCAGGAGTAGCTATTTATAAAAGGTTGTTTGATGTAATGGGCATATATTTCCACAATTCATATGAATGTGCATGTGAGGTACACCAGTATGTTTAGTAGTAATGTTTTTGATATCAGTGATATATGTGTTTGTTGTTGCCACTCTGAAAATGAAAAACTAATTGTATTGGTTGCCATTTATATTTCACCGGATAAGTCTAAGTGCAAATGAGAATTTTTGTATGAAAATTTATTTATTTGTTCTAAAGAGGCTTCTGCATTACTTCTGCATATTGAATTGGAAACAGATTTGATGATTTGCCGATGATTTTGAGTAGGGATTTCAACATCAACTTTGTGGATGATGAAAATCTACAATTAATTGAATTTTTAAATAGAAAATTTGATTTAACAATGACCAACCATCGCAATCTTAGCACAGAGAGATAAAAAATTACAATTGATGCAGTCATTACAAGATATTTAAATAGAATTGAATCAAAATTGTTTGCTATATATTTTAGTTACCATAAACCTATAATATCAAATCTAGAATATAATGATAATAATGATGATGATGATGATGGAAGAATTGTTGAAATGGGGATGAAAATTCATAAGTTTTATGGGTATTTATTTCAAAAGAATACCAACTGACGATATTTCATGCATTTGTAAATTTATGTTTTAAGCAATAGATTGCAATTTTTGTATGTAAAATAATATGCATTATTTTTCATGTACAATAGCGCATTAAATGAAAATTGTAATATAATTTTTGTAGCAGTAGTTTATAATAATGAATAAAAAACACTTCATTTAAAAGTATTTTCTGCACAATAAAATATGTCCAGACGACTAAAAAAATACACACATAATTGTTCAAGTTTTCACTTCTGTCGGCACTCCCGGAGTGCCTTTTTTTTTTTTTTTTTTTTTTTTTTTTTTTTTTTTTTTTCCCGCAATTGTTTGTCGCAATTTGCGATTTCTTCCCCTTTGATTGTATGACGAAATTCCAAATTTTATTTCACAATCGCTTCACAAAATTAGAGGTCAATTAATTTTTTATACGGGGCAATAGATTCAAAGGCAGTAATAATATAGTAAAACCAGTAAAAAAGAACATGCCTATGGCTAAATCCTGTCTTAAATAACAAAATGTGATATAAAATGAATATAAAACTATCCAAGAAAAGAAGACTAAATTTACATCTGCTAGGAAGGCACCTTGTCTGTAATGCATTTGTTTCTTTCCTATGTGATTCCGACTGAGAATATTTTACTGTATAACATTTTTCAAAGTCTCTAACACGTGGAAAATGGATTAACGATATTAAGTGCCCACACTAGTCACTCAAAAAGATCCGGATGATAATGTTAAGTCTACGGGGGCGTTATTTACAAATATCTCGCTCAATTTTTGATATTTTTGAACGATTTTTTTTTGTGCATAGGAAGCTAGTTTTAAGACTAGTTTTTACATTTTCGATTTTGGCTTAAGATTTTTTGTAAAAAAAACTATTTTAACTTAAAAAAATTACTTTAACTGAACCGGTTCTGAAACAAACTATCCAAATATTTAAAAAAAGTATATAACCAAAATCGAAAAATTAAAAATTAGCTGTCTTCAACTTTCCTATAAAAATTGTTCAAAAATATTAAAATTTGAGCGAGATATTTGAAAATAACGTCTCCATAGACTTAACATTATTATCTGGATCTCTTTGAGTGACTAGTGTAGGCTCTTAAGGGTGTTCTCAACTGCTCCGCTCAACAAGTGAAAAACGTTTTAACACATTTACAAATTCATTTAACAGAAAAATATAAAATTGAATGCCTGACTATGGAAGCGATTTTGAATCGAACTTAGTTTTCCATTTTATGATAATTAAATTACTTATCCAGTTCTAAGGTACTTCGATCACGTGATCATTCGTTTTTCTCCTGCTTTTCGACCGGCTTTTGTCGTGAAATGTGTTCAAAAACGTCAACTTTGAAGGCTTGTTATGAAAGATCTATTGTGTTAAAAAAAAAAGAAAAATGAGTGCGATTTGATAGTTTCTGAACAACAAAACCTGCTATTTTTATGCATTTCCGAACAAAAATAAATTAAAGCATAAGTCACAAAGCCGCCCTTTTTGATTTAAGAACAACCTTAAGTAATAAGCGAAACATTTACATACACAGAGATTCATTCAAAAAAATCACAGCCTTTGGCGCTTCTTTAAAATTGAATATTATAAATATGAAAAAAAAGCCATAAGTATTTTTTGGTCAGAACTCTTCCATGCAGAACGATTTTTAACCATATCGACGTAAAAAAACTATGTCTTGTAAAATTTCAGTCAGGCCTAGCCGTGCTCAGGCTAAGATTTTCATTTTTTTTCTAGGCTGGTGTAAACTTTTTTTCTTCTATGGGGCAGCCCAGGACCGGGACATCGATATTTTGACTTGTGCAGAACTATAGTGCAGATTTCCAGCATAATTTTAAAGTAAGTTTAACGTAAAATCTATATGCTTCTATTTTATGGTTCAAAGGAGAAGCACCGTCTTAAATGGACTTTCAATAACGAACAATCTGTGGTATTAATAAGGAGTCGACAATTTGTCGCTAAGAAGCAATGCTGTAAGTCACGAAATCTGAATTTTAACATCTCTGCCAGTTTTGTAGATATCGGGATGGGTTTTTATATTTTTATTTATTTGTGTGTTTAATTCAGGAATTTCAGTAAAAATTCTCCAATTGGAAATTTTACCGTACGGGGAACAAATAAAATTTAGTTTTGTATTTTGTCAAACTGACCTCCTTCTGGGATTTCGCAACTTATGTCTGCGCAATTTATGTTCTAAATACTCCCCCCCCCACCTTTTTTTTATAAAACTTTGCATTCAGAAGTATGAGTTTAGGGGCAATATTTAGAGAAAAAACCTATTGTTCCGAATCTTTATGAATCACCCTGTATATTACAAACTTTTCTTCCCTTAGAATTATTCATTCTTTATTTATTAGGTTTTTTTTAGCTTTATAACGAAATAATTAATTCTTCATTATTCATTTAATAACATTTCAAACATTAAAAATCTTTTTGGGGTAATTGAAGGGCTCTATTCAGACTTTTACGCATTGTCTGTACAAATGGAATTTTCGTAACTTTTTAAGAATACTGACTTTTTCTTCTTTATGTTGTTCTTTCTTTCCATTACAGCATCGGAACTTTAAGTTCACTCATTTATAAGATGCATTAGCATTCTTTCGTTTCCAGATTGCACTCACACAATTTACAGGTAATAAATACTGTAAAAAATTTTTAGAAAGTAAAATTACTTTCCTTTTGTGTATATTTCCTCTGACCATTTCATTTTTTATTTTTATTTGAAGCTTTAAAGAATGAATTCCCCATTCTTTATTTAATAATATTTCAAATATTGGTATCAGACTTTATTTTCTGCACAGATTTATCAAAGAGTGCGATTTTCATTAGATTAATATTTAATTGCTGAAGTTTTTTTTCGTCGCCTTAGCTTTTAAAATAATTATAATAGGATTGAAAAAAAAAACCTCATAGGCTTCAGATATTACATGAAGAAGATGAATATGCATTTTGAAAATAAATATTAAATGAAAGCACTAGATCATTTTTTCTTCCACTTAAAGATTAAACACCGATACACTCTTTAAAAATTGCTTTTATGTTTCGTTTCTTCGAGCTTTTAATTTAAAGTTTGGTATTTAAATTATAATAATCTTGAGAAACTGATAATTTAAAGCAGACATGAAAAGAAATTTTTAATTTTGGGATAAACTTTTATTGTCAAGCGATAAAAGCTTGAATATGCATTACCTCACAAAAGAAAAATTCTACTTAATTTCTTTTGAATCAGAATTTAATTTAAGGCTGCAGATTCTGATACAAGTCTATAATAAAGTTAAAATGCACCTAAAATAGGCGTTATTTTTTACACGTTTTTAACACACAGATTGCATGCGTAATTTACGTTATTGAAACTTAAAATTTGTTAGCGAAATAAGAATGAGTTGGATTGAATTCTTCATACGTTATTTAACTGTTCGGCAACTGATTGTGAGTATGTTTCAGTAACATCTCTATTGTATTTTATATTTTTCGATTTAGTTTTTCAAAATTTAAAATGACTTATGTTAGAAAATTCAACACTTAATAGTTTGAAACTAAAAATTTGAAACTAAATCTTATTAAAAAAAAAAAAAAAAAAAAAAAAAAAAAGACCTGACTATATTAATAATTGTTTTATAAATTAGTTCCAATAAAATTAGATATTTTAAAATACAGTGAATTAATTCTTTTGCTGAAAATGAAGTTCCAGGACTGATAATAGGATTGTAGAATACAAACTATACTTACGCATTTAATACACAAAATGCGTATAGATACGTATATGGATGCTTCATGGTTGAATGTAAAAAAAATAATGAAAATTCAACTGTTCATTCTACAGTTGTATAAAAAATAACTGAACAAAATGAGTCAAAATTCATCCGGAATAATAAATGCATTCTTCAAAAAATTTATAATTAGACTCCATGAAAAAACTTAAGTATCTCTCTCTTAATATACAAGCCAATTAGTAAAATTATTTTGAATATCGAAAATTATTTATTTATGATGCAAAGTTTGAGAAGAAGTTCTTGAGACATCCACAGTTAAAACACTTGACTAAAATACTTTAGTATTTAACAGTGAAAAAATGAAAAATTGAGCGTTTTTTCAAATAATACAAGATAAATTTCTTTAGCTTTATCAAAATTAAAGGGCGGCTCATATATGCGAAAGAGTTTGCTTTTTAATTCAACATCATGTTTCGTAAGTATTGTGTTTGAAATATTTTAAATGCTTTCTTTTAAAAATAGAAATGTGACGAGTTTTATTCTTCTTTTTTATGGTATTTAAAATGTTTCTTTGAACAAGATGAGTATTCAGTGGTGAAAAACACTGAATATGCGATACTTAGTTAATTTTATTACGACCGATAACTTATAAAATATTAACTACACAAATAAAATAAAAGGTAACATAAAATTTGCTACAACAAAGAAAATATTAAAAACTCAAAAATATTTTTAAAGTAAATTAAAAAATTATTTATTTTTGATTATTATTTTTTAAGCATACATTTAACTGTATTCAAAACCAAATTTGTTAAGATTTTGTAGGATAGAAATTTCTTTAA
This sequence comes from Maratus speculifer, assembly GCA_964019185.1. Taxonomy (NCBI): domain Eukaryota; kingdom Metazoa; phylum Arthropoda; class Arachnida; order Araneae; family Salticidae; genus Maratus; species Maratus speculifer. The sequence goes on from OZ025289.1 coordinate 449,912,222, forward strand.
ATGTTTAACGAAATATTTGTGCAAAGACATTTTACTAATAAAATAAAGACAGACTATCCACAAATTCGGAGTAATTTTCTTACACTTGACAGGGCTTGGGTAGACTGGGATGAGATTGGTAAGAATTACAGCCAGCCCGGTCAGATACCATAAGAAAAAGTAACCACAGAAGCAATAAGAAACATTCAAACAATATGGGCTTTTTCTTTCTTTATGAATATAAAGCAAGATAAACTGTACTTTAATGAGGAAGGGAAAAAAAAAATCAAGAAATAGGAAACAGAAAAGCCAGCACATTCTATGTCGAGAGACACATAGCTATGTTCTTGTACCTTTCCCCCACACTCATAAGGTAATGGAATGCGGCAGTGTATAGTGTGAGTAGAAACGACGAATTTCCACGAAATAAAGGAAAACAAAAAAGTATCTTCGCGTGGTCTATCAACTATATAAAGAAGTTCCAATGCATGAGAAACCATTTATGCTTCATTTTCTTAATACCGTTTAGCCTCGTTTTTAGAAAGAAATGTATCGGAAAAAGTGAAAATTATTAAGTAGTAAATGATGAAGGGGGGGGGGGATGTTACAAGTTCAAGAGTTTTTTGTTTATTATTTTTATTTATTTATTTATTGGCTGGAATAACCTTTAATGCTTTTTTAATACCTATGATTTTTTTTTTTTTTTATAATTTACAACATCTTGAACTTCTAAAGTAAAGGATTCGCTAAATCTTGCAAGATAAGAACACTTGTTTTTTACAGGCATTGGAGGAATGAGGAACGTTGGGATCTTATTCTTCCAGGTGAGACTGGCGGTTATCTGCGCATAATTTGATGAAAAGCCACGGGCGGGGGGTGAAAAAGCGTGCTTTTGCACCAATTTTATTAAAGAAAATCTTTTAACATTTAAGTAAACTAAATAAAAAGTATTATAATTGCAATCGTTTGGTGTTTTCAATGGCATAAACCGATTCTACACGAGAAAAACAAACAGGGAAAAAAATAATACAGGGCATACTGAATATAAGTTTGTGCTTTGCTAACATTGCATGTGGTCAATGTCCCCCCCCCCCCCCAAAAAAAAAGGGCAAGAGTGTTTGTTGTGCGAAATACTCCCAAGTGAACATAGAGAGAAGATAAAAACGACCATGATGTAATCGCGGAAAAAAGAGGAGAGAGAGATTTGGATGTACATTGGACATTGTAACAATGTAAGACTGTTCCAGAAATATCCTTTCACGTTTTGATCAGAAAATGAGTAAAACTCTTATGGTGATGGTCAAGATTACGATTTGCTAACTTGTAAATAGTCATTCATGTAAATAATATTTTCATGTAAATAGTCGCCAGTATAATTTAGTTTTAAAATGAATATATCGGGTAATTCTGTTCCACAAAATTGCCATATAAGGTACATAAAGTAGAATTTAGAATTAATCAAAAATTCATCCAAGACTGGAATCAATCCTGAGATTGAAGTCCTGCACCTATGGGTAATAGAATATATTGTATTCGTAAAATGACATTAGTTAAGATTACGTGATATATGTACTAATAATAGTCTTGCTCATAAGAACTAAACTAGTCAGATGTGGCAATCCCAAAACTTTCTTCTATCTTATACATGGTAACACTTCCTGAATAATGCAGCACAGCAGATAGTTTACATCAAAATCTAGTCAGCAACAACTTATGTCAACTTATAACTGAATCTGGAATTAGATGAAAATTCGTGCATTAATGTTTGAAATAGAGCTATTGAAAAAAACTGCATAACAGCACCATATGTTGGCAGATGTACACCAAAAACTAACCGGGATATTTTTTTTTTTTTTTTTTTTTTTTTTTTTTTTTTTTTTATCAGATATTAACTGAATCTAAAGTTTGATGAAAAACCATGCACTAGTTCTCGAGCTGTGAAATCGTGAAAAATACAACAATAAAGAGTCATCTGTAGAGCAATTTATACTAAAAGCTAAACAACACTAATATATATCAAGGACTAACTGAATCTGACATTTTAGAAAATTTCGTGCATTAGTTCAAGGGGCCATTGCTAAGAATTTTTATTGGTGGGGGAGAAGACCTTAAAAATTGCCAAGTCAAATTTTCATCTTTGCCAACTTATTTTATAATTTTGCCAAGTTACTACAATTAGAAAATGTAATACAGTTCTTATTTGTAAAAAGTTCAATAATATTCCCAATTAGAGTTGTAACTTTTGCAACTTTTATCAAAAATAGGAAATATATTACAGTTTTTATTAAAATTTTAATGGAATTTGCCAAGTGTAACAGCATTTAGGAATGTTTGGGGGGGGGATGCTCCCCCCTGTCCTCCCCCTTAGCGAGGCCCCTGAGTTCAAGACACAGAGCCATTATGACAATCACGAATAATGCACCATGGCAGCATCACCTGTTGAGCGATTTGCACCAAAATGTAATCAGCACCATGCTATATCACGTACTATCTAAATACAAAGTTTTATGAACATCCATGCACTAGTTGTTAAGATATGGCTATTGCGGAAATTGTGAACAATGCAGCATAGCAGCACCACCTGTTGAGCGGATATACACCCAAAACTAATCAGATGTATTTCACATCAAGGTCTAACAGAACCTAACGTCTTGTGGAATTTTGTGCATTAGTTCTTGAGATAAAGTGCCCACAAAATTTTCGTCACATATAGACAGACTCACAAACAGACATTTTGGTAAAAACATGTTTTTCGAGTACTCTGACCCCTAAAACGTGTAAACCCGTCAAAAACCGGTTTTCGAAAATTTTCAAGGTTCCAATACTTTCTTCTTGTTAAGATAGAAGAAAGTAAAAAATAACATTACATGCGGCAATTATGAATTTCTCTCAGATTACGCAACTGAAATGTGTAAACACATAAAAATCCGTCCATTAATATTTTTTCCAGTTAATCATATCAAAGTAGAAATCTCATCGTGTTAAGCGAAAACGAAAATTAATTAATACCATCAGCTAGGCCATCTCTGGTTTCGCGGTATAAAAATATATTAACTGATAATGAGCTTTTTGAATCAAAGAAGTGACTGAGAATAATTGGAGATAGATTAAGTACATAAAAAGTTGTTTTATTTTCAAGTAATGTTATCAAATATCTAGCTTATTATTTACGGTGGTAGTGACAGCCGGGGTTTTTTTTTTTACGAGTGATGAACTACCAAGCATGCTTAGAAAATTATTTGTAAAAAATAGAATGTCCGCTGTGATATAATCTGAAACATTAAGCAAATGTGTAACAGTGATGATGACAGAAAACATAAGTAAAACTAAAAGTAAGCATAACTCGATAGTTTCCTTTCGGAATTAAAAATGTTTGTCGTAAAGTCGTGGAAAAAAAGTAAATAGTCTCTACTAATTCTGCAACTAATTATAAGAGAAGAAAGTTACTGGTACCAAACGATTGAAAATAAAAGCTAATGTTACGCTATATATATAAAATTTGCTTAGGGAAGCGATCTAAAAATCAAAACCAGACAAAGTTTTTTTTCAATAGCAACACCCAATTTTGACAATATATTTTATATCTACGGTTCAATCAATGCCTAGAAACTAAATTTCAAGTCATTTCTAGGATAAGATTTTAAATTATAAACATTCAAAATTTAAAGCTTCTAATGTTAAATTACATACATATTTCTATTCATGTCTGCTAAATTTAAAATCCTAAAACGATTTTTTTTTTTGGGGGGGGGGGGAAGGTATACTAAAAAACCCCAAACATAAGTGGGTGAATATCACAAAATACAAGAACTACCACCACCACAGTAAAATTCCTTTTAAAAGTTATATAATGCAATTTATTTAGTTACATTATAATAAAAAGTATCCTTAGAAATAAAGCAATTAAAAGATTTAGAATTTCAGATTGTCATTTTCTTGGCATGTCACACGGTCATCTGTGTTAAGTGAAGGACCTTCGGCTATAATGTATAAATATCGTTTTCGAGTTAATTTCTTATTAATATTTATACCCTATAGAACAAATGTATGAGGAAGGTAACAAATTTAGTATTTTAAAAATATTTTTCATATTTAAAATACGATTGTCACTGAAAATGAATGTCATTTACCTGGTCTGCATTTTAGTCTGTATCAGGTATAAGTATGATGATGCAGAGTAATACTTATTTTTGGCAAAATTCCCCCCAAGTAAGAATTAGTAAAATCTTAACTTTGAGACCTTTTAGATATTTCTTTGAAAATAATGTGATTAAAGTCTTTGTAAATATTGTAGACTTTTATTATGTCCTTTCTTGGCTTAAAATAATAATAAAAATTACATTCAATTTGATTTACTATATCGATAACTTCCATTAAATAAAATTAAAATGTTAGACCCCCCCCCCCCCCAAAGTGACAAGCTGTAGCATTCTGTAGCATTTCTGTAGCATTTCAACAATCGAATACCGAACTTTCAATTTGAACACAGAACCTAATATATGCTCATTTGAAAATAATTTTTCAGAAACTAAATATAATAATTTCATAAAATTTAGAATTTTAGGCTAATTATTTATGGTGTCAAACTTGGGTATTGCTAGTTACTAAAGTTTTGATTTATTTTGGTATGGTAGATGGCCTTTATGAAAATTTTTATTAAAAAGAAGAGTATTTCCAATCGTTTGGTACCAGTAACTTTATTCAACAATAATTTGTTGTAGGTTTAGTAGGTGTGACAACCAGGGATGTAGTGAAGGGTATACGGGGGTATACACTGTATAACTTCTGGATTTTTTAAAGGAGAACCGTATACCTTCTGTTTCTCGAGAAAGCTATAGTATACACACTCTAGGGTATACCCTCTGCTTAGAGCGTATACCTCTGTCATTTTTACGACTACACCCCTGGGACGACAAAGTGATACTTATTTATTATGTTATTTGTATTCACTTAACTCATTCGTCATCCCTCCTCCCTTCAATGCATCCATTAATAAATTTATGCTTCGTTGAATTATTTCATCTGGGAGTGAATCCATAATTGTATACTCGCTCTGTTGAGTTATTTCAACTTGGGGAGGAATATTAATCAGAAATTTGTACTTTCAAAAATAGAAAAACATATGTTTTTTTCCATTTATGTAAATGTGTAATTGGTGCTTTCCAAAAAATCCTTAAATGCATATAAACATATTTATATGCATTTTATGCATGTTTATATGCAAGAGGTGCTATTTGATGTAAAGAAATTTACGCCTTTGGCGTCCATTGGTGGCACCAAGGCTGCTAAATATTGTTTTTACTCCCAACATTTCCCTTAATCTAAATGAAAATTTCCGAAATATTTTTACGACATTATAGGGAAAATTCTATATTACCGTAGTTATGGAAAATTTCGTTTTTATTTTTTTATTTATTTTCATTTTATTGCTAAAGTATATATGGTACATATTATTCTGAGATAGATTTTGTGAAGGTCACTATATAGATGTTTTTAGCAGTAGTTTTTTTTTTTTTTTTTTTTTTATCTCGGAGAATTATGTAAATTATTGTTAAAATCGAAATCAATTGTAATTTTGCTGAAAAATTTCCTCTGATTCTTGATCGCCACATTGGAAATATTCCGCACCCCTGGGCGACACTATATTATTTATCAAGAAAATTTTCTACTTACAAAATTTTTGGCTTAGAAATTTGTAAACAAACATCAAATTATCATATAAACACATGTTATTTTTAACATCTTAAAAACGTTTTCAAAGCTTTATCTTAAGCAAGAAAGATGGGGGTAATAAACGAATTATGTTTTTAAGGAAAATTACAAATAACACACAAAAAGATAGCTAAAGTTACTTCTAACTCTTTTAAAATTGCTCTCAAAGTGTATCTTAAAAGACATTGCGGTCAAATCCTGAACAAATAGTAAAATCTATTTCTAGCAGTTTAAAACAAAAACCATTTTCAAAATTATATATATATAAAGAAATTACAATAAAAATAATAATTTTTTTTTAACAAATAGTAAAATTATTTTTAATATTTTAAAACCGCAATTAAAAATTTATCTTAACGAAAATTACCAAGACAAACTAATTGCGATTAAAAGAAAAACTAAATTACTTTCAAAATTATATATATATATATATATAAATAGAAATTACGATAAATAAATAAATAAAAATGAAAAAATAAACGAATTTTTTTTAAACAAAATTATTTTTAATATTTTATCTTAAAAAAAAAAAAAAAAAAAAAAAAAACTAAAATCCCAACAAATAAATCAGTTTTCAGAAATTTATCTAAAACCACATACACACACCAGAGAAATAAATTAATTATATTTTATAACAGACAAAAAAATCTTAATTTAAAACCGCTTTCAAAAATCTATCTTAAATAAGGAAATTACGATAAAAATAAATGAATTATGTTCTAAAAAAAACTTCTTTAACATCATAATTTGTTAATTTTATGAAGATTTATCCTTTCTAAAAATAATATTTAAAACATTTCTTCAAATAATACTTTTACAGTTGCAGTTATCATAAATATACAACCATTACAAAAGCACACTAAAAGAATTTGTACAGTAATTAATTATACAAAATATTAAACTGATTTCAATAAAACAAAGTACTTTCATCAAAATGACAATTAATGCGTTTTAAAACCTGGACGATATTTTTTCAAACATAAAATCCACATAAAAAAGGCTTTATTTAATTTCTTTTTTTAAACTCCAGAATTTCAAAGTTATATTCGAAAGAAAAAAAAGCATCAGCTAGATTTATAAGAAAGAAATTTTAAATTAAAACACAAAATGAAACTGTAATTATGTCAAAAGTGAAAGACACGTTGTAATAAACCTCACATACTAGATTAAAGGAAAGTTTTAAAAAGAGTCATTAACTAGAGAACAGGCACAAGTGCAGAAGCACTATGGCTGTAGATTTAATCTTTTTAATTAGCAAGGAACTAAAAATTCGACGACTATTTAAGTAGGACGTAGAATTACCAAAAGCTTCTTTTCCCACGTAAATTTTCTCCGGAACTGAAGATTGGCTGTTGGCCTGAGAGATACTTTAGTAATTACTTCATTTAAAGTGAAGACATGCTTTAAAGAGCTACAATTACATAACTGGAGGGTTGTTCTTCATTCGGATTCAAAATGCAATTAAAGCGAAGTTTGAGGGCGAAATCCATAATAATAAGAAAGACAATAAAGATGTTAAGTAGAAATTAGACACTCGTATTTGTTTAAGGATATTAAAGTTTTTTTTTTCTTTTTTTTGTCATAGGATTTCTTGTCTGTATGGTTTAGCATGCCTGCATCATATGTCTTTTAATGCTTTTAAACGAGTAATTTCATCCGTTTCACCTCTCATTTTAAATAGAAGTCGACCAAATATTATTTTCCGTCCCAAAAACTATTTGAGTGATGTAATCAGATAAAATTCATATAACTGAGAAACCTTTTTATTTTATTTTTAACTTACCGTATTATTTCGTACAATAATTAGACGTCTTAATCGGACAGAAAACCAGCTTGTGTATATTGTTTTCAACAAGTACAGGTATATATGTTTGTTAAAAATTAATTTCTTTATAAGTATAATTAACAATTGTAATGTATGAATGTATGTATTTCCCTTAGAGTTTAGTTTTCGGCCGAAACTAAGAATTTCGGATTGTGAAAACTTTCTGCAAGGGATGTTAAGCTTCAAACAAAGCCCACTTTCATTCACAGAGCGAAAATTATATGAATTGATTTAGACTGTATGAAAATGATGCAATTCTTTTTCCATTTCATTTAATCTATAATATGAAGACTAAAAGGTCGCATTTTTTCTTTTCTCGGTTTTCTTTTCAAGGTACAATGTAAAACAAAAAAAACGAGCCAGTGTTAAATGCTGACATCATATCGACCGTGGCAACACTTCATCAATAAATTTCACATTTATTGCAATTTTTTTAAAGCTTCTAAAAACAATATAAGTAGTCCAGTCTTGCATTTTCAGCTAATATTCTCTAACGAAATTTAAACTTCATAAATATATAAAATATAAATAAAACAATTTTAACATGTGTAATTGAACTACATACTTAATCGTCAAAATAATCAGGATCAGAAAAGCTGCTGCTAAGAAATGAAATCTTCAGCGATTTCATTGGCTATTAATTACTCCTATATGGCTAATACGAAGTATGATACATTTATAATAAATTTAAAATTTTAAATGTATAATTCCTGTTTTTGTTATAAATTTTTTTTTATGTTGTTGAAAGTCAATCTAAAAAATATATTGAATATGCAAAATCTCCTAGTGTTTTCAACCGAAAAATAAATAAATAAAAATAAAAAATATAGAAGATTGGTGTTACCAAATGTACGAAAGAAAGTTGGTTCTGCAATTTTGGAAAGACCCGTATTATATGCCCTGGTTATTTTAATAAAATAAATATACATACATTTTCAGCAAACAATTTCAGGTTAAAAAAAATTCAAAGTTTATTATTTATAAAAATATCAGGCTTCGAAAAGAAAAGAAAAAAATAAATAAAAATAGGTTACAAAAAACATGGAAAAACATTCTTTTATTTATTTATTTATTTATTTTTAAATTACTTTAAAGTAAGCATGGAAATGGAAGAGAGCATTTTTCTAAAAGGTAGTGAATAAAAAGTAAAAAATTGAGAGTGCTGAATGCGAAGCGAAACAAGAAAGAAATGCGAAAACAAAAGAAAACTATTTTTCACGCTAGCAAAGCTAAAGTAAGTTCATAGGATATTTCAGGGTTTTTCTTTCGAATTCCGGATATTTTTTTTTTAGGGGAGAAGTTAAAATGAGTACTAAAAACAAAAGGAATTTAGCCTTATTTTAAGTCTATACATTAAAGAAAAAATATTCAATAAAAATATAAAAAATAAATAAATAAACACTTAAAAGAAAAAAGTAAAAGTAATATTACTTCCTTACACTATTCTCTCACGCAGAAATATTTGCTCACTAATGTTAATCCTATGGGAGAAATGTTTTTTAAATACCTAATCTGAATTTTAATTTTTCACGAGTTTTTTTTTTTTTTTTTTTTTTTTTTTTTTTTTTTTTTTTTTTTTGTGGGGGGGGGGGGGGGTGTTTTCTGTTGGGCAGCCGAAGTCAATCTCTACAAAAGCTGTTTCTTACCTTTTCGATTTTCTTTGCAGGCTTTTATTATTATTATTTTTTAAAAAATGAGGATAACTTCTTTTTCAAAACACAAAAATCCTGGTTAGCGGAACCGCTAGGAAAATGAAATTTTTACTTTTAAAACAGAATTCATATATGAACATATCCGTTTTTACAGAATTTACTGAACAAAATACAGTAAAACCTGTAAATATAAAATAGTTATGAACTGCGAAAAATTTCGTTTCAGACAGGCCGCCGTCCATGCAAGTAGATTTGCAAGACATCCCTTTCGAAGAAACTATAACAAATGTTTATTATACACAGGCTATGTCTTAACAAGTTTTACTAAATTAAGTTCTATTACATGTACATTAACGAATAGCATGGTGCGAAAAGAAATTTAAAAGAAGTGCGTTCTAAGAGATCTAGATTTTTGACGACTCGTGCAATGGATACGAGGGACAGGACTTGCAGATCCTAAAAATCGGAATGCCCCGCGTAAATTAAGACACCTGGCATCATTTGATTCACCTACTAATTTATAGCAACCATATTCAACCTGCGGCCCGGCAATTTTTAGCTCACAGGCTAGCATAGCCTGCGAGCTTATGTGCCCGTCCGTTTGCGCGTAACGCGATAACTCATGATAAAAATATCCGATCCACTTGAAATTTTGTATATAGGTATATTCTGATAAGGCGCTTTCCTGATTAGTTTTTGGAGTTCATTCGATATGTTTAAGAGGGGGAACGGGGGCTCACGCCCCTCCCCTTAATTGATATAAATGGGTTTTTCATGCAGAATTAACAGTTTTTGTTCAAAATTTAGATATAGGATCGTTCTGATGAGGCGATTCCGTGACTGCTATTAGGTGTTCATTGAATAAGTATAAAGAGGGGGAACGGGGGTTCTAATGCCCCTCCCCTTAATTTATATAAATGGGTTTTTCAAGCAGAATTGTCAGATTTCGTTCAAATCTCTGAATAGTTTTAATAGTTTAATGGTTAAGTATGAAAGAGGGGGATAACTCCTCTTAAATTATATAAATGCTGAATGGGTTTGTATTAAGACTTATTCGAATTGCTCTGAATTTTGGATATGGTTTTTTTTAATGATAAAGCATGTCCTTGATAGTTTAGGAGGTTCAATGATTAAGTATAAAAAAAGGGGAAAGGGAAGAGCTGTTTCCCCTTAATTTTTTTTCGAACGGAATTAACCCTTGAAAATATAAGGCTGTAATGTACAATTAGTATTCGTAGCCTGTGAGCTGAATGCCATCAGTTTAACTGACAATATTCTTTTTATTTTGTGTGTTGCCCGAGACACTTTATCACATATAATCATCCATATTTATAAAATTATTTGAGATTTGCATAAAGGGCATTTGAGACATTTCCAGATGATTTGTATATTTTCATGAAAACAACAAATCTGCCATATTACTTCTACTAACATTAAATTTATGTAAAAAATTTTAAATTCCTTTTCTATTAGTTAAAAGTCCTTTTTAAAATGTAATCCTATTTGTGCTACAGCAGTATACAGGGTGAGTCATAAATATCGAAACAATAGGCTATCCTCTTTAAATATTGCCCTTAGACCCATACTTCCAATTGCAAAAATTCATAAAAAAGGTGAAATTTTTGATAAGATAAATTGCGACTCCATGGGGGGGGGGGGGGTGTCTAGTTGAAGAAATACAAAAATTAAATTTTTATACGACCCCCGAAGGATAAAAATTCCAATTAGGAAAACTTCCCTTATTCAGTCCTGAATAAGACAAAAAAAGTTGCACCTTCCTATCTTCAAAACTCGCAAAGTTATTCCCGTTTAAAAAATTCATCATGTTTTAAGGGATTAGACACAAATTGAAATGTGCGCAATTCTAAAAACAATGTTACTTTAACAGTTCTAGGAAACGCGTAAAAAGAACATTTTTTAAATTGGAATTTTGATTTTTTTTTCTTTTTTGTGATGGTTAGCTTTATAACTTGCTAAGAAAATGACATCCTAAAATTTCTCATACAATTAAAAAAAATTTCATATGGTTAGTACTGGTTTAAATGGGATAATTAAACATCGCTATAACTCGTAACATTATTTATCGGATTTCAATTTCTTTCCATTTAATTAAAAAAAATCTGTATTTAGTTTTGTTCCAGGATTTTTGATTTTTAATAATTTTAAAACAATTAAAAAAATTTATTGACAAAATAATATAGCTTTAAAAAAATCATTTCCAAAAGTAAATATTTTTTTTCGAATTTGCCGAAACAAAACCGATGTAAAAAAATAAAAAATGACATGTTTCATGTTCTTTTTTTCTTTAAAAATTCTTAACATTTAATAATTTAAAGACAAGGAATAGTGGGGAAAAAATTCATTACGCAGAAAAACGAAGTGTACTGTTTAAATGTCTGTCAGTTATTTAAAAGAATGCTTTTTCTAAGATGCAGATTAAATCCCTTTTTTTACATTTAGATCTGACAACTTCAGGCTTTTTACAGTCCTGGAGATTATGTTAAAAAATATGTATTCTGGTTGTTATTGGGTCTGATATTAAGTCGTTGCTTTTTTCTGAAGACTCGTCAGGCCGGGCCTAACATACTTTCCATAAAGGAGGGGACTGTTTCCTTCTTCCTATGTGTAAACTGGACGAAATTTTCAATCACAGTCTCGACAAAACCCGTATTAAAATCACTGTCTCTGGCCGACTTAATACGTGCATAAAATAAATAAAATTCGGCTCAATCAAAATTTTTACGATAAACTCAGATTTTGAAATCTTTATTTTACAAAAAATAAGAAAAAAAAAAAAAAAACTTAAAACTTCATTTTTTTTAAAAGAATAGTATATTCAAAGACTAAAAAATTAAATACAATAAAACCAGTGAAAAAAATCTGCCTATTACGGAATTCTGTCTAAAATAGAAAATATGTTGATCCATGCAAAATAAATACAGTATTATCTGAGAAAAAAAATAATCTCCAATTACATCTCCTAGGAAGGGCATCTGTCTATAACGTAATTTTTCTTTCCTATGTGATTCCGCCTTTAAAGGTTTTACTGCATAACATTTTTCAAAGTCTCCAACGCATGGGATATGGATTAACGATATATAAGTGAAACATTTATATTTAGAGATTCATTGATAATAGAGATTCATTGATAAAATAAATATATTACAGCCTTTGGCGCTTCTTTAATAATACATAAAAAGCACAAATATAAAAAATGAAAAGCTATAAAAGGAATTTTTGGCCAGAACTCCTCCATACGAAACAATTTTTTCCCCACATTGAAGTAAAAAACTATATAGAAATTTGCGGCTGAACCGGGCTATGATTTAAACTATTTTCCAGACCGGTCAGAGTTATGATTTTAACATTTTTTCAGACCGGGCCGAACTTGCTTTGAAAATTAGCCAAAAACTCTTCGTTTACAGGCATGGTAAAGTGGTGCAAGTCACGAATTTTTTAGAATTTCAGATTTTAATATCTCTGTCAGGTTTTATTTTCGTATTTTTTCAAATAGACCCCCCCCCCCCCCCCATGGAGTTGCAACTTATCAAAAATTTCACCTTTTTTATGAATTTTTGCAATTGGAAGTATGGGTCTAGGGGCAATATTTAAGGAGATAGCCTATTGTTTCGATATTTATGACTCACCCTGTATACATTTCTTAATCATTAACACCAATTAAACATTATTCCAATTAAATTTGTGCTTGATATTTTTACAATTGAAAAAATTAATAAAAAAAACTTTGTATTAATTAATTTATTAAAGAAAATCTGATTTTTTTTTCTCTTGAAGTAGAAATTTTAGATTATTATTATTATTGCGTTTTATACTTGTTATAGAAGAAATGCTGTTTATTAGGGTTGAAGTTAGTCGCAAGAAAAAAAAAATGCCATTTAAAGTGTTTCACACAATTATTTCATTTCTTCGCAGCAATATTTCTACAATATACCCAATAAAAATTCACCACGAAGTATAATATTCGGAAATAGGTGTGATAACATTTTGTTCACGACAAGATATATGTTCAACCCTGATATTAACATTGTTATCAAAATGCTTTTTAATTCTTTATTAGTTACCTTACTATTTAAATAGTATTTTTTACATTATTAAATAAAGGTGTTGCGGCACGCGTAATGTCAAACACTTATGTTTGCCGTCCACGTAACATCACACAAACGTTTGTGGCCCGCATAACGTCGCACAAATACGTTTGCGGTCCACAAGAAAAAAAGGTTGAATATGGCTGATCCATAGGATATTGGGCTGATCTGCAAGTTACATTGAAGTGCTAAAACAGTTCTTTACTAGCTCTCGAAAGCATAATTGCAGCGTATAGTCTTATTTTCCAAATTAAATTCCTCTCAAAAACAAAGTTATACATTTTAAAGAAATTTGATACAAAATTAGAAACTTTTTACTATTTTAAAAACACACACATCATTTGAGTTAGATGCACAAAACAAATGCTTTTATAAAATGTGGAACTTTTGCATCCAGTTGTAGTTTGCAAACGAGCCCAGATAAAGTAGAATTAAATAAAACTTTTCAAAATGCACGAACATAATAAACATGCTTTTAGAAAAACAAGGTAGAACCCGTCGAATTTTGACGAAAAAAATGTTTAAAAAAGAAACTGTTTTCTTGATTTAAAATAAATCTACACATTAGTTAAAATAAAAAATGCACCTTATACTGTCACCAAATGATATTCAACCTAAAGTTAACAAAATACTATTTCTATAAAACTCAGTTTTAGAAATTATTGAAATTAAACTTTAATGACATATGTAACAGTAAAATATAAGATATTTTATTACGACAAAGTTATCAATCAAGGCTCTTATGATTGGTATTCCAAAATTAAAAACAGCAAAATGTATTCTACTTTGACTCAATCATACAAATTCCCCTCCCGTGAAATCTAAACCCGAGGTTATTTTTATCATTTCAAAATTTACATATGTACCTCTCATATCCATATTTAAAAAAAATCAAATTTAATAAAAAATCGTAATTTAATCATTTCAAAATCATTTTAATTCAAAACTTGTAGTCTCGATTGCTATTAACTGTAAACAGATACTAAACTATTTATACTGTTTTAGGTGTAAATAAAATTTTCTGTAATAATCTGCATGCAATAAATACGATAAACAGTATTCCTGCGACGTCAAGTAAAAAGCAAGTGCTGTACTAAAAATCTTAATTGATAATTAAAAACGAAATAAGACCAAAATTCACCGGATTTTGTAACTATGTCAAAAATAAAAATTATTGTCATAGCACGCATTTTATTTTTTTCTTCACTTTTTATGAAAAATATGGTAATAAAGAAATACAGTAATTAGTTTTTCCCCCCCTTTACTTTGAATAGAAATGGAGTACGTCTGTTGCCACAATTACAAAAACTATATATAACTACAAACAAATTAATAATTCAAAATCAAATAAAGATACGGCTTTCAATCAAATTGTATTTAAAAGTATATTTTTTTCCCTATACAATGGTGTAAAAGTTGAAATAGTGCGATATGTAGAAGTTTTAAAATTTATAGTAACAAAAATTGCAAAACCGAACTATCATTTAAAATTTGAAAGTGTTGCCATAGGTAAAATGACATATGCGTTACGCACAGATACATTTGCTCTTTATAATAGATAGTATGGAATGAAGTAACATTCATAAATTTAAGAACAGAGTGAAGAGTATTTAATAATATACATGAGCAATCTTGAAATTCAGGAAAATATGAATTTTTTGTTGAACAGAATATATCGTAAAATGTATGCAAAAGCTCTCCTTCCGCACTCTTCAAAATAGATCTGAATTTATAGATAAAATGTCAATTTAAAATAAGTAGCAGAACGGGAAAGTCATATCTCAACTAAAATCTGAGAAAAGTCGAATGTTGAATATGTGATAGAGCAAAAGGGAAGCGAGAAAGCCCTATTCCTTTTGCAAATAAGGATACAGAAGTGATAGGCTATGCGCGTACCAGATGATTTTATCAAGCAAGGTGACAACATTATTTCACAAAAAGAGTAGGGTATACTGCATTTTTATTTTCCTTTAAAAATTTTTAGACAGTATTCCCAAAAACGACGGAAATATACAGGGTAAAAACTAAATATTAGATACACTTGAATAACTTTTGAACTAAAGATGAAACTAAAGATGTGGAACAATTATTTAGTACAACGATTATGTGCTATTACACGACAGTAACTGCAACGGCTCTAGTGACGAAATTTGAAAGTTATCCATCCACAAAAATTACCAGAGACAACGAAAAAAGACGTCGATTACAAAAGTAAAGAACGCTCTCGCATAAATTAGTTCGAAATGTGTTGCATGAAAAAACTTCACAAGAAGCTCTGAAATGAAAATCTTTTGATAGTTTATCAGCGGCTCAAATACTTACTAATCACGTGAAAAAATGTGGCATTATACACTACCTGGCTATTGATTATCGTTCACTTGCGATTTTAGACATTTTGTTAAATATCTAGAAAAATACATGAGGAATCATCTCGAAACAGTGTATAAATATAATAGTATAAGTCATACATCTCCGTGAAGATTTTTTCCCGAAACTCCATAGGGGACCGTCAACAAATTAAAAAAATGAATATCTTTTGAATAACCCTGTCAAAACTAATGTAGCAAAAGCGCTCAAACTCTAGATTATGATTGAGTGCCTTATTGTAATACACTGTGTTCATTTTTATGCAAATAGCATGCATACTCCCACAGTAATTAAGGTTTTTATAAAAATGGTCCCAAATTTTTCCAAGATTTTTCCTTATAATTTTCAGAGTTCTTAATATAAAATATTTTTTTCTGAAAATATGACAAACAACATTGCACACATTACCCTATAATCGGATATAAAAAATAATAAAAATTGTATGAAAAATGAGTAGGTTTACTAAATAATTGTTCATTGCGCATGCGTCAACGATATCAAAATTTCATTTGCATATTATGTTAGCTAAATATATAGAGCAACTTTTGTGAAAGTCTCAAAATCATAGCTTGAAAATTCTGAAAGTAATCATCTATAGAAAAAGGACAAAATCCGTTGTTTCCAAAATGAAGCAAAAAAATGAGGGATTTTATCCAAATGTAGTAGTACGTCCCGTATTGTGTATTCTATATTGACACTAATCAATGAATATATGGATACAACCCCTCTTATTTTTGCTTCATTTTGAGAATAACGGATTTTCAACTTATTCAATTGACAATTATTTTGATAATTTTCAAGTTATGATTTTGCGACTTTCACAAAATAGAATTTCGGGAAAAAATCTTCACGGAGATGTATGACTTATACTATTATATTTATACACTAAGAGTTTCGAGATGATTCCTCATGTATTTTTCTAGATATTTAACAAAAAGTCTAAAATTGCAAATGAACGGTAATCAATGGCCAGGTAGTGTATGTCAGATACGCATTCATTCATTTCAAAAATTAAGTAAGGTAGAATAAGAAATAAAGTTAAGTTGCCAGTGACAGAAATACACTGAAGCTATTAATTCTTGGTGTAAGTTTGACGTGTTCATGAAAATTTTGATAATAAGGCATCGTAAGTTACCAGTATTGCATGATCATAAGCTGATAGCTTGATATATACCTCATAACCTCAAAAATAATATCCAGAGCTGCCAAGTCTCCGTCTTTTTGAACACCGATATTTTTATACAGAAAATATTTTTTTACTTAATTTGAATATTTGGGCGATTTAAGATAACAAAATTTTCTGTAAAATAACAGTGTGTACAAAAAGCTGGAGACTTGGCAGTGAATATCTAATGAAGTACAATTAGGTGACTTTGATATAGCCACTCCCAACGCTACTTTCATAATTGGTAATTCCGCCACGAAAGATATTTTATCAGAAATTTCACATTTACGTAAATCGATATGGTCAGGCAGGATACAATACTGTATTGTCTTTCGCCTTCTTAAAAAAGTCTAAAATTGTACATCAAACGTGGATAATGAGGAGCGTCTGTACTGTAGCTAGTTTTATAAATATTCAGATCTTTATGTAAAAGCGGTTGCATTCTTAAGAAAAATGTATGAAATTACGATTATATATGTAAATAAGGAGATCTAGAGGTTATGATAAATAATCTTTTAATTGGTCTTGATTACATTAAATAGTTACCATATTTAAATTAAAGGGGGTTTGGAGAAATTACTGAACATTGACCGACTCAATCGGTTTTTAACTTCGTAGAGCTCGATAGGGACATCTTTCCCGTATCAAAGCTAAATAGATTCTTCCTTATTTCAAAATGTTCCCAGATCAGTTTGAATAAATGTTACACTCAGCAAAATGATCTGTATGGATTGTGTCTGTGTCAAATTGCATACCAATGCTTATCACTAGACATGAGTTTTTAGAGAACCCAAAACCACATTCACATATATATATATTACCATGACAATCCAGAATCATTAAATATCATAGATATCATTCAATAAATTATGTATGATGAAGCTAAATGATATGTTTTAATTTTGACTCAATTTTCATAAAATTTAAAAAGGACTCGGGAGAATTCAGCAACGATTATATACATTAAATTTGAAGCCATTCGGTTGGGTTTTGCACTATTATATTCAGACAGACGGACAGATAAGCAGACCAGACGACGACTATAAATACTAAGTAGGTATGTAATTGCGAACGCACCTAGGTGAAGGGTTGTACGTTACTCGACAAATTTATTTAACATCAAATACGGAAGACGGAAATTAAATTTCGAAATTCGAATTTTAAATTATACTATAAGGTAATAATGCGGTTAATCATAATAAAATAATGGTTAATCTCTTTCACTAGAACACAGAAAATAATATATCACACACATTTTACGCTGATATGGAGATTTTTTTTTTATCCTGATTCAAATTTTTGAACTGATTTGAAGGATTAAAAATACAATACAAAAATCAAATACTTCATAAAACAAAAAGGTCAAGACCTACAAAGCAAAAATGCGGAGAGGTTTTCTGAAGTTTATTTTAAATGGATATGAATTCGAAGAACTAGCTATTACTGAAATGTCAACAAATAAACATTATTAAATAACTCGAGCATTATTCTTATTCATTTACGGAAGAAAATATTTCATTTAAGAAGGACGACTCATGTATTATTTTCAGAAATATGGAAATAGGAATCCACATATTTCTATGAATGATGATCTTAAATTGCACTGCTGAGCGATTTTATTTGAAACTCAGGTTGACTGAACTAGAAAACTGAAATACTAAAACAGAATCATAACTTATTTGTATTGTCATTGTGTATCGAACACAAAAATAACATTTTCTTTTTCGATCTATGTTCGAATCGAAATAACAATGGATTACTCTTTTTGTTATCTTTTACGACAGTTGCAGTTATTGAAGAATTTGAGATTGAAATCATCAAAAGAAAAAAAGTTTAAATAAGAACTATAATAAAAAGATAATATTTTAATTACATAAGATATTATCTTATTTCACACATTTTTATTTATGTTTTGATACGCTTTTATGATCATTCTAATTTAGCATGACTAATATTTTTTCGCAACACTTAATAATTATTACTCAGCGGAAATTTAATTAAGAAGCTTGTTCTCTTTTTTGTTTAATACATTGATTTTCTTTTACTCATTAAATACGCAGCGTAAGTCTTCAAAAATGTTTCGGATAACTTAAATAATTTAACTTTAAATTAATCATATTTTAAGAGAGATAAATAAAATAGATTGAACACGATAACAAACAAACGGTACTTACGATTTTCCCTCCATTTGTCTAATAAGTTACAAAACACTGTCACAGGAGCTGTTTAGATTTTTGTATAAATCGGCCGACGAATTAAGTATTTATTCCATTTTCAAACCAGTTTAAAATCGATTCTATAAGAAAAATCAACTAAAACATGTGATAGTATATAAATAATCAAGTGCTAGTAGCGCAGAGGTAACATCTCCAGTTTCAAAACGGAAGGTTCAATGTTCGACTCCAACCGATTACATTGTATCTTATATACATAGGTTTTTGAGTATTTAATATTTAAGTTCCAGAAGAATATAGTCTTTATTAACTTCTGCATTTGAAACAAAAAATTATAATAAAATAATTTTGTTTTCTGTTTTTATATTTTATCAATGCGTGAAAAAAAATCGAATTAACAATTAATCTTCCTTATATTAAAAAAAACATATCTATGTAATTGCTTACATCAGTTCTTTATTTATTTGTCAAGATCATAATAAAATTATTTCACCAAGCCACTGCAGGAAGTCAAAAAACCGAAAATCTACTTGCATCATCTGAAGAAAAAGAGGCCTATGCTGATAATTCTGAAAATTGAAATGTGTTTCGTATTATTAATTTAAGTTTTGATTTGTGATAAGAAAATGTCAAGAAGTATTCTTTAGCATCTTACGCATTCAGAAATACAAATTCCAATTCTATAGTCTTCGACGTTTTACCGATAATTCTTTTCCCACCTCATGAATATTTCGCTTTTAAGTGCATTTCTAAAATGCAGTTATACATTATTCATTAAAACAGATAAAATATCTCATTTAATGGCTTCGTAAGTTGATAGAATGGACATTTTCAGCGTGAAAACATTCATACCAACAACTTTAGAAATCATGAAAACATATATTTCATTACAGTTCACACTATTTTACACACACCATTTGCTTGATAATGCGGCATCCATTTGAATTCACAAACATTATATCTCACTCTTAAAGGCAATTATGCTACAATACATAGTTAATTTTAGGCTTAACTTTTAATGATAGGTGGATCATATTACATATAATATGCTTCCTTAACAAAACCATTTTTTTCCCGTAAGAGATAAAGATGCAATTAACGGCTAAGCGGCGAGTCAGAAAAACCCAACATTGCTTAAAAGAATGTTAAATGCGTTAATCTGAAAGTGAGGTGGAGTTGTACTATCACTAATTTTCCAAAGTTAATGACAACACAGCCCGTTTTCTTTGTTGTCTGCAGTTAGTCTAAGATTGCAGAAAAAAATATTTTTTTTCTCTCTCTCTTTCCCAGAAGAAATACACACACACACAAAATAAATAAATAAATAAATAAATAAATAAATAAAAAATAAAAAACGCCTTTCTAACGAGGATGAACTAATGGGAATTTTTATTTATTCCACCTCCAGGTACTTTGGCAGTGGATTGTTGATAGATTTTTCTTTTAAATCACAGAAGAGTTTTAAGAGACTGGGCGTAAGAACAGGGTTAAAAAAGCCCACCAACCATACTTTTTACAAGGCTTTAGCCTTCACAGTTGAAATGGAAAATGTATTGAATTACAATATCAAAGGATTTTGTTACATGCGTAGAGTACGAAATTTATTAGAGAATTTTAGGCAGGGTTGTATTTTTAAATCTCAAATAATAATAAAATGAAGAGTGAAAGTAATAGAGATGGCTAAGATAAGCCATCGATTTTCTGCCCTCCTCCCGACATTTTTTTTTTGTACTCTTATTTAATTTAACTGGGTTTTTGTGTGTAAAGAGGGACATTTTATATATGTGTGTCAACATTTTAAAGAGGGGGTGGTTTTGGGGTGTAGGGGGGGTCATGATCGGTCAAAATATACCAAATTCTTCCGTTTCTGCTTTCCTCCGGACGGCTGCAACAGATAGTTTTTTACTTTTTGTAATGAAAGCTACCTAAAAGAAATAATCAACTAAGACCGAGTTCATTGATCCATCATGTAGGCAAATTCCGACGTATTTTCATTCCTCAGAAAGAGTGAAGCAATCTATAATTTCGTGTTTTCCGATATACGTATGGTAATATGAAATAAATTTTCCACATTATCGACGTATTAAATTAAAACAGTGTTTATTGAGTGATAAAAGCTATACCATTACATTTATGTTCAGTTTATGCAATCCTATTAAATTCTGCAACATTTAATATAAAAAATAAAAAAATTTCCTGTAAAAAAGGAAATGATTTTGTGTTCTAATCTATAAAGCTCATCGGTAAAGCAAATACAAAAAAATATAGAATACTTTTCTAAAGTTTCAATACAAATCTAAAAACAAGTATACATCAAAATTTCTAATTAAAATAAATCAGAAATTAATAATGTTTGGAACAAAGAACTAAATTTTATTATTTGTATACATATGAAACAGTTTATTTAAAAAACAGAAAGAAAAATTAAACTTTTATCTATTAACTAAGAAATCTCTTAATTCAGTTTATGTTAGTTAGGCTTCTCAATTTATCCCAATATTGTTCTGGTTGACAATATGATAAAAAAAAAAAAAAAAAAGAAAGAAATCTTACCGATTTTCTTCGAATTAATTACAACAGAAATAACTTATGATGCAAAATTTTTTACCTGAAAAGAAAAAAAAAAATCTATCAATACAACATATTAAAACAAATAAAATAAACTATTCTAAACATTAATAAACTTGTGCAATTAACTTTTATACTATTTTTACACTAACAATTTAAATACATACTTAAAAATTCTAACTCAATCTGAGTAATCCTGGAAACTTTTTTAGCAAAAATAAATTGAGAATCAATCATTCAATTTTTTTTTTCTTATTAGACGTTAGACGAAAAACAAAACATTAATTTATTGAAAGATTTAAAAGTTAAACCAACTAACAATTAGATAATAAAGGAATTTAAAAAGAAAGAAATAAATGTCATCAGTACATTGCAAAGAAAATTACTCTAAAATTTATGTTATGTATACTTAGTAACGCTCGTTAAATAATTTCCATTTAAAATTAAGTAGTACCTAAGTGAAACTTTGATCGATGTATGCATGGGTAGAATATGCGACTACGCAAAAACATTCTTCTGAATGTTTTTATGCCTAAAAACATTTCGCGTACATAAAAGACTAACTGCTTATTTGACTTTGACTTATAATTTGAGAAAGAAAATGAAGATAGTGAATTAAAGGTATAAAGGATTTTTTCATATTAATCGATCGGTCAATTTCAGAAGAATACTGAAATCGAATCTGTAATTTTTGAGAAAAGAATACTTTAATATCAATTATCTCTAGGATTTCGCAAATGTTATTGTCACTCAATGTCAACTGTTATTGTCAAAAGTTATGAAAATTACCTATTAACTTTGAGATTGCCCAGCATTTTAGATAATAATTTATATAAAACCAGGTTTTAAATGTAAGTTATTACTTTAAATTAATTTTTTTTTTTTTTTTTTTTTTTTTTTCAAGAACAAAAACAAAAAGAACAAATAACTTAATCTTCAAAAATTTTTAAATTTTCAAGGAGCTATCACGAGATTGAAAGAATGCATGCATAAATATATTCAACAGATACACCTTTATCAAAAGTTTTATTCTTTTCCATCAAAACCCATTTTTAAGACATAAACCAAGTGTTAACGTTAAAGTTTAAAGCGCTATAAAATTGAGTTAAATTACACCATGTTTAAAAGTCCAAAACTAGCTATTATAATTAAAAAAGTAGCAACAGATATCTTCCACTACAACTCTTATGATTGATTGATTGATTGATTTTTGACGTCCGATTATCTGCGCTAGGGATATAGGACCAGGGGGGAATGCCCTTCGTGGGGGTCTTTCTAAGGGAACCTAACCCGTATTTACGCAAGGTTCGAAGAAAACCACGAAAACTCCGAACGGTTAGGCCGACAGCCGCGATTGGGTTCGAACCCAGCACCTGCCGTCTACCAGTTGAGAGGTCCGAACCTCTCGGCCACTGGTGGGGCCTACAACTCTTATGTCTTGGAAATAATAAAAAAAGTTAGTTGTTAGAGCTGTCTTTTAATTTGTCTATGGGAAATACGATCACTAATTTTAAATCGCCAAAGCAATTAGAAGAATGACAATAAACAAGAAAAAAAAAACTTATTTACGAAGTCATTAAAGATATTAATATTCTTTATCTAGAAAGTAAATACAATAACTGACGTTATAAAATACCGAGTAAATTTTAACCGTTCATTTAAAATAAGAGAGAAAAAAAAGCTAAAGAAATATTAAAGCAATTCTAGACTGCTTTAATTAATTACACTTTCCCCCTTCTTAATAAAGAAGAAAATGCACTGTAAAATGTAAAAGATGAAAATAATTGTTCCAATAAAGGATGAAAAAATTGATAAAAACCTAAAACTTTCTTTTAACACCAAAAATTAACCCCATTTTATTATTATTTTTCCTTCCAAAAGTATTTTAGTATCGTAAGTTTTTTAATATCGTAAAAAAAAAAAAAAAAAAAAAAAAAAAAAAAAAAAAAAAATATTTCATATAACAATATTTCAGAAAATGATAAATATTCATATTGTTTATAACGGAATAAGACGTCAGACTGGTATATGAGTTAACGTCCATTTACATTATGGTATTATTGAGCCTTGGGACCTAGCCCATCAATGACGCGTAAACAAGCAATGAAGCATGCTGAATTGGTGGAAAACGTGTGCTACACCATTTCCACCCATAGATATAGGAATAACTAGATTAAGCATTCAATGTTATTCTCCCAAAACCTTTTGATTCTGTTGCGGCTCGGTGGCAACATCCATTAGAGTGGCAAAAAGCAAGTGGAACTTGCGATTCTACCATAGTAATGCATAGCAGATATACATAATTGTGATTTTGTTTGTTGCGTTTTTAAGTAATTCAAAGAATTGGATTTTGTGTTTCGTTCTTGTTATAGCTTAAAATTGAAATGAACAAAAATTATAATTTTTTTAGCAATTTCACCCATTCATACTTTTGATGAAATATAAATGAACGGCTTTATTCATCACTTCATTCATTTTGTATTCTAAAAATACCAAAGATTTATTAAGAATATTGACTTTGGTAAAATATTTCATGCTTTGTCTATTTTTGTTGAGCAATATTTGGCGAAAAAATAACCTAAAAAATATGCATTGATAATGCTTTTTTATTTTTATTTATTTATTTATTTATTTATTTATTTATTTATTTATTTATTTATTTTTTTTTTACATACACACAAATAAAAAGATAGCATAGCTAAAATAAGTATTTTTTTTGTATTTACCCTATTACGTCTTTTTTGGGAGGGGAGGGGGGAGGCCGAGATGAACGATTAACAACTATAGCTGGGAAAAAAAATGTTTTAAGTTTAGTGGGTAAGTAAAATTTGACACAATAACTTATTGCCATTGCAAAGAAACATGGGCAGAAAGGAAAGAGACAAAATACTTTAAACGCCTGGAAATTTTTAAATACTGTGTGAAGAACAAAATAAAAGTCATTTGAATGTAAAGGGGGAGATTAAAAGTTGCAAGCTGGGAAAGAATTTTACTTTAAACTTAATTATAAGCTTCCTTTATTATGTTTCCTGGAAAAATAAAAGAAAATCATTTAAAATTGTACATCCATTTTATTAAATTCTATTTTGCTTAGGGGGGAAAAAACAAGTTGGAAATTGCACGTAAAGCATAGCAAATAAGGTTCGTTCGTACGATAACGAAATTTTAAAAATATTCAGATCTTGCTGTTATAGTAAACAGTACTTCGGATACAGTATAGTGGTCGAAATATTTTATGTGTTCCTGTAAATATACAGGAAGTAACTTTTATTACACCTCAGCAACGCATATCATATTCATAAAATGTGAAATAGTTTAATATAATTAAAACACGCTCCAAACAATGTTTCCCCGTATAGCATTATGTGGTGGAATACTTCTGTGTGGCCCTGTAATTTAATAATAAATCTTTTTGCGTCACAGATTGTACAAAATGTATGTTTTAGTGTATATATATATATATATATATACTTCATAAGTCCATGTCAATTCTATTATATTCAAAAGAGTTTAATATCATTAAAATGTACGTGAAACCATTTTTTCCTATTGATCGTAATGTAATGGAATACTTTTGATTGTCCCTCTAATTAAACTATACATCTGATTTTCATAAAATTTGAAATGACTCGACAAAATTAACTAATAATTATGTATTTTAAATTTCAAACGATTCGGTTGGGTAGTTTTTGCGTTGTTAATGCGGATGGACGGACAGACCGAATGACAATTATAGGGGCTACGTATTTACATAATTAAGAAGAATGATATGAAGAATGTAGAAGAATGCACCTGAAAAAGATGCCAATTACTGATTTTGATGCGCATACTGTTTTGTTTAACTTCCAGGTTAAAAGGTATATAAAGATGGTTGTTAAAAAAATTCCATTATTCTTATTTATTTTATTCATAAAAATTAACTTCGCGATAAAAAATACTAATTGGTGGTTAAAAATCAGGTATAAACTTTGAAACATTCACGAAGGCTTAAAATATGTACAGTCGAGCCTCTATATAACGAAATCCATCGTTCCAGTAAAAAATTCGTTATATAGAGAAATTCGATGTATAGAGTATGATGTTAAAAATAGTATTTCATGTGTAAATTTTGAATAAATATTATTTTTGATCTTTTTAATTAAGAATTTGAAATGTTTAAAAAGTATATATTAACCTAACTTTTTATTTCTTACTTATTTAAGCAGTTTCAAAAAAGAGAAAAGACATTTATTTGAAAGCTTAATGAAAATCAAATAAGGAAGACTAACATAAATTTCAGAGGAAGAAATCTGTAATTTTTTGTTGTTTTGATTTTAAAATTACAATTGTTACGCTCTCAAAAAAAATTCTCAAATTTTAGCAAGGAATGAAAAATTGTAGTTGATATTTTCCTCCATTTGAAGGTCTCTCTTATGTGCTCTCATTGATTCCTCTCTTATATGTGTAACAATTCAATTGACTGTGTTTTGAGAAGGATGTTGAAAGGTGTGTGGGAGGTGGGATGAACTTGTTAGATTTAAAGAATAAGGAGAGAAGTAATATTTATTAAAAAAAAAAAACCTCTCCACTGAACGATAAATCAAAAATAAGTGATGGAAAATTGATTCCATATGATTTCGAAGCTTTTTTAAAACTGAATAAATTAAGATCAATTTATGAAAAAATTCGTTATATGGAAATAGATACTTCGCTATATAGAGTCTGTTTTTAATGTAATCATGCGAAAAGGGGACCGTTCTTACTAAAAATTCGTTATATGAAGAAATTCGATGTATGGAGTTTCGTTATATAGAGGTTCGACTGTATATGTATATTGATATAAATGCATTTTAAGAATGCACATTTTTTACATTGACCACTGGATTGCCGGCCATTTGCCACTCTAGTGGAGAAGAATCGTCCGCGCGCGGAGAATCAACTTTTCTCCCCGTGTGCGTAATCTAGTTATTCCTACATCTATGTTTCCACCTAGTCTAGGTGGCAATGGCTACACAGAACTCATACATCTGGGACGATGTTTAGTGTAATGAACTAGGTGTTGCATGAGTGGTGCAATGGTAGGTATTGCATTCCGGTATGATCTGTAAGTGTCTTCACGCTTTCAACAACAGTTTTTACGCCGATTAAAAGGTACGCTGTTTTTAATGCTGGCGTACTTATCAAAATCGAGATGTTGTGGATGGAAAATAGGCTTAAGAAATGTAATCCTTCAGAGAGCGTTTCACTAGTTGCAAAATTCGAGACTTCTTAGTGATACATTGACTAAATTCAAGACTTATTATTTTTATGCCCGAATAATTTAAGGTGCGACTTTCATAATTTCTAAATCGATAGACATGTTGCAACGATCTTTGATATTTTTCCCTTGGTGGGTTTCGCATTTTTTAGCGGCAATACCAGCATCCC
Source organism: Maratus speculifer (assembly GCA_964019185.1). Taxonomy (NCBI): domain Eukaryota; kingdom Metazoa; phylum Arthropoda; class Arachnida; order Araneae; family Salticidae; genus Maratus; species Maratus speculifer. Next base: position 449,939,176 of record OZ025289.1, read on the forward strand.
ATTATGGATACTAGCCCTTTTAAATAAAGGAATATATGCACTTTCAAAAGGTTAAAACATGAACAGTATGTACCCCGAAACAAAAACTTTTAAAATATAAAAGTATTTTTAAAGAATAAGATTAAATAAAAGCTTTTCTCGCACGTGAAATTGAATATAAGTGTAGCAAAACATTTTCAATCCGAATCTCTTTAACTTGCGGTTTCTTCAGAAATATATATATATATATATATATATATCTCATTTGTTACTATCAGTAATTGTAGATATTTTATGTTTATGCCAGGTCGATTTGTAACATCTTGCCAGCATAAAAATGTAAGATGTTTTTTCAGGTAATTAATCAAGTGGATATAAAAAGAATACTCAAGATTCATGAAATAAATGCTTCTTCATCATCCTTATGATTTAATGCACATTTCACATAAATTTAACTTAATTTTTCTACTTAGCTCAAGATAAAATTGATGAAGTTATAAAATTTGAAGTGGATCTAAAGAAGAAACGTGTAAGCATTCATCTCAACAACTTCATTTCTATAAAAAATAAATTATTTTGGAATATAAATGAGGTCTTTCAGCCAGTGTTGTTTGTTGATTAATAAAGGGACATCACAACTCAACCAATTTCACATATCCAAAGAAAAATGACATCAGTATGGAACATCGCAAATAAGTTTCAGATTAAAAAAAAAAAAAAAAAAAAAAAAAAAAAAAAAATTCTCCTTCTTTAAAAGAAAAATATTTTTCATTACATGTAATGCGTAGAGTGTTTGGTAACTAAAAGTGGGCGGAAACCAATTCATATATGGAAAGATGCATACAGAAAATAGAAATTGAAAGACATTGGAATGTGAAGGACGCAGAATTCATGAAAATTTAATTTCATAAGCACTGTAAAAGAATTTCGTGATGTATGATGAAGTGCAGCACGCAACATAACTGTTCAGAATTATTTAATAACTTATTATTTTCAAATAATCTTAAACTTTATCAACATTTGATTTTAATTTAAAAATGCGCAAAAGAATATTTTTTCTCCAAGAGAAAAATATTTTTTTTTTGTTTCGAAAAAGGGAAGTGCCTATGTTTTCATCATTACAAAACCTCAAAAAGATATTAAGCCTGCTAGAATCGCCTCAAAACAAATTAAGCGGGACCACGAAAAATAGAGCAAACGCCCGCATTATTGTTATTATGAACTGCATCTTGAAAACGCCTTATACATTTAGAACAAAAATTACCACAAAACTACGGCAATAAGGTATCTAATCAGCGTGTCGGATATAAAATTACGAACAATTGTTGCAATAATAAAACGCTAATAAGGGTGTTCTCGCCTGCCGGCAATATGAGTATTTGTATGAAATATATTTTCATAGCACAAATTTTGGCATTAAAAAAATTTACCTGCTATAAATTTAAGAATTTTTTTTCTTTTATGACAACAATGTTGTCAACTGGAAATTTGTTTTCCTTGGTTGTCGTGTCCTTGTAAAAGAAATGGCAAAATTTTTCAGATATTTTAATTTTGTATAAAAAAAAAGTTCTTTAGGTTCTCGAAAAACAAACATTTGAAATTGTTAGACGTGATCAGACGAAAATGATTTCGTATTTCTGAGAAAGAAGATTCGGGTTTTAAAACATTAGAATTTTAAAACACAATCTTAACGAATATAAATTTATTTAAACTACATATAACAAGTTTCAACAAAATGTTTTAAGGAATGAAAAGCATTAACAAATATAAAAGCTAGCACCCATATTATAAAGTATATAAAAGGTAATAATGAAGGGCTACTATTTACAATATCCTCAAACACACGGAATAAGCGAAAAGTAAATTCAATTATATATCCAACGAATATAGGAGTTAAAAAAAGGTTTAAAATGTCAATTTGAATTATTTCAGTACATTAATTTGTTCGAAAATTTGGATGAAAAAACTTTACTGTAAGACATTGTATGTGTTTGATATCATTTTAAAGCCCAATTTTATTTTAATTTTTTGAAATAAAAACAAATTCGCCTTTTTTGTTTTAAAATTCATAGGTATAGGCCACTTGAGAACTTCGTTAGTATAATTACGTGGTTTTAGGTTAATTTACAGTGCTGAAAACCATTTGTAGGCATGTCTAGGCGGTCAGAAAAAAAAAAAAACTATTCTGAGAAGAATAACTATGTAATGACACAAAATGATACCCAGTCCATAATAATTAACATGACCGCCACAACGGAAGCGAATGAATCAGTTGCTTCCTCTCTTAAAATAGTGAAATTACAGAGTTGATTAAAGAATTAACAAAATGGGATGCATTAACTATCAGCAGACAGAGGGAGGGAAAAAAGGGGGGGGGGGGAGGAGAATTAAATAAGAAAACATGATTTCTTTTACATCCATGTTGGTTAAAGATGATTAGCTTATGTTAAAATTTGAAGTGTCTGACCTACTAATGTGTGGTGAGAATATTGTCAAAGGAACATTCTCTTTCTCAAAATGCCCTTTTACAAGCTAATTTGAGTGCAATATGTCAAAAGGGGAAAATGAGGATATACAATATGTTTCTAATCTTCTAAAATTATGAGAATTGATAAATTAAAGACGGGAAGACGTAATTAGAATTTTTTTTTTCATTTATCTGCCATTAGAGTCGATTTAATTTCACATATTTGAATTTTGGGAATTCACAAGAATTCAAGCTGCCATTCTTAATTTTTTTAATAAACTGAAGTATTTTTTTTATTGTGGAAACTTTCAGAAAATTATTTTTAAACATAAAAACACACACATTTTCTGTAATGCTTTAGGTGCATTTTTATTTACCGCTATATCTGAAATGTTTTGAAATGATGCATATTACATTGATCTCTTAGGTACCTCTCATTTACTCCCAAGAGCTTACAGCAGGCATACGATTTTTATTTTTGAGCAATACTAATACTCTCTCCAAACAGTAATCTTCGGCTAAGCAATCGCAGAATTTCTGCTACTATATAAGACGAAGATTACTATTCGAAAATATCGGTTTAAAAAAGTCAACACATTGAGGACGCTCGTTCGGAGGATGTTGAACTGTTCTAGAAATGCAAGTAAAACACTCAGATGTATGATTTTTATTCTCAATTATATGACATTAATTTAAAATTTTCAAAAGTATTTATCGACACCCAACTTTTATTTGATTAAACTTTCTTATTTACTTAACTGTTAGTCTTAAGGGGATAGACACAGTAGAGGTCTGCACGGGCCGATTTCCAATAATAGCATTCGGGCCGGGCCGGGCTCGGGCCTTACTTCTGAAGACTCGGGCCGGGCCGGGCCTAGTCACTAATCTTTGCGGGCCGGGCTGGGCTCGGGCCTTAATTTTTTTTTCTGGAGTATCGGGCCGTGCCTAACTTTTTTTTCCGTACGAAGCCGAGACTGATTCCATTCTTCCTAGTTTTCAGGGACCAAAATAATCAGTTCTAATTGAATCTTTCTATATGAAAATCCTTTTCTTGACTTTTTATAAATCAGAAATATTTGGCTTTGTCCAAAAATTTCTGCAAAAAAAGCATATACTTTTAAGCCGTCATTAATCTACAACTAAACATTGTAATTTATTCCTTTTAAAGAATCGTAGATTACCAGGTGTTTTAAAATAGAATTAAACACACACACACAAAACATGCTTATGACGGATTTTTTTTTTTTAACTGAAAACTGAAAGTTTCTTTTAAAATGTTCATCCATGCAAAATGAATACAACAATACGGGAGAAGAAAATGTATTAAACATTTACATCTGTTAAGAAGGGAATGCATTTTTTTCGTTCCAAAGCGATTTCGTCTTTGGAAATTTTACCATATACCGCTTTTTCGATTTTTTGTCTTTATTACAGGGAATATGGATTAATAATACTAGTGATAACTGAAACATTTACATACAACAAACAAAGATTCACTTAAAAGCATAATTATCGCATCCTACGGCACTTCTGCATAAATGGAGATTATAAACATGGAAAAAGAAAAGACTAATATAATTTTTTTTGGTCAGAACTTTTCCATAAGATTAAAGATCAATGTTCTGTAGAAATTCACTCGAGCCGGGCCGGGTTCGGGCCGAATTTTAAACTTTTTTCCGGACCGGGCTAATCCCGTCTGCCCCCCTCCCTAATTGTTTTTTCAAGCCACATATCTTGAACAGAAAATGTATTTAATAAAATATATTTTCTTTCTGCGTGATGCTTAATATATTTAATTTATTAACATTGTAACATTTCTGTTAAAAAGTATAATTTGAATTAGAAACGATGAGAACAAAGTAAAAAAGGTTGGTAGCTATGAAACACAGCAATCTTCCAATGGAAAAGAATTTTTTAATTTCAATTCGAATATCCATGATTCTTCGTATATAATTTTGCCACCTGCTATCGTGACAAGCGATATCATTTCGACATTAGTGGCAAGTCAAACAGGCCTCAGCAATCATTATTGGAATTCCGAAGATTGGCACAAAAGTCATAAGAAACTATAAAAACACGATTTATCAGAAACGGAAAGATGAAGGGAAAAAAATGTATATAAATATCTCCTTGACACATGAAATAAGAATTCGTGATATTGCACTTTATTGCTAATATTGAGTGTCGTGACCAGCTACAGGTGATGGAACTGGGATGTGTAACAAAAACTTTTTAGCACGATCTATAACTGTGTGATCGACGGGGTTAAGAGTGAGTCAGTACTTGCATTTCTTAAGGTTTAAAAGAAAACTTCTTGACGTCAAGGAAATAAACATTAGCTTAGAGTTTTGATATTTTAGGCTATACTTTTTAGATCTGACAGATAAAGCATATTAAAAAAGAAAAACTGCTACAAGATAATCTTAATTTCACATATTATAAAATAATTACGAATAATAGGATTCGGACCACTAAAGGCCGAAAGTTACCGAACACTTTCGATTTTAAACATTTTATCAAATGTGTTAAGAAATAATTGACGAATTCTTCTGAAACTTACAGCGATACCAGTATTTAAACAAAATGCTTAGCTATATATTATCTAGTAAATATTTATGAACGGACGAAATAAGAAGGCAGAGAAAGAAAAATATTTGCGACCACCCTGTAAGAGGAAATGCTCTACATAATCTGTAGCAGTTGCAGATGATAATGTGTATTCTGTACAGCATTTTACTTGATTTGTGAAAGAACCCACCGAAAAATAAGTTTTCGAAAAAATCCGAATGTTTGTCTAAAATTACGCAGTTTTTGAACCACACATAACACTACTTTCAGAAAATTATAATATATTGCTATTAAAATATGAGTACATTGCATATTTGATGAAATACATCGAGTATTTTCATAAAAGAGTGAAATATTTCTCTTAATTGTGTACGAACATTTCGAATGATTATTCACGGGGAATAATTTTTAACTACATAATGTGCGGAGGATGACATCCACCTCCTCATAATTTAATAGTCAACTATATAATGGAACTTATAAAAAATGTCCCGTTAAATACTATGAAAATTCAGAAAGAAATCTGTGATCAGTGATAATTGAATAATTTCGGTTTTCCAAACGTAGCTAGAAATAAGATTTTCCTTTTTGTTTGTTGAAGTTTCATTTTGTGCTTTAGAACTATCAAAATGAACTCAATTCAACAACAACAAAAAAAAAAGAATGATCACAATCTAAGCATTTTTTCAAAAGATGTGTGTGTAAATTAGACGTCTACACGGACCAGAATTTCCAGCCCCTGCGCGAACAAAAGCTTTGACCCGACCCAGTCCGGTGTTAAAAACTAAAATTTCTTTCCGCGCCCTGCCTGTTCATATTTCCGCATTTTACGACTTGGTCCATACAAAAAAAATCAGCAAAAAGAAAAAAAATACAAAAGAAATTACCTTTCCGACAGGTCCTCTGAACAATTAAGTCCAGTACCTGCTGGGTCCGAATCTGTTGAAAAATCCAGGTACGATGTAACTGTCCCCTGGACATGTTATATTTCTACATTGTCCTTATAAAACTAGCATAGGCTCGTTTAGCTCAATTATACTTATTCTCCCAAAAAATCATACTCATTGAAAGTGGTTCAATTTTTTTTCGGTTTCGTTGTAATTTTTATTTCAAGCCAATCGACCAGCTTTTTTTACCCCCTTAATCGTAGGAGCCCGTTTAATTTTTTTGCTCGCCCAGCCAGTTCAAGTTTTACCTTCCTTTTGCCGGCTAGTCACGGATTTCAGGCCAAGCCCGTGCAGAACACGTTTTGTGTAAATCTGTTAAAAAAACTGACAATTTGTAAAGCTCACTTTATCTCTAAAATCTTTCTCAATTTTCATAATATTTAGCGGGTCTTTAGTATAAGTGTTATTTTAGACGAGAAAGCAATACATAAATAAATTTTAGATTCATTCTCCTATATAAAAGGCAACATTAACATTAACACACTATAGGCTGTTTTCCAGAACTATGTTAAAACATGGATATAATTATTTCATTTCGGGTCGGTTTCGTATTGAAGTGCATCGTGTTTCGGGTCGACGAAAATTATTTTTTTTTTCAATTTCAAACGAGTTTGAAGTTAATTCAATTAAAATATTCGGTTTTTGTAAAATCAGACCAGTGCTGAAAGTTTGAAAATTGTGAAAAAAGTAATTTTTTCCTTTTAAGTAATGAGAATCTGCTACATTCTATTCAAAATGATTATTGCTTTTTGAGTATTATAAAATATATTAAAAATGCTGTATATGACACACATATATCAATAAATATGCGTTAATATGGATTTATTGTACTACTTTTAATGGAAGTTAAAGCTGTAACCAGTATTTTTCATTTGAAAAAAGAAAAAAGCAACAGCTGAGCAATAATGTATTTCAAAAAATAATTTATTACTTGAACAAAACACGATTTAGGAATTACACTTAACCTTTCACCTAGCATAGATCAATTCCATGTAATGTTGGAAAAGTCACGAAAGATTAAAATAAAAAATAAATGAAAAATAGATAAAAAACATTGGAACATATCGGAATTAAAAAGAAAGTAAAAGATTATAGACGGGACAGGTGTTGCGAGTTAAATTCAATTAAATGAGAAATGTTATCCATTTTAAAGAGTAAAAATTTTACAAGCCGTTACGAGATAGCTGCTTCAGACAGTTATTACCGTATCATTATATATATTGTAACATTCAACATTACACTATTATGTCATTAAACACATTACCATAATTACTAGCAAAATGAAAAATACAAAAAGATTTAAAGTGGCTTTTATTGTACAGGACAACTGCGAAGAAAAGCTATTCAAATTGTTTTTAATGGTTCAAAAAATGAGAATGAGAAGAATAAATCTTTTATGCATCGTCGAAAAGGGACGAAAAAAATGAATTTTATTTTTTTTAAACAGAAAGGCCGATACATTGCAAGTTATAAAATAGTAATATTGATTAATTGCTGAGAAAATAATAACGAATTTGAGACATATTAAAGTTCTGAAGTTTGGATCTAAAAGCACCGATGGAAATCTGTGCATTATTTCTTGAGATAGAGCTATTGTAGAATCGTGAAAAATGAAATAAAAGAGCCACTGGTGGATCGATTTACACCAAAAGCTAATCAGCACAAATTTATACCAGGGACTAATTGGACATGAATTTTTAGTACATTTCGTGCATTAATTCTTGAGATCGCCCGCAAAATTAGTGTCACATTCAGACAGAGTCACAGACATACATTTTGTAAAAGATTTTTTTTTGGTATCTCTGACTCCTAAAACGTGTAAATCCGTTGATAACCGGAAATCGAAAATTTTCATGAATCCAATACTTTCTTCTTGTAAAGATAGAAGAAATAATAATAAAAAAAAAACATTTTAACGTCAAACAAAAATATACAATAAAATCTCTTCATAGTCATCTAAAATTCCTAAATGGATTCTTTATATTTTTGAAATCCCAATGTATTTTCGCGAAAGAAGGATTTATAAAAACAAAGTTTCTTTTGCTGCTGCTGATTTTAGGAAAAGTTAGAGTAGTTTTTTTAGTGTACTAATTAGTTTTCTTAAAATTTGTTTTTCGGATGTTATCAATACTAAAAACATTTTCATGTTCAACAATTTTTTACAGATAAAAGCGATAAATTAATAGCATTAATATTAAAATTATTTTAATGTAACAACTATATCTTGGTGAAATCGCTCTCTGTGTTTATCACTCATAGCTCCCATATTTTCGGGGCCTTTTTTATAATAAAAGATCCAACATCCACTTCATGCTTAAATGATGTAGAAAAGGAAGCCTGGACATCGTTCGTTGCAGTTACTGTAAATTTTTTAGGGAATCATAAATGCCATAATATGTTAACCTTGTTGAGAAATGATACAAGCTTTTTATAAAATGAATTGCAACATGTCTTTGAAAGTACATTTTTTGGATTCGTATTTAGATTTCCCCCCGAAAATATGGGAGTTATGAGTGGTGAACACGGAGAGCGATTTCACCGAGATATAGCTGATATTGAAAAACGATATCAAGGAAAATGGAACTCTGCGATGTTGGCAGACTACTGCTGGTTGGTAATTAGGGAAACCTCAACCGCAAAGTACCATCGACAAACGAAAAAAAAAAAAAATGAAAAAAGGAAGCTTTTTTTTTAAATCCGAAATAAATTTAAGATTAAAATTTGTAAAAAACGTAAAAAAATAAATATTGATACATCATAAAATTGTGACGTGATATAAATGTTTTGACTTTCTAACACTACTTTTACCACACAGAACACGAATCGCATAAAATTACTTGCGATATAAAAAAGAAGTTACTTTTTTTGTTGACTAGTGTTACCACTTTCAACTTTTAGTTTAATTGTACACACGCATACATTTTATTATCTGGCACACTGTTACACAAGCTTGATTTAGAGGAAAATCCTATTTGCAATTATATCTTTTTTTAATATTTATAATTAGGTAATTACTTTAGATAAATAATAAAAAGAAAACCGATATTAAAGAAAGTCATATCTTTTTTGCCTTAAGCGTGAACCTGACATGTCAAATATGATTCTTGTTACATCATATGCAAGAATAAAATCATCTGTTTCCTCATGTAACATTTATGGTAATGTTATATCCTTGGCACATCTTTTTTTTTTTTTTTTTTTTTTTTTTACTACTTTTTCTTTTCTTTTTACGACCGATTTGTTCTTGACAAGCCTTGATGATTCATGAGCTTTTTAACATACACACAATGACAGTTCTCTTCACCATAGTCATGATTTTTATGTTTGAATCCATTTTCAAATGACACAGATACACTGGTGTCCAAAAGTTAAGCATAATTGGTAATTAAGTAATTGTTTTTAAGTAATGAAAGAAATATGAATCGGAATGTGCTGAAACTCCAGGTGTGTAAACAAAATAGTACGCGTCACATATTTTCGCGAAGAGTTTTCCCCGAAATCGAACAGGGGACCGTCAACAAATTGAAAAAGAACGAAGATCTTTTGGATAACCCTGTCAAAACTAATGTAGCAAAAGCGTTCAAACTGCACATTATGATTAATTGGCTTATTGTAATGTACTGTGTTAATTTTTGCAAGGATAGCATGTATACTCGTAGATAAATTAAAGTTTTTATAAAAACAGTCCTAAATTTTTTCAAGTTTTTTGCTTATAATTTGCAAAGTTCTTATTATAAAATAATGTTCTTTTCTGAAAATATGACAAACATCATTGTACACAATACCCTGTCATCAGAATTTAAAAATAATAAAAATTGTATGAAAAATGAGTATGTTTAGTAAATAATTTTTCATTGCGCATGCGTCAACGATATCAAAATGTCATTTGCATATTGTGTTAGCTAAATGTATAGAGCAACTTCTGTAAAAATTTCAAAAACATAGCTTGAAAATTTTGAAAATGGTCGCCTATAGAATCAACTCAAAATCCGTTATTCCTAAAGGAAGCAAAAAAAATCAGGGGTTTTACCTAAATATAGTTGTACGTGCAATATTGTGTAGGCACTAAACAATGGAATATGGATACAGCCCCTCATCTTTTTGCTTGATTTAGGGAATAAAGGATTTTGAGTTGATTCTATAGGCTCCCATTTTCAGAATTTTCAAGCTATGTTTTTGAAACTTTTACAGAAGTTGCTCTATACATTTAGCTAAAAATTATTTACTAAACACTCATTTTTCATACAATTTTTATTATTTTTAAATTCTGATGACAGGGTATTGTGTACAATGATGTTTGTCATATTTTCAGAAAAGAACATTATTTTATAATAAGAACTCTGCAAATTATAAGCAAAAAACTTGGAAAAATTTAGGACTGTTTTTATAAAAACCTTAATTTCTCTACGAGTATACATGCTATCCTTGTAAAAATTAACACAGTACATTACAATAAGCCAATTAATCATAATGTGCAGTTTGAACGCTTTTGCTACATTAGTTTTGACAGGGTTATCCAAAAGATCTTCGTTCTTTTTCAATTTGTTGACGGTCCCCTGTTCGATTTCGGGGAAAACTCTTCGCGAAAATATGTGACGCGTACTATTTTGTTTACACACCTGGAGTTTCAGCACATTCCGATTCATATTTCTTTCATTACTTAAAAATAATTACTTAATTACCAATTATGCTTAACTTTTGGACACCAGTGTATATTACTTTATAGCAACAAGAATAACAATTAGTAACAACTTACAGCAAAAAACTTTTTTCTCTACAATTTTAAATGTAGAATAATAATCTCAATGACTTACTCAGAGGTAAAATGTGCGTTAAAAGAAAATGCACTTTTTTTAAAGTTTAATTAGATGATCTTAAAACGTTCACCCACGGTAAAATATTGGATTTATAATCAGAAATTAACAGTAACATCCATTTGATCTACAATTAAAAATTATAAAAATATATAAATTCTGATTTATTATTGCGCCACGTAGATTTCCATGCGTATAAATATGCGTAAGCAAGCGCGAATTTCATAGAGAATAAAAGAATTGTTATTTTTTGCATACTTAAAAAAAATTAAAATGAAGCCTGAATGCAAGACGCATATACTGACTGAAGCTAGATAGCTTCCGAGGGCCAAATTCATGGCTCTTGAGAACGTATCTTGATCTACAGCTGCCGTGATAAAGTCGCTAGTTTAAGGCTCCTGTCCCTGGCTGACGAAGCGTTCTCAAGCTAATGCTATCCCTGTGGGAAGGTTATTTTCTAACATGTGGTTTGCATTTTGACTTTTTTTTTTTTTTTTTTTTGCATTGGACAGCTGAGGTGCATGCTAACATCGCTTCTTTTTTACTTTATCGATTTTGGTTGCAAATATTTTTCAAGAAGGTACTTTCACTTTCGTAACCGGTTTTGAAAGTGCAACTAATTTTATACAAAAAAAAAAAAAAAAACTACAATAAAAATAAAAAAAATAAAAAAGGAGCGATGTCTAGGTGGACCTCAGCTATGCAATGCAAAAAATAAATAAATGAAAATGACAAAATGCCCCCAAACCAGATACTAGTAAATAACCTCACCACAGTAATAGCATTAGCTAGTTTAAGAAAATTATATTATCTAGCAAATTAGATTAATAATTAAACATATAGTTGCCTAATAATGAAATCTCAGTGGCTATATGCAATTTCGATATTCCTTAATAAAAATATTCCTTCAAATATTAAATACTTTAAAAAAGTGAAGACATCGTTTTAGAGTAGAGTTTAATACTTTGAAGAATCAAAATAAATTTTCGGAAGAAATTTTACAATTACCCGAGAGATCATTTTGCGCCAGTTATATATACTGCTGTAGTTTGTAGACAAAATTAAATTTGAGTAATTACATGCAATTTGGATATTTTAAAATAATCATAATCTCCTTTCGAAGATTTATTACTTACATATGAAGAAACAACATCCCATCACTAAGGGCTCTCATTAATGTTTTGAAAAGTTTCAAAAATATATTTTAGAATTGGAGAAGGGATCACTCATATAAAATCTGGATTTGTAATTATGCAAATGAATTGCACGAGGATAACAGAATATTTTATCTAAAATCACTGAATTACATGACTCAAATTATGTATTTTAGTAATTTAAGCAAATTATCTAACCACCAAAACAAACATATTTCATTTAAAGACGAAATAAATACAGCAAATCCTACAGCAAATGCCTGAAATCTTTCGTAAACAAAATTAAAAGAGAATTATAGAGAAAATTAACATTAATCTGCATGCATAAAACCCAAAATTTTAAAGCGAATCCATCAAGAGAAGCGAGTCACAAATAAACGAACATAACTAGGACTAGGACGATAAAGATGATGGATGTCTTCAAGAATTGCCAGGAATGTTCATTTCCATCCCCATTTTAATCTGTTATCTAAATGTTTAGTACTTCTAAAAAAAAATTTATGTTAAACATGCCGGCGAGGTATATATGAATGACTTTCATGCATTGCAAATTATTCTAGATTCCATTACGTAACGTAAATGCTTGTAAGTGAAGTTTTACATTTTATCCGATTATTATATAGGTTTCTATTCCATAAGTACGAATGCATGTACGCATGTGATTAGGTTTTGTTAAAAAATTTTATTATTTTGCATGAATAAAAATTTAAGGGGAAACGCAGCTATTAGTTTATATTAGCATTTATTTTTTTGCTCTATGGTGTAAAATGATATCCCTTAAAATACGCTTACTCCGATATTCGTATGTAAATTATTTTCTTTAAAAAAAAATCTTAACAAAGAACTTTAATTATTCATTGATTTTAATCTTAATTTTATTGAATTGATTTTTAAAAGTTTTACATACTAATCTCATACATAAAAATGAAAATTCGTCTGTCTAATTCTATAATAGCCACAGTTTGGAGGCCAGAATTGCGAAAAGTTACGTACTGTCGTGGAAATAAATAATAAAATCCCTGTCGGCTTGGCATATAGGCGAAGGTAGATTTCGAAGAGTGCTCATTTCAACAACAACAAATAGAACTTGATTACAGATAAACCCAGTTTAACAACTTTATTCGGCCACTTTTGAAAAATTTTTAATTTCATTTTTCCATAAGAACTGGTTTCATCAGAATCACCTTAAGTAAACTTTGGCTCAAATGCCCATTTTGACACCATATTTTGAAACATATTCTGTCTTCATTAAAAAATCAACCAATACAGCCCATTATATAATTCCTAAATAACAAAAAACTGTCAACTGAATGCGTTTGAGAGTAAAATTGAATTTAAAAATGAGTCATAAAATAACAGATTTGTTATTTGAATATATACTCAATCCCTTCGGGAAATTTTGTGCGAAGTGCCCACTTTGCCAGCATTTTAAAAAATATTTTGAACCTTTATCACAAAACTGATTTATACGGCGCATTACACAGTTCCAAAAAACCTGTTAATTGGATGCCTTTGAGAGCAAAACTGAATTTAAAAATGAGTCAGAAAAAACGCTATTTGTTATTTGAATACTTTCTCAAATATTCAATCACGATCATTTTGGGAAATTTTGTTCAAAATACCCTTTTTGGTAGCCTTTATTGAAATATATTCTGTCTTTATCAAAAATCTGACCAATGCGTCACATTATACAGGGTGTCCCCTCTCAACGGTGGCCAATGGCTAATTTCTAAACCGTTGGTCATAGACATATAGTTCCAATTGCAAGAATGCTTTAAAAAAGGCAAAGAATTGTTTTTTAAGCGATTTTGGTCAAAAAAATGTTTTACTAAAAAATTACGAAAATTAAATTTTTATACGGTCCCCCGGTCCTATAAGTGATATTTAGTAAAATTTTTTCAACACTCTAGCAAGTAATACAGAAAAGGTCCCATTCACGTAACATTAAAATTGACCGAGTTATGAAAGTTTAAATTTCATGACTTAAACCACTTTTCTATAGCTGAAAACAGATGACTTCAACTGAGCTTTAAGGGAACGTACACTAAGTGCTTAAAGTATTATAAAGGGAGTCGATTTCCAATGGTGTTCAAACGCTATTTCCTAAACTATTTGTCACAGACATATAGTTCCAATTACAAAATGTTTTAAATGAGCGATTTAACTGAAGGCGCTGTCACCGTATAAATTTTACTGTAGTGTTAATTGTAATTAATTAATTTCTAGATTGGTTATTAAAATAACTGAAGACATGAATTTCAAAATTCTCTTTATTGAACAAATCAAATTTTGGGAAATAGCGAAAAAACTTTAAATGCATCTATTGGTTTTCATTATAAATTTTGAGATTGCATTGTTACAATAGTGGAGGTTTGTATAGACTGATAGAGAAATCAAAAAGCGAAAAGTCGAGTTTTGAAATTCATATCCTCAATTGTATTTTTACGTATGTTTTATTTTGTAAGCAAATGAAGCTGATTCTTTTCGTGATTTTATTTTTAAAAGGTATGTTATTTTGATAAGCTTTTATTTTATTTATAGTTTTCGTATGTAAATTTTCCTCAAAACTTAGTTCAAAACTTATATTCAAATTTTAACTCACTTCCAAATATCTGATTGAGGTTCAATTCCCATACTTATTTAAACCCGATGACAATGTAATATTAATACGATTTTAGGTGCGTTCCATTTATTTATTTTATAGGGCTACATCAAATTCTATTAGGTTGAGTAATCTAATAGAGCTTTAAATATGTATCATTTTGTAACGATTTGTCGGGATAAACCCGACACTTTTTTCGCGGCTCGCTGTAGTAGTACAGTACAGTAAAAAAATAAAAGACACATTATATAAGAATGCAGGATGTTAGACCACACAAGATAGTTTGAGGTGCACGTGCATGCGGGAATTCGTCAAAAGGATAGAATTTCCACGATTTAACGACTTTTGTGAAACGGGGTGTTTTGTAAGGGGCTAGTGAATTCTGGCTAAACAGTCAGTTAGCCAATAAATTTGTCAAGAATGTTTATAAGTTAGACTGGAAAAGATTGAATTTCCAGTAAACAAGAGTAAGAATCTTCGCGCAGATGGGAGTTCAAAGTAATAAATATGTCCACTGTGGTATTTGAATGTCTGCAAATTTAGTAGTGGGATTAACATGTTAGCTAAAAAATGTCGCATTCGGTAAGACGATTCTCACATTACATCGTAAAAGGGGTTTTAGCTGTTTACTTGGATTTGTTTTCAGATCACCTGCATATGGAAATGCGCGTTACTTGAAAAATTATAATGATATGCAAGAGAGAGAAATTTTATAGGAGGATAAGATTTTTAGGAGGGATTTTCAGGCAGGGAGAAGTTAGTAAAATGGGATGTCGAGAGAAAGAGGAAGGAAGGACAGATTAGAATAGTCTTTCATGACTGTGGGTTTTGTTTTGGTGCTCTCTCTGGGACAAAGAATAAGTTGATGGTGGGGATATGAGCACCGGTATGGGGATGTGCTTGACGCCCGACGATGACGTTCCTAGTATATCTAAGAGGTGAGTGGGTTCCTTCCTGAGTTTTTGAGCAACCTTATCATATTAGGCATCCTTTAAAATCCTGTATTATATTATTAATTATAATCGCAATGAATGTATTGGAAGATTTACAATGTACCTATTATGCTTTAACTATAAATAAAGTGTCGTTATTACCTTATGTCTGTAGACTTTATGTCTTCTAAAACATCCGACTCTAGAGCCTGGGAACTTTAATGTAAACAAAGAAAGTAAAGTAAAGTTTACAGTAGTCGGACAGATTTGTGACTGTTGCTTTTCATAGTTTAATTTAACAAAATTTCTGTTATTTTTTTACTTATATTTTTAGTACAAATTGGATATTTTACTTTAACATGTAAATGTCAACATAAATTCTGAAACAACATTGTAAATTTTTTTTTACTCTCAATGTTTAAAGTTAAATTTTCTATCTGATGTTTATTTTTATTTCCAGTAAATTTGTGACTGACCCCTATTTTGCAGCAAAAAATATGCTTCAACTTTGAACAGCCATAACTCGGTCAATTTTGATCGCAGAGGAATGGGACTTTTTTTGTCTTACTTGTTAGAGTAGTGGTAAAAATTTTTAAATATCACTTATAGGACCGGGGGACCGTATAAAAATTTAATTTTCGTATTTTTTTAGTAAAACATTTTTTTGACCTAAATCGCTTAAAAAATAACTCTTTACCTTTTTTAAAGCATTTTTGCAACTGGAACTATATATCTATGACCAACGGTTTAGAAATTAGCCATTGGCCACCGTTGAGAGGGGACACCCTGTATAGTTTCTAAAAAGGAGGATCTGTAAATTGGATGCATTTGAAAGCAAAATTGGATTTAAAAACGAGTCAGAAAAAACGCAATTTGTAATTCGAATACTTCCTCAAATTTTCAATCATAATCACTTCGGGAAATTCTGTTTAAAATACCCTTTTTGGCAACCTTTTTTGAAATATATTCTGTCTTTATTAAAAAAACTGGCCAATGTGTCACATTATATAGTTGCTAAATAAGAGGATCTGCCATTTGGATGCGTTTAAAATCAAAAATGAATTTAAAAATAAGTCAGAATATAAGCAGTTTGGATTTGGGTTTTTTTTCTCAAACTTTTATTTTTGTTTAATTTATTTTCGCTATAAGAATTGGTCCTATGAAAAACTTTTCAGTATAAAAGTCGTAAATATTTTTGAGAAGATGTAAAATAAATTTAATTAGATTTGATAGTTTAAGAATTGACGAAGTTGTGGATTTTTATCTTTTTCACCCCCCCCCCCTTTTTGTTTTCGTTTTTTATTTTTTTCATCGGTAAGAATCCCATCAAAAAGTTGTAAGTACAAAAGTTTTAGATAATTTCAAGAACATTTATAAAAAATTTAGTTGGATTTGATACCTTGAGAATTTACGAAGTTATAATTTTTTTTTTCTCCCAAAAACCCTATTTTTTTCGTTCCTTGAGTCCATTTTTAACTTTATCAAAAATCTGTCATGCATAAACTTTTGGCCCATTTTTTAGAAGTAATATAAACTTTAAACCGATTCTATATCTTTTTTAATTAAGAAGTTACGGCGTTTTTTCTGTTTTCACAAAAACGCCTCCTATTTCGATCCCCCCACCCCTTGGTCCGATTTTGCCCATTAACGAACTTGATCGAGATTTTATGCCTCTTATTTTATGTAAAAGTTTGAAGACGATCCGAGTAGAATTATAAAAGTTATCGTGTCCATAAAAAAGTGATATAGACCGATAGATAGATAGATATATAAACTTTTTTACTGATGGTAGTTTTGAGGTCTAGAGGTCATGATCGGCGTAGATCTGCAAAAATTTTTCAGAAATTCCAACATGGGAGCGTCCGCAATAGGTATTATTTCATACGAAATCTACCTAAAAACCTTTGCAAAACAATATCGTAGAAGAAAGTTACTGGTACCAAACGATTGGAAATAAAGTCTACTATTAAATTACGTATTTAAAATTTGCTTAAGGAGCCACCTACATATTAAAGTGAACCCTATCTTTGTTAATAGCAGTAAGCAATTCTGATACTATAAAATAAATTCTAAATCCTTCAATTAGCCTAAAAACACATTTTCATGCAATTCGTAAGATAAGTTACCGAGAAATTGTGTTAAAACGAGCATATTTTAGAGGCTGTATCCAAATTTGAAGTTCGATACTCGATTGTTGACCGAGAGAGCTCCCTTCTTGATCAAAGCAATCAGTGAAGACTGCTAGATTACAGGATAGTATTAGAAGTTTAAAAATATCTAGTCACTCCTAACGTATACGGCCCCTTAAATAATCATTTTGCCATTTTTTAAGCATAATTTGAAAATTACTCGAAAGAAAAATTTGAAATTTCGGATTCCGATAATGCAGAACTTAATAAATCTGAATCTTAAAAAAAAAAAAAAAAAAAAAAAAAAAAAAAAAAAAAAAACTGTAGGTTGCAATTCATAGAATTTTTTAACATTGCAATTCATAGAATTTTTTAACATTAATTTGATAAATCATAATTCATATAATACAATTATGAAGATTGCAAATTTAACATATTTATGTTACGGTATTTCAGCGTTATTGTTACATAAAAAAAAAAAAAAAATAGCACATTAGGAGAATAATTTTAGGAGATATTAATAAAAATGTAAATATCAGAAGCATTAAATTTTGAATGTTTATAATTCATAAACATAACATATCATTCAAATCATTTGAAATTTATTGTAATATATTTATTTTAATTAATAAAAATTCATTAATTTAACAGCAATTTCCTATCAAGTTTAAACACGTTTCGATATAGTGCTTACCAAAAATTAAAAATCCACAATGAACATTCTTACAACAAACACTACTTTCCTTTTGCAAGATATTCACGTGGAAAAGGGAAATGAAATATACAGCTTAAGGGGGCTCAGGGGTTGATCGATACCGAAAAACATGTAAACAGAGCTCTCGCTTCGAGTCCATACAAAAACAGAAGTATTCAGTGTAATTAATTCAAACTTTCTGATATTTTAAAGGTATGTTTGTAGTCTTATAAAATTATAAAATGAAGTACTTCAATGTAATATAATAAGAAATATAGCAAAATTTATGTAACACAATTTTCGAAAAAAAAAAATTGTGTTATATCACCAACACCAAGATATCATAAGTTGAATTGACTTAAGAACCTAATTTTTGCTTTAAAATGACCAGAAAACTTTACTCTATAAAATGAATTAAGGCTATAACAATCACTCGAAAAAAACATTATTTAAAAAAAAAATCTCTCAAACTTAAAAATTTTAAAAACCCCTAAAAAATACAACTTTTTTTTCATTAAATTCATTAAATATACTCAAAATATTAAAATATCTAAACTATATTAATTCATTCTATAGATAATGATGTGATATGCATGAAAAAAAAATATTAAGCAATTCCATCAAATAGTTCTTTTAAAATCTTTGTGTTAGTCGTCAAAAATCAAGTTTTAAGAAAACGCGACTTAAAGTTGAAATTATATGGGTGCGGCTATGAAAGTGTTGATACATAAATGCTTACAACTACGTTAAAAATGCAAATATTTTTATGCGGTTTTTTGCATTGAGTTAAAAATTAATTGAATAATCAAACTAGATCATAAAAAAATCTATTTTTTGAAAAGTTTTCAATCCCTGAGCCCCCTTAAGAATAATAAAAAAAAAAACTTACTCTTGCGTCATATTGGAAATAAAATGAACATCAGTAAGTTTATATTAAGTCACAGGAGTTTGAATATATATAAGTCTTAGTTCCCTAAAGCTCATTCTTACTGAAAAATTGAATTTTTTTTTTTTTTTTTTTTTTTTTTTTTTTTTTATTGTTTGTTTTATAGTGTATGATTAATTTTGAAATTCATTTTTCAAAACAAACATTCTTAAAACTTCGAGAAACGCCGGATTCTTCCTTTAGCTAGTACTTTAAAAACCTGAAAAATCAAATTAACATAATTCGCGTGCTTTTTAGAAAATATTTTTAATTAATAAATACAAATAAATAAATAAATATATATATATATATATTAAAAAAAAAATGTATATTTCTAGCTTACATTTTAAAAATTCAGAACATTATTTTATGAGTTGTTTTATTTAGAATTTGCATGCAATTGAATCTTTTTACATTTAATATAGTTATTTGAGAAAACCAATTATTAATTTTACGACATACAGTTGAAATTGATTTCTGAAAATAAAAAAACTAGCAGCAACTTTTTTTTTTTTTTTTTTTTTTTTTTTTGAAAATAAATATAAATAAATTCGGAATAAAGGAGGATTAATAAAGAGTTATAGAACTCGCTCAATAGCTACATATAAAGAAAAGAACTGGATACTGTTGCACTCTTTCTTAGTCCACACGCCGATGAATTTTCTTAGACTACCGATCACCACTCACACAGACTTCGAAAAAATGTTCTTTTATTTTGATATGTTGCCACCACCGATATAAATACGTGATATCGGAAACGTTGCGAGAAAGATCATCAAAAATGCTAAATTTATTTGATTAAAATCAAAGAACAATTTATGTGCAAATTACTTGCATATAAACGAAACATTATTTGCATTTAAGAGCTCGGATATAGACGATCCAGCTCGAAACTAAGTTACATATAGCAAGTACTTTTTACGCACAAGGATAACTTATTGATATACTCCATTTCATTCACACACTGTGGTATCTATTAAATATTTATCGGAGGATCATCCTTGACTTCTCCGTTGCACCGATTACCTACGCAAGAGACTCTAGTCCTTTCCCGAAACCCTCTACGCACTATCCCGTAAACCTCAACCTCAAATGTTGAGATCCACGCTAGAACTCTACTTTTTCCCCCTCAGCTATTCCTCGAGAGCACCAAAAATCGGGACACCACTCGTTTACAATGAGATACTTGTTCTTTTATCTCAAACTTCCCCCCTTTCCGTAACATTTACTACACACCAGATAGGGAGTTTCTTTGTTTCTCTTATCTGGAATTTACGCGACATTTACATAAATGTGGTTTCATGGATAACCAAAGGTGAAAATCTATGTAGATTAATTTGTCATTTGAGTTGCAAATCAAATTGCTTACTCGCATTCGTTAATATTACTAAAAATTTTAAATATTCTATTTGATATAAATACTCTTTATACTACTTAATGAAATCTAATTACACATTTAATTACTTTTAAAACTTAGATTTTTTTAATAATAAAATGAAATAAATTCACTAGGAAATTAATAAATAAAAAAAAGGTAATTATATATTCAAGGACGAATTTATCATAAAGATTTTTCCCATTTAAAATTACTTCTAATTAAAAATTATTATTGAAAATATTGAGGCGAGAAGACTGCACCATTACTGAAATGATGCATTTTTTCTAAAAGACTTTTTAAATAGGGATGTAAATTTCCAAAATAAGGAGCAATTATTAAACTTGAGGCACAATCCAAGTACTAAATGAATTCATATATTTCTATTATGAAATCTAAATAAGAGAATTAAACATAAAAATGTAAATGTTTTGACTATCCATTTTTCAAGAAACCTAGGATAAAACGACCACAGTTGAAATTTGAAACTCATGACATAACAGTAATTATTCTTTTTATACAGCTCATATTCAAAATATTAGAATAATTGAGAAAAAGTAATAAAAAATTATTTGTCATTTATTTATTTTTTATACTAAGTAAATGCAATTAAATTTCTTATAAATTAAATCTGGAATATTTAGATAAGATTTTAAGATTTATAAAATATAAAATACAGCACAATAAATTAGGTATACAGCTTCCTTAAACACACCAGAATATTAGAATAAAATTTAGATTGGTTCAAAATATTAGAATATTTTATTTTACGCAATAATATTACCTTATGAATATGAAGTAAATGGTAGTTAATATTTTGTAGCATCCCCTTTAGCTTTCATAACAGCGTACAATCGATCTTGCATACTATATACAAGGTGTTTACAAACATTTCTATCAATATTAGCCCAAATAGACTTTATACGTGCCACTTACTCAGTTTTACTTGAAGGAGGATTTTCTTGAAGTTTTTTCTTCATTATACACCATAAGTTTTCGATGGGATTAAGATCTGGTGAATTTGGTGGCCAAGGAAGTACCTTAATTGTTGCGTTGGTGGAACCAATTCTTAGTTGACACCGAGGTATGCGGGGACGCTAAATCTTGTTGAAAGATGAAATCATCTTCAAATAAATCTTCTGATGATGGAATCATGTAATATTCTAAAATTTCTTGATATATCAGAGAGTTAACCTTTTCGTAGACGATGCATAACTTTCCAGGTCCTTCTGCACTCATACAACCCCAAACCATGACACTAGCAGCAAATTTTACGGAACGTTTAAGGCATTCTTTATCAAATGCTTCTTGCTTCATTCTCCAAACTCGAATACCTTGATTACCATATGAAACACAAAGCATACTTTCAACACTAAATAATATATTTTTCCAATCTTCATTGCTCCATAAACGTCTTGATTTACACCAATTCAATCTTATATGCTTTTGTCTTGCAGTCATGAGAGGTTTTGTTTTCGGTACACGAGATTCAAATTTAAATTTATGGAGACGTCTTAATGTTGTCGATGTAGAAACTTCAACTCCTTCTTCTTTCCATTTTCGGTGCAAGAATCGCACACTTTTAAAACGGCTTTTCTTAACTATACGCTTCAGTTTCCTGTCATCTCTAGCAGATGTTTTTGGTTTTCGGCCACCATTTTGGCGATTATTTTGAAATTTTCCAATTTTTGAATATTGTGTTAGTATTTTACTAACGCTCGATTACGAACAATGTAAATAATTCGCTATAAAACATTGATTTTTACCGTGCCGATACAAATCAACCATACGAAGTTTAGTAGATTCAGGAATATCACTCACACGGCCCATTTTAAGACGAAAAAGAAACAAACTGCAAAAAAGAATACTGATTTTAAATAAAATAGTCTGAATTTAATCAATGATGCCACCAGTTAAGAATTGGTAATAATTAAAGGAGAATTAATGTGAAATATTCTAATATTTTGAACAACTTGAATAAATATTCTAATATTTTGACTTTTCAAAATAATTTTTTTTTTGCAATTATTCTTTTCAAAAATGATATTAAATTTAAGATAACAAGTAAGTTTAATCAACAATAAGTTCTTAATAAAAATATTGTTTGCATATTTTCATTAAAAGACATTAAATTACCAAACGATATTTTCAATTTCTAAAAAAAAGGTAATTATTCTAATATTTTGAATATGAGCTGTATATCTAGCGGAATATGCAGAGGCGTAAAATCTCACACAAAGACAGAAAGTGTCTCATCACCGCTAATTTCTTGATAATGTTCTCAGATGTAGCAAAAAATCATTTAAAAGCAGCGTTCTTCCACGTTTTTTTTTCATGAAATAAACGAGCTTTTTCTTCTTACGGGGGGTGGGGGGAGCGAGTAAATTAAAAGTTTGAATGAGAAAATACTTCTTAAAAGGTAAGGTTTACCTTCGTTATATACAGGCCGGAAGAAATAAATCTTGCAAGTTGTCAAACATTTTTGAGATAAAGTGACAGTTGTATTTAAATCAATCCTGAAAGACACTGTTTTGTTGTTATTGATTTCTTTTAAAAACTTTGGACTAAGAAAATCGCCAGATAAAATTTGGGAAATAACGTTTTATCAAATCCTCATTGCCACAAGCTTCAAAAGATAAACTGATGGCTGTGTCAAACAAAACGCAGACGATTGAACTGGTGCATTACTGAAGAGAAATATTAAATTTGTGTTACATATTTCCATTTAAAAAAATATATCGAAATATTTTTGCTCTGATGTAGTTTTCCTTAAACATATCTTTAAGCTGAAACAACCGAAATTTTATACAATGACAGGAAATGTCTCATACCGTTAATTTCTTGACACTGTTTTTAAATATAACAAGAAATCTTTTGGAAACAGTAACCTTTCACGTTTTTTTCGATGTTTAGAAACAGAAGATTCCTCTGCAGTGTTTACCTTCAGATTTCTGGCCGGAAGAAATTAATCTTGAAACTTGCCAAGAGTTTATTGAAACGCATAAGCTGGCAATTTCATCAAAATGAATGCAGGACAATTTTTTCCTCAAGTTCTTTTAGAAAAACTTCCACATATAAATAATTTGCCAGATACAATGTGAGAAGTGTCGTTGCAATATGTTCTGCTTGCCAAAAGCTTGAAAAGATGAGCGGATGATAGTGTCAAACACAACACAGATGGTTGAACTCGTGCATCCCGGAAGCAATGTGTAAAATCGTGTAAATGTCAATTTTACTCAGAGAATGCGAGTAGTCAAATGTCATGTTCTGTCACCTCATCCCAGATTTCGTTTATTTTATATATTTGAACTTACGATTGTTAAACTTTTGTTTTTATATTATTTTTTATTAGGTTTTATACAACTTTTAATTTCATATCAGTTTGTTAACCCTTTAACGGACAAAGCATTTTCATTGCTAAGATGTTGAAATAAATGAATGATACCGGTAATTGCAGAGGAATATATATTTGTAAATAAGAAAACGTGATTTTTCCCCTACATAATAAAACGATGTTTTTTAAATTAAAATTCCGGTGTCGTTGTATAATATCGGAATTAAAATTGTGGTTTCATAAAGAAACCAATGAAGGTTAAAGAGTTAAAAGACCGATTTTGAACATTGACATTGCGTCAAATATTGCACATAGTTTGGTTTCATTTTAATTATATTTTTAACTATTGTTGTTTCCGCTAACGACACGCTATTTCTTAACATCCTTGATATTTAAAATCAAGCCACAAAACTTTCTAAGTCTTATATATCTATATCGTCTATAATAATACCATGGTAACTTTTTTTCTCCTTTAGAAGTAAAACTCTTTTAGTACCTATTAACTTCTTTACTATGCAGTAAGTAACACTAGTAGCATTTCCATATATAAATGACAATCTCCCGCTCACTAATCATCATCGCCTAAGTCTGAACTAACTGAATTTAGACGCACGAAAATTGTTAGAAACACTTTTTATTACATAAGTGAGCACCAAGAAAGGATTATTGGAAATTCTCCTTTTAAAGGACTTAAAGAAGCGATTGAAAATTTTACAACATTTGGCGATATCTCAGCAACCGTTTTAGATAGGAGCATGAAATTCGAGGAAATAAATAAGCTAAAAAAATTACGAAACATGTATTTTAGTGATTTTAGAAATTACCTTCAAAAAAGCTAAATGGAGATCGAAAATGTTAGAATTTTCGACATATCTCAGCAACCGTTTTAGGTGGAAGCGTAAAATACCAGAAAATAATGCTACTTAAAAAGAAAAGAAAAGAAAAAAAAAAAAGGGAAACACATTTTTTAGCGACGAAGCCCCCTAATCGATAAAGGAGTTTAATTTTAAAAATTAGACATATTTCAGCAGCCGTTTTAGAAAAGTGCGTAACACTCCAGAAAAGAAAGCTGCTAAAAATGAAAGAAACACGTATTTCAGTGATTTTAGAAACTCCCTCCCTAAAGGGCGTTATTAGGTCAAAAATTTTAAAAACATTAAAAAAATTTTCATATACCACCAGCCTTTTTAAATAGGAACATAAAATTCCATTAAAAACATATTGGAAAAATATTTGAACACGTATTTCAGCAATTTTAAAAATT
Source organism: Maratus speculifer (assembly GCA_964019185.1). NCBI lineage: Eukaryota > Metazoa > Arthropoda > Arachnida > Araneae > Salticidae > Maratus > Maratus speculifer. Next base: position 449,964,360 of record OZ025289.1, read on the forward strand.
CCTCCTACTTAAAGAAGTTAAAGGGGTGTCAATAATTCTAGATCATTTTGCCATATCTTAGCAGAAAATTTAGGTAGGAGGGTGAAATTTAAAATATTCAAAAAATTCAACACGTGTTTCGGTGATTTCAGAAATCCCTCCTTATGGAGTTAAAAGGAGGATAGAAAATTTAAGAACATTTGGCATATCTTAGCAGCCGTTTTAGGTAGAAACGTGAAATTACAGAAAATAAATAAATGTTATGTTTCAGTGATTTTAAAAATCTCCCCTCACCACAAAGGACGTTATAGGTTGGAAATTTTAGAACATTAGACACATCCCAGAAGTCGTTTTTGGTAGGTTTGTGAAATTCCGAAAAATAAATCTATTAAAAATGAACACGCGTTTCAGCAATTTCCCTATAAGAAGTTAAAAGAGCTTCCCCTTAAAAAATTACAATATTTACCATAGGTCAGTAACTGTTTGAAGGGGGGAGGAGGGGAGTCGGAAATTTTAGAATATTTGTTATGTCTCAGTAGCAATTTTAGGTAGAAATGTAAAATTGTAGAAAACAAATCTGTATAAAATAAAATGAAACATGTATTCAGCGATTTTAGAATCCCTCCCCATCCCCAACGATGATACAGGCGTACAGAACGGATTTTGCTCTTGCACTGCATTGTGAATTGTTGTATCGGCATAACATGTTTGAGCAGACATGGTAACCAGCATTTTGCACCATTATTTTTTAAATCGTCTTGGTTAGTTACAGAATTTACCACATACGAACAAGCACAATATTACTTCTTTAGAATATTAATATATGTGTGCATTTTATAAATATTTTGCCCAACATAAAACAAAGAAACATCCATTAGAAAAGAAAGGGCCCCCCACCCCCAGATCCGAAATTTGAAAAATGCAAATGCATTACACGTGTTATAGCGGCAATATAAAAAACGAAGACATTCTCATATCTGGCGGATGAGGAGGAGACTTGCATAACAACTTTTGTTTTTTTTCCAATCAGTGTACTTTTAAAATTTTTTATTTATAAGTTTTAATGAGGTTGGGGAAAAATAGTAATGTAGGTATATGCATTCAAACATTGTGCGGTTTAACGAAACACACCATTGGAACTTAATAACCAGTTCACTTTTTCGAATTCAGCACTTTTTCACATTAAAATTCTTTCTAGAGAACGTAGTTCAAAATGCTTTATTCAAAACTTTACTAATTCCGAATCTTACAAATTTAAACGAGAGTTATTCAAAGTTATCTTTTTTTTCTTCAAATATTGAGTTTTTTCAGTCTGCAACAAAAGTTTAAATGAATCGTTTATGAAGATTATTCTTCTGATTGCATGCTTTTTAAACACCTTCACAATGCACGACAAAAGTAAACTGTCTAAAGGAGCTCTATCGCGTCGCCGGCATTTTTCACTTAACTACTTACCAGGGCTGCGGAGTCTTGGGAAAAATGGCCGATTCAGACTCCGACTCCGGAAATTTTAATGACTCCGACTCCAGACTGGCTAATACACTAGTGTTGCTCTTGGTTAAAATTTTGAGGGAACGCAGGAAAAATAAGGCGAAAATTTCATTAGTTTGGTAGTAATTAAATTCTTAAAGCTTTGAAAAGAAAAAAGAAAAAAATATTTTCCATTTTAATAATTTTCACTTTCATGTTCTACAAAACCCGAAAAATCCAATTTTCGAAACTTAAAGAAGAAAACAATACAAACATTTTACTATTTTAGATCCGTGGACTTGAAAACGAGAATTTTTTACAATTTCAATGCAGGAGTGCAGAATATGTCCGATCCGGCAATCTAGGATCGGGGGGAATTTTAACCAATTGGGGAAATTTTGCAGAAACATATACAATTGATTTTAACAAATTCCATAATTTCCAGAAATAATAATAATAAAAAAAAAATGCATTACAATTAAAAAGAGTCGTATGGCGACCTTCGCAAAATCGATTTCAGAATAGTTATAGTGTGTATCGTATATCAAGGGTGATTGTAGACGAATTTTCAATTTGAAGCATTCCGTTCAGAAAAAAAAAAAAAAAAAAAAAATTGGTTATCAATATGAAAATTCGGACATAAAAATCAAAGAATCACAAAAGCCCAAAATTTACCGAAAAACGCGAATTTTATCAAAAAATAATCGCAAAGTTTGACAAAAAATCGTGTGATAACCACAAATTTTGTTAAAATGGGCTAAATAATTGCGATTTTCGTCAAAATATGACAAAATAACAGTCTTAAATTTCCTCAAAAGACCTCAAAATAAAAACGAATTTCGTCAAAAGCCACCACCCTCCCGCGCGCATTCTACTCTGCTATAACCTTTTAGACAAATTGCTGTGAATTTCAGATCCCCCCCCCCCCTCAAAATCAGATGCTATATCAGAATCATGGCCAATCTGCCATATTTAGTTGCGATTAAGGGTAAAAATATTGGAAAAATAAATTTTCTATACCTACGGTAATACAGCATTTACCTATAACATACCGTAAAATTTTAGGGAAAATTTCACGTGGATTGGGGGAAATGTTGGGAATAGAAACATTTTCTGCACTCCTGTTTCAATGTTAATTCGTATCATCCAGAGCAGAAAATGTTCAATGGAAAGGAGAGAAAAAAAAATAATTAAAAAAACCTAAAGATGAAAATTTTACTACAGAAATAAATCGGGATTTACTAGAGTTTTTAATTTAAAGCGGTTTTCATCTACTGTGTATGCAGGGAATAGTATATTGGGAATCTTTAATTTGGGTAGCCCAGTATAATCCAAATATAACAATAATAATTCCTTCTATTGATATAAAATTGCATATAATTAGTTTAATTTCACTTCAAAGTGTCTAACAAAGAAAGTCTGAGTTAAAGTCGGGTTGTATTTTAGCGAATCCGACTCTTATTCAAAAATGGCTCCGCAACTCAACTACTTACAAGCACGATTGCGCTCTTTGGCGCTATAATGCTTAATATAAGCCGAGAAAGGACTCTGATCACAGTAAATTTAATTACGGCAACAGCAAAATAAGGTATTATTCCTAAGAATGGTGAGATTAGTTTAAGAATTTTCAGTCGTAATTTTGAATTTTAAAGTACTTTGACCATAGGGCACGGAAAGTTCAAATTCCTTACTTGAAGTACTCTGACCGGTATGAACTTTTTTGGTATTTTATAATCAAAATTTCATTTTTCAAATTTAAGAGCCTGAAAAAATAAATTTTCTTAACGTGATGATGGCATTTGAAGATTGCATTACGTCACTCTCCAGTTAGTGGAGGCCAAATAGGTTAGAGGGATTCTACAAATGTATTCCAGTAGCGCTCAGTTGGCATACCCTAATGTTTAAATTTAAAATTGCGGAAGTGCCGGCTAGTCACAAACTGAATTCATTTTAACCTTAATTAAAAAGGACCTGGATGTTAGCCAGGTTACAAACTATAAGGTAAACACACTGTTACGAACTGTTTCAAATAGAGCGATCTGGATGATTTATGCAGAATGATTCATGAAGATTAATAATGGCACCAAGAATTTTTGCATGTTGTTAACAACGTGTGTGTTGTCATCAAACATCTTACTTCTTTAAAGCAAGTCTTAGACAACAGTTTTAGAAAGAAAAGAAATTGCGAGCAAGGGAAATTAACACTACATCGATACATGATTTAAATTTTATAGTAACGCATAAACAACACATCTGGTAGGGGGCTAATACTATAACATGGCGTTTCATGAATTTGAAGATATTTGAATATATAATTTATATTTTTCATGTAAAATTCACTACAAAAAAAAAAAAAAATAAATAAATAAATAAATAAATAAATAAATAAAAAAGAGGGGAGAGGGAGTAAGTTTTCAGCTATATTCTGTAACCCAGGCAGACCGAATTGAATTCCTTGTTATTAATGATTCTGAAAACATAAAAGTCCTCTTCATTTCAATTTTTTGCACTATTTGCAATCCGTTCCTGAAATATTGCCCGAACTCCAATGTGAACAATGTATTACAAAGTAGCATTCAACCAAGATAAAAACACTTCATGTTAATGATAGAAAATTATCTTGATCCGTAAGTTGACACTTGGCGATAACTCTTCAAGAGTTTTACAGATAACGTTTTATTTAATTCAATAAAATACATATATCAGCCAGATAAAATATTCTTTAATCCTTTTTTTTTCTTTCTCTTTTTTTGATAAAAAAAGGAAAAAAGTAAAAAGGAGTAAAATTGTTGAAATATTTTCTGAATACATTTGTTGTTATACCGGTGGAAAGCTGTAACATTAATTTATTCGTAAAATAAACTAATCGTTGTGAGCCACCGTAATATCCACCCATCATGGCTATGCAATTATGCATACTATAAAATATGAAAATAAAACACGTGTAAACTGTAAAATGCATTGCTATTCCAAAATAAAATTTAAACGTATATTTAAATGTTTTAAATACATACTAATACTTTATTACGAAACTGCGGATACTAATTGATAAACCCGTCGACGCATTTCGACTAATCATATAAATAATCAAATTATTCGTAAATTATACAAATTGGCATAATTTTTATTTTTAATAATGAAAAAAAACAAAACGTCAAATTAAAAATCAGTTACGAAACAAAACATATTTCATACACATGTAACGTATTTAATGCCGAGTGCTTGTGGCATTTACGATAAGCCATTATTGGAATTTAACCTTACAGTTTGGCGATATTTTTTTGGTCGACGTAATAATCAGGTAGTAAAAGGAACTCCTTATAACTCCAAAAATGATAAACCTATTAACTGACTTGGGTGAAGTGTCATTTCCAACTAAAATATATATTTGAATTGAAATTTTTATGAAAAACAGGGTCATGAACAATCGAAGAGTGTGGAAAATAGCATTATAAATATACCGACAATTAATTATCCGACCGATTTTTTTCTTTATGTAAAACAGATATTTTTTTATTGTCTTTTGCAGCCACTACTTAAAATAAAAATCGAAAATTTTTATATACCTTTCATCAGAACGCATATTTCGAAAATCGGAAAAAAAAATAGTTCCCCATAATCGAGATTATTGATACTAAATAAGCTTTTTTCTATTATTACATACTAAGTACACGCCAGATTTTAAGCCTCTATATCAATTTGTTCGAGAGATGGAGCGTTTACAGACAAATGAAGACAGACGGACGGACGGCAATTTTTTCCCTAAAAATAAGTTTTTCGGAATCTCCAGTGTCTAAAACGTGTAAATCCGCCCTTTTATCAGATTTTCAAAACGATTGCAAGACTTACCCTATTCCACGTATGATGTAGATAAGTAACAAATTATTCAAGGTTTGTTGTAGATAGGCTAGCCATTTAAAGTCATATTGATGTAGGAGTAAGTCTCATTTCCTCGAAATGTTTAAAAACAATGGTTTTCTTTAAATTTTACAATTAATTCGAATGTAGTAAACTATCTTTGTGGCAAATTTTCATGGAAGAAAAAAATAACAATCCGATCATTTTAATATTAAATTTAAATTTGTTAACCTTAATCCCGACCAGGACTTAGCAATTATAATTTATTTAGACAGTTAAATTCAGTCGAAGAGAAGTAGATAAGTAACAAAAATGTTAGAAAATTTTATACAACCAATTTTTAATTAATGTATATATCTTAATTTTAATTAATTTTTAAAAGATTGCTTTATGTCTGAAAAACTTTACTCTCGGAAAAAAAAAAAAAAAAAAAAAAAACTAACAAAAATAGCCATTTTGAAAGAAGTCCTAAACTATTTCAAGCTTTCAAAATGGTGTCTCCCCTCTTGTGCACAAAAAATCTGAAAAGTACAAACAGCACTATATGAGGATAAAATTTGCCTTCTCCAGTAAGTGCACTGATGAGGCTTTTTCTGATTCAATGTTTTTTTTGGCTATATACTTAACTGTGATTTTATTATTTTTTATGATGATTATTGCAGCATATGTTAGGAAGAGAAAAGGTCAATGATTTTTACCCCCATTATACCTTATGAATGACTAGTGGGAAGTGACTGATCGAAGGTCGACATAGTCTAAAGTCTAAAGTTGACACTAACCCTTTTTCTACCCAGCTCGGACTATTTTATTAAGTTTCTAATTGTCTGGAACTTTATTTTATTTTTCTTTTAAAACACTTTAAAGATAGAAACAACCAAGGAACTGAATAGCAAACTTTTCTATCTAATCTAAGCAATAAAGAAGTCCATCCTCTGTTATTTAACTTTACAACTATAGTTCATTTTTTTATAGCAGAGAATTCCATCCTATATCCGGTAACAGTTACGTCACTTGCGACAAATGACGAGATAACGCGTGCATTCACTCTTAACATAACACTTATCAACAACAGGTAGACAGTTGGACTAAGTCCTATGACCTTTGAAAGAATTTTTGGAGATAAGAAAGCGACAATATGCCGATACCTGCCGAATTGGGCATGTTGCTTCAGCAAAAGTAAAACATCGCGAAAATGCAATCGTGAAATAAACGCAAAATGTCTTTTCTGCCCCGTACGAAAGATTCATGATCGGAACTTTGATTCGTTTTCTTTTCTTTTCTATAATCGAAAATTGGACTCCCCCCCCCCTTTTTCTTTCTTTATCATAATTAAAACTTGGTAAAACGATCTCAAAAAAATGCTTTTATGCCACGAACATATACAATTTTCAAAGAATTATACTTAGTACAACCTGAAGAATTGGTTTCAGCTGCGTTCGTAACTATTTAAATACGGAGAACCTACTGTCATAGTCTGGTCCGTCTGTTCACATACCCGCAAAAAATACTCAACCGAATAGTTTGAATATATGTACTTTATTGATGCAAAATTAAAAAAAAAATCTAATCAAAATTTAAAACGAAATTAATAAAAAGTTTCTTCATTATATTAATTCTTATCATGCGTAATTAATTTCATGACATTCCTTGAAATGTAATGATTCCAGGTTGCCATGCTGATTACGTCTTATTTTAAGATTAAGTCATTTATTCCATATTTTTGAATTTAACCTTTAACTAAAGTGGCAGAAATTATAGCACAAGTACTGTGAAGTGGTATCACTGACTACTCCATCGAAACGTGGATAAAAGGCGTGGTTAACTCTTAAATTGTGTTTTTGTACTAAACTTTTTTTTGGGAAGGGGGGAGGGGGAGGGTACAGTACTGTTATAACTAAAATTTACGTATTCAAAAATCAAAAGTCTCTGGTGAAAGTATTAATGTTTAAAATGAATCAAAATTTCGCTAGTGTTTGTATTTAAAGTGAAAGTTACAAGTTAAACTATAAAATTTCAAAACAGCAGCTGTCTGCGAGACTGGTAACATCAGTTAAAGGTTAATATAATAGTACAGTCGAACCTCGTTAACATGAACCTCAAGGGGAATCAAAATTTTGTTCATGTTAATAGTAACTCATGTTATCAGTATCAAATCTTTGTATTCTTCTTTATGGGGCTGTGAAAACAGTTTATGTGAAAAGTAATTCACGTTATGCGTGTTCATGTTAACGAGGTTTGACTGTAATAAATTTTATATTCAATCATTTTTGCATAAGAATGCAACAGTTGTTTTATAAATATTGAGATTTTGGAGCAATAAGTTATAGTACGAACGCACCCCATTTGTCTCGTTTCACGTATAATTTCAATCTTGTTGACATTAGTAGGTAGATTTCGGATCCCCTGTTTGAACTCATTTCAAGCAAGTAAAATTATAGATGCCATCAACTAAGTGAATAAATAGCCGAATACCATAACAAACCATTAGCACATGAAAACATTAAAAATTCTTTTCATGAACCGAAAGAATTTCTGTCATTTAAAACTATTCAAACTAAAATATTTTTGATACAACGCAAGAACATCGAAAGAACAAATGTACAATAATATTTCAAACTGACGTCCAAGTATAAAATACGGCAATAAAATTTTCACAAAGAAATTCTTAAAAAGACTACATTCCGCATTCCACCAGAGAAGCGTAAAAAAAAAAAAAAAAAAAAAAAAAATCGTTATAATATGAAACTTGAATATTAAGTAAGCTGCTTCGAAATTTATTTTCTTTCATAAAAGTTTTAAAAATAGGGCTGTTTTCGAAAAATTTCAGGAACATTTAAATTTCTTTCTTGATTTAGTTTTACGCTAGAAGTTTATCTGCTGTTTAAATTCACTTTTGCCATTTACAGAATTTTACAAACAATGAAACTTTTTATTTGAAGTAGACAGCGAAGGAAAATAAATGGCTTCATAATCAGAGGAAACGTCTAGCATTTAAATTTGTTACAACTTGATGACTAATATATTTTAAATTTTTAAAGTTTAGTTAATATACAGGTAAATATTAAAATTTTTAATGCAGTTATTGGATTTATAATATTAAAATTAGAATATATTTAGAATTTGTTTAAAAATCTCTTAAAGTTAGATGATAAGTTTATTTTAAAAGGGAAGGAAGAATATTAGCTAGTTATTGTTCAGCATTGTGCATCAGTATTTAAAAATTTATCATTTCCTTGGGGGGGGGGGGAGACGGATGAGAAATATGGATGTTTTACAAGGTTTTGTTTATATTTGTAGGTAGATTTTGGATTCCCTGTTTGAGCTCATTTCAAGCAAGTAAAATTATGGATGCCACCAATTAAGTGAATAGGTAAATAAATAGCCGAATACCGCAACAAACATTAGCACATGAAAACATCAGAAATTCTTTTCATGAACCGAAAGAATTTCTGCCATTTAAAACTATTCAAACTAAAATCTTTGTGATACAACGCAAGAACATCGAAAGAACAAATGTACAATAATATTTCAAACTGACGTCCAAGTACAAAATACGGCAATAAAATTTTCACAAAGAAATTCTTAAAAAGACTACATTTCGCATTCCATCGGAGAAGCGTCAAAAGAAATCGTTATAATATGAAATTTGAATATTAAGTAAGGTGCTTCAAAATTTATTTTCTTTGATAAAAGTTTAAAAATAGGGCTGTTTAAAAAAAAAAAAATCAGGAACATTTAAGCTTCTTTCTTTATTTAGTTTTACGCTAGAAGATTATCTGCTGTTTAAATTCATTTTTGCTATCTACAGAATGTTACAAACAGTGAAACTTTTTATTTGAAGCAGAGAGGGAAGGAAAATAAATAGCTTCATAGACAGAGGAAACGTTTAGCATTTAAATTTGTTGCAACTTGGCGACTAATATATTTTACAATTTTAAAGTTTAGTTGATGTACAGGTATATACAGTGAAACCTCCGAATAAGGGACACCTATGGGACTGGAAATTTTGTCCCTTAAATACAGGTGTCCTTTTTTCGTAGTTTTTATTACATTGAAACTTCCAAATATAGGACAGCTATGGGATCGGAACTTCAGTCCCTTAAATAGAGGTGTGCCTTGCTTGGAGGTTTCACTTTATTAAATTTTTTAATGCAATTATTGGATTTATAATATTAAAATTAGAATATACTTAGAATTTGTTTAAAAAACTCTTAAGCAAAGTTAGATGATAAGTTTGTTTATTTTAAAAGCGAAGGAAGAATATTACCTGATTATTGTTCAGCATTGTGCATAAGTATTTAAGAATTTATTATTTTCTGGGGGGAGGGGGGGACGAATGAGAAATATGGATATTTTATAAGGTTTTGTTTATGGGTGATTCTACGATAAGAGGTAATTTGTACGGCAATCCGTTTAAAACAGATTTTTTATTCTATATGTTGCTAATTTTTGCAATAAATCGCATCAACTTAATATACTTTATTAAATAACATCACGATTGAATGCCTAATTAAAAGGCACTTTTCTGAAATTTCTTACAAAGTCTAAAAAAGTCCCCTCCCCTGGCATGTCCCCTTGCCGGTTTCAATTTAACTTTCAAACAATACATATATTTTTTCCGCCAGATGCTTAGCTAAAGTATGTTTAATTGGAACTTAAGAAATTATACTTACGTATTATAAAATAAAAAATAAAACAATTTTGTAAATTTTAAATAATTTTTAAAATTAACTTTTGTCCTGCTTTTTTTGTGTCTCTCCCCTGTCAAATTTCGTTCCGCTGAAACAAATATAAATTCAAGGATGGCTATATTGGAAGTAGTGCTTAAGGACATCTATGGGCTTGAAGTTAGCAATACTAAACGCGCAAACCATTTAAGCGTCGCCGTTTTTAGTTATTGCGACGCAATTGTTCTGCGTAGTGGTTTCGCACAGTGATCGTGTATCTCCCCTGGTAAGTCATAAAACTTATAATATTCATTCAATTCAATTGCATTTACTGCCCTAATTAAACAACACGGTAATAATTAAAGTGAAATACACAATTAACCCAAAAACTAATTCAGTCAGTTAAAAAATTTGAATTTACATGAAAATGTCTCTCCCCTGCCGTATTTCCCCTGGCAAGATAACTGCCAGGGGAGCGAGTCACTGAAAAGAAAAAGTTATAAAATATGTATAAAGTGACTTGCCCTTATATGAAAAGGTAAATAAACGAGACAAAAATCATAATTTAAAGGTTTTTGATCAAACTCAAACTTTTCTTTTTGGCCGAATTCTCTATGTTTTTGAACCTCTTATCGTAGAGTCACCCTTATATTAGTAGGTAGATTTTGAATTGCCTGTTTGAACTCATTTCAAGCAAGTAAAATTGTGGATGCTACTTAAGTGAAGTCCGCCAATTAAGTGAATAGCTAAATAAATAGTTTAATACCGTAACAAACATTAGCACAGGAAAACATAAAAAATTCTTTTCATGAACCGAAAGAATTTCTGTCATTTAAAACTATTCAAACTAAAATCTTTGTGATACAACACAAGAGCATCGAAAAAACAAATGTACAATAATATTTCAAACTGACGTTCAAGTATAAAATATGGCAATAAAATTTTCACAAAGAAGTTCTTAAAAGGCAGAATTAAAAAAAAAAAAAGACTACATTCGGCATTCTACCAGAGAAACGTCAAAAGAAATCGTTATAATATGAAACTTGAATATTAAGTAAGCTGCGTCGAAATTTATTTTCTTTCATAAAAGTTTTAAAAATAGGGCTGTTTTCGAAAAATTTCAGGAACATTTAAATTTCTTTCTTGATTTAGTTTTACGCTAGAAGTTTATCTCCCTGTTTAAGTTCATTTTCGCTATCTACAGAATGTTACAAACAATAAAACTTTTTATAGATAATGTGCATGTGATGTCACGCACCCGAAAAATAATGTACTTCTCAACATGTGGTTGGAAAAAATAATTCTTGGAGAGTTAGTAATTATAGCATAGCACGGTAGTGCTATGCTATATTTATTTCCAATGCGACTCCGTAATGTTATTTTAATAGGGAATTTAACATTGAACGAGTTATTTACTAGACATTTTCCCACCTTTTGTACGCGCTGCCACAGATTTTCTTCGAAGCACCTAATTGAGTAAAAAAAATTCCTCCAATCAAAAAAAAAAAAAAAAAAAAAAAAAAAAATGAAAATCTTAGTGATCAATGGACATATTTCCTGTAGCATTTAATAATTTTTACGTGATTTAAAAAGAAATTTTTTTTTGTAAGAATTAAAAACGGCATATTTAAGACTTCATATTGGAAGTGAAACGGAGATTTTTAAACATTTGGTACCAGGAAAAAGAATTATTTTCAGAAAATAATAAATATGAAGCATGATTTTTGTAATAAAGAGATATTTTCTAATATTAATTGATGGATCAAGGCGATTTTTAATTGAAGAAATATAGAAAATTAGTAAATTAAGCTTTTTTCTATTTATTGTTTTTTCAAAATAATATAGAAAATAACTTAAAAATATATATGTAAATAATGGTATTTGAAAGTGGGGTTTCTGACACATTGGCATCTGAAAAAAATCGCGCCAAAGCCAGTATATGATATTTGTGCTGGAATTTTGTACCTATACCACAATTTTTATAATGTCTTCGCCTTATACGTTCGAAGAAAATCAAAATAAATTAAGGTAAATAAAAGTCTCCAAAAATAATAGTATTAAAAAATAATAGTAAAAAATAATAGTATATCATCCTTGGTACGTAATGAAATTAGTAAATCTGCAGAACTAGGCCTTCAAACTCAATTCCTGGCAATTTTTTTAAGGCTAAACCGCAGAATTAACGACTAATTGGCGTAAGACTTTTCGGCACTGCAATAAATTAGCCAATTCTATCAACCTAATCATTCAAATATTTTTTTTAATTTGCAATTTGGCGATTTTTTAAAATCGCTCCTCAACTTGTAACATTACAAATAATTAATCATTGAATAAAATTTAATTTTGAATTAATTTGTATTAAATTTATTATTCCTATGATTGTCAAAATGATAAGAAACTTACACGATTTAATTTTTAAAACATCACAAAGAGTTTCTGTTGAAAAGTAGCTGTTTTTTAGCACTTTCCAACAAAGTTGAAAAGTGCTTATGCATTCGGTTTGTCTGTCCGTCTGTCCGCGCTCTAACTCCCGTAAATATACTCGGATTGCTATGAAATTTTTATACATTATTGAGATTTACCCCAGCACGAACCCTATTGAAAATGAAGTATCTACCATGATTAGTTTATCTACAGAGAGAACCAAAAGTTTCCCATTACATTACGGCTTGTGGGGAAAAATCGTTAATATACTCGGATTGCCATGAAATTTTATTAGCACTTTCCAACAAAGTTGAAAAGTGCTTATGCATTCGGTTTGTCTGGCCGTCTGTCCGCGCTCTAACTCCCGTAAATATACTCGGATTGCTATGAAATTTTTATACATTATTGAGATTTACCCTAGCACGAACCCTATTGAAAATGAAGTATCTACCATGATTAGTTTATCTACAGAGAGAACCAAAAGTTTCCCATTACATTACGGCTTGTGGGGAAAAATCGTTAATATACTCGGATTGCCATGAAATTTTAGGACGTTATTGACGTTTACCCTAGCACAAGTCCTATTGAAAATGAAGTTTCTACCATGATTAGTTTATCTACAGGGCGAATCAAAAATTCCCCATTACATTACGGCCTATGGGGAAAAATCGTTAATGTACTCGGATTGCCATGAAATTTTAGGACGTTATTGACGTTTACCCTAGCATGAACCCTATTGAAAATGAAGTTTCCATTATGATTAGTTTATCTACAGGGCGAATCAAAAGTTTTCTATTACATTACGGCCCTTGGGGAAAAATCGTTAATATACTCGGATTGCCATGAAATTTTAGGACGTTATTGACGTTTACCCTAGCACAAGTCCTATCGAAAATGAAGATTCTACCATGATTAATTTATCTACAGGGCGAATCAAAAGTTTCCTATTACATTACGGCCTATGGGAAAAAAATGTTTCAAAGGAATTTTAAAGATGTTATACCCTGTCAAACATATTAAAATATGCATTCTATAAAATATAAGGTGAAAATGTAGCTATTATTCATTTACAGGGCCACACAAAAGAATTTCATTAGATAATGGTAAAAGGGGGAATTGTGTGTGACATATTTTAAATATATTAAGCTTTTTCATGTATAATAAAATTGATGTATGTCACTGAAACTAAATATAAATTATGCGCTACTGTCTTGCATAATATGAAGTACGTAGCATTGACAGGGCCATACAAAAGATTTCAAATAGTATATTCTTTCCGAAGTACCGTATATGTGTCCGATGATGAAATGCATTTTAATTATGATATTCGCGTTTATATTTCGCTAAATATATGCACATTATATGGTGCGTATAAATGTTATAGTTGATATACAGGGCTCCCCAAAAGAGCTCACCAACGTTACTGAATATGAGCGTAAATTATTTAAACATGGTTCTTAAATAAGCTATGCATTTGTTCGCTGAGCTGCATTTAATTTATTGAGAAATGTTTGCAGAATATAGATAAAGGGATATACAGGGCCACGCAAAGAATTCGGGACATAGACGCCTATGAATGATGATTTATGAGAATGTGATTTCAGTTGTTTTAAAAGTGTTTTAGTTTACAATAAATTTTAGCCTAATGCTGACGTGTAATAAAGGTACAATGTAAACTACAGGGCTGAACAAAAATATTCAAGTATGTTTCCATCTAATAGTATGAATTGCTGAAAAAGAAATTTCAAGCTACTGGGTATTTTCTTGCTAAGCTAGATTTTCCCATTATATGAACTGACATATGAAATACAGGGCTGTTCTAATGTACTGGAATACATATTTGGGTATATTTGGCTATACACTATTATTTCCCTAAATAACAAAGTTTTGGTAAAGATTTCATTAAGTGTTGGAAAGTGCTTCATAATCTATGCTTAACGCATGATTTTTCTTACTTGTTTTATATTTCAAGTTAATATTTTTATAAAACTCTTTTGATGCATTATTTGTATGAAATTATAAAATGTAAACTCATTTGAAATATTCATAACGCTCTGTCCTTTGGCACAGATGTCTAATACTTATCACGTTGGCGCAATTTTTGCGAAAATTGATGGTGAAAATTTCGTTTTCAATAGAACAAAACAATTTATATCATTTTAAGGTACTTCTAGGTTATCCCGTCGACCAATTTCGCCAAATTATACAAATCACCAAACTATAATAGTCAAATTATATATGTTGACATAATTTTTATTTTAAATAACGAAAAAATAAATAATTAGTAGAATATTAATAAAAATATTAATAAAAAGTCGAAATAAAAATCACTTAATGACATTTTAAACACGTGAATCGCATTAATGTCATTGAATGTGACATTCACGATCATCCATTATTGGCATTTAATCTTATAGTTTGGCGATAATTTTTTGGTCGACGGGATAACCTAGAAGTACCCATTTTAAAAAAGAAAGTACAAGAAAATAATTTATTAATAAGTATACAATGATAGCCGGGTTAGCATGCGAGACACATAATCGCCATTTTGTTCCAATCATGCCAACGTGTTGCATGCACAGTGTATGCCGCTGAATGCCCCTTAGGCATTCTCTTGAGCTCACCCAGCCCTCCACCCCCATAGTTCACTTCTAGCTATGGCCCTGGGTGAATTACATCAGTAATTGTGACACGATACCGCATAAAGAAGTCCTGAAGATGATACCCTCAGTTAATTTTGAAATGAGTTCACCTGAATGCAATAGTTATTAAAAAACTTGAGATATTAAACAAAAACATAATTTGCAGAACAAATTAAAAAAAACCAAGATTTATTTCCTACACTCTTTAAGCCCGAGAAGGGACAGATATTAAGATAATTGATTTATTCATTTCGACATTTAATATTAAATTTTGGTAACAAATAAGTTAAACAAAGTGAACATGAAAAAATAAAAATGCAATTCAAACAATATGATACTTAACCACCCTAAATCTTAGATTCCGTTCAAATGAAATCGAAATAAATCTAAGACTTTTTTTCCAAACTCAACTTGCAAATTTGTATTGCAGATTTTGTATTATGTTTACGGTAAGTGTAAACAAAATGAATAGGCAATCAAAAAAGCAAATGTTCAGAAAAAGTCGGAGATTTATTTCGATTTCATTTGAACGGAATCTAAGATTTAGGGTGGTTAAGTATCATATTGTTTGAATTGCATTTTTATTTTTTCATGTTCACTTGGTTTAACTTATTTGTTACCAAAATTTAATATTAAATGTCGAAATGAATAAATCAATTATCTTATATCTGTCCCTTCTCGGGCTTAAAGAGTTTAGGAAATAAATCTTGGTTTTTTTAATTTGTTCTGCAAATTATGTTTTTGTTTAATTTATAACGTATTATTTCCTGCGTATAATGCAATAAAATTAAATTTATTATATCGACGTGAAAATTAAATTTAGTTTAGAATTTTCTAATGCAGTTTAATTCGAATTTTTGCCAACTGCAAGTTGAGCTGTCGTGAAAAAAGCTAGTTTGTTTACAAACATGCACATCATTTATTTGAAGCAGAGACTGGAGGAAAATAAATGGTTTCATAGACAGAGGAAAAGTTTAGCATTTAAATTTGTTACAACTTGGTGTCTGGTATATTATAAAAATTTTAAAGTTTAATTGCTATACACTTGAATATTAAAAAAAATTAATGATTATTGGATTTATAATGTTAAAATTATAATAAATTAAAAATTTGTTTCCCAAAACTTTTAAACAATGTTAGATGAGTTTATTTGTTTTAGAGAGGAGGAAGAATATCAGCTGATTATTGTTCAGCATTGTGCGTAAGTATTTTAAAAAATTTTATTTCTAGGGGGTGGGGGAGGGGAATGAGAAATATGGATATTTTACAAGGTCAAGAAAAGACGTGAGAATATAAGCATCTATAATAATAAAAATAAAATGCAAGATATTTGTCTGTGTATGTTTCTTCTTTCCCGTTTGCTGAAAAGACCGCTCGTTGCTCGCATGGATACAAAATTTAGTGGGAATTTTGAATGTCTGGCAGAAACCTGTATGTCTGACGTTATTTACATAGAAGACAGTTCTATTATTATTATTAAGATTTTTTTCTATTTTATTTTTCATCCGAAGTTTAAAGTTTCGCTGAGTTTTAATATTTCACTAAAACTAATCAAGTTTCAGTCTTTTAGCCCATTGCAGTAAAATTTGTATTTGAAATAAAGTTTATTTGGAATTTGTAATGCAATTAGATTGTAATTAAGTAAGTAATTTTCTGTGAGATCCACCAAAACAAGCTTAATTTAATGTTCAACATGTATAATAAATCGGACTATACCAAAATTTAGAGGTGCTGTAACTCCATTCTGCCTCCTCCCCCCCTCAACAAACCCCACATACACTTTATGGGACCTATGATAAAGATACCTTTAAGCATGTAAATAAAGGAAATTTCATTGTTTACTAACTATTATGTTTAAAATGTACGTTATAATAAATTGTCTCAATTAAAAGGAAGTTTAGCAGCCTCTTTGTGTGAAACTATTTATTTTAAATTATGGCTGTGTTAAATTTAAAATGTTATCGTTTAATTATTTTTTATTTTGCTGTCAAAGTTATGTAAATATTAGGAAATTTCGTTTTTTTACCAACTCACAATACAGTGAGTGTCAAAAATTTAAGCACAACAGAAAATTTCAAAATAAAATTTTATTAATATGTGAAAGTTACTTCCCTTTTCACATAGTTTACAAATTGTAGTTTTAAAAAGATAGTTAACGGATTCATGCTATAAAATTTATCTTAAATAATAAAATTTATCAAAACAACAAAAATGAATGTGTCAAAAGTTTAAGCACAGTAGTTTTTTAGTCTTTAGCAGAACAAGAATAAAAAAAAAATACTTGAAATTAATACTTGATAAAATTAATACTCCTTTCTGCTGAATTACTTTAAATATACGGTCTTCCATCGTTAAAATGAGGTTCTGTATTGTTTCCGATTCATTTTTAAACCAAGCGTTCTCAATGGCATCTTCCAAATCTTTAACTAAAGAATACTGCTTTCCATTTGGATAAACTGCATGAGTGAGAATACCTCACATATTTTTTATAAAGTTGAAATCAGGACTAATTGCCGGCCATTTCAAAACAGACACTGTTTTCGACTTAAGCCACGATGGAGTTGAGTTTGAGGTATGGATGGAAGCATAATTTTTCTGCCCCTAAAAACCTCGGCAACAGGAAGCAAATGATTGGCAAGTGTCTCTTGGTAGTTTTCAAGATCACTGATGAATGCTAGAGATGTCTGACCATTGAAAGAAATAGCCCCCCATACCATTACAGAACTACCATTATGTTATCGGCTAAATATACTCCTAGGTTCTTTGCGGAGATCATGCCAATAGTATTTAAACCCATCAGGGCCATCGAGGTTCCATTTTTTCTTCATCACTGAATAGCCATTCAGCTACTTTTCACCAAATGACATATGCTCTTTGGCTCATTGTAATCTAGCTTCTTTATGGTGTCGTTTGAGACACGGTAATTGAGCAATTTTACGGTATTTGATGCATTTGAATTCCAAAACTCTTCTATAAACAGTTTTTTTTTTCGATATTTGTTCTCCAACTGCGTATTTTATTTCCGAAAGGGAGTAATTACCAGTTGAAGCGAAATTTCTGATGCGGCTATCTAGCTCAAACTAGTCACTCGCGGCCTTCCTGAACGAAATTTTTGTTTAAAATCATTATAACGAGCCAAACTTTGATGAATACCTTGTTTTGACCTCTTTAATGCACTTGCAATTTCAGAAACAGCATTACATTTTGCTCTCATACTCCAAATTTTTATCATCTCCTCTGAAAATTCTTTCGACTTGGGCATTTTGTACTAACTCAAAAACAACAGTGGACTACTTCTTATACACCCAGAAATTGTTTGCGTGCGCAACCGTTTACGTCAGACTGTAAAATTTGCATAAAAACGATTTTGTGCTTAAACTTTTGACACGGTATTTTTTCTTCTATTCTTAAACTCCATGGTTTGAAATAAAATTTAAAAGTTAATTTAAATGAATATGGTGTAAAAATAGATATTATTAACATATACAAGACAGATATTGAAATTAAAGGTAATATTTAAAGTTTTATTTTAAAATTGCTATTGTGCTTAAACTTTTGATACGCACTGTACTACCTATTTAGTGCAGGGCTGCTGGCTTTTAGCCGGGCCGTTTTAAACCGGCCGGCTTTTTCTGGTTTAAACCGCTTGAAAAAGGCCGGCTTTTTTAAGAAAAAGACGGCTGCTACTAAAACTTTTTTTCTTTTACAAAAATTATTCTTAAAATGAAATGTATTATTAATTAGTAACTGTTTAATTACCGTCGTCATAAAAATGAACTGTAATAAATTGTCAATTAAAATATAAGTGAATTGATAGTAGAAATGTTCTTGTGATCATGGGAAGAATGTTTAGAAAATTTGTGCAATATCTTTTTTTTTGAAGTAGTTCAAATAATTTTTACTAAATATAATACCAATCATTTGATCTACATTTTAAATATCAGTACTACACTGATCTTGTTCCAAACAAAACCATTTGTTGAAATTTTATTTTAAATTCCCTCTCCCATATCTATACTCCTTTAGCGTAAATGCGTTAGTTCCTGTAATCTTGCTAATCCAGTAACCTATTAGACTAAACACTAAACCTCTCCTAATACGAAGAATTTGCAAATGGGAAAGTTTGCTAATTGACCCAAATCAATTCCTCTCCTTTTAATGTATGGGAAGATTTGTGAAGGAATAAAAACAAAATATTTAGTCAATATATATAGAAGGAAAGAGCATGTTTACAAATATATCTATCAACCAATTTACCACACCACTGAATTTTTATCATAGTGATCATTGCAAGAACATTTATAGCAATATAGGCCAATCATATCATGGACCTGTTAAGCAGATCATATTGGTTGATGTCATGTGAAAGAATAGAGAACAGGCAAGTGTTTCTTGCCATTGCCATCCTGCAGTAATTCAACCCACACTATGTCAGTAGCTCTTTCCTTACAAGAAAAAACAAATGAAGAAAAAGGGATATGCGGTAAACTCTGCATAAGTCGGAATCAATCAGGACAGAGATAATTGTTCACAGTAAATGATATTTTGCTTTAGACAAATTTTACACCGTCTAGGGATTCACAAGGACTTGAAAAATCTTTTCGAGCTAGACAAATTTCCATCTTACACAGTCTATCTTACAGAGAATTTACTGTACTTAGAAAGATAAATAAATATAAAAGCTATGACAAAATTATTTATATTTTCTTATTTTAAAAGTGGAATGCTGCCTTGTAATTTTCTTACATAAACAACTATTTTTATTCATAATACTAACACATTCATATATGCTAGGAGCCATTGTTCAAGTGAAGTATTTTATAAACAGTATCATTCTGTATATTATTTATTTGAATATAATTCTTATCCATAATAACATTAAAATAACTTAACTAAGCATAGAAGTGCTACTGGATCTATAGTATAGATATATGTTAATCATATTGGCTATTTATGGGGTTTTTGTGATACATTAACTGGCTATAAAAGTGGACACCTGAAACATAATTTTAAATGAATTTCATAAGATTTTAGTTTTAATTTATATAAAATAACCATTAGTAAGGTAAATTAACAAAAGTAGTTGTTGAAAATAAATAGTAATATATGCACTGGGAAAAAGCCAATAAAAGCCGGCCGTCCTGGCCTTTTTTAGAAAAAGCCGGCTTTTTTGCAGCCCTGATTTAGTGTACTTTAAGTGGTAGCAAAAAAAAAAAAAAAAAAAAAAAAAAAAAAAAAAAAAAAAAATAAAGATTACATTTAAAATTTAATACAGCTATAATTTGAAATAAATAGCTTCACGCTAAGAGGCTGCAAAACTTCCTTTTAATTGAGACAATTTATTATAATGTACATTTTAAATATATTACTTTACACCAAAAATGATGGCAACTCACTTGCCACCAAAAGTGGAGTTTTTTTACATCAGTCGATTGTTGGTGGTTTATTATACCAACTTATTGGTGGTGTTTTTTTACTCTACTTTTGGTGGCAATTTAGTTATCACCATTTTTGGTGTAAAGTTGCATGAATATTTTTTACAACAAGGTGACTATTATCTCTATATTAGAGTGGTCCTAATTTATTTTTATCGGAAATTTTCATCTATGAACAAGTCTGACAACCTTTGTCTGTTTGACAAACAGATGTCATAGCTATTTTATTGATATAATGAGTATTCACTATATATATATATATATATCTAATTTATGATTAAACATTGTCACATTTTCTAAAATGAAATAAAAAGTTCTTTTTCAAATTATTTTCTGAATTGTCATCTAAACTATCGCCATGGATAATTGCTTTAATTTCCACATTTATTTTATCATTGCAGTGACTTTATAGAAAATACCTGCGACCAAAATCAAAAAAGTAATCAAGGAGCGATCTTGAGACGGACTTCAGCTATCCACTGCAAACAATTAAAAATGTCCAAATGCAAAAGAGTTATTAGAAAAATGCCTTCCCATAGGAAGAGCATAAACTCGCAAGTGTCTTCGCGGGCAGGGACAGGAACCTTACGCATTATCCTAATACTTTAATCTATTTCAGTCAAACATAACGTCGCTCGCCTACAAGAAAAGTGACATCTCGACAAAAGTAAATTTCACAGGAGAGACAAAAGAAAATTTGGATGATTTTACGGTAACATGAAATTATAACACTTAGCACTGTATGCATTAATAAAAGCATGCATAAAAGCGTAAAACCCTTTTGGTTCCTGTCCGTAACCGACGAAGCTCTTGCTCCTTTAGAAAAATGTTGAGTAAATTAATTTTAAATTTAATAGATTTCATTAGCATGTTATAGATACTTTTTGTAATTACTGATACAGCATAAAAAAGTTTAACATTATTCGTAACTTTTTCATTAACTCATTCATTACTCTTTCGCGTTCTTCGTTCATTACTCTTCTATATAAAAATGGGACACATTCATACAGAGTAGAAAAATTAAGGGAAAAAAAGTATTAGTTAATTTTACATAAAATTCTCCTTAAAGTTTTATTATGTATATATAATAAAAATATTTTTTACAGTATTATTCGGCCGAAGCCCCAAATAAGGTAGATGGGCCGATTACTCGACTGCGATCGAATAATCGTTACATCTTTAATATATATAGATATTTCAATAGATGCTTAGAAAAATCCTTTTTATAAAGTGATTAAAAAATAGTTTGAATTCTTGGAAATTTTCATTCATTAGCATAACATAAGACAAATCAATCGTGAGGAACAGGTAAATAGATGAGAGATAATTTACGTTTTAAACAATTCATTTTATTCTAAAGACGGTAAGTAGTTTGCGAAATAATTATCCAAAATTTAATCCAAACGGAAAAGTAATGTTTTAGTAATACACTGAAGATAATTAAAAAATATCCTCGAAAGAAATTTTTTTAAGAGTTTAAAAGAAATAAGAACTGAACGAAGATGACGCAATTTCTAAAGAACTTAAAATAGTCTCAGAAAAATAACAGACTTAATACAATTTTTTGAAAGAAAGTAAAATGGAATTAAAGAATACGGAATTTTAATTAGTCTGTAGAAAAAAAGAATATTTTTTCATAATTATCTTTGGCTTTCTTGAAAATCAAAACAGAACGTGATGTTCGGATTAAATTTAATCATGAAGAAGATGATTCTTTTGAGAGAACAATATTTATTTCGATTTAATGGGTTTGAAGACAGGGAGATTTTTCTCCTAATTACACTGAGGAAAGTTTTAAAGAAAAATGTTGCTTAATAATGAAGAAGTATCAATCAATGAATCATTATAGAATTGCTAAATAATTCTAAAAAAATTACGGAAATTTTCACAAAAATCTAAATTTTTGTCTAAATTTTATATTATTTATTAAACTTTTACTAATATATGTAAAAGTTTTAGCTTTAATTCTAAATTAATTATTAACTTTTCCTCTTTCTTTATATAATATTTAACGCATATTAATATTCCATACCTTTAATCAACGCTTTCTTTTATTCTAAAAATCATTAATATGTCACAGCAACTTTCTCCTAAAATTCATCTATTTTTTTTCTTTCACTTTTTAGCGTTTTAAGAAATCATTAGATTACTTACAGACCTCTGCGAGCTAGGCTAGAAGTTGAATTGCATCATTTTAATCTTACGTGCGGCTGATAAAAAACTTTCTTTTTTCGCGAGGTAAAATATTCGTATTGGATAAAACCATTTTTTCCATAAAATTAATTGGCAACTTAAAACGTATCCATAAAATCCTGTATTCAGCGCATGTTTGGAAGTAACATCGTTACATTGGCTTCGGAGCACATTTTTCTACATTTCTTCACGTGCTAACAAAATCCCTATCATCTGGTTTAGGAAATTTTTATCAGGTAAAGTTTTATGTTGGGAGTAACATCTTTTTATTTATGATGGCTACATCTCAAGGCAAAACGAAGTAGAAACCATAATTAGTGGAACTGTTTTACTGTAATGTGACACGAATAAAGGTGCTTAAAAAATGTACGATGTACTGTTTAATTTTAGTGGGAAATATGCCAAAGGAAATTTATTCGTTGCTTTACCACCTTGTGCCATACGACTGCTAAATCTATAATGGCGTGTCCTTGCTAAGTGGTGTGGTTTACAGCAGAATTTTACATTTTGTTGACAATATCCAATATATTTACGTTCTAATTTTGTATATATTTTTAAAACAGAAAATTAACAGCGGAAATTTTTTAACAAGAAAAATAAATCGCCGCTCAGAGATTGACACATAGGGGGTCTTTGCGATAATTATAGAACTGTATGCACAATAATTGTGAAATTATATATATCTATATTCTTTTCAGGAGGGGGATTTAATTGGATCATATGAATACTAAAAAATAAATATAACAATATTGATTTTTAAAAAGGTTCGAATATTCTCATCCAAAATTAAAGCTCATTTTTTGATTTATTGAAGAAAAAAAAACCATTAGGTATTTCTATCGGTTTTGCAATTATTAAAAATTAATATTAGAAATTCCAAACTTTAAACCTTCATAATTTTTTAATATCTTGACCAAATGGCTTCCCGTTTTACAGCTAAAGGTAAAGTTTACCAAAAAAACGAAATATGATAGAATTAAGTGTTAGTATTGGAAATTTCAAAGTTTGTTATAATTTTTCCCTGGAGACAACCTCCAAATTTAAATCATTAATTAGAAGACATTATTACTAATCGATTGTTTCCATTGTATACGATGATTCGAGGCAGAGTTAAATAGGGATGGTGAATGCCTTACCCCCTTTCCGCCGAGGATTGCACAAAGATATATTCCTAGATGACTGTTGCAATTTCTCTAACATTTACCTCCCACGCGATGTGTCAACAGTCAATATATAACACTTAGAGTGCACGTTAAATAAATATTATACTGGCACTAAATTAAACTCCCACTATAACAAACACCCACTATCACTTAAAACAAAAATTAGTCTGCCGCGAGGCACTAACACTCTTTCAAGCTAAAGCATCTACTTCTTAATTAGATCATACTTAAGTGCACCCTTGGGCTTTTCAAAATTGTTCAGCCGAAACTATGCAATGAGTTATAAAGCAACTATTGCATAATGCTTTATAAACCGTTAGAATGAAATACTATCACATTACGTTCGCAATTCATTCATCATTTTATTCTCTTATCGTGGCAGTTTTTTTTCCTTCAGGGGTCAATTGATGTTTATTTATACTGATAAAAGAGAGCGCCTCTGTATATCATAAGTCATCCTTCAGCTCGAAAAGCCGACACTTTTCCTATCAAAAAGCACTGACCCAGCAGATAACTTGTAAAGAGTGAAATTTTGTTACAATGAAGCGAATGGCTACAGATATAAGCAGATTAAAGCGAATTTTATTTTGTTTAAATTAAAATTTTGAAATTAATTAGTTTCAGCAAATACTTCCTTTACATTATTGAATTTTTCTTATTTCAAACTATTATGTATTTTACATAGATTATAATGCTTTAGTGGCATATACTGCATGTTTATTTAATTACTTTCCAAGTTCATTACTTACAAAGTTTTATTATTATTTTTCTTAAAATCAAGAATTTATTTACATAAAATATACTGTATTTGGACATAAGCACAAATGGTTTTTACTGAAATTTGAATTCTTGCAAACAAATACTGAACATTCATGAAGAAATTGTACAAAGTACGCTGTGGATACGGCAATCTTGATATACAGAAATTTTCATTTCATCTAAAATGTTTTTGTAGTGCTCGACTTTTCCACGATACACATTAAATATCTCTCCTTTTCACTTTTTTAGACCATGTGGACAATAGTAAGATACATTGACATATACAGGACATGGAGACATTGATTGTTCTACGTGTGGCATTCTATGCAATGTGGATTTAAAGTTGCATTTTTGAAATTAAACTGCACTTTGCATAACACCACGTCTTAAATGAAATTGTTCGTCTTTGTTTACTGTTCGTCATAAATTATTTATCTTCACAAAATTTTGCGAACAGAATTTCAAATTTTGCTGGATTTGTGAGAAACTTAAAAACTGCAGTTTGACCCCGTGCCCCAAGTTAATGCAAAATTACTAGGTCCATTTCATCTCGAGTTTGCTAAGTCAAAACAGCAATTACAGATATCAAACACAATTAATGAAACAGGACATTGAAAACAATGTCCAAAAAGGAAGTATAGGATTGCATTCGTCGTATTTTCATACATGCTTATCTTAATATGAGAATCATGGCTCTATCGAATTAATTTGAAATACCAAGAAAGAATATGATATTGCAGGAATTCTGCAGATTGAGCAGTTGAATTAGGACTTTGTAAATTCATCTCTAAGGGAGAATATTTCAGTCATCGTCAGGATTGTTTTAAGGACATTTGTATGTACACAACAGAGTCTTAGTACGCGTCCACAACTCGACTTCATTAGAATTTCGTCGTTCAGTGGGCAAATACAATGTAAAAAAAGATATTGATTTTTTTTTTCATTTTTAGCATTCCATGAAAATATGAAATTTTATAACAAAAGAACTCCACCTTACAATAAAAATAAAGATGCTATAAAATAATTTTTTTCGCTTCTTATTATTAAGTCGCAAAAATCTATGTTAATAAATTTAAATTTTTGAGGGGTTTTCCGCCTCTTTTATCTAAATGTAGTTCTTTTTTCAAAGATTATAAACTACACTTTGATAATTTTGGGTACATATGTCCCATTACTGTTGTACAGTGTTGAATTCAGGAGATAGCCAGGAGGGGACAACCTTCTCTCTCCCTTTTCCTATTCTTGGCGAAAAAATGAAAACTTCCTTTTTTTAAATAATTAATACATACATAATTATACATAATTATTAATTCTACGTGTGGCCTAAGATGGCTTTCTGAGCTTCTGACAAAAGCTTTTTATTTTCGCATAAAATAAAATATAATTAACTCATTTCACAAAATGGCTTTCTAATTATACTAATCTCATCTAATTAAAATAAATATTTTATGTATACATATCTCGATTTATCTTTTATAATGATTATTGTAAATGATCATCTATTATACTAGGCTATGCTGATACATTCTGTTATATTATACTCAAAGGGTATTCGAAACACTTTTCGGTTTCAATCTGAAAATTTTCTATCGCTGTTAAGAGTCCACACTATTCACCAAAAGAGACCAAAATGATAGTGTTAAGTCTATGGGGTGCTCTTTTCAAATATCTCACTCAAATTTTAATATTTCTGCATGATTATTTTTACATGGTATAGCTGAGGATGATCCACAACCGGGCTAGTTTTTACTTTCTCAAATTTTTTTAGTTTTATTTATACTATAATAGTTTCAATTTCAGAACTGGTTCTAACCGGTTTCGAAAGTTAAAGTATTTTTAAAAAATCTGAACCAAAATTGAAAAAGCAAAAACTAGCCCGGTTGTAGATAGTCCTCAGCTATCTTATGCCAAAAAACATGTAAAAATATTAAAATTTGAGTGAGATATTTGAAAAGAACGTCCCCATAGACTTAATGTTATCATCTAGGTCTCTTTTCGTGAGTAGTGTTGCATCTTAAGCCTGCGATGTTTAATGAGCATATGAAAAGAATCTTGAAAGTTTAGTCATATTTTTTGTATTGTAATTTGTACACACATCTTAGATAATTATAAACTGTATAGTTCATAGCAATAAATAAAAAATGTCTGATTTGAGTCAATACTGCTCAAATCAGTGAGCAATTCTGAAAATTTCCGAAGAAAGAGACGAGATTTTAGGAACACAGATAGCGGTCCCGCTCAATTTTTGGCAAAATTTTCGCAAAAAACGAATTTTCGGGAAAACTCAAATTTTGGGCCGAAAACGAAAGCGAATTTTTGATCGATTTCTACTTATGTCTTTATAAATATTGGTGCAATAAGAAAAAGACAAATATTTAATAATACTGGTTAAAAAATTTACGAGTAATGTATTGTGATTTTATGAGTATTACTTTTATTTAGCGCTGAAAAAAAAAAAATACAAATAACTAACGCAAAAAGAAATATCGAAAATTACAAATCTAAATTAAAGGAAGTAAAAATTGCATCTCTACCAGATAAGAAAAAGATTAATAATTCAGAAGCCTTGAAAAAGAAAAGAAAAAAAACTTTGATAAGATAAAAGCTTCACTGAAGAGCAGATTTATAATAAATAAACTATCTTAATTAAAGAACATGACTAGTTTCGATAAAATTTATGAAAACATAAGATAAGACGTCTGGTTGACGAGCGTTCTTTTTTTTTTTTTTTTTCTCTTTCTAGTGTCGCAAAAAATAAATAGCTGAAATTGTTTTTTATCAGTATGATTCTGAAAAAAGAAAATCAACTTCGAATAAAATCAGTTTAATTAAAATTCAATTAACATGACAATTTCTACTTTTTTTTTTTGAAAAAAGTAAAGAGTAAAAAGTAAAACAAAGGCAACTACGAGGAGAAAATATTGTAAATTCATCATTTTTATTTAAATAGACAATAATCGCACCGATAAAATACAAAACAAAAATCACGTCATAAATATGAGAAAATACACTAATTTCTACTCAAGCTGTTAAAAGTTCGAGCAATGAGTTTGCAATCGTAGCAATGAGTTTACAATCGATGACAATTCAATTTATATATTTCTACTTATTCTGTATTGAAAAATTCATTATTTTTTTTTATTTCTATTATATTTAAATAAATGCTTCTAGGATAATGCGATAAAAATAAAAGAATAAAGGTCAAGTCTAGTGACTATGAGTACAATGAATTTACAATCGATAACAATTCAATTTATATATTTCTACTTATTTTTTATTGAAAAATTCATTATCATTTTTTATTTCTATTATATTTAAATAAATGCTTCTAGGATAATGCGATAAAAATAAAAGAATAAAGTTAAGTGAAAGGAATGGAAATATTAAATATTGAATGCGTGAGTAGTTAATAACGGACTTGACGTAACGAATATATCAATATCTTCTCATTTTCTACCGACTCATATTCCAATGAAATCAAATTAACAATAGCTGACAAATTTAAAATCATTAATGCATATTCATATATCATCATAATTTGTTAGAATAAAATAAAATCTTCGAAAATAATGATTGCAAATAAACAATATATCAGTGAAACATTAACAGTGAAATTACATGAATAACTGTCTAGACAAAATTTAGTTTAGTCTAGAATTTTATTGCATAAAGTAATTATTTTAAAAAGAGAATAACAATAGCATTGATCTATGCAGCTGTTAATATATATCAATGAAGTCATTCTGCACGAATAAACAAAAAAAAAAACAAAGTATTAAACATCGTGATTTTTTATTAAATTGCACTGCACTGATAAAAAAAAAAGTAAAGGATGCTTTTTATAGAATACTTATTCTCGTAAAAAAAAATGGAGAATTTATTAACGTTAAGTCAATAAATAATTCAAGAACATGATTAGCCCAGCACTAACTTTTTTTGTAAATTTTTCGCAAAAAATTTATAGCGAAATATTTATAGAGATTATACGCCCTACGAAAGAAAAAAAAAGTATTCTGGTCGAGAAAAATCGTACGAAACAATATGAGAGACAGACAGAGAAAGAGAGAGTTTTCAACCACTTACAGTAAAAGTAATACTCGTAAAGTTACAGTAAAAACAATACTCGGAAAGTTGTAACTAATATTAAATTTCTATATTATTATTTATAATATTATAATATTAATATTATATTATAAGTAGAGATCGACAAAAATTCGGTTTCATTTAATTCAATATTTTTGGGTCCAAAATATGCCGATTTTTTTTATTGCAAAAATCTTATTTTTATGCCATTTTGAAATATATATATATATATATATATATATATAATACAGGGTGTCTATAAAAGAACTCCGGGGTTTTAAAAATTCATATCTCACTAACTATAAAAGATAGCAAAATTTAGTCGATTTCTCTGAAAAGAGTAGCTCAAAAAGTTTTACTCATACGAATTGGGAATGTTTGCATCAACTGTTGGCGGCACTGCAGGGCGTTGACCTTGAAATGATGGCGACTCCGCAACAAAAGGCTCAATGTGTTATTTGGCTCATAGAAACGATAGAAATTTCTTCTGGGGGCATATCAAGTATCTTGTGTATGCAGAGAAAATTCGTGATGTTCAACATCTCAGGGAACGAATAGTCAATTGTGTGGCAACCGTCCCCCCCAGACATGCTCGCCAGGACATGGGAAGAGGTAGAATACCGTTTAGACGTCTGCCGTGCCACTAACGGGGCTCATATAGAACTTTACTAAGTGTTAAAAAAAACTTGAAAATGTAAGCTTTTCAGTCATGTATAAAACATGTATGTATGTTTTTTATTTCATTAAAATATTTTGCCTCAAAACCCCCGGAGTTCTTTTATAGACACCCTGTATATATATTTCAGAATTTGCAATTCAGAAATCCGACAGAGCCATCTATTGGTTGCCAATAGAACTATTTTTTTGTAGCCACACAAAACCCGATTTCATTTTCATCCGTTTGGTGCAAACCCTATCTTTGTATCTTGATTCGTTTTCGAACTATTCGTTTTTAAAATTCGTCCCGACTTTTGCATCACCCGGGATGTAGCATAGACAAATCACGCTGTTCATATGAGGTGCGGGGAAAACTAATAAGTGGTTAATTCAGTCTTACTATTATTACACATTACGATATGCGGTTATATGCAATGACCTAACTTCTTTATCAAAATAATGATTCTGAATACGCCTAATGAGGTTTCTAACAACTTTGCAGTTAACAGATGAAGTAAACATATGATCAGTGCGGATTTCCGTATATTATAACAATTTTGATACGTTCACTAATACGCGAAATGTAACTAATGCATTTTTAGAAGGAAAAGTATACCGGATGTTTCAAAAGTTGGGTGCAAAAGTGAAACGCGATTAAAAAAAAAAAAAATCTATAGGTAGAAGTGGCATGTTTGCAGATAAATATTCACCGTGGTGCGAGATTTTGTCTGACACAAAAAAGTTCAAAATCTTGACAATAAAGGGTACTACTACAGATAACTGCACGAAATAAATCCATATTTGTCAAACAACACAGGATTTAGATCCACAAATATTAGAGAATACTGCATGTGTACACTTTTTCGTATCCAAATCTTGCGTTGAGTGAATAATATTGAATTATTCCATGGAATTACCTGCAATAACGCCTTTTATTGTATATGTTTTAAAATAGTTTGTTTTGTTGGCATCATACAAAATTCTGCACTACGCTGAATATTTATCTGCAAACCGCGTATCTCTCCATTCATAGATTTTTTTTCAACGTGTTTTACTCGCATCGAACTTTTGGAACACTCGGTATACATATGGCAGAAAGTAAATTTATTCCGTAAAAAAGGCTTGTCCAACATTTCAATGAGTAGACGATCAGCCACTAAGAAATAATTGTAAAAAAGCGAGAAAAGAGACTAAATCTGAAAAATATAGACAAAAAGAGACAAATGCAAAAAAATAGCCAGAAATAGCAAGTTTAGCGACCCACTCCAAGCATGTGTAATCTTCCGAAAAATGAAAATTGTTACGTTCTTATTTTACCACAAAAATTTAAAATTCTAGGGGAGGGAGGCACTGTGATTGCACCCCCCCCCCCCCGCTAGTTACATCTATGTCCATAGATTTTTTTCAACGCGTTTTACTCGCACCGAACTTTTGGAACACTCGGTATACATAAGTAAATTTATTTCGTAAAAAAAGGCTTGTCCAACATTTCAATAAGTAGATGTGTATTTTAACTGATGGTAGCAAAGTTAAGGGCGTGATTATTCACATGCATACTTTTGTCAAAACATGCAAAAATATTGAGATAAATCTCAATGTGTTAATGGTATCAATGCATGCAATGTCTTATAAGATCTGAAAATGGTAGTCGGAAAGAATATTGCCATGTCCAGTGTTACAAACCTAGGTCAGATAGACAAAAAAGGGGACAGAGTTTTTTAAATCGAAAATAAGTAACACAATAAACCCTATGAAATCGGAACAACTGTCTGTAATAGAATCCTCATTATACGCATAAATTTTACTGTGCCTACA
This sequence comes from Maratus speculifer, assembly GCA_964019185.1. Classification (NCBI taxonomy): domain Eukaryota; kingdom Metazoa; phylum Arthropoda; class Arachnida; order Araneae; family Salticidae; genus Maratus; species Maratus speculifer. Next base: position 449,995,505 of record OZ025289.1, read on the forward strand.
TCAGGAACATCATAATTATACCTGCTAAGACGAAAGCCAAATTAAAACGGAATTTTTCACCTGTTACTTACGATTTCATCATTGCAGGTTTTATGGGCTAAATAAAGGCAGCAATTTTATACAGTAAAACCTGCGAAAGCGGAATGTCTAATCACTAATACAAAATTTCCAATTCAGCACGTACGCATGACTGTGTAGTAAAGTATTCCTATCGTAGGAACAATGAAATTTTTAGTTTTGAAACAGAATTCCATTGCAAACAATGTAGACAGAGGGTTTTTTTAAACAAAATACTATAAAAATAAAAAAAAAATTTTGCCAAAAACCCCAAAATGAAAAAAATAAGTTTCCGTCTAATCAGATGGAGTACAAAGTATTTCTTTGGAAGGGGCTGTAAACATTATCCAATATAGACAGTTTCTGTCTTTAAAAGTTTTACTTTAGCATGTTTCAGTCGATGTGGACTAAGGAATAACATTGTAAAAAAGAACTTTAAATAATTTGCGTATCATGAAAATTGAGACTTATGTTCCGCGTAGTGGTTACGTGCAGCAGGTCTTTGCATCCTGAAAATCTTTACACTTTGCAATACTAATCAGAAGTTTTATGGTTGAAAAATTCATTGTAAAAATAATTGAGAGAAATATATTTCAGTTTTTTATGAGAGGAGAGCTTATTCTGGAAATTTTTGTAAGGGGAAGTAGGGGGAAAACTTAGGTGTACCAATAATAATAACAAATATATACGCAAAAACTAAAATTTAATAAAACTTAGTTAAAATTTAGATTATTTAGTTATAGATTTTTTTAAAATTTAAAAAAATCTTAACAGGAAACGATTAGAATGGTAGCCGAGAAAAACTTCAACCAGTGTTATGGCGTTTATTGAACAATTAACTCATTAATCATTAACTGCCGTAGCGACATTGAGTCTCCACGTTCATTTCTACTCAAGTAATATCTCTATTTATTAATAAAATTCAGATAAAATTTATAAAATATACACTTGCTAATTTATTAAACTGTCATCATACAATCACATAAATGTACCTTTTAATAAAAATGTTTTTTTTAATAATTTAATATTAGCTGAAGACTAAATAACTTAATGACGTGAGATAAGGATAATCAATATATATTTATTTTCTTCATAAACCTACTTAAAAAAATAAAATAATAAAGACCTCCCCATGTCCTTTCTTCCTCACACATGCATTCTAGTATAAAATGAGGATATTTTTGTAGAAAATTCACAGTATTGTAAAATTTATTTTTTATTTATTACACCGACATTCTTTTAAATCATTTAAATTCCCGTTTTCGCTTTGAATGCAAACCTATATTCTCCCAGGAGAAATATAAACTTAAATCTATACTATGCAACTCGTGTTGACAAGAAACAGACAAATTCTGTAAGTCAAACAAGTAAATCTTCACGAGGAAAACACATCGCCAACAAAAGAATTGCTGTACAGCTCATATTCAAAATATTAGAATAATTGAGAAAAAGTAATAAGAAAAAATTATTTGTCATTTATTTATTTTTTATACTAAGTAAATGCAATTAAATTTCTTATAAATTAAATCTGGAATATTTAGATAAGATTTTAAGATTTATAAAATATAAAATACAGCACAATAAATTAGGTATACAGCTTCCTTAAACACACCAGAATATTAGAATAAAATTTAGATTGGTTCAAAATATTAGAATATTTTATTTTACGCAATAATATTACCTTATGAATATGAAGTAAATGGTAGTTAATATTTTGTAGCATCCCCTTTAGCTTTCATAACAGCGTACAATCGATCTTGCATACTATATACAAGGTGTTTACAAACATTTCTATCAATATTAGCCCAAATAGACTTTATACGTGCCACTTACTCAGTTTTACTTGAAGGAGGATTTTCTTGAAGTTTTTTCTTCATTATACACCATAAGTTTTCGATGGGATTAAGATCTGGTGAATTTGGTGGCCAAGGAAGTACCTTAATGTTGCGTTGGTGGAACCAATTCTTAGTTGACACCGAGGTATGCGGGGACGCTAAATCTTGTTGAAAGATGAAATCATCTTCAAATAAATCTTCTGATGATGGAATCATGTAATATTCTAAAATTTCTTGATATATCAGAGAGTTAACCTTTTCGTAGACGATGCATAACTTTCCAGGTCCTTCTGCACTCATACAACCCCAAACCATGACACTAGCAGCAAATTTTACGGAACGTTTAAGGCATTCTTTATCAAATGCTTCTTGCTTCATTCTCCAAACTCGAATACCTTGATTACCATATGAAACACAAAGCATACTTTCAACACTAAATAATATATTTTTCCAATCTTCATTGCTCCATAAACGTCTTGATTTACACCAATTCAATCTTATATGCTTTTGTCTTGCAGTCATGAGAGGTTTTGTTTTCGGTACACGAGATTCAAATTTAAATTTATGGAGACGTCTTAATGTTGTCGATGTAGAAACTTCAACTCCTTCTTCTTTCCATTTTCGGTGCAAGAATCGCACACTTTTAAAACGGCTTTTCTTAACTATACGCTTCAGTTTCCTGTCATCTCTAGCAGATGTTTTTGGTTTTCGGCCACCATTTTGGCGATTATTTTGAAATTTTCCAATTTTTGAATATTGTGTTAGTATTTTACTAACGCTCGATTACGAACAATGTAAATAATTCGCTATAAAACATTGATTTTTACCGTGCCGATACAAATCAACCATACGAAGTTTAGTAGATTCAGGAATATCACTCACACGGCCCATTTTAAGACGAAAAAGAAACAAACTGCAAAAAAGAATACTGATTTTAAATAAAATAGTCTGAATTTAATCAATGATGCCACCAGTTAAGAATTGGTAATAATTAAAGGAGAATTAATGTGAAATATTCTAATATTTTGAACCACTTGAATAAATATTCTAATATTTTGACTTTTCAAAATAATTTTTTTTTGCAATTATTCTTTTCAAAAATGATATTAAATTTCAGATAACAAGTAAGTTTAATCAACAATAAGTTCTTAATAAAAATATTGTTTGCATATTTTCATTAAAAGACATTAAATTACCAAACGATATTTTCAATTTCTAAAAAAAAGGTAATTATTCTAATATTTTGAATATGAGCTGTATAGCAGCTAGAATTAAGTTGCTATGGAAGAACCTAATGATGCCAAAAATCGGGATGATTTAAGTATACTTTTTAGCTAGCATTAAAACAAAATGTTAACGCTTGTTAATCAAATTGTTTGCCAGTGACCAAATTCAGATTATATTTCTTTTGGATTGTTTGAACTAACCGAAAGGATTTCTACCACAACCTTATTAAATATCCCCCTCCCCCCAGGACCACTAAACAAAATTCTTTCTCTAAGAAAAAGGTGCGAGATATTTCTAAAAGTGTTAGAGAAGAAAAGTGTTCCGGAAAAGAAACTAAAGCCAACGAAAAATATGCTGAAAAGCAGCAGCCATTGTTGTCTAAATTTTAATTGCAAAATATACTTAGCACTGCAGTTCAAGAATGATAACTGAGTTGCTGCAAAGGCTGGCTTGAATTTTTTTTTTTTTTTTTTTTTTTTTTTAAATAAAATTTTATAATGAAACTAAAGTAGGATACAAAATACTATAAAAGTGATAAAATACCTCTATTCTGATTGACGTACACGTTTCGTTGCGAAATCGGCAACAACGAAACGTACATCAATCAGAATAATGCTATTTCATCACTTTTATAGCATTTTATAGCTTTTTTTAGTTTCATTGCAAGCGATTATCATACACATTTTATAAAATGTTATTCTGGATTAGAAATTGATTCGAGTGTATACAGGGTGTATCTAAACTACTGGGCAAAACTTTAAGGGGTGATAGTACACATCAAGACAAATAATATTAAACTGGAAATTAAGGGCCCCAAACGTCTTCCGAAGGAGATAGGTGCCATCAAAGTTTAGGGTCCAAAATTTGAAATGATTATAAAAAACGGAAAAATTGGTAGATTCGTTTGCGGTTTTCATGAAAACTATTCTTTATGTCAGTATTGTCTTGAAAATAAATTATAAAGATAAATTTTAAAAAATGCCGATAGAGGGCGCTTTAGACTTTGGAGTAACGAACAACTATTTTTTACCGTTATTTTTTGCATCTCATTAAATTTTTTTAAAAGTTTAGACAAACTTAAATGTTGAGCTCAAAATCTGTGGTTAAGTAGCGCAAACTGAACTGTGTTCAATGGGAGTGGGTAGGTTCAAATTTCAAATGATTATAAAAAACAGAAAAATTGGTCAATTGATTTGCGATTTTCGCTAAAATTATTCTTTATGTCAATATTGTCTTGAAAATAAATTATACAGATAAGTTTCAAAAAATGCCGATAGAGGGCGCTTTAGACTTTGGAATAACGTACAACTATTTTTTACCGTTATCTTTTGTATCTCATTAAATTTTTTTAGAAGCTTAGACATGAACTTAAATTTTGAGCTGAAAATCTGAATCGTTGAGAGTGTTTAAGTAGCGCAAACTGAACTGTGTTCATTGGGGGTGGGGAGGTTCAAATTTCAAATGACTATAAAAAACGAAAAAAGCCAACGAAACTTGCGGTTTTCTCTAAAACCATTCTATGTCAGTATTTCCTTGAAAATAAATTTTAAAGATAAATTTCAAAAACATTCCGTTAGAGGGCGCCTTAAACTTTAGAGTAACCAACTATTTTTAACCGTTATTTTTTTTATCTGAATAAATGTTTTAAAAGCTCAGACTTCAATTTTGAGCCCAAAATCTGAATCGTTGTGAGTAATTAAGTAGAGAAAAATTGAATTGTGATCGTGGGGTGGGCAGGGTAACATTTCAACTCCTGAACAAAGTTCAGTTTGCTTTTCTTAACCCCTCCCAACGATTCAGAATTAGAGCTCAAAATTTAAGTCTAAGCTTTTGCAAGCATTTAATTAGATACAAAAAATAACAGTTAAAAATTGTTGTTTGTCACTCTAAAGTTTAAAGCGCCCTCTAACGGAATTTTTTTAATTTATTTATAAAATTTATTTTCAAGGAAATACTGACATAAAGAATGGTTTTAGGAAAAACCGCAAACAAATCGACCAATTTTTCCGTTTTGTATAATCATTTGAAATTTGAACCTTCCCACCCCCATTGAACGCAGTTCAGTTAGCGCTACTTAACCACTCTCAGCGATTCAGATTTTCAGCACAAAATTTAAGTTTATGTCTAAGCTTCAAAAATATTTAATGAGATGCAAAAATTAGCGGTAAAAAATAGTTGTACGTTACTCCAAAGTCTAAAGCGCTCTCTATCGACATTTTTTGAAATTTATGTTTATAATTTATTCTCAAGACAATACTGACATAAAGAATAGTTTTAGTGAAAACCGCAAATCAATTGACCAATTATTCTGTTTTTAATAAACATTTGAAATTTGAACCTACCCACTCCCATTGAACACAGTTCAGTTTGCGCTACTTAACCACAGATTTTGAGCTCAAAATTTAAGTTTATGTCTAAACTTCTAAAAAAATTTAATGAGATGCAAAAGTTAATGGTAAAAAATAATTGTTCGTTATTCCAAAGTCTAAAGCGCCCCCTATCGGCATTTTTTGAAATTTATCTTTATAATTTATTTTCAAGACAATACTGACATAAGGAATAGTTTTCGTGAAAACCGCAAACGAATCGACCAATTTTTCCGTTTTTTATAATCATTTCAAATTTTGGATCTTAAACTTTGATGGGGCCTATCTTCTTCGGAAGACGTTTGGGACCCTTAGGTTCCCATTTAATATTATTTGTCTTTATGTGTACTCTCACCCCTTAAAGTTTTGCCCTGTAGTTTAGATACACCCAGTATACTTTTATGTAGACCGTAAATCAGTAACAAATGTTCTTTGCATCACAGATTGTACAGAATTTATATTATAGTACATATTTCATTGATGCATATCAATTTTATTATGTTTGAAATAGTGTATAATCATTAAAATTCACTTGAAACTTTTTTTTTTCTCATTGATCGTAATGTAACGGAATACTTTTGATTGTCCTTGTAACTGAAGTATGCATTCGATTTTCATAAAATTTGAAATGACTCGACAAAATTTTGCCACAATTATATATTTTAAATTTAAAACGATTCGATTGGGTAGTTTTTGTGTTATTATATGCGGGCAGACAGACGGACGGACTGAACGAAAACTAAGGTGTCAGGTATTTACATAATTACGAATGCACCTAAAAAATGTTTGAAAACTAAACGGAATAATCGACTTTATTACACGGTTCTGTTTAATTTCGTTTGTTGTATGGGTTGAATACTGCAGCAAATCTGATTTATTTAGGGAAGTTCAACTTAATTTACTTTTTATCGTCAATTGTTGCTATGATATGGGATTTGCAGATTCCAGTTAGGTAGTTTGTCTCATGTAAGCTGCGAAAGATATTAAGTTTCGTAGAATAAGTACCGATATCATCTGTAGTTAATAAGGTTAGAACCGGAAAAATGTTTAAGAAATTAAGCCTGGTTTCTTTGTGGTCCTTATATGAAATTATGATTGAATATGTGGTCCTTTTAAGAAAAATTTCAGCTTCAATCACGTTTATTATATCTAGATCAAATTGACAAAACACTCCAGAACACCTTAGTAAATTAGCAGCTTTTTTTTTTTTGTCAGCAATAGGGTCATTTGTCTTATGCAAGAGGCTAAACAGAACAGGATGTAAAACTGATTCTTAATCAGCTTAAGCAATCAAACTTGCTGAACAATTCCTTAGTGGTTATAAAACCAATATACAAAATGATTTGCATAAATACGGAAAACATCAAAGCGGAAGTGAATTTTTTTTTTTTTTTTCAAAAGCAGTTTTTTTAGCAACATCTTTTGAGAATTTTAGAACAGAGTTCGATTAGTCACAATGCCACAGAAATAGATCATAGGATAAAACTCTTTTGAGATGGATGTTGAAATGAGTGGGGCAATTATGTGCAGAACTGTGCTACAACGGTTTTAAATTATTGACAATAGATTCTCACAAACAGAAAAAAAAAACCCAACTATATTCAACTAAGATTTTAATCAAGTAATTCATAGCTAGAGAGGATTAACAAACAATCGATTGTGAAAGCCATGCATAGTTTTTTTTTCCGTCCTCAGTCACAGGACAAATATTAACGCAAAATGAAATTTCATTTTTCAAAAGCAGTTTTTTCAGCAGCATCTTGGTATTTTTAGTAATTACATCAGCTAAGTCACTATGGTACAGAAATAAGACCAGGGAATGTAATTGTTTTTGAGATGAATACTGAAATGAGTGGATGATTATGTACAGAACAATGGTATAGTGGTTTTGAATTATTATATAGTATATTCTACAAATAGAATTTTTAAAAAAATATAAGACTTTAGTCAAGTAATACATAAAAGATTTACAGACAAACACATGGAAAAACATCCCCCCCCCCACTTCTATAAGAGAATAAAGGCAAAAATAAAATTTTGTTCTTCAAGAACAATTTTTCAGTAGCATCGTGAGAATTTCAGTAACAAGTAAGATTAGTCACAGTGCTACAGAAATACGATCATGGGGTATAATTGTTTATGAGATGAATGTTGGAATGAGTGGATCGATTATGTGCAGAACAATACTACAACGGTTTTAAATTACTAGATAACGAATTCTACAAATAGAAAAAACTAGTTCTACAAAAGATTTTAAGCAAGTAACACAATGCCAGATGATTAATAGGCAAGCATCTGGAAGAACCATCCATCGATTTTTTTTTCTTCCCCGGCGCTATCAAAGGAAAAGCGCCATCAAAAGAGTATCGTAAAACTGAAATTTTCCAAATTTTTTTATCTGTATATTTTGAGAATTTTAATATATAGAGTCCTATTGGACACAATGCTACTGAAATATGATCTTGAGATAAAATTGTTGGTAGAGGAATGTTAAAATAAGTGAGCAGATTGTGTACAGAACAATGCTACAACGGTTTTAAATTACCAGACTGTATTCTAACAAAATAAATAAATAAATAAATAAATAAATAAATAAAAGGGAGAGAGAGAGAGAAAGGAAAAAAGAAAAAACCGTAACTCTACAAAAGATTTTAAGCAAGAACACATAGCTGGATGATTAACAGACAAACACCTGAAAAAACCATCTATCTTCTTTTTTCCCCCTTCTGTCAAGGAATGAAAGTGAGATACCCAATGTAATATTCTGTTTTTAAAACCACATACTTTTGAACTTAGAGCTTTAATTTAAATCTCCACTTACAGTACCTATTCCCGGCGAAAGAGAATTGTATTTTTATAAAAATGTTCCTCAATAGAGAGATTTCCTATTTAGCTCACAAGTTACAATGAAGAGTGCCTCTAATAAAGTTGAACGAACGAATTGGATAGACGTCAGATATTTTAGTACAAACATTAAGTTTGGCTGTTCTTTTCGCACTTATTCTTCAGGAAGTGCGAGTATTTTTAAACCTTGAGTAATTTTTTAACGCTTTCCAAAATCTTGGAAACATGTCGGCAATGAATTTAGAATTTCTAAACTTACATCCTTTGACATTGGATACTTGCAAATTCCAACAATTAAATAACTATGACAATACAAAAAAAAAACCCTGTCGGCTTGGCCTATAGGCGGAGGTAGATTACGAAGAGTGCTCATTAAAATAAATAAATAAATAAATAAAAAATAAAAATAAATAAAATAAAATATGATTAGAGATAAATCCAGTTTAACAATTTTCTTTGGCCGCTTTTGAAAAATTTTTATTTTTATGTAAGAACTGGTTTTTATCAAAATCATCTTAAGCGAAATTCGGCTCAAATGCCCATTTTGACAACATATTTTGAAATATATTCTGACTTTATTATTAAAAAATCGACCAATACGCAAATTATATAGTTCCTAAATAACAAAAAACTGTCAATTGAATGTTTTTGAGAGCAAAATCGAATTTAAAAATGAGTCATAAAATAACCAATTTGTTATTTGAATACATCCTCAATTTTTAAATCATGAACGCTTTGGGAAATTTTGTGCGAAGTGCTCATTTTGACAGCTTTAAAAAAATATATATTTAACCTTTATTAAAAAACTCACCAATACGGCATATTACACAGTCCCTAAATAACAAATAACTGTCAATGGAATGCGTTTGAACGCAAAATTGAATTTAAAAATCAGTCATAAAATAACCAATTTGTTATTTTAATACATCCCCAATTCTTAAATCATGATCGCTTTGGGAAATTCTGAGAGAAATGCCTACTTTGACAGCTTTTAAAAAAATATATATTTTGCCTTTATCAAAAAATCGACGAATCTTCACATTATATAGTTCCTAAATAATAAAAAACTGTCAATTGAATGCGTTTGAGAGCAAAATTGAATTTATAAATGAGTCATAAAATAACCAATTTGTTATTTGAATAAATCCTCAATTCTTTAATCATGATGGCTTTGGGAAATTTTGTACGAAGTGCCAATTTTGGCAGCCTTTTTTGAAATATATTTTGCCTTTATCAAAAACCTGGCCAATCCGCCACATTATATAGTTCCTATATAAGACGACCTGTTAATTGGATGCGTTTGAGAACAAACATGAACTTAAAAATGAGTCATAAAAAATGCAATTTATTATACTTCCTCAATATTTCAATCACCATCACTTTGGGAAATTCTGTTCAAAATACCGTTTTTGGCAGTCTTTTTTAAAAAATATTCTGCCTTTATCAAAAAACTGGCTAATACGTCACATTATACAGTTCCTAAATAGGAGGATCTGCCATTTGGATGCGTTTAAAATCAAAAGTGAATTTAAAAATGATTCAGAATATAAGCAGTTTGGATATGAGTTTTTTATCCAACTCCTATTTTTGTTTAATTTATTTTTGCTATAAGAATGTGACCTATGAAGAACTTGTTAATATAAAAGTCGTAGATATTATTGAGAAGATGTAAAATAAATTTAATTAGATTTGATTGCTTAAGAATTGACAAAGTTATGGATTTTTTTTTCTTTTTCAACCCCCCCTTTTTCTTTTCGTTTTTAATTTTTTTTCATCGGTAAAAGTTGTTCCTATCAAAAACTTGTAAATACAAAAGTTTTAGATAATTTTGAGAAAATTTATAAAAAAGTTTATTGGATTTGATATCTAATAAATTGACGAAGTTATGATTTTTTTTCTCCCAAAAACCCTGTTTTTTTCGCCCCTTAAGCCCATTTTTAACTTTATCAAAAATCTGTCATGCATAAACTTTTGGCCCATTTTTTAGAAGTAATATAAACTTTAAATTGATTCGATATCTATTTTAATTTAGAAGTTATCGCGTTTTTTCTGTTTTCACAAAATCCCTCCTAACTTCCACCCCCTTGGTCCGATTTTGTCCGTTAACGAACTTAACCGAGATTTTATGCCCCTTGATTTTATGTAAAAGTTTGAAGAAGATCTGAGCGTAATTATGGAAGTTATCGTGTCCAGAAGAAAGTGATATACACCGATAGATAGATAGACAGATAAACTTTTTTACTAATGGTAGTTTTGGGGTCTAGGGGTCGTGATCGGTGTAGATCTGCAAAAATTTTTCAGACATTCCAACATGGGAGCGATCGCAATAGGTAGTATTTCATACGAAATCTACCTAAAAGTAATATATATACTTTTATAAATATAACCAAAGTAATTCAGATATTACCATACAATAAACCAATGAAATATATATATATACATACAAACCGTTAGTCACGGACATACAGTTCTAATTACAAAAATGTTTTAAATAAGGTAAAGAAATATTTTTAAAGCGATTTGGGTCAATAAAATCATTTCTTAAAAAATGACGAAATTTGAATTTTTATATTTCCCGATCCTACAAGTTATGTTTAGTATTTTTTTTTACCCTATTACTACACTAACAATTAAGAAAAAAAATCCGATCATATAACACTAAAATTGACCGAGTTATGAAATTTTAAAAATGAATGACGTACACCAGTTTCCCACATTGAAAATAAATGAGTTCTACCATTATTTGAGTTATCATATATCAAGTTCTTACAGTAATCTAAGAAATAATTTCATGTGTATATACGCTTTAAAAAACAAAATCACGATTAAATTTAAAATTGGCCTTTTTTTTTTTTTTTTTTTTTTTGTAAAAATTTGAGATACTTTCTTTTCATAATTTCATATAAAAAAAATATGTTATAAGTTTTTATTTAACTTCAACGATCGTATCGTAGTTTTTCCCAATTCAAAATCTGTACTTGAACTTCAACTCACTTTCAAATATCCGATCAAGATTAAGTTTTTCATACTGACGTAAATACGATGACAATCTAATATTTGACGCAAATACGATGACAATCTAATATTAATGATTTTCAGTGGTTACCATTTATATTTTTTACAGGATAACACAAAAAATTTCGGAAGATAACCGAAAATACTTTATTTTATAAGAAAACAGTTATCTACCCATGTGGATGAGGAACAGTTCGGTTAAGAACAAACTTGATATGTAGATAAAAATAAACGAAAATTTACCACTCATTAATTTAAATGGGGGAAATAGCGAACAAATCCTGAGTTTTTAAATAAAAAACAAAACATCTATATCATCAGTCCACTGATCTGCAGATGCTGGCAGATAAAGACCAGTGTCAATAGATTGAACACTAAAAAAACAAAAATCTACGCTAACATTAAAGTCAGGGTCATGGCCAGAAACTGGGAGGGGGAAAAAAAAGAGTATTGTGAGTGTTGTGGAGTAAGTGTGGAGAGTAAGTGTTGTGGAACCCTATACTCCGAGTTTCCGAACAGAGTTCTTATTCTCCACTACAATAACAAGGAAATGTCTAAAGTTTAAATACAAAAGTGAATACCGAATCGTCTATTCTAAGTTTCTAACAAAGAAATGGGTCAATCGCAAGCTTAGACACGCTATTGTCAAAACGCGTTTGAACTTTTTGCTTTAAAATACACTCTAAATGCACCCCCCCCCCCTTCCCTCCAAGAAATATCGATTTGTTTACTGAGATCTCGCAAAAAAGTTACCCTATTAATTTCACTGGTTTAGCATAAAATTTACCCGTCTTCAAAATGTACAAATCGTTATTTGCTACAAATTGCAGATGTTTAGGCCTATTTTATTTTTTAAGGGTGCATTCCAATCCAAATTGATTATTTTGTGATTTATTTTTAAGTCTATTTTTGCTCTTAACCGCATCAAACTGGCATTCTCTTATTTAGTAAGTACACAATGTGCCGTGATTAACGATTTTTTGATAAATGCAGAAAATATTACAAAAAAGCTGTCGAAGTTGGCGTTTTGAACCAAATTTTCCAAAGAAAGCGATCTGGGTCATACTTAGAAAATAATTGTTTATAAAACAAATTCTAATGAATTTGGTGAAAAATGAAATCACACGGCATCTTGTACATCTCTTCAAAAATCACCTGAGTAAGTTTCATGTTTCTACTTTGAAAAATGAGTCTGAATGCATCAGAAAACTTCGAGCTGTTGAAGGTGAAAAAATATTTTTTCGAATACACCTTTAAATACACGAGTTATCTTTGGTGGACCATTATAAATATTCTTACTAATGATGTTCATGCTGTCAATAAAATCTCTTTGATAAATTTTAATCAAAATAGTAATAGTGAAACGGAATTGCGATTCTAAAATCAACTCAAGTATTTTATTTTAAATATGAAGTAATAAAATGCGTAACACGTTTTTGCAAATTTATGTGGATAAAACAGAAAATCCTCTCAGGAAACATTCATAAATGAAAATATCGTAGCAGTTTAAAATAAGCTCTAGGGCGTAAAAAACTTATTATATTCCCAAAACAAATCAGACGTAAAAACCATACTTTTTTACATCTCGCCACTCTTAAACTAAATTTGGCATCTCTTCGCTTTATTGCAGAGAATATCTTTTGATAAATAAAATATTTTGTGTCACGAAATAAAACTAGAAATACAGATATATAAACTTATCCGTAAATCTAAAATACACGCTACTAGCCACCTGGAAAGCGTAATTCTGCTTTTTCAGTAATGCTTTGCTTTTCTATGCCCTCAGTGATGTGCTATCATAGAACCAGGGTTCTCAAGGGAACTCTGCCAATTTGTCAAGAGAAATGCATGGCAAGAATTCATTTTCTTCATTTTATGCGTAAAAACTTCATTTGCCTGGCGATGAAATTGCTTACAATATTTTTATGGAATTTTTCATTTTAAGATTATAAATTTTGAAGACGCTCTCTTATGCTATAAAATGAGATATTTGTTAAAAGACGCAACTCGCCGAATTACTGAAAACAAGTCTGCAAAACAATTTAAGATTATCATACCATAAAATAGTAATTATTTGATTCATCTAAACAAATAACGTTACTTTTTTACAGTTTAATTATTCAATAAAGGGAGCTAGACAAGTTGCAACTTTCCCTCGTGAGAGATTATTGTTTGAGATTGTTTCACATTATACGTACACCATTATATAATACTACAATTCAGCATCTACAATGAATATAGAATAAACCAATATAACAAATTGTACATGGAAAGACAATCAAATGGATATATTATATATATAATATAATTTTAGGATAAAACCATACTATTAAAATAAAATTGTGCATCAGAAGCTTTTTTCTCACCAAACTTTTATGCATTTTAAAAGTTTATTTGTAAAAAAATAATCTGACATGATCTCACTAATTTATGAAAGTTAAACTAATATCTCTGGAAAGCTATTCATAAGTAAAAATACCATGAAAATTTAACCACCACGGTTGACTTTTACACAAGTTTTATTCAATCGGCACAACTTTTTTTTTTTTTTTTTATTTCCTTTACTTAAATAATCAGGAAAATGATCTAATTAAAGAAAATGAATACTACCTTCATTTTATACTGGTGGCTAAAACAAATTTTTATGCTTTTTTTGAAGATGCATATGCTCCTATGGTCCGAACAGGTAAAACAAACTGAAGACATAAAAAAATCTTTTCTACAATATTCGAAGTAAATTAGACGTAAAAACATTCTACTCCACATCCCACTACTGCTAAAGTAAATTTCGCTGCTCTTCTCTTAAGATTGCAAGGAATATTTTTGACATGCAAAATAGGTTGCGTCAGCAATATAAAATTGGGATATAGATACATAAACTTTCCCGTAAATCTAAAGCAGCGCCGCCGTCTGGGAAAAGTTGCTCTGTTTTACCTATTTTTATTCCCTTAGTGATGCGGTGCCTTAGAACTAAAGTTCTCGAGGGAGATCTGTCAATTTTTCAAGAAAGAGATGCACGAAAAATTTCATTTTCTTCATTTTATGCATAAGAACTTCATTTGCCAGGCGATGAAATTGCTTGTAGTATTTTGTAGCGGTGCTGAGTGTGCATAAGCTATTCGAAAATAATTTTTTTTCCTTCGGGTGGAGCAAAAGATCATATATATTTTAAAAATTTGCATGAATGTATAAAAAGTAAATGAGAGAAAGAAAAAAAAATACTTAAGATTCATTAAAACACGAAATTAATATTTAAACAGAAGATATTCTCTTGTGAAATTCGATAATATTGGTGAATGGTATAACTATCTGAATTACTGCATGTCAGCAAAACAAATTATTTAAGATAATACCAAAATAAAAATAATCTGAACTCTCAACTAGCCATACTCAACCTGGACCCACGAGTCGAAAAGGGCCCGGCGATGCACCTACAGCCTTTTATAAATGCAGGCCGAGACACACAATCATTAAACCATCATGCTAAACTTAACCGAGATGTTCATAAAGTATTTAATACGGAATATTCTAAATTAAATTTGAGCTATATATTTCAAAAATATATTTTTTTTCTCGAAGTAAATGACAAATTGATATAAAGAGGTTTTTAAGAACTTTGTGATTCTGTTATTACGTTTTACATTTAATGTATAATTAAAACTGTTTTTTAGGGTTAAACATAAAAGAAAATTTAAAAGAAGTTGTTAGAAAAAATGCATAAAAAAACTTTTTACAGAACAAATTTTATTTCCAAACAAAACTTTTTGCTACATTTCTACATATTCTGTTAAAAAAAACCTATCGCGAATTTATTGTTTGGCAATAGTGGCTTTAACGCTTTCCGATATTAATCCTTGATTTTAACCCTTTCCGAATTCTTTTAAGTGGTTTTAACAGAATTTGTCCGTTCCAACAAATTCTGTTGTTAAAATAAATAATCATCGACTGACACCTGAATTTATAAACGATTTTTTTAGAAATTAAGACCTCCTTTTAAACTTTCATTGTAAAAGCAAAATTTTATTAAAATGTTATTGGTGCCATTTACAAGTTTGGTTTAAAACTAGGTGTACCCAGACTGGCACCGTGTCCCGGAAAAGGTTAAAAGTTTTTGATAAACATACCACACTACTATACATAAAATCTGTCTATATGTTTTGATATAACTACTTTTGTTATCTTACTATTTTAATTACTACTTTAAGGGGGCTCAGGGTTGAAAACTTTTCAAAAAATCTATTTATTTTTATTACCTAGTTTGATTATTCAATTAATTCTTAACTCAATGCAAAAATCCGCATAAAAATATTTGCATTTTTAACGGAGTTATAAGCATTTATGTAGCAACACTTTCATAGCCGCATCCATATAATTTCAACTTTAAGTCGCGTTTTCTAAAAACTTGATTTTTGACGACTAGCAAGAAAATTAAAAAAAAAAAACTATTTGGTGAAATGTTTTTTTTTTTTTTTTTTTTTTTTTTTTGGGGGGGGGGGGGGGCTACACGGCGAATTTATTTTGCTAACACTTTTTTCATTTGGCAAATGTTTTTTTTTTTTTTTTTTAACTAGCCAAATCACTAACGTTTGTCAAATGTCAGCGAGAACACTGCCCTGTATAATATATGGAATAAAAGTTTCAATTAAATCCAAAAATTAATCAAAATTAAATTATGATTCAGAAACTTATTACGCTTCAAAACTTTTTTCTCACACAGTTTAGCAATTTATACACTTTAAAAACTTATTTAATATATTTACAAAATTTCTGCAGCTAAAATTTAAATTTCTTTGTATTTATTCGTAAGTAAGAATATTGTGAAATACTCTAGAAAAAGAAATTCTTTTCTTCAGAAACAAATCAGCCGTAAAAACATCCTATTTCACATCCCACCACTCCTAAACTAAATTTCTCAGCTCTTCTCATAGGATTAGACAGAATATTTTTTGACAGATAAAATATGTTTCGTCAGCGAAATAAAACTGGAATACCGATCCATAAACTTTCCCATGAACCTAAAAAAATATGTCCCCGTCAGAAAAGCCTTATTTCCTTTCTGACAGTAGTGTGTGTTCCTTTTCTATTTCCTAAGAGTTCAGTGCTGATTTCAAGGGATGACTGGGTGAGCGCCCTCTCCCCCGTAGCAACGAAAGGTCCCTCCCCCGTAAATTTGAAATTTTGTGTTTTCAATGGTCAAAAAGTAAAATTTCTCCCCCGGAATTCTATCTTGTGTCCCCCCCCCCCGTCGGATCTACTAAAGTCCCTCCCGGAGAAAAGTGTCTGGATTCAACTCTATAAGTGATGATGAAGATACACTTTCTATCTCAGAACTAGAGTCTTGTGCAGAACGGGTTGTATCCAACGTGAATCCAGAAATTCGACTTAAAGTCAACCAAAATCAGAAAAAAATTATCCGCAATTTAATACAATTAAAAAAAATATATTCTACAATAATATCTAATAAAATTTTTACCATTTAAGAAGATAAAACAATATTTGTACATTCAAATATAATGACATATTATTTTCGGGCTAAAATTCGGGCATACTATTTTTGGGAAAAAATCGGACTAAACCGAACTCTACTCACAAGAACTAGAAATCACCCTAAAACTTTTAGAGTCAATTCGATTTTAACCGCAACGAATACATTTGTTCCGAGCTGACCCGACCCCAGGGTCTGAAAAAAACGAACTAATGTATAATTCTACTTAAGGGGGCTGGTAACTTAGCTTCAGAACTTTCCACCGTAATGTTAAGTCTTCGGACTTTGATGCATTATTATACCTAAAAAATCTCTTCATTAAATTGATATTTTTAAATTCTTTTTTTCTCTGTACTCTTCTTAAAGCATTTATTTTCATAGTTTTCAAAATATTTCAAAAATCTATGCTTAATTTAATATTATGTTTTAAAAGCTGGTGAACTGCGAGTAAAATTTTAGCGTTTCATATAAAATTAAGTATATATTTTAGAAAAAAAAAATAAAAATAAAAACTAAGAAAATCAGGAGGCATTTTTCATCAAGTGTATACATAAATATTTAACAATATTAATTTTCCCGAGGAGATACATTAAATATACGAATGCATCAAACGCCCATAGACTACGTTAATGAGGGAAATTTGGAAACCGAGTGACCAGTCCCCTTAAAATTAAGGTTCTCCAGAAAGCTCTGTTTTTATTTTCTAAATTTATGAACAGAAACTTTGCTTGCCGGCAATGAAATTGCTTGCATCAATTTATGGATGTAGCGAGTCCGCAATTGCTACTCGTAAATTACTTACTTCGGATGAAGCAAATGAGGAAATAGTGTTTTCGAAATTAGATGAAGGATAGTGCTGTAATAGTAAGGACAAAATGAATACCCGTAAGATATCGTTACTTACGAACTCGCTACCCGTTAGAAAGTATTCGTTACTGTTCAGAAACCAGGTATTATTAATCATGTATCAATCATCATAAATAGAAAATTTATTTTAAGTCACAAATTCTAATGAATAGGATAATAAATTTTAATATGCAAATCAAGATAAAAAATTTTGAAGTTGTAAAATATTTTCGAACTGTTATTGCTATATTAAGTAAAACTCGATCAAAAATTCAACTGAAGAATTTTATACTATTTTATGTAGCATGGCTAACTTACAGGTGAAAAATTATCAACTTTCATTATCGTCCGGCATATTTTGCAATAACAGTACACCATTTTCCTTCAAGGATATTTAATATGTTAAATATTTGAATATAACTGTGGGATATAAAAAGTAACACTTCAGTTAATTGTACCTTATTTACTCGAAAAGAAAAAGTAAACAGATTTTTAACAAAATAAAAATAAAAATTTTAGCATACTCTTAATAAAGAAAAACATTACAGTTATTTGTCTATCATTAATCAAGCGGACGATAAACATGATTTTAATTGAGATATAAAATAAATATTTACTTTACAATATTTTTTAGTCGTATAGAGTTACGAAAATAACATTTTGTTTTTATCTTTAACTTAAAATACACCAACTTAAAAAAATTTAATTTCATAAATATAATATATTCACTTTTAACTTTTTTACAAGATAAGAAAATCTTTCGGTAATTTTTTCTAGTAGCAAACTCGTTAGTTTAGAATAAAATTTGATTTGCCGACAGAATGAGATATTATTTAATCTTTTGGAATCGGTTTTCATCAATTGTTAACTATCTATACTCGAAACAAAAGAAATAAAACTTCCCGATCTATCTTCTTACATCTGGAAAGAGCAGGTTAGAACAATTGTTCTCTCGTACTTGAAGGCCGTGCGAGTGTTAAAAAAATAAAGAATTGTTTCCGGTAAAGTCATAGTTTTACAGAAAGTTTACTAAAGGTTGGCAAAACGAAGATTCGTTACTGTTTCACGGTTAGCCACGCGTTAATCCTTAATTATAGACCTTTTATGCCGATTCTCTAGTCTGAATCTTGAATAGCAAAGATAAATTTGAGAGTTATGCATTTTTTATATGAATTTATATCTTGTATCTAGGTATTTATTAATTTTTCACACAGTAAAAACAAAATACCCAAATTGGGTTGAAAGATTTTTGGGTACAGAATTGTTCCAATTTGGAAAGTTCAGTTTGTAGCACAAAATCGTTTTAAATAAGTTCGTTTTTTAATGACATTAAAACAATTAAAATATCTTAGATAGTATATACATTATACCTCAGAAATTTTGATTAATTTAATGTTAATAAAGATCTGCTCTGTTTTGAACCATTTTAGGTTATCTATTTTGGGAACAATACTCTACCATTTTGGAATCCTTAATGTACCATTTCAGGAAAATTACTATACCCAGAAATCTTTCAACCCAATTTGGGTCTTCAATTTTTACAGTGCACCCTTTTTCGAAAATAAAATTTGCATAACAGTAGCATCACGCAAAGAAAATTTGCGTTATACTGCTTATTGCTCCAAATGGGAAATAAAGCGTAGATAGTACAAAATCTACATGATATCAGCATAGGATTGGATTTTTGCATATATGGTGCTTAACAAAGTCATATAGCTTTTATTAATACTATCACACTAAAACAAGATTTCCTTATAAAAATCAAAATTAAACTTTAAGGATCAAAGTTTTTTTTTGTTCCAGCAGTGAACCTTTTTCAGTTTTAAGACAATTGTGAGACACGTTTATTTCTGTAAATTGATTATTTATTCTGTTCTCTATGTTGACCATGTTGTGTGCTTAGATTAAAAAATGAGCAAATTTGTTTTAATAATTTGCTTCCGCCTGGGCTGGTTCTAAGTTTAAACATAATATGTAAAATAAACTTCTTAATAGGAGCGTTTTTCCAATGGAACACTTGGGATGATGTGATTTCAATTATTTTTGCAATGATAAATAATATAAAGGATTACCAATGAAAGAAACTGTCTAAAAGAATATGTGCTCTGGGAGTGTCCCGTTATTCGTGCGTAATTTCCATTAAATTTTTAGCACTGTAAAATATTCAATTATTTACTTATTATAAAATATCTGTTAATACAATCGTTCAATTATCTCCATACCGTACAACTTCTATTAATATATTTTTAAAAACATTTATAACGTAACAATTTAAACATTTCGTAAGTAAATCAAAGTTATCTGGTTTCATTTCCCTGCTTCTATGCTTTTAGAAGCAAAAAGAAAATTTGCATATAAACCATCACTTCTAGAAGCAAAGCAAAACAGTATACACTATTTAAGATTTTTAAAGTTAGTAGAAAACTCAATCAACTTTTAAAATCTTTAAATTTCCTAAAGTTATTTTTTAATAAATATTCATAAATTCAAAATAACATGATACATGGTAGTCTAATTTGAAACATTCGAAATACATATTATGTTTACGAGGATGCAGAAAATGTATAAAATATTATTAATAAAAAGAAAATACCCGATCGAAATCTGAATTTATTGCTTAAATTAAATCAACATCAGGCCGTTTTACACCGTTCATAAATCTCGTACGAAAACAGGGGAAAAGCATATGCAAGAGTAATAGATTTTTTATGATCAAGGGAAGAATAATTTTACGAAATCGAGATGCAAAACAAATTGACAAATATTTGATGAGCGAAAAAAATATGCTTGGTAAAAATTAGTTACAAATAACTGAAGCCGAATGTAAACAATCAAAAAGCTATGTTGGTAAAGAAGTATTTAAACAAAAATAAAAAGGTGTAAGAAATGCTTAAAGACTGTAATCTAAACAAAGATGGCTGCTTTTTGACACATTTTAAAAATTCATTTTTATTCATATACGCATGAAATTGGCAGGTTCTCTTATTCAGAAACTATGCATTCAAATTGTTATTCTATTTTTCAAAAAAGGGAGATAAGCCTTTAAAAGATGTTCTCAAAGTGGGTTTGGGAGGCAGAATTGCCGGTCACGACAGCGCGAGAGAGGAAAAAGCCGATCCCGTGAGGTAATAATTGTTTATATTGCTAAGTTTATGCATAATATGGAGATGCCTTAGTATTAGGAGTGTTTTTCCAACGAAATACTTGGGAGGGAATATTTTAATTATTTTTCAATGATAAATAATATGTATATAAACGCAAATGAAAGAAAGTATCTAAAAGAGTGTGTTTTGGGACCAGTCCTGATATTCGGGCGTAACGTCCATTGAAATTTTTGCATTTTAAAATACTCAAAGATAAATTTCAGAATATCTTTTAATACAAACGCTCGATCATCTTCACACTGTATAATTTCTAATATCTTTTAAAACATTTATAATGTAACAATTTAAAAATATTTCGTAAGTAAATCAAAGTTATCTGGTTTCATTGCCATGCTTCTATATGCTTTCAGAAGCAAAAAGAAAATTTGCATATAAATCATCACTTCTAGAATCAAGGCTAAACAGCATACACTATTTAAGGACTTTTAAAGTTAGTAGAAAACTCAACAAAACGTTTAAAAATCTTTAAATTTCCTAAAGTTATTACTTTATAAATATTCATAAATTCAAATAACATTATACATGCTAGTCTAATTTGATACGTTCGAAATGCATATTATGTTTACGAAGATGCATAAATGTTATTAGTAAAAAGAAAATACCCGATCGAAATCTGAATTTATTGCTTAAATTAAATCAACACCAAGCCATTTTACACCGTTCATAAATCTCGTACGAAAACAGGAGGAAAGCATATGCAAGGGTGATAGATTTTTTATGATCAAAGAAAGAATAAATTTCGAAATCGAGATGCAAAACAAATTGACAACTATTTGATGAGCGAAAAATATGCTTGGTAAAAATTAGTTACAAATAACTGAAGTCTACTGTAAACAATCAAAAAGCTATGCTGGTAATGAAGTATTTAAAACAAAAAGGTCTAAGAAATGCTTAAAGGCTGTAATCTCATCAAAGATGGCTTGCTTTTTGCCATATTTTTAAAATTCATTTTTATTCATATACGCATGAAATTGGAAGGTGCTCTTATTCAGAAACTATGTATTCTAATTGTTTTCCATTTTTCAATAAAGGGATATTATCCTTTAATAGTTGTTCTCAAAATGGGTTTGGGGGGCAGCGTTTGCCGGGCAAGACAGCGCGAGAGAGGAAAAACAGATTCCGTGAGGTAGTAATTGTTTATATTGCTAAGTTTAAGCATAATATAGAGGTGTCTTAGTATTAGGAGTGTTTTTCCAACGAAATACTTCAGAGGGGTTGCTTTTAATTATTTTTCAATGATAAATGATATATATATGTATAAACGCGAATGAAAGAAAGTAAAAGAATATGTTTTGGGACCAGTCCTGATATTCGGGCGTAACTTCCATTGAAATTTTTGTATTCTAAAATACTCAGATTTATTTATTTCAGAATATCTTTTAATACAAACGCTCGATCATCTCCATACTGTAAAATTTCTGGTATATTTTAAAACATTTATAACGTAACAATTTAAACATTTCGTATTAAATCAAAGTTATCTGGTTTCATTTCCATGCTTCTATATGCTTTCAGAAGCAAAAAGAAAATTTGCATATAAATCATCACTTCTAGAATCAAGGCAAAACAGTATACACTATTTAAGGACTTTTAAAGTTAGTAGAAAACTCAACAAAATGTTTAAAAATCTTTAAAATTTCCTAAAGTTATTACTTTATAAATATTCATAAATTCAAATATCATGATACATACTAGTCTAATTTGAAACATTCGAAATGCATATTATGTTTACGAAGATGTATAAAATGTTATTTTTAAAAAGAAAATACCCGATCGAAATCTGAATTTATTGCTTAAATTAAATCAACATCAGACTATTTTACACCGTTCATAAATCTCGTACGAAAACAGGGGAAAAGCATATGCAAGGGTAATAGCTTTTTTATGATCAAAGGAAGGATAATTTTACGAGATCGAGATGCAAAACAAATTGACAAATATTTGATGAGCGAAAAAATATGCCTGGTAAAAATTAGTTACAAATAATTGAAGCCCAATGTAAACAATCAAAAAGCTATGTTGGTAAAGAAGTATTTAAACAAAAATGAAAAAAGGTCTAAGAAATGCTTAAACGCTGTAATCTAATCAAAGATGGCTATTTTGATACATTTTTTAAATTCATGCTTATTTACATATGCATGAAACTGTGAGGTGCTCTTATTCTGAATTTATGTATTCAAACTGTTCTTCTATTTTTCATCAAAGTTAGATAATTCTGCAGAAAATGTTCTCAAAGTGGGTTTTGGGGGCAGGAATGACAGGTATGACAGCGCGAGAGGGGAAAATCGATGTCGTGAGGCAATAATTGTTTATATTTCAAGATGCAACTTATTTACTGAAAAATGGACAAACATTTCAATTTTAAATCATTCGAATATTTATGTCTGAGGGGATCTTGCTTTTCTTTACGTTTAAAAATGAGTCAAAAAGTATGTCAGAAAATTTGAGATCAGTAAACGGAGAAAAGTATCTCTTTGACAATCGCGTCTATGCACATTTAGTTATAGAAATGAATACAATGATGATTTGCAAGGTTCAATTAAAGATCTTTCAACTGATTATCTTTCAACTGATGAGGGACACACATATATAAAAGAATGTATTTTAAAAAATATGTTTTTAGCACTTTACGTAATGTTTAAAATATTTTAAGTATAAAGTTATGTTTAAAATTCTATTAATAAATAGAAATATTGATTGAAAATCATAATCTATTCTTGAAATTAAATCCATATAAAACACTTTTATAGCTTTTATAAATATCGCACTCGAAAACAGAAAATATACGTAAAACATTTATTTTAAATGGCCTAAGGAAAGAAGTTTATGAGATTGAGATGCAAATCGAATTAAAAAATATTTGATGAGACGAGAAAGTAATCTCCGTCGAAATGAGTTTCAAATAAATGAAACATAACGAAAACAAATAAAAGTTTATGTTAGAAATTAAATATTTATACAAATATGTCAGACTTGGAAAATATTTTGTTAAAATCAGAGCTTTTAACATGCAAATTTAACAATAGAAAAAAAATTCAACTTCATTTTTACCGTAAAAATATTGATTAATTGTGGAAGGAGGGCGGGGAATTTGTTGTACTATATTGTGTATATATACATATCAGAAAAATGTATATACTTAAAATTAATTTTAAAACTCAATCATCTTTTAAAATATTTTGAAGAAAGTAAAAGATTATCAATTAAGGAACATTTGTATATAAAACATTTATATCAAAACTGTTCAATGCAACACAGCCTTTACAGGGTTTCCTTCGTGCCCTCGCGAAATTTCATGTTTTAAGAAATTAAAAATCCACTTTAAAAGGGATTTTTTTCATTTAAACAATTGCATGACTCATTTAATTTTAATGTACTAGGTGCGATAGGTTATTATGGCACCTTCTTCAACAATTTTTTTTTTAACTGCGCAACTTCTCTCACAAAAATGCATTAAGGCGCAAATATAGGCACAGAAAAAAACCCGGATGATAATGTAAAGTCAATGGGAGCGTTCTTTTCAAATATTTCGCCCAAATTTTAATATTTTTACTTTTTTTTTTTTTTTTTTTTTTTTTTGCACAAGATAGCTGAGGACGATCTACAGCCGGCCTAGTTTTTACTTTTTCAGTTTTGGTTTCAGATTTTTTTTTAAATACTTTAACTTTCGAAATCTGTTTAAACCGGTTCTGAAATTGAAACTATCGTAATATAAAAAAATATGTAAGCAAAATTTAAAAAGTAAAAACTAGGCCGGTTGTCTAGGCCGGTGACGAAATATTTGAAAAGAACGCCCCGTAGACTTTACATTACCGGGTCTTTTTCTGTGCCTAGTGTGGGGCCTTAAGTTCAATGGATGTCTTTTTTTTTCTGTAAATTATTTTTACTTTTAGATACTGAATCGTTATTATACGGTGATCTTGTAGCTATCGCTGTGAGATATATGTGTACATAGTTACAACTAATACAATTATATAACATCGATAGTCTTTTGAGTTATGTAATAATTAACGCATTATTATTATTATTATTATTATGCATCAAACGCAATTTGCTCGTAGATCACACCTTTGTACTAAAAAGTTCGTAAAACCGCTTTATAAGCCAAAGATCATCCTATGTAAAGGGAGATTAAATTTCTAATGCATAGCAGCCAGGTCATGGCCAAAAAAAAAAAAAAAAAAAAAAAAAAAAAAAAAAAAAATCCAACAGTGTTTTTCCTCGCATATAAAAAACAGGGTCTCTGACAGAAACTGTGAAGGTGGATATAGTTTTTGATTTGAGTACAGATTATAGTTAAAAGCCTGCCTTATACATTCTCCAACCGGATAAAATTTCCTGTTATAATCATTTGAAGGCCTCAGCGTTGATGGACCTCTGCAACTCGGGGCAAGTTCGTTAGTCCCCTTTGATCTTCTCTATCCCGTGGTATTCACGGATTTTGTGTCAGGCAACAGTCAGTAGAGATGGATACGTTACTTAATAATACAAAGCGTAAAATTCGATATCGAAAAATGAATCGACATTTCGATTTCAAATTATTTCCATAGAGTAAAACCTCGTTAAAACGACAACGTTCCGTTCAAATAAAAATTGTTCGCTCCGAGAGGTAATCTCTTAATGGAGATCATGTTTAAATCTAGATTTTAATTGTTTTTAAAAAAAAGCTAACAATGTTGCTAAAAATTATTTTTCGCATTAGGAAAATAAATATAAAAATTTAAGTTTCAAAACAATAGTTAATTACACAAGCTAATTATTGCAAAGTTTAAAAAAATAATATACTGAGGTTTGCTTTTATTTTACGATTATCTTTTACAACTTTTCTTCCAAGCATTTTCGAAGTTCCATAATAAATGTAATTTTTTTGGACAAGGAACAAATAATGACGATTTCATTAATTTTTCTATTTCTTTGAGAGTTTCCTGATAAAATAGGTCAGGAGTGTTTATTGACCATCATTCATAATTCATTATCAGAGTTAAATTCATTGCCTAAAAAAGAACAAAGAAGATTAAACCTTTAAAATTTACTGGAATAAATAAATAAAATCTAAATATAGTTTAGAAATCCAATGAATAATGAGCTCTCCGGAATAATTTTTTTATAGAATCTTCTTCAAGTGACCAGGAAAAAACGGAATTTGTGTCATTTTCATCACAGAAGTTGGTCGCTGACGGCGGGAATACAACTGCGATGGTCTCTGAATGGAAGTAAAATAAGTATTGAACCTATATGAATAAATTTCGTGCCATGAAAAAATGGTCGTTCAGGGAGATTAATAGAGGTGGTCGCACAGACAGTTTTCACTGGCTGAGATCATTCTTTTACATTTGAAAATGATTCAGAACATTTTGGGTCGTTGAACGGAGAAAAATGTATTTGAGAACCGAGTTAATGCACATTTAATAATATAAACACAATGTAGAAAATGGACATTTAATTTGCAAAGTTAATTAAAGATCATTGTTTCATTTAATTGAATATGGACAAACACAAAAGGAATGTACTTTAAAAATATGCTGTTAGCTCTTAACGTAAATGTATTCAAAGTATAATATATTAAAAAAAATAGAAATACCGATTGAAAAATCAGAATCTATTGTTGAAATTAAATCCACATAAAACCCTTTTATAGTTTTCATAAAATTATACACGAAAACAGAATAAAACTATATGCAGAACATATTTTCTTTTATGGCCTAAGAAAATTTTTTTATGAGAATAAGATAAAAAATGAATTAAAAAATATTTGATGAGGCGGAAAAGTAATTGTCCGAAGAAATGAGCTTCAAACGAAAGAAACAAATAAAAATTGAAGTTGGAAATTAAATATTTTATAAAATGTGCCGGAAAATATTTTATTAAACTCAAAGCTTTCAATATGCAATTTTAACAGTAGAAAAGAATTCAACGTGTACTATCAGCGTTGAGATGCTGATTAATTTAATTGGGAAAGGGGGCAGGCCATTATATTGTATAAATAAAAATGTATACATTTAAGCATTAATTTTAATATTTATGGGAATTTAAAATTAATTTTGACGAAAGCAAATGAGTATTAATTATAGAATATCTGTACATAAAACCTTTATATCAAAGCTGTTCAATGAGACGCATCTCTTTGGGGTGGGGGGGAGGATTCTTCGCACCCTTAATATTCTATTCTACAAAAAATAGATTATGCCACTTCTCTCAGAAAAATGCATTTCTAAATTAACTACGAAGTCTTTTTTCTGCAAATTATTTTTACTTTGAATTCCTGAATCATAGAGAACCTTGTAGCTATTGCTGCAGCTGCAAGATATATGTGCATCGTATAAGGTATGTGCACATTGTTGCATTTAATATATTGGTCTTTTGAGTCCTGTAAATATAAACACTTATCATTGTCTGCATCGAATGTAAACCCTACTCACACGTACAGCAAGCAACCCTTAGTACTAGATTCCTCAAACATGATTTATATGCCAAAGATTATGCCATGTAAATGGAGATAAAATTTCTTTAATGCATAGCAGCTATAGGTCATGGCCAAAAAGTCGAACATCGTTTTCTTCCTCATATAAGGGCCTCTGACAGAAACTGTGAAGCTGAACATAGATTGCGATTTGGGTACAGATTATACTTTAAAGCCTGTCTTACACATGCTTCAATGGATAAAATTTCCTTTTATAAAGATTTAAAGGCTCGTCGTTGATGGACCTCTGCAACTCGGAGCACGTTCGTCTGCCCCCTTTGATCTTCTCTATCCCGTGGTATCCACGGATTTTGTATCAAGCAACAGTCAGTCGAGATGGATACGTTACTTAAGGGGACTTATTTCGACGGAAAGAAGCATTGGCGATTCTATGTTATTCTATGGGGAAAGTAGCTACTCTGTTTATTCATTCAAATTTCAAAATTTCATAATTTTTTTGTTTCAACATACAAGTCCAGATGCCCTTTACTAGATTATAAGCTTAAAATATTTTTAAAAAAGTTTCAAGTATTTTTAAATTCGTTTTAAAGTTTCGAAAAATCCAAAAAAGTATGATTTGTAATTTTTATTCGTTTATAACTTTGGTTTGAAGAAGGATATAAAAATTTGGAGCTTATGCAAGAAACGTTTGATTTGTTCTCTTTTACATAATTAGGCAATTTTTAAATTTTATTCTAATCAAAACGGTGTAATTTCCATATAAAAATTAGCTGCACCTGAAATTATCTAGCACAAAGCCGAAAATTTGATATTTTCATCTTGTTGAATTTTGTTGTAGATATCATTAAAAAAAAATTAGATCATTCAGCAATGTTTAGGGACTTTATAAAGATTAAATTTGATGTTTTGAGAACTTAGGATCTCTGGGGGTTATGATTTCATAGTTTGTGCATTTTCGTATAAAATATTCTCTCAAATCTGGATAGCTCTGGGAAGTTCTTACACAATTTCATGTTTTGCGAAACTTGAGTGATCTGAATTTTTAAAAATTTTTTAATCGTTCCTTTTAACCTAAATAAATTTATCAACTATTTTTTTTTTTTTATCAAAATGCTAATTTAAAATGCACAACACGTCTGATTATCTTAGCTATTTCAAGAACACACCTTGGCTTCTGGTTATAAGCTAATATAGTAGACCATCAATCATCAATGTGCTACATGAAAAACATTAATTTTTATTCCTTTTTCTCCGTACTTGGGAGGAGTATGATTCTGTTATGTTGCATCTGTACCGTCATCAAATATATATCCATGAAGAAAAACGGTCATGATGTCGTTAGAATGGAATCATTAAATGACGGTCATTTTAGAATCATTACACGACTCTTTAAAAATTTAACATTTTGGTCGCCTTCTAACTGCAACTTTTGAGTTCATTTGTCCCTGATTGCACATTCACTTTGTTATATTGGGGTATTTATGCTTTAAATCTCCGATAATTAGCATATAAATCATTTGACCCCCTAAGAATAAATAATAAAAATCGATGATGAAACAGCAAAATTCTTCACGATCTACAAGTTTTAATACCCTGTGGTTATTCAAGTCTATCTAAAAAATAATAGCTTTGAAATCACTTCTGAATTCCATCTAAGTCCAATCTTACCATATATTTCAAGAACCACACCTCAGCTCAGCTGATGAGATACACTCGATTAATAACGTGAAAGAATAACTGATTGTTTTAGATGCAACAGCCCTCCCTCAAGGAAACCCCATCATTCAAATCGAAATGTTAATAAAAAAATTTTTACAAGATAATAGTAGATTATTAATGCCTTACATCTAAAATGTTCACTGCTTTCCACAGATTTGGCAGGAGAATGATAAAACTCCATACGACACTTCCCTGCTATTATGAAAACAAGGATTATTTTCTTTTATTTACAAAAGCAAAATATTAACAATCTTTTTAAAGCCGCCGCTTTAATCTTCAGTGATATCACTATTTAAAAGATTTTATAAAGTGCAACTTTAGACAGGAACAGAATAGAGCATCAGAGTCTTAAAATCCAGGGTTGTTTGGTTTAAACCACACTGGTTTAAACCGTGGTTTAAACCATGGTTTAAACCAAGTGGTTTTTAAAAAAAAACCATGCTGGTTTTTTTTAATTTGGTTTTTTTCATTTCCCTAATGTTTTCATTTATTTTAAACATTATTAAAACGTGCAAAATCAAAGTTATGGAGGAGCTACAAGCAAAGCTAAAGACAAATTAAATTTTTAAAGTGACAAACATCTTTAATCAATCTAATTTTTCTTACTAGCTATAAATTGACATGGCAAAATATTTTTCTACAGTGAACTGTGGAGGATTAAAAAAGGTAGTTTTAATTCTTTTTTAAACTTTTTATTTTTTAAAAAATGCAAAAATGGCATATGCCAGCCAAAAATGCAATTTTACTGCTTAGATAGCTTGATTATGATTTACTAAGGATTGCATCATGTATCAAAGCATCAATAATGACATAATTATAAATCATTCTTTCCATTGCTTACTCTTGTTCTGTATGCTAATGAATGATTGGCTATGAATTTTCTCTGTTCCATAGCTATTGGTTTTAATAAGCTTTGGTTTTTCTTAGATTGGATTTGCAGTTTTTACATTATTTTTTTCTGTTTCTAGTTACTTTGTATTGTATTTTATTTTAAGAAAGCTACTTATATATATTGAAATAAAAGAATGTCTAAAACTAGAAAAAAGGAAAATATAATCTGGTTTTCATTTGAGGGAATAAGAAATACATCAAAAACATGTTTAAGAGCCAAATGTAAAAATTGCATGCAATGTAAATGCTGTCAAATTAGCTCTTTCTTATAATACTAGGTGTGATTCATTTTCAGATGCTTTAGATGTTTACCTTAAAAATTGCCCCACTTTACTTAAAATTTGTGTAGAAAAAGAATTATTGATAAAAAAAATTCAAAAGCTCGTATCTGTCTAATTTTTATTTTAAAAGAAATGTTGAAGATATGTTTAAACTGTTAAATTCTATTGCAGTTGCCCTGGATAATATCTAAAGTAATAAGTTCCATTACTAATGCAGTTTATAATTGGACAGGTCTTCAAAAAATATTAAGAGAAAAAAAATGTAAATAAAGAAGTCTCATAGTTTTTTAGTCCAGGTATAAAATAGCCCTAACACCCATGCCCTTTTAGGTATACATGCTTGAACCACAATACAGTCAAAGTGAACTATGTGAACAAGAAAAAAAGGACACATTAAATTTTACAAAACAAAAATATCCATGTAACTCGATGCTTGCACAGATAATAAAATTTAATGCTAAATCTTCACCTTTTGAAGAACAAAGAAACAGAAAAAATAAAGTTTGTACTTAAAAAAAATAATAATAATAAATTTTTCTAAGCCTATGTCTCAATTTGTGTAAGCATTACATTCGTTGATGTATCAAGTAAGTCAATACACATGTATTTTTTAGCATTAATGAAATGCATATTGATATTTTTAAGTAAATATATGTTGTAAGAGATTAATAATCATTTGTTGATGTTAATACTATAAATAATTTCTAAATTATGGATAAGAAAATGTTTTCTATTTCAGCTTATTTCTGTTAATTTAGTAAAATATGTTTGTTTGCCTTTTACTATGTTCTTCATTATCAACCTGCATATAATTATTTCTTAAATTATTATCTAAAAGGTTTATATAAGTATACTAATAAATTAAGTTTTTTTTTTTCACACAATGAATATTTTCCTATAGAAACCTAAACTTATAAGATAATTTAATTATAAATTTTTATGCTTTAGTTATTTAATTATCAAAAAAATAAATACTAATGTGAATGTTTAACATTAATTAACTATTAATTACAAAAAATCCTCATGACTTTCTAAAACTCAAGTTATTTTTCTTGCAAAGGCTATTTAAATAATGATTTGAAAAAAACCCGGTTTAAACCAAAAAAACCTGGTTTAAACCAAAAAAACCTGGTTTTTTGGGTTTTTTCAAAAAAACCGGTTTTTATACCAACCCTGTTAAAATCAGACTCATGAGTCGGGTCAGGTAACTCAATTTTACTCGAAATGAAACTAGCCGTGGGATCACTTTCGTATTTCAGAAAATATGTTAAGAGTTATATATGGTTAAAAAAAATAAAACCTCTAAAAATAAATTAATTCAATCATTAAAAGCTAATTGTTGTAGAGTATGTTTCACAAAATTGCAAGTTTTCGGAGAGATCATTGTTGGAAGCTGTATTTTTTAAGAAGAAAAATGTAGCAATAAAGGGGAATTGCAAAGTGGGAAAAACTATCATCGAAGCTACTCAATCTTTTGCGTAATTTTTATGGTATCTTAAAAAAATGAGAAATCCTATGTAATGAAAGGTTTTATACTTAGTCTATTAATTAGAGAAAAATAAAATTCATTTCGAAAACTTACCAATAATCTTCTCACATAAAATAGTTAATCCAAAGCAATTTCTTACCTGAAATGAAAAAAAAAATGTACGAATAAATAAAACGGGAACAATTTAGTAAGTATAAATTTATTAATATTTCACATCTTTAAACACTAGTCTAAGAAATGACTAACATCAGTGGCGCCAACTTTTATGGGCCCGTGGGGTCCGAGCCACCCAATAATTTTGAATCATAGCGTACCCAATTTTCATTGTTCTAGTTATTTATTTCGTTGTTATTTTATTATTCATTATCATTTTTCAATTCTCATATTGACACCCATAAATCCCAAATGACTGAAATGTTTTGCTCCATGTTGAACTTTCTGCTAATTCATTTTGTATTTATAGTCATGTTCATGATATCGTAACATTACAATAAATATCAGTGTCTTCATAAGAAAAAACATATGAGAATATAATTTAATAAAATTTCAACATTGTTAAAACATGATAGCTCGACTTAAAATTCTCATCTTTCACTATCTGTCAACCCTTCGAAGAAAAGTAAACTGGTCATACCATTTTGAAAAAAAAAAAAAAAAAAAAAAAAAAAAAAAAAAAAAAAAAAGAGCCCACCCAATATTTTTGAGCCAACCCAATATTTTTTAAAAGTTGGCGC
The DNA here is from genome assembly GCA_964019185.1 of Maratus speculifer. NCBI lineage: Eukaryota > Metazoa > Arthropoda > Arachnida > Araneae > Salticidae > Maratus > Maratus speculifer. Next base: position 450,027,879 of record OZ025289.1, read on the forward strand.
CACTGACTAGCATTATATATATATATATATATATATATGGGTGATTCTCAAAATAGGGAACAATTTATGTCTTTCGGCATACAAAAAAAATTGAGAGGTTTTCTGTCATGTTTTTATATTTAGATATGTTTGTCTTAATATTATTCATTATTTGCACTCAAGAATTACTCATTTTTTAGTTAAAAACACATTAAAATAACAGAATAAATGTTCAAAATGTCATTAGCATGGATGTCCACAGCAGCTGTGCCTTGTGTATACTAGCATTTTTCAAAAGTTAATATCATGTTTATAAAATAAAACAAATGTTATTCTTTCTTTAAATTAATCAAGGAGAGGATTTATCCAATAAATTTCTTTTTAAAAATAAAATTATAGTATATAAAAAAAGAATTAAAGTTTGTCCTCCATATTCTATTTTCAAAACAAGATCATACATTAACAGCTGGTTATTAATCAAAATTTCATTTTCACATATGACAATAGTTTGAAAATATAAAGTTTCTCCATGGCAACAAGCAGCCATTTTATCCCAGCTTGAAAATGGAAGCATGTATTGTATTTTAAGAATATAAGTTGAATATTAGGGGCGTACATCAATTGTATGTCATTAGAATGGATAATAATTTTCATGTTTATTTTATAGTTAAAATTTTTATTTTACTTATTTGCATAGAACTTTTGTGTTTTAAAAAGCCCCAGAAAGGACTATTGCATTGTGATTATATTATGGCTCATAATCTTATTTAAATTAAAATTTGTCATTAGCATGGACAAATATCAGTGTCATTAGCATGGTCTTTCTGTCCATGCTAAAGACTCCTATGTGCATAAATGTAACCAGTGCTTATATTGTATCCTTTATAAAGTTTAATTTTACATATAAATTTAGGTATTACATTTATTATCCCTAAAATATGCATTAAATATGTCAGAAAATCACTAAGATAGCTTCTTACATTGTTAGTGTCAGAATGTTGCTCATGTAAACAAAGTTTGCTCTTTGGTAATGTTTTTATTCCCCTTATATGTATATGTTACAGGCCAAACCCGATTTTAGGCCAAACTAGATTGGCCTAGGCCAAACCGGTCTATTCTAACGGCCATCGGATAAACTAGTTTTTCCTAGGCCAAACCGGTCTATCCTAACGCCCATCGGATAAACTAATTTTTTCTAGGCCAAACTAGTCTATCCTAAGGTCCATAGGCCAAACTAGTTTGGCCTAACTCTTATAGGATAAACTAGTTTGGCCTGCTGCTAATTGGTCTGAATTAGTTTATCCTAGGCCGATCTAGATTATCCTAGGCCAATTCAATTTGGCGTGATTTTATTGAATTCAATGACCGCCTCAGCGCCAACGTTCTAGTTTGTCCTAGGCTGATCTAGTTTATCCTAGGCCAATGTATTTTTACGTGTTTTTAGCTCATAGGCGTCAAAGCCTGAGAAATAATGGGCTCGCAAGTTCTGTATGTACGCATGTATGTACGTACGTATGTACATAACACGATAACTTTTGATAGAAATAATGTAATTTGACGTGTTATTATATCATCAGACTACCAAAGCCTGAGAAATAATGTGCCCGTGGATGCTGTATCTATGTATGTACGTAAGTACGTAACGCAAAAATTCTTGATAGAAATACCCGATTTGCATCAAACTTTCAATATAGGTTTATTCTGATGAGGAGTTTTTCTGTTTAATTTTGGGAGGTCATTGGAGAATAATAAGGGAGAGGAAGATCGAGAGGCTGATTCACCCCTTCCCTTAAATCAAATAAATGGGTTTTCATGAATTATTAGCATATTTTATAGTAAAAAAATTAGATATAGAAGCATTCTGATAAGGCGCCTCCATGATTAGTTGTGGATGATCATTGTTTAAGTATAAAGAGAAGGAGAAATATAGGTAACGCCCCATAATTTATGTAAATGCTTTTTTCAAGCAGAATTCGCTGATTTGCTTATTTTTTTAAAATACATTCATTCTGGTAAGGTGCTTCCCTAATTAGTTTTGGAAGTTAATTGGTTAAGAACAAATGGAAGAAAGGGGGACTCCCGCCTTATTTTGCCAAATGGGTTTTTCATGCAGAATCAACCGATCTGCTGCAAATCTTTGATTTGTTCATTCTGATGAAGCGCTTCACTGATTAATTTTGGTGGTTCTTTGGTTAAGTATAAAGGGGAAGCATGCAATTTATTTCCTTAAATTCGATAAATTAGATAAATTAGTTATAATACAGAATTATCCAATTTGCTTAAAATTTTGGACATGAATTCATTTTGACCAGACGCTTCTTTAATTAATTTTTCTTTTGGTTAAGTATAATGGGGTAGTGGACGATTTATTGCTTTCCTTAAATTAAATAAATGGGTTTTTAAGCAGATTTATCTGATTTGCCGATTAAATTTTGAACATAGTTTTTTTCATAAGGCGAATCCCTTAATAGTTTTGAGGGTTTAATGATTAAGTATAAAAGGAGGGATGTAGGATTACCCTCCTTAAATCAGATGAATGGTTTTTGAGCAGAATTATCTGATTTGCTTCAAATTTTGGATAATTGTTCAATTTTATAAAGCGTATCTGCGATTAGTTTTGGGGTTCAATGGTTAAGTATAATTAGGGGAAATGGGAAAAAGTAATCTCCCTTACTTGTTTTTTCGAGGGTGATATTTAAAAAAAAAAAGTCTAATACACAATTAGTATAAACAGTCTGTGAATGCAAAGCCATTACTTTAACAGGGCAATATTCTTTTTAATTTTAATCCTGACTACCGCTCTCTAATCTTGTGCAAAGTGGTTTTGCTATCACCCCTGTATAATGTATTTTATTTGAAGTGTAGTAGAATACTGTTACAGGTTTGCACGGGCCGGAATTTCGAAGCCCGGTATAAAAATTAAAAGTTCAACCCGAGCCCTGCCTGTAAAAAAATCAGTGAAAAGGGACTCAGTCCGGCTCGACCTGGCCCTACTCAATTTCTGCAAAAACTTCAGATTTTAATTAACATACATTTAAGATTCCTTTAAAGAATACCGCATACATATTTATGGATAAATTTACAATGTATTTTTAAATTACGGTGTGTTCGCTAAATGGAAAATACACAATGTATTATTGATTATTTAGATTCTTAGTCCTTCAATATTCAAATAGGAATTCATTAAATAGTTAGAACAAAAGAAAAAAAAGGAGTGTTATAAACATCATAACTTTTGAATATGTTTAGTAAAAAGTAGATTTGTAAATATATTTTTCTATCATTCCTTACGGGTTTTCTCAAATCCAAAAGAGCTACATCCTAACACATTTATTAATTAATTCCTTTTCGGAAATGCATAAGATTAACAGGCATTCTCACTCAGAAAATATGTAATCAAATGGCGTTAACCATTTTTTCATAAAAGCGATGTATCTTTGAGAAAATACTATTAAAGCTATGTTTTGAATCGAATTTCCAGTTGCGACTTTACGGAAAAGAAAAACTTGACGCCGTGACAAAAATAGCTATATGTCGACAGGTAATTAATTTCTCAAAAATGGAAAACGCTGTTCGATTCCAAATTATGTTCAACTGCGATCTGGCTCAATTAATAATAATAATAAAAGCAAGCTTATCACAGCATGGCCTGGGTCTGCAGAAATAAAAATAAGCAAACACCGTGTCCAATGTATCATGTCTCTACGGTGGACCTGTTAAATTTCTGTATTGATGTTACAAGCAATGACTCTTGACACACATTTATGCTTATTCTAGTGAAAGATATGTTTTTACCGGCCAAACCCAATTTTGAGCCAAATTATATTAGCCTAGACCAAACTATTTTATCCTAACGCAAATTGGATAAAATAGTTTTCCTATGCCAAACTTATTTCTCTAAATGCTCATAGGGTAAACTTATTTTTCCTATGAAAGTTGGTAATCCTTCACTTTCTTTCATACTTAACCATTAAACTCCCCAAAACTATTCAGGGAATCGCTTATCAGAAAGAACATACATCCAAATTTCACGCAAATCCGTAAATTCTGCATCAAAACCATTTATCTAAATTATTGGGGGGTTACCTACATTGCCCTTTGTTTTACACTTAAACGATAAACATCCACAACTAATCACGGAGGTATCTTGTCAGAATGATCCTATACATAAAATTTTAAATGAAAACTGATAATTCTGCATGAAAAATCCATTTCTCTGAATTAACAATGGCGTATTAGCCTCCCGTTCACCCCCTCTTTAATCTTATCCAATGAATTCCCAAAACTAATCAGAAAAGTACCTTATCAAAATGAAACTACTTCCAAAATTTTAAGCATATCGAATATTTCTACCAAGAGTTATCGCATTACGTACATATGTACGTACATACGTACAATCATGCGTACATACATGCGTACATACATAAATACAGAATCTGCGAGCTCATTATTTCTCGGGCTTTGACGCTTGTGAGCTAAAAACACGTAAAATTACATTGGCCTAGGATAAACTAGGTCAGCCTAAGACAAACTAGATCAGCCTAGGACAAACTAGAATGTTGGCGCTAAGGCGGTCATTGATTTCAATAAAATCACGCCAAATTGAATTGGCCTAGGATGATCTAGATCGGCCTAGGATATACTAGTTCAGACCAATTAGCAGCAGGCTAAACTAGTTTATCCTATAAGATTTAGGCGAAACTAGTTTGGCCTAGGAAAAACTAGTTTGTCCTATGGGCCTTAGGATAGACTAGTTTGGCCTAGGAAAAACTAGTTTGTCCGATGGCCGTTAGGATAAACCAGTTTGGCCTAGGAAAAACTAGTTTATCCGATGAGCGTTAGGATAGACCGGTTTGGCCTCTAGGAAAAACTAGTTTATCCGATGGGCGTTAAGATAGACCGGTTTGGCCTAAAATCGGGTTTGGCCTGTAACATATATATGTAAAAATGGAAACCATTTGCTGAAAAGGAAGGCTAATAAATATAGAAAAAATTATTTAAACAGGAAGAAAATAAAAATTTCTTAATATATTTATTCCATGCAATTTGTTTTGTCATTAGCATGGCTCAAAAAAATACTAATTATTTTTTAAGTTAATTTTTAAATATTTAGCTCTGATGACTACATGTAAAGTATACCTAATACTACATTAACAAAACCTATTTTTTTCACAAATTTTGCTAACAGTAATTTTTTTAAGATTTAACTTTTGAAATTGTCCCCTATTTTGAGAATCACCCATATATATATATACTAGCGCATCCGACAGACGTTGTCCTTCTTGGCACCGACTCCAGAAAATCAAAAAATTGTACGTAAATATGGTAACACACAGAATAAACACTACGCTCTTAATTTAATTTCTTATTACAATTATGTAATGAAATTATTTTTTACTCTTCATTAGTTTTTGAAGTCGGTTCAATTTTTGATAGAAAAGTTTATTTTTTTCTTTTTAGTTAAAAGTTTACGATTGTCTGAAGTCGGTTAATCAAAATTATAATACAGGAAATATTATTGTAAAGCATACACGTTTGTCAGCAGTGGGGTTCGAACACGCGATTTCTTTCTTCAAGAAGCTGAACTTAAATCTGGCGCCTTAGACCGCTCCGACATTCCGTCCGCACCCCATTCATCGAAATTATTTAACACTTTTAATTAGCGAAAAATCACTAACTATTAGTTTTTACCTAATTAGAAAAAAAGTACTGAATCAAATTCGATGAAATGTGAATCTAAACCATTCTCAAATCCACTGGAACACACACACAAAATTTCATTAAAATCGGTCCAGTCGTTTAGGAGGAGTTCAATTACATACACACGCACAGAAGATATATATATATATATACTTACTAGCGGCCTTTCCCCCGCTACGCTGGTCAATTTAGACGGACAGACGGGCATTAAATAGTTTATTTGTTAGTATTAAATAGTTTAATACAATTAAAATGCATACCAAACAATGTCTCAATATATAAGTATGCAATGCAATACTTTTGTGTATCCCTGTAAATCAATAAGAAATATTATTTGCACCACATATTGTACAGAATGTATATTGTAGTATATACTTCATAGATGCACATCAACTTCATTATGTTCGACATAGTGTAAGAACATTAAAATGCACTTGAAACTTTTCCCCCATGACATGCATGCCATGACCCCCCCCCCCCCCATGTATCGGAATCCTTTTGATTGTCCCTGTAATTGAACTATGCATCCGATTTTCATAAAATTTGAAATGACTCGACAAAATTATCTAATAATTATGCATTTTAAGTTTCAAACGATTCGGTTGGATGGTTTTTGAGTTATATGCGGACAAACGGACGGACGGTCGGACAGACAAACGGACAGACCGACAGACAGACGAATGGGCAACCTGGGATCCCGGGATTTTTCCCCTTCACTTCAAAACAAATGCGACATTTTTCCGTTTCTGGGATCGGAGGATATAGCGTCACCATGGAGATAGAATAGTAGACTAATGTCAACGATAGTCTACTATTTCATGATTTTTCTATCTTCATGAGTGTCACATACATACATACGGTCGGATTTTAATAGTGTAGATTGAATGGGAGTCACTTTTCAAATAATATAAATTATTATAAGAATAAGGATAAAACTATTTTGAATATCCGTTAAAATTTCATATAAAAGCTGCGTGAATTTAAAAATAAATCGCGTGTGTCGATAGATTTCAATAATACTTATTAAACCCTTTAAAATAGGAATTTATATTCTTTAATTTCTAATTAGAAGCTATGACCATCTTGAAAATAAGAAATTTAAAAGCTGTTTTTTTATTTATGTTACTGTTTCATTAGTCACTGAAAATATAAAAATATACTAGAAAAACCTGAGACTGCAAAATATGTCAAACTGTTAGTGTGCTTTCAAATTAGACGTAGAATCAAGTTCCATAGAAATTTTAAATTCAGAGCGTTAATAGTCCATTCTACACTTTTAAATTTCGAATTTAATTATTCTCAGCTCGCATTCTTATCTTAAAAGTAAGAATTTTGTGAAATTTTTTCGAGTCATTTTATTATTCGAAGTAAATATATTACTTTAGGGGGGAGGGGGGAGACACATGATATCGTAAGATATCTCTAGGAGAAGGGGGTTGTCTTTTGATACTGATAACTTTTTTATCCAATCAAAATTTTCTCTTTTTATTTGTAACATTGTTTTTGGTACAAAATAGCATGTTATTTTTTTTAGACTTATCTATTTTTATAGAAGTACCAAGTCATTAAAACCTTGTAATTATTATAAAACTTTTTTCTTTTATATTTTAACTAGCAGCCTTCGCCCGCTACGCTGGTCACTTTTTCTAAAGAAACTTTGATCAAACTAAGTTTTTATATCATATTAATTTTTTGTTCGTCGATTAATTCGATATCCAAATTTTCTTTTATAGGAAATATTTTTACCCAATTTTCAAGATTTTAGGCTCGGTAGATTTTTTGTACGACGATTAATACGAAATCTAGACTTTCTTTTATATATATAGATTGCAAATTTCAGGTTTTTGCGCCGAAGACATCGCTAAATTAGAAAATATGAAGAATCTCACGAACAACTGGATTTAAAAAAATTTGCTTAGTACCATTCGATTCAGCATGAAAAATATTCTAAAATATGTTATCAGTTGAAAAATAACTACAAAATCCGATTTTTAAGCAATTTTTAAAAAGTTCGTTCGCTTTTTGTTACCGTTCGGGGTGAAATTTCGCAGAATTCCTTTTTAGCGGCATTCGATGTTATAAGAAGTATTTTTACCCCAATTTTCAAGATTTTTGGTTCGGTAGATTTTTTGTGCTGCGATTAATACGAAATTCAGATGTTCTTTCATACATATCGTTAAGGATTGAAAATTTCAGGTTTTTGCGCCGAAGAAATCGCCAAATTAGGAAAATGTGAAGTATCTCACGCTACTGGATTTAAAAGAATTTCCTTAGTACCATTCGATTCAGCATGAAAAAATACATTAAAATATGTTATCAGTTGAAAAATAACTACAAAATCCGATTTTTAAGGAATTTTTTTAAAGTTTGTTCTCTTTTTTTAGACCCCTTAGAGGTGGAATTTCGAAAATCCCTTCTTAGCGGCACTCGATGTCATAAGTATTTTTACCCCATTTTTAAGATTTTTGGTTCGATAAATTTTTTGTGCGATTTTTACTACGAAATCTAGACTTTCTTTTATATATATAGATAATGGTTGAAAATTTCAAGTTTTTAGCTGAAGACATCGCCAAATTAGAAAAATTTGAAGTACCTCACGAATTACTGGGTTTAAAATAATTTGCTTAGTACCATTCGATTCAGCATGAAAAAATACACTAAAATATGTTATCAGTTGAAAAACAACTACAAAATCTGATTTTTAAGGAATTTTTTTTAAGTTCGTTCTTTTTTTTTTTTACACCCTTTAGGGGAGGAATTTTCGAAAATAAATTCTTAGCGTCACTCGATGTCATAAGAAGTATTTTTAGCCCAATTTTTAAAATTTTTGGTTCGGCAGAATTTTTTGTGCTGTGATTAATACGAAATCCAGATTTTCTTTTATATACATAGATTTTATATTTTAATTTTAAAATATGGAACAACCCGATGTTTACATCCCTATTCTTCGAATATGTATGCATATATAATCACGGTTTGAGAAACCACAGGTGAAATACATTTGAAATGAAACTTGTGTTTACTAATAAATAAAACAAGTTGGAAATTGCACGTGAAGCGTTGCAAATGAGGTGCGTTCGTACGATAATGAAGTTTTAAAAATATCACTCTCATAAAATTGTAAATAGTTAATTACAATTAAAATGCGCAACAAACAATGTTCTTTCTATACTCATTATGTAATGGAATACTTTTGTGTGGCCTTGTAAATCAATAACAAAAGTTCTTTGCACAACAGATTATGCAAAATCTATATTATAATAAGTACTTTGTGATGCATATCAATATTATGTTCGAATGAGTGTAATATTATTAAAATGCATTTGAAACTTTTTTTTCCATTGACTGTAACGTAACGGAGTACTTTTGATTGTCCCTGTATTTGATCTATGCATCCAATTTTCAAAAAAATTTAAATGACTTGACAAAATTATGTAATAAGTATGTAATTTAAATTTCAAACTATTAAAATGCATTTGCAACATTTTCAACCATTGACCGTAATGTAACGGAATACTTTTGATCGTCCCTGTAATTGATCTATCCATCCGATTTTCATAAAATTTGAAATAACTCGACAAAATTATGTAATAATTAAACATTTTAAATTTCAAAAGATTCGGTTAAGTAGTTTTTGCGTTGTTATATGCGGACAGACAGACGGACGGACGGATTGAACGACAACTATAGGCGCTACGTATTTACATAATTACGAACGCACTTAAAAAAGAAAGAGAAGGGAATATGATTATTTGTTTTTTTGACAAAAATCTATATCTAATCTTCTACCAATGATGTAGTGGAGGGTATACGCGGGTATATGCCGTATAACTTCTGGATTTTTTTAAAGGAACACCGTATACCCTCTGTTTCTCAAGAAAGCTATAGTATATAAAATCTAGGATATACTCTCTGCTTTGAGCGTTTATCCTCTGTTTAGAGCGAATACCCTCTGTAATTTTTACGACTACACCCTATCTCCGTTTGGTGCAATTGCGACAGATCTTTATTACTGTAGAATACATTATGTAACAAAAAGCTATTATAAAATACTTTTAAATAGAAACTATTTCTTTCAAATGTTATTAGATAAAGTTTTTTCGAATCTTTTATAAAAATTGATATTTTAATGACTTCTTTTTATTTGAATCATAAATGTATACCGGAAAAAAATGCAACACCAGTTTTGTATATCAATTCAAACAAAAGAAAATAATTCTAGAAAAAAACACACTTTCATAACGATATTATTACTGGGGTAGGGGGGATCCAGGGATGATAACGTATGATATCAGAAGGAGGGGAGGGGGTCCAAAATTACCGAAAAGTTGATAACGTTATATTTAGCCCCTAAGCTGTTATACCAGTTTTCTGCTTGTCAAATGTCTGATAGTTTGGAGCTGCCTGTAAATGCTAATAGTGCGTCGTGCAGTTTTTTTTTAAATGCATAAAAGGAAAGATCTTATATTTTTCACCAATAAAAACAGTGTTTATAGTCCAGTCATTTTAGCACCTTTTTTTGCAAATAGCGGAAAAAATTAGAACAAAGCTGGATTTTTGCATAGGTGCTAGTTAAGGTATGTAGTTTAACATACTAAAAGTCCCCATCGATCCGATGTGAGCTTCCGCCTCCAGGGGGCGCTAAAGAGCTTGAAAATCGGTTTTCTGTTAATATCTCACGAACAATAGCATCTAGACAAAAAAGTTCAATTACAAAGATGTAGATAATTTAATTTCCTACAAAAAGTGTCATTTACATTTTTTTGTCACACCAACCCTTCCCTGCCAAAAATTAAGATAAAGTAAACATTATTGAAAAAAATGTGCAAGAACAATCATAACGCGGCGAAGAGGCAGAACAAATACTAAACAACTTTCGATCCCCCCCCCCATCTCTCCCCCATTGTCTATATGGCGTTTTCGCGCGCTTGTGCAATACGTCACCTGAAAATAATAAGGTTCTATCTGTGTTTTTGAAAAAAATCGACTTATCGATATAGAAATGTTCTATTTGTATCTATTTGTATCTCTCAATTAAAATAATGTCGTAATATAATTGTAAGGTTATATGTAAATTATGTATAATATCATTTTGATGCAAAAATGCCTTCGTACATACAAATAGAGCCTTTCTATATAGATAAGTCAATATTTTCAAAAACACAGAACTATATTATTCTCAGGTGACGAATATTCATTGCCAATATGCTATCTCTCTTTGCATTTGTCGAAATGTACCACGTACAAGTACTTACCACTGTTTTATTTTCATTTGGTGCTCATTTCGCTAGTATGAATTCACCCTAATTTATTAAACGAAATATTTATTCTTTGCGTAATTTTAGGGAGGGAATAATTCTATTTTCAACGCATGTTGTAGAAAGTTTTAAATTAGTTATGACAGTTTAAAATGACTCTTTCTTAATTGCTGATTCTGAGCGAAAACTGGAGATTGACAAAATAGTTCATCTTGCATGAGATGAGGACTGCGTTTCGAAAAATTTTGTAAAAATAGAAAAAAAAGCGACTGAGGTCCATTGTGACAGCCAGTTCGGAAAGAGAGAACCATAAGCGGAAAATATTTGAAGAAATGGCTAAAAACAATAATGAATTTACAGTTCATTCAAAGAGTAAGAAAAATTATTCACGAAAGGATTCTATTAAATCATACAATAAATCTATTGCAGAAAAAAAGATCAACGTCCGCCCAAATTAATCATCCACTGAAGGAAAAATTGAGAAATGACAGTCCGTTGTTTAAGGGAAAATGTTTGTTATATTCTGATATATTAGACGAAGATTTTTTACAGAAGGAAAAAAAGAAAGCTCTAAAGTATCGCGTTTTTTAAATCTAATCATTAACATAAGACATGTCTCATATTTATGCTGATGGAGAATGGTTTCGAAGCGAAACAAGCAGAAGATGATGCAGACACACTAATTGTTAACATTATTGAAGTAGCAAAGTCTGGTGCGCTTACTGCTGTTGTTGGCGATGATGTTGACTTGCTCTATTGTTGACTGCTTTAGCACCTCCAGAGATAGATATTTTTTATTAAACCTGGAAGAGAACGAATTGTAACCACCCTGTATTCATCGCACATTCTTAACAATGATGCTGTTCTGAAAGATCATATATTGTTCTTCCACACTTTTTCAGGTTATAACTCAACATCAGCAATGTTTGGGAAAGGTAAAATATCGTTAGCAAAATTTTTGACAAAGGAAGAAGATCATAACATACAAGCTGCCAGCATTTTTAAAAGTGATCAAGTATCTTAATTTGAAGGCAAGAAAAACTATTTTTCTAGCTTTATACGGTAGTAAAGCAGAAATTTCTCTGAACAAGTACCGTTATGTATGTTTCAAGAAAAAATTTGCTTGTGGGTAAAAAAAAAGTTTTTTATCGCTGCCGCTTACCAAATATGCAGCTAGATTGTACAGTTTACGTATTTATCATCAAGTACAATACTGATTGAGCAATAAACTTGCTTCCTGAGAACTGGGGCTGGCAAAATGCACGTAATTTGTTTCCAATTCCTGCTACCTTACCGCCCGCCCCAAAAAATATTATTGAATTTATTTTTTGCACTTGCTCCAAAAGATGTGGAAAAGTATGTGGATGCCGAAAAATTGGATTGAAATGTTCTGATATTTGCATAAATTGCTGCTGAGTTTCATTTCATAATATAAGTAAAATTGAATTTGAAGACGAGGAAAATATTGACAGTATCCTGCCCACTGCAAGGGAGGAGGGAAGCGCTGTTTCTGAATTCAGTGATGATATCGAAAGGCAAACAAAAAATGCTGAAAGCAGCACAACAACGAAAGAAAATAAATACAGATAATGACGAATCTGAATCGAGTGCAGAAATTGAAGCTGTTGCAAAGAATTAGTAAAGCAGTTAAACGACTGAAATTGGATTAAGCTAGTCACTATAACTGGAATATGCCTACGGGGGAAACCACAATATTAAAAAAAAAAAAAAAAAAAAAAACGCACTAAGTGATTTACCTCAAGGGTGGTGTGGAAATAAGCATAAATGTATATTATATATTCACTTTCCCAATTCAAAGGTGAGAATTATAGATCTGTTTACATAATTTTTGTTAAACGTAGCAGCAGATTTTTTGAATTTTTATAATTTTACTTTCAAATATGTTCACTTTTTTATATTTTTGACAGGGAAGGGTTAATGTGACAAACAAATGTTAATAACACTTTTTATAGGAAATTAAATTATCTACAACTTTGTAATTCAACATTTTTCTCTAAATGCCATTGTTCGTGAGATATTCACAAAAAACTGATTTTCAAGCTCTTTAGCGCCCCCTGGTGGCGAAAGCTCACATCGGATCGATGGGAACTTTTAGTATGTTTAACTACATAACCTAACTAGCACCTATGCAAAAATCCAGCTTTGTTCTAATTTTTTCCCCTATTTTTGCTAAAATGACTGGGCTATTAAAAATTATACACATTTTAAGATATTAAAATGTTGAAAATGGCCTTTTTATTTTTTTTTCAATTTTAAGAGACCCCTTAAATTTAACGAAAAGTTAATCATCCTTGAAAAAAATTCTAATATAATTCTAAAATAAGTTTTGATGACAGGAGAAAAGATTTCTCAGCTTACATAAAAGATTGCCGTCCATCAAAATAATGGCTATTAGAAAGAACCATCAGTAACTACTGGAGCATACTGAAGGAATCTATAACCATTATCTTATATACTTTAAACTGTCGTGAACAGAATAACAATCGTGGAAAAGCTTTTTTCATTTATGAGATAAACTCCAACGGGTTTTTTTCTTTTCACTTCATGCTCTTAAAATATTACTTTAACACTTATGCCACAAATTATGAATCAAGAAATTGATTTACCTCAATAATTATCTGAAGATATTAGAAAATTCATAAAATATGAAATTTTGATAAGATTTTCTTTATTAAAACTATTTTTATAAATAGACTTTAAGTCAAATAGAATCAGTGGAAAATTTATCATAAATTAAATTTTTTCAATTCGGTGAAAAGATGCGCAAGCTGGGAACTGACTGAATTTGACTTGCATTGTCAAAGTTTCACCGTTTGAGAATCGAGCTCACCGCAAAACTCGGTACATTTAGGCCCTCCCCCCTCACCTAAAGGCTTTTCTAGTAAGAGTATTTAAAAATATATTTTGGTGAGTTTTAATGAAAGAACTTATTTTTAATTACAATCTGCTGCAGCGTATAGCGTAATGTATGAAATTTTCAGAAAACAACACATTTATATTTACCACTCCCTTCCCTTTCAAAACTAGTTGGCTCTTTTATTTATGCTCAGAGTCTCTTCAAACAGGAGCCTTTGTTTTATACAGAAGGCCAATATTTTTATTGCTTCTTTCATTTCGTTTACTTGATTTAATTAGTAATTTCATCATAATTAACAGCATATGCATTTCACTTTATATTTTCCAACTCTAAAGTTAAAAAATTATGCCTTGTAATTGTTAATGCATATGTAGAACATAGTACAATTCCTATCAAAGTATATACTGATGACATTTCTTATGAGTTTCACAACTAAAATGAGCAAACTGGATTTGTTATTAACTATTGAATAATATTGTAAAAGCTAATCACTATGCAGTAGATTTAAGTCTCTCCTCACGGATTGCACATTTACTCTAAAGAAGCGAAAGGTGGGTTCCCAGATCGGTCATCCCTACCATCCCTGCATTTATTAATATTTAAAATTATGCTTTATAAAATTTTATTAAAAAAATTCTTTAACATAAATATTGTCTCTAAAAAATAAACAAATAAGAGTTATGTAGAAAATTTTTAGCAGGCATTCCGAAACCTATATTTGACATCAATTCCATGCTTATTGTGTCGTTATGAAAATTAAAGTATACATGCTAGGAAAGCTAAATCAAGGCCCAATCCTTTTTCAATTATGTTTAAAAATTTTAATCTTTTCAGTTATGGTGATCTCATAAGAGTCATATCTTTATATTTAGTATTCTGTCTGTAAAAACTATTTTTGTTGTTATTTAAAAAAAGCAATATATCATTGCTAAAACTTGTTTTATTTTTGAAATGTGAAAAAAACGGTTCGGACTAATAATAATTTATGATAAGTATAATCTAATCTAGTAAGTTTTTAAGTTTATTTAATCCAGCTGTAATAAGCATTTCAATAGTCTCCTAAAATTAATCCATAAACTATCGTCATAATAATATGCAAATTACTACAATCATTAGAATTTAGTAAATGAAAATATAATTTTCAGTAAAGTTATTTTTCTTATTTGGTCACCCAATTATCTGTATATTTAAAACACAAGGTTATTTCTTTAGTCATCTGGCCTCTATTTGTTAACTGATTTTTATAAATATAATAATTAATATTATTAATTTAAAGCATTTTATTCGTAGATGATTCCGCACTCGCTAATTTTTTTTCAAATAATCTCATTTTTATATATCAATTTTTAAAATTCTTTGTAAAATTTCTTCATATTGGTGGCAATTGGGTTACACTTCCACTGTTGAAGAATCAAACGAAACAATGGAAATTACAATATCATTATGGATGTCATTTTCGTACTACAATTAAAAATAACTTTAAACTCTTTAAGAGAAAATGTAATCGCGATTAAAAAAGCTCATTTTTACTCATAAAGCTGTTACATTTCAATTTTTTTTCATTCCATTGGTACAGGGTTTGAGACGCTCATCTCGGAATGTTTCAGAGAGTGAAAATGACGTCATAATAAAAATAAAATTATTTTCTCTGATAAAACAAAATATTTTAATACGAATGCGCGTAAAAGTAAATTTCTGGATTTCGCCAGCACTCAGATTAGAATTTCAGCAGTGCGAATGCTAACACGTAAAATTGTAACTGGCAAACGTAACATCAAGCAAGGGAATAATAGTTAATCTATTGCACGTGAAATAACTTTGAAACAGCAAATATAAATATGAAAAGCATGCACAGTGCGACGGTGAATATTTTTGCGATAGTGTGAAAAGACATATTTCTTTAGGTTTTATTGAACAGTAAAATATATAATTGCGTCATAGGGATGAAATTTTCGTTCATTTTTCATCCCATAATATCAAATATCAAACTTTAATTGCTATTTTTTTTTCTTATTTTAGTTCTATGTTACTCATTGCGTATAGGGATAAAGTTTAATTTTTCAGTAATCTGAAAAGTTGAAATTAAGCTTTAGTTAACTATAATAATAATAGTATTTGTTTTAACAGTTAGGCCAGCCAATATAAAATTAATTATTGTATTTATTTTAGTGATTTTTAATAAAAATTTCTTTTAAATATTTTCATAAATCGAATTTAATTTATTGCGACTCGTAGTTTAAATCTTATTAAAAAGGAAGTTTAAAAATATCGAACAAATCTTTTAAAATCACATTTTTCAGAAATATTACAAATGGATTATACTAAAGCCTTAAATTAGTCGCAATTTCGCAATGACCATAATATTAAAAAACATTCACATATAAATTGTCGCAATTGTTCAGCTGCAACATAAAACAAATAAAAAAATTAATTGTTTAAATGATACAATAACTAACAAATTCAACATAAATTTTTAATATAAATATTTACAAAATTTGAATGAGGCTTAAAAATTAAAATATGGCCAATGATATCTTTTCGGAACTCAGATTTAAGATATATTTGCAATTGCATTTTCTTTGATACAAAATTAAAAAGAATTAAAATATAACATGAGATTAAAGGATGAAGTGTATATACGAAAGAAGTTAGTATTTAAAATATCGGATTAAATAAACCTATGATAGGAAAAGGTTGTGTGTGTGGAAAGGGGAGAGGGATATTTATTTTAAAAGAGAGATGTGCAAAGATTTTTCTAGAAACTGCACCCAGAAAGAAGTAAAAATATTCAGTAACGAAAACTAAACATTTGATGCGAAAAGAATTTTTAAAAAGGTTGAAAATGCATTTTGCGTATAAGATTTTTACAAGCACAGAAAATTAATAATTTTTAATTTTTATTTTATTGTATTTATTTATGTATTTTTTGTGATAATTTAATCTTTGGATGCATTAACACAAAACAGTCTCCCTGCCCTCTCTAAACAAAAATCACTTTTGGAGATGTTATTGTTCAGACCTAAGAGCTTGAAAATCCTGAAAATTACCGTCAATAGAATAAGCTAGAAATCCGTAATTCCTAAATCGAAACAGAAAGATGAGGGGCTGTATCCAAATATACTGTATGCTACCAGTGTTCTCGCTGCCGCTCGCCAATGCGCCAAATTGCGACTAAATTCTTCATTTGGCGAGTAAACAAGCGATTAGATTCGCCAAATTGCTAGTGCTCAGTTTTTGCTTTTTCTTTTTCTTTTTTCATACATATGCATATATCTTTAATATATACATATTTTTTATATTTGTAGCGGATAGTTGAAATTAGATTAATAACAATCGCTGTCACAGCTATAAAAACTTGGGCTGTTTTAGAACATATTGAAAAAAAGGAAATACATTAAAAAATTAAAGTTTTTTTTGTGTGTGTGTGTGTTACACGGCGAATCTATTTTGCTAATACTTTTCTCATTTGGCGAATGCTTTTTATTTTTAATTAGCCAAAATACTAATGTTGGTCAAATGTCAGCGAGAACACTGTATGTTACACTCTATAGCAACTGCACAATATTGCACCTACTACTAACAAGTTTGGATACAGACCATCAACGTTTTGTTTTATTTTGGAAACAACGGATTTTGAGCTTCTTCTATCGATGATAATTTTCAGAATTTTCAAGCCATATTTTCAAGGTTTTCACAAAAGGTGTTCAGTACATTTAGGTAATACATTATGCAGATTACATTTTTTTGCATTCGCGTATGCACAGTGAAACATTTAGTAAACCTGCTCATTTTTCGTCCAATTTTTATTTTTAAATTCTGATTTAGGGTATTGTGTATAGTAATGTTTCATAAAAATTTCTCTATACATTTAGATAATATATTATGCAGATTACAGTTTGATTGCATTTGCGCATGCTCAGTGAAATTTTAATAAATCTGCTCATCACATGTTCGAGAAAATTCGATTACTGGGTCATTTTGGGTCATAATGGATCAGGATCAAGCTATTTATATCTAGAGAACGGCTGGATCGATTTTAAGGAAATTTTGTATCCAATCGTTTTTTGACGCAAAAAAACTATTGGCCTGGGCCACATGTTTTTCCACAAAAATTTCGATTAGTGGGTCATTTTTGGGTCAAGCCATTTTTATCTAAAGAACGGCTCTAACGATTTTGGCCAAATTTTATATTTTATCGTTTTGTATAATAAGAAGACCATTGGGTTAGGTAACATGTTCGAGAAAATTCGGTTAGTGAGTCATTTTTGGGGTCATTGTGGGTCATGCTATTTTTATCTAGAGATTTTCTCACGCAATTTTGACTAAAAATTGCATTCTATGGTTTTCGAGCATAGTGAAAACATTGGGCTAGGTTACATGTTCGAGAAAACATTTTAATGGGCCATATTGGGTCACTAAGGGTCTGGGTCAAGCTATTTATATTTAAAGAACGGCAGAATCAATTTCATCGAAATTTTGCCTGTAACAGTTTTTTGACATGAGAAAGCTAATGGGCTAAGTCACATGATCGAGGGATTTCGATTATAAGAGCTATTTGTGGGTCATGATGGGTCATAATGGGTCATGGTCAAGCTATATCTAAAGAACAGGTAGATCGACTTTAACGAAATTTTTTTATACAACATTTTTTTGGCACGAGAAAACTATTAGGCTAGGTCTCATATTCGAGAAATTTCTATTACTGGGTCATAAAGGATCTGGGTCAAGCTATTTAAAAAAAAAGGCTCGATCGATTTCAAATAAATTTTGTATCTAAACGTTTTTCGACACGCAAAAGTTAATAAGCTAGGTTACATGTTCGAGAGATTTCGATTATAAGGGTCATTTGAGGGTCATGATGAATCATGCTAATTTTATCTAGAAAATGGCTCTTACCATTTTGACTATACTTTGTATTATATCGTTTTCGGGCAAGAGAAAACCATTGGGCTAGGACGCATGATCGCGAAAATTCGATTAGTGGGCCATTTTGGGTCAGGGTCATTCTTATATGTAACAACGACGACTCAATCAACTTTACTTAAATTTTGTAACGAAATGTTTTTTGTCAGAGAAGACTATTGGGCTGAGTCACATGTTAAAATTTTTTTATTAGTGAGTCATTTCGGCTTCATTGCTAAATGCTGTCAAGCTAATTTTACCTAAGAAATGGCTTAAACGATTTTGATTCAATTTTATATTCTACTGTTTTTGATTATCTGAAGACCATTGATCTAGTCCCATGTTTGATCGAATTTGATTAGTGGGTCATTTTGCGTAACACGGGTCATTGTCACGAGAATATGGCAACAGCCAATAAGTTGGCGACATTTGACAGCATCTGGTCGAAAAATCGAGTACTTAGATTACGAAAGCCAAAACACGTATTTGGTGTCAAATGAAAGAATGTCGCCAAATTTGGCTATATCTGACAAAAAATATTGTCTTTCAGAATGTGAAAAAAAAATTTTGACATTCTTAATGGAATTCGAGATGCATGATTAAACCAATCTGAGTCGAGCTAAAAAAAGTGATTTGAATTGATGTCCTTTCTTTGTAAATTTTAAAATAATGTAAAATTTATGAACATGTGCATGCATGAACATGAGAATACATGCATAGTTTTCTTATTGACTGTTTTTGTAAATAATACTATTATAACTAACGTAAACATGTTTTATAGTAATAAACAGAGAGACTGATGCAGTAAAAATAAAATATCGAGTTGAACACAAAATTAATTTTGACCGAGCTTAGCTCTGTCACTCCTGCTAGTGAAGATTTATATGTGGTAAAAGGAGTGCATACTTTTTTGAAATTTGTGTTTTAATAGAAACTCGGGTAAGCAGATTAATAAGAGATGTATGAATGGGTATGGTGGTTGAATCCAGAAATTTCCGGGGTCTGGGGTGGGGGATGTTTTAATTAAATATTGCTATTTTTTTTAACACTCGTAAAACAATTTTTTTCAAAAAAAAAAAATAATAATAATAATTTGAAAGGCTTATTTTTCGTTTGCTTTGTCATAGGAGTTAGTCTCGATATGTATGCATGTTTCTCTAATTTAAGCAAAAATATATGATTTACTGACGATTGCAAAAGTTGCGGCCTGATAAATTCTTGCATTTGAGTTTAGTTAAATTAAATTAACAAATAGAATAACTCTGATTAAATCGTAAAAATTTAAAAAGAAATCACTACAAAGGCACAGATTCAAAATGAAGAAAAATTAACTCGATACGTTCAAAAACAAAAAGAGAGAGAAATAAAAATATCAAATCAAACTCCTTTATTATTATTGATGGGGAGAGGAATAAAACTAAAGTGCCGACATCTCTTTGCCAGAATCCGAAAACAAACATTTTCAGTCATACAAGGAATGAAAGAGCGAGGAAATAAAAAATAAAAAATTAGATGTCACTGTCAAGGATACAAACTGGAGAGAAAAAAAAAAAGAATTGTCGAAGATAATGATAACGTGAGAAGTAAAAGAAATGTGAACTGTCATGCCAGATTTTTTCCCCCTTTTTCACTTTCAGAGTACCGCAACACGTGCTTATAGGAGTCATTATCGCAGACCTAGCTTGAAGAAAGACATTAATTTCATACCACCTCGCAATATCCTTATGACGCGTATTATTATTTATATAACTAACTACAAAAATGTTCGTGTAATTATTAAGTTATTATAAAAGGCCATGGATAATTTGCAATGATATAGCAATGAATAAACAGTTGACAAGGATAAAAAATAAGTATCATTTTCGAATAATGCTTTATAAATAAAAACGAAAACAGGTGTTGATTTAAGTATTACTTTACTTACTTTTAATATACTAACCACCCAACCTAAAACTGTTTACATTTTGAAAAACAACTGAAGTCCCACTTATGTATTTGCCTTAAGAGTCTGCCGCGAGACCGTATTAGTCCAAGAGCCGACAGCACAAAAGCCTATGTTATCGAGCACAAAAAAGAAAAGAAAATTTTTTTGTGGAAGAATAGCAATAGAGAAATCTAATGATTGATTGTCTGCCGGAAGTAAAAAGTGGTGAATAAGCCAAAAATTAATACCACTCGTGGTTTATTCGTGGGTTTAAGATTGTGTTTGCTGAAAAATCAAAAGTATGAAAACATGGAAAACTGAGAGCAAGAAAAGAATGATTAACCTACGAGTGAGCCACGAGTGGTATTAATTTTTTTCTTATGCAATCCTTAACTTCCGGCAGACATGGATCATTGGATTCCCCTATTGCTACTCTTCCATAAAATAAAGGTTTTTTATTGTGCTTGATAACATAGGTTTTTGTGCTGTCGGCTCTTGGACAATATGGACCGTATGGTCTCACAGTGCGCAGAATGGATGTTACACATGATATCATATTTACACAGATCAGGTGGACTCGTGGGAAGATCAGCATGCTAAATCATTAGCATGCAATTATTTTCTCTAAAGAAAAATGCACATTTTAAAGATTAAAATAACACTTTTTCAGGACAAAAAGAATATCTACTCACATAACATTTTTCTTTTGTTGAACATTGTGTTATGAAGTCACATAAATTGGATTCCAAAGTCAAGATAATAAAATTAATTTTGTGTTTCTCAAGTTACAATCAAATTGTAACTAAATTCACACGACCGTTTAGAGAAAGCATAAAATCCTTTGGACATGTGAAAAATCTAATCTGTTATTCAGAGTTTTCAAATCCACTTACATCTTAAGAATACACTAAATGACCCCTTCCTCACTTTATATTACTGTGAGTTTAGTGCTTTAACAATAGTCAAACAAACATTGCTCATTTTTTTCAACAACTGCAAGTCCCGCATGCTCTAAAAGATTTAACATAATCGACAGAAAGACTATTTTCACTGTTCCAATTGGAATGACTCTAGAAAGTGTTAGTGTTTCTATGCCTTTTCGATAAAATATTGTAATTATACACAATTGTGGATTAAATTACATAGAAATAGGTAAAGACTTAAGAAAAATAGATATTAGCGCAATGATAATCAATTGCGATATGATCGTCTAGAGAAACTAAATGAAAGGCAAAGGAGAGACATCAAAAAGCCCTTTTACAAGCACACCAGAATTGGTTGCTGATGTTGTTTTAATACAATTATGTGTGGAAATATAGTCACACTTTAAAACAATTGGAAATATCGTTCATACTGCAATTATTCGAGAAAGATTTCCTCCAACAAAAAAATAAAATAAAAATTCATAGAAAGCTGAAGCAGAAAAAAAAAAAAAAAAAAAAAAACTTGCGTCGGCGAAAGCTTATGTCAACAAACCATCAGAGTTCTGTAAAATGTAATTTTTTGAGATGAAAGCAAGTTTAATATTTCCAGTTCTGATAGAATTGAAAACTGTTTGTCGATAGCCGAATAATTTTCTTAAAACAAACAACAACAAAAACTAGTCATTGGGGGCCACCATAATAATATCAAGGATATGCACACTATAAAATAAGAAAATAAAACACGTGAAAAACTATTTATAAAATGCATTGCAATTTCAAAATAAATTTTAAACGTATATTTAAATATTTTTAATACTTATTAATGCTTAATTATTGAATTGTGGGTAATATTCGATTACACCGACACATTTCGACAAATTATATAAATGCCAAACTACTCATAAATTATACAAATTGGCATAATTTTTATTGTAGATAACGAAAGAACAAATAAATTTAAAAAAGATTAATAAAAATACAAATTAAACGTCAAATTAAAAATCAGTTATAATATACAAACGCATGGGTACTACTCTGTTATCCCGTCGACCAAAATACTATCGCCAATTTATAAGATTAAATGCCAATGATGGATTATCGTGAATATCAATTCAATGACATTAAATACGATACACGTGTTTAAAACGTCATTAAGTGATTTTTATTTAGACTTTTTATTTGTATTTTTATTAATATTCTACTAATTTTTACTTTCTTCCATCTTTACAAGAAGAAAGTATTGGATTCATGAAAATTTTCGACTTCCCGTTTTCGACGGATTTATGCGTTTTAGAAGGTCCTGAACACGTTTTGACTATTTTTAGAAAATGTCTGTCTGTGAGTCTGTCCGTCTGTCTGTGAGTCTGTGTGTCTGTCTGTGAGTCTGTCTGTCTGTATGTGACAAAAAAATTGTGGGCGCTCTATCTCAAGAACTAATGCTCGAAATTTAATAAAATTTTATATTCTGTTAGACCTTGATATGAATTAGTGCCTATTGGTTTTTGGTGAAAATTGGCCTGCAGGTGGCGCTGCTATACTACGTTTTTCATGATTTTCATGTTTGCTATATCTCAAGAACTTATGCACAGAACTTCACCAAACTTCAGATTCTGTGATCCCTTGATGTACATAGATGCTGATTAAGTTTTGGTGCAAATTGGCCAGCAGGTGGCGCTGCTATACCACGTTTTTCATAATTTTCATGATAGCTATATCTCAAGAACTAATGCACAGAATTTCACCAAACTTTAGATTCTGCTATACATTGAGATACATAGCCGCTTATATGGTTTTGGTGTGAACTGCCCTATAGGTGGCACTGCTATGCTATATTTTGCACGATTTTTGCGATAGCTATATCTCAAGAACTAATGCAGAGAACTTCATCAAATTTTAGATTCTGTTACACTAGAATATATAACATAATTAGACACTGATTACATTTTGGTATTAACCTTGCAACAGGTGGTGCAGCTATGCTGCATTTTGCACAATTTTTCCGATAGCTATATCTTAACAACCAACGCACAGAATTTCATCAAACTTCAGATTTTGTTACAAAATGACATATAACATAACGACACGGTGATTACGTTTTGTTATAAATCCTTCAACTGATGGTGCTGCTGTGCTATATTTTACTCGTTTTTTTTTTAATCTAGCTATATCTCAAGAACTAATGCACAGAATTTCATCAAACTCCAGATTCTTTTACAACATGACATAATTGGACGCTTTTTTACGTTTTGGCATAAATTGTCCAAGATATGGTGTTGCTGTGCTATGTTTTGCAAATTTTTTGTTCTAACTATATCTCAAGAACTAATGGACGAAATTCCATCAAATTTCAGATTCTGTTAGGTCTTGACATCAATAGATGCTTATTAGGTTTAAGTATAAATTACCCAACATGAGGCAGTACTAAGCTCATTTTCTCAGAATATTGATTAAATTTTGCGTTTTAGGCTTTTCGGATAATAGAATCTCATTAGGCTAGGTCAAATATTCGAGGAAATTCGATAGTGGGTAACTTTGGCTTCACCACGTTTTTTTTTTTTTTTTTTTTTTTTTTTTTTAATATTAAAATGTATTTATTAGATAGAAGAAAGTTTCGGGATTGACACATCCAACTAGTTTTTTATTATTATTATTATTATTTAAAATAAAAATTACGTCAATATGTATAATTTGGCTATTAGTTTGGCGATTCGTATAATTTGGCGAAATTGGTCGACGGGATAACAGTGTGCAGACAACGCATGTAACGTAAATATCAAGTGCAAGTGACATTTACGATAAGCCATTAGCATTTAATCTCACGATTTGGCGATAGTTTTTCAGCTGATGTAACAATTAAGTAGTAAAAGAAACATCCTTATTAACTCCAAAAATGATAAACCTATTAACTAACAGTTTACTGACTCGGATAAAGAGTCATTTCCAATTAAAATATGCATTTGAATTGAAATTTGAATGAAATACAGGGTCATGAAAAATCGAAGAGTGCGGAAAATAGGATTATAAATATCTTGACAACTAATTATCAGATCGACTTCATTCTTTATACAAAATTTGTATTTTATTTTCTTTTACAGCCACTACTTACAAACGAACAAACGAAATTTTTTATATATTTTTCATCAGAACGAATATTTCGAGAGTCCGAAAAAAATAGTTCCGGATAATCGAGGTTACTTATTTTTAATAAACTTCTTCCCACTCTTACATACTAAATACACACCAAATTTTAAGTCTGTCTCAATTTGTCCGAAAGATAAAGCGTTTACAGGCAGACAAACGAACGGCAAAAAGTTTTTGGTGTCTAAAACGTGTAAATTCGCGAATTTTTTTCCCTTCAGATTTTTAAAATAATTGTAAGACTTACCCTATACTACGTATGATGGGTAAATAAAAATACAAATTGTCAAAAATAATGGTGGACAAGCAATTAGAAATGCTTATCTTAATGACGGAGTCGTTAGAATGGTATTTATGGAAAATAATACGAATGCTAAACAACATTAAATATGTTGCCAAATAACATTTTTTATTGTGAATTTAAATTAGGATTTAATAATTCTTATTTGAAACTTGACAATGATGCGAAACAAACTACCAGCATAACTAGATCACGGTTATTTTATAACCTATAGATTTTATTGAAAACTAATTAAATTGCAGAACCTTAGTCCCATTAAGAATTAGTGGCATATTTTGGATATAAAAATGAGAAAAAGAATAAAATAAAACAAAGCTGAACTTAAGTATATTCTCTCGGAAGAATTAAAAAAAAAAAAAAAATCGTCGAAACCAAGGAGGAATGAGATATGTGGATTGGAAGTATTTATGTCTGGGAGTGATGCTAAAAAAGTAACCCTACATTAAGTACAATTAAGTACCAACAAAACCACGTGCTTTGATACGCCTATCAATTGAAACAGGTTTAAACTATTTTTTTCTCTCGTTTTTTTAAAGAAGAACTAATTTATCGCTTCACCGGTAAGAATTTTTCAATTATTTTATCATATGTGTTTTAAATATCAATATAGAAAATTCTTTTAACGTTTTGCTTGAAAATATAACATTTTTTTTGTTAGTATCTTAAAATCGTTTGCAGTCAGAAATCTATATTTTAGATTAATATTTATTACTTAAGTTTTCATACATGATTTTAAAAGAATGTTTTCATCATTATATTTTAAATATTTATTTACATGCAATTATTAAGTCAAACATTTTTCATCTACGTTATAAAGTATTTAAAATTACATTAAATTAGGAAACTTTTAGTAATACAATTTTTAGTTCGTATCAAATGTTTTCAATATCTCATTTAATTTTAATTTGACATTTAATTATTGCTAATTTTCCAATTTCTTTTACTTTAAAAGCGAACATTTATTTTAATAAATAATAATAGAACAAAGACCATTTTAAAAATTTGCTATTTTCTTCTTAAAATATGCTTTAGTTGTAAATCATTTCTTTCGATTCGTCTTATAGTATAAAATCTTTTCCCATGTCTTTTTGTTTGGAACATTAAAATTTGAGTGATAAATGGTTTCATATTGCAAACCTTTGAGGCTTACTACACCTCCACCTATCTTATTCCTCCATGGTTGAAACCTATTAAAAAAAATTTTAGGATAAATGCGCAGACGATTACAAGTATTCTTTATCGACTCAAAGACTTTGCAAACTTAAGTATTAGATACAATTGCTTTTTAAATACTTGTTACTTTTGTGTTATGGCTGGTGTACAAAAACTTTTTAGCGTTACTCATGTTCATTTCTTTTCTTTTTTATTTAAATATCGAAAATTTAGATTTTTACACAAGTTGAGACAAAAATGGTTTTACATATAAGAATTTCGTAAATAAATGGCTAAAAATTACATTTATCTGCTAAATAAATAAACAGATATATATACACTTTTTGTTACAAGAGCAATAGTTGTTCGTTCATTTTCACCAAAATTTAAACTTTTGACATTGGAGGAAAAAAATACATTTAATGATTAATAAATATCTAACAGGCAATAGAATTATATAAGTATTAACGTTTTCTCTCACTCTTAAGAAAATAATGTATTTGTAAAAAAATAAGTTGCTTAGTAAATAAAATTTTCACTAATCAAAAGATCACATAAAAAACTACAAATCAAACAACTCATGACTAAATAGAACTGATAATAGAAATTTTTAAACATCATTTAAGAAGTTTACCTTTCCTTTCGCAAGAAATTAAAGAAGTTATGACTCATGTTATCTCAAGTTATACATCAAGACGTTTCTCAAATAAATATCTTAACGATTTTGACAGGTACATACACACAGAACTCGATTAAGTTAACTTTCCAGCATTTCTTACGTTAAAATGTCTACATTTCTTCTGTAAGGTCATGGAGATTCTTAGACAAGTGTTGCCTAGGGAAAATTACGACCAACGAAATTGAATAGAAGTTGAAGTACTTGACACGACAGTCACGTCAGCGTTTCTTAAACGGCCAGTAATCAGACGATCTTGATGCAGTAACATCCTCTCATGGCTGTAAAAGAGATTCTTTATCACCATCCCTTTAATTAAAGTATGGTTTCCGCTTCATTGTAACAGGTATCAGCAGAGTCAAAAACATAAAAAAGGTATATTTTAGCATGTTGTGACAAATGTCGCAGCGCAGACAATCAGCTCATCGTGTTCACGGCTGAATTTTCAGAATTAGATAAAAATCTATTTGCATATTAAAACAATCTGTGTGCCAAATTATACTTTGGTGGAAAACAGCTGAAAACCCGATTTTAGAGGATGACTCTTAGGTTTATCATCATTGTGTTTTTCTGTCCTCGAAACATGGAGGACCGGGTACAGGAAAACAATGGTAAGCCTAGGAATCAAGTGCTAAAATCGGTTTTTCAGGTATTTTCCCCAAAAATACGACTTGGCAGACAAATTACACTTTACAAACGGAAATTTTGCCCTGGCTGTTTACTACTCGAGTTATACTGAAGGGATTTTGATGAAACTTGCACTGTTAAATATTATATCAGAGGAGCTTTTCGCACATAGTACATCGTTCTTCGTAAATTACTTATAAAGTTATGATTTTTCCCCAAAGAGGATACCATTGGCATGCGTTTTTGATCTTGGCGACAGTTTATGATGTTATCTTTTCACTAAAGAAACGAAACGTTATATCTTTTAGAAACTGGAAGTTACAAACAGCTCGAAACATAAAATAGCTATTACTGATTTTATTTAAAACTAGCAGGCTAAGCCCGCTGCGCTGGTTTATTTTTCAAAACAAAACATGAATCAAACAAAATATTGAATATGATTGTGTTTTTTAAAGCAACTTCACCTCGAATGCTCTTTTACATTTCTGAAAATCATATAAAACGCCATTGTATTTAAAGATAGAAAACCAACGATTATAAATGCACCAAAAAATGCATTAAAAGTTAGCAAGCATTATGATCGCAGAGATTGACCATTGAATTTAAACAATTTTCAAGTGATTCATTTTCATTTGATAGTTTTTGAACTCTAAACCTCTCAACTAGAGAATATGGGTATCTGTGGAAACCTTAGTACATCCTCTATCAATATTATATTATATTTCGCAACGTACATCTGCTCTTGACAAATCTATTACAGTGTTCCTTTTTGGAATGCAGTAGAATAAATAAAGTTAAATAAAGTTTTCCTTAGAAAAATAAGGTGAATGTTTTTTGAATGCGTGAAATTCATTTTTTGATACAGATGTCAGATACGCATTACGTTGGCGTGATTGAAACAAAATGAACATTTTATGCCTCTTATCGTAATTCAACTTTGTTTTTAATTTATTAATGAACTATTTATTTACTTTCATTTGCATTTTAAAATGATACAAAATGTTATGCTCTATACATAGAAAAGTAAAATAGAAAATAGAAATGTATCTGTCATTTGAAAGCGAAGTTTCCGTTAAAGTGGCGCCAGAAACGTATCACCCCATGGTGCATATATGACATTTGTGCCTCTTTCTTACAACATGGGTGTGTGCATTTGCACCTAAATTTAGTTATTTAGCTCTTATTTTTGTAATATTAACTGGAGTTTGTACAATGTACGGTACTACTTGATTATTCTGTCGAGAAAAAAATTAATAGCAGATTATAGGAATAAATGTCAATAATCGATGATCGTAAGTATGATAGCAATTGCTATTACACGTGATACACGTATTTTTTTTACGTTATAAGTGCTTTTTAATTCGACTTTTAATTTGTATTTTTTATTTATGTTTATTGTTCTTTCGTTATTTAAAATGAATTTATGTAAATTTGAATAGTTTGGCGAAACTGGCCGACGTGTTAATCAAGTAGCACTCAATTTACATTTAAAATATCATATTTCACAAAAAACTCCCGGCACAAACCCGGATTTGCAAGATTTCCTTCCAATACCAATGCGGCAAAATCCTCGTTTTAGACTAGCGAAGTAATGCGCATTTTAAAAAATTATTTTCATTATTTTAAAACGAAAATATTAATAAATAAAAAAAAGTTACGGTACTTCTAGGTTATCCCGTCGACCAATTTCGCCAAATTATACAAATCGCCAAACTAATAGCCAAATTATACATGTTGACATAATTTTTATTTTAAATAACGAAAAAACAAATAATTAGTAGAATATTAATAAAAATAGTAATAAAAAGTCGAAATAAAAATCACTTAAAGACATTTTAAACACGTGAATCGCATTTAATGTCATTGAATGTGACATTCACGATCATCCATTATTGGCATTTAATCTTATAGTTTGGCGATAATTTTTTGGTCGACGGGATAACCTAGAAATACCAAAATTACTATAGCACAAAACAATTTATAGAATTTCTAAAAAGAAATTTAAAGTTAATAAACAATTTATTAATACAGAAACAACTATTGCTGGGTTACCATATCAGGCAAAATAACACCGTTTCGGCGATAGTCAGATACCTCAATGTGTATATAATATCTGTGCCAAACATGTTTGGAAAAAAGCAATAATCGTTATTTATACAGCATTTAAATACTGTAGTACAGTGAAAAAAATGTATACATGACATATACGCACCACATTGGCGAGTTTTTTTTTTTTTTTTTTTTGATGCCGAGTCGGAGAAAAATTGGTTTTCTAATACCAGTTACACATAGAGTTTACAATTGTTTTCTGTAATTTTAAATAGAAAATAACAATAAATTTTAAAAAGTTTAGTTAATAATTATAAAACAAAACTATTTATATCCTTTAAAAAATAAAATAAAAATTTATTAATAAATAAACAACAGCCAGGTTACTAAGTGAGGCATAAAATCGCCATTTTTTTTGCAGTCGCGCAAATGTGGCGCATGTATGACAAATATGCCTAGATTAAAATAGTTTATATAATTGGAAAAAAAAATGAAAAAAAAATTGTAAATAGACAATTTATTAATAAATAGACAATAACATCCGGGTTGCCATATCAAACAAAATAATGACATTTTGGCGTCAGTTAATTACCCAGATGTATATATGGTATTGGCGTAAGAGACAAATCGCAGCAACGTAGTGCGTATGAGATCTGTGACAAAAAAATTTTTAAAAGTTGCAGTTAAATTATTTTACAATATCTATGTATGTGGAAAAACATTTACCCTAAAATTTAAATATTATTCATTTTTGTGGTATTAATTGCTATATATGTATTTAAGTTAAATGTAGAATGTTTTCCTAAAAATGCTCTCACTCATTAAAGAAGAGAGAGAGAGAGAAAATAGTTCTTGCGGACATCGCTCCGTCTTGTGCTTTTTTTGGGTTTAGAATCGCATTGATTGCAGTGTTGGGTATGAACGCGCTCACTGAACGAAAACTCACGAGTTTCGCTCACTTTTTGTGAACTTTGAACTGAACTTCGCTCATTATTTTATAAACGAGTTTGAACTGAACGGAAATTCAAAAAATAGACGAGTTTGAACGAAAATTACGTTCAAATTTACGTTTAATTTTTTCATAACTTATTTAAAAAATTTCCAGACCTTAGTACACTTTTGTCCCTTTTTCAAATGCCATTTAGAGGCCTATACGAGCCTCAGGACGGGTTAAGTCAGGATATCACTTCTCTGGGTAGTATCCTAGTCTTACTTCTTCTGCAGACTCGGGTCGCGCCGAACCGGACCTGGGCTGTATACAATTTCGCCGAAAATTGATATATACAGTAAACTCTCTGTAGAAGGTGGACTGTGTAAGGCCGAAATATGTCACAATCGGAAAGATTTTCAAGTTCCTGCGAATCCGCAGACAGTAGAATTTGTCTAACACGGAATATTGACTTCTACGGAAAATTTTCAAGATACCGATCGATTCCGCTATAGCCATAGTTTATTCTAATCTTAAATTACCATGATTCAACAATTAAACTTTTCTTTAAAGAATAGTTCATATACAATGCTAGGGGGTGGGGGAAACAGTATTATAAAAGGTGCTACAAAAATTTGTATATGACGAAATCCTGTCTTAAACGAAACAATTTCTAGATCGGGGCAAAATGGATAGAATAATCCGTGTAAAAAAATCATAACACATTTGTAAAAGACGGCGAATTTCTTAATAAAGAATCTGTCTACAATGAGTTTTTCTAAGTTTTTTTTTTTTTTTTTTTTTTTTTTTTAAGATTCACCAGCATAAAAAATTTTATATTTTTTAACCTCCAATCCGTGGAAATGTGTTAATGTTATTAATATTTCAGATATTTAGATACAGTTAAGGACTCATTTTAAAATCAATTTAGTTTACAATGGTATATACAGAAATAAATATGGAAAGACCAATACTTTGGAATAAATGTGCCTATTTATGCAGTCCATGACACCTTTTTTAAATGAAAAACATAAGCATGAAAGGGAAACTGTAATAAGTACTTTTTAGAGTTCCGTATTTAAAAAATAAACGGAACCATTATAATATCTCCCTCTTGTCTCTGTCTTTTGTCTATCGCAATTGCTATAAGGTAAGTTAGCCCCTCCTCTTCTGTAAAATTAATACTAAGTTCCAAACTAGCAAAAGGGAGCAATTACTAAAGCACAATACTCAGACCAGCATTGTCTCGAAGGGTATGCACACAGACATCCAGAGAGTGCAATCGCGTGTTTGTGTCATTTTCAATATTGTACCGACCAAAAATATATGAAGTTATACATCGAATTGAACCAAATTTTTTGTTTAAGTGTATGACTATGACTAATTGGTCCTCTCTGAATTTAAAAAAAAATCCACCGGAAGGGGGCACTGCAATAGCGAATTTTATGCCATTTTCAATATTGTACCACCTAAAGGTTTATGTTCTAGAACGTTACGTTCTAGTAGTTAGTTCTGGAACTGAACTAAATTTTTGTATATGATTATTTTTTGGTAAGGCAAGTAGGTCCTCCCATAATTTGAAAAAAAAAAAAAGTCTCAAAATTTTGTAAATTTGGACAATAATATCAAAACATAAAAAAAGTGAACTTTTTAGTGAACTTCGTTCACTTTTACAAATGAGTTTGATTTGAACGAGTTCGTTTGAAAATTTTTGAGTTTGAACGTGAACTTAAATCACTTTTCAGAAGTTGAACGTGAGTTTGAGTTAGTTCGTTTATTTTGTGAACGTGCCCAACACTGATTGATTGGCGACAAAAGTAGATTGAAACACCCAATTGAACAAACAACATACAAATAACAATTAGAGCCTTTTTTAAAAAAAAATTAATTCTGCGAGTTTCTTCTGTAAAACACATGACGGGAAAATTAGATTAAAAAATATTAATACTTATGTTTTACCTAATGAAAGTTTTGATACGTTGTTTTCTTTTAATCTGGCTCGAAAGAAATAAATAGCCAACTATTGTGTCACTTCAAAACTTTCTTTCACATTGAGTTACTTTTTAAATATTATAAATATTCTTTTTTTTTTTTTTTTTTTTTTTTTTTTTTTTTTCGTTAAAGATAAATATTTTCCTTTCATAATATTATTTTGCATTAAACGGATTTTTTTCTTTTTATCATTATTTATTTTAAATCAATGAATTAACAGTTTTTTTTTTTCGAAATGTTTATATTATTTTCCATTAGAGAAAGCTTTTCATTTCTTTTTTGAAATATAATTATCGCCAAAAAATTAGTTGTTGCAACCCTTCCGTCAAAATTAACCGAAAAAAACGAAATTTAGTACGAAAAATCAGAGTTATCCCTGTATATTTGTATCATAAACCACCGCAAAAATATTTCCTATCGAATGATATAATCTGCAAAAAGATCCATCGGGTAGTTTTTGAAAACACTCGTTTGGAAGTTTCATAACTTCTGCTTTATAATATATATGATGATACAATGAAATACACTTTTAATGAGAAACAATAGTGTTAAATAAAAATATTTAATTAAAATACGAGTATGCTTTAAAAGAAATATTCATTTTCAAAGTCTATTCACTAAAACAATCGCTGGCAATTTATCCTTTTTGATGGTTATATTTGGCACATGGATAAGAAAAAAAAATCACTTAAATTTTATTAAATAAAGTCGCATTTTCTTTTTCTTTTCTTAAGAATGTCAAAGTTTATTTAAATATTTTAGGACATTATACATTAGGATATATTACAAGTATATTTGGATTTTTATTTTATTTCTGTCGCTAAACAATTTAATTTTAAACCAAATGTAACATCTTTTCGAACAATGTTCACAATAATGAAAGTTGAAGTACACGACAGATTTAAGTTATTTGTTATATCCAAATGTAAATTATATAAATAACACTTAATATTATGAAAAAAGAGGCATATTTAATTTATAGTGTAAACGCCTACCCCCCCCCCCCCCATTCATACATACTGTAAAATAGATTAAATCGGGAAGTCGCAAAAATGCTTACGTAAGTATTAGACAACGAAGCAACTATCGTTTAACAACAAAACGCAAAATAACATAATTTGGATGAGCGCAGGACCATCGCTAAGACTTTTTATTGGTGGGGGAGAAGATCTTAAATTGCCAAGTCAAATTTTCATATCTGCCAACTCGTTTTATGATTTTGCCAAGTTACCACACTTAGACAATGAAATACACTTCTTATTTGTAAAAAGTTTAATGATACTCCCAATTAGAGTTGTAACTTTTGCAAGTTCTATCGAAAATAGGAAATATGTTACAGTTTTTATTAAAATTTTTAATTAAATTTGCCATGAAAGTTTTAAATTTGCCAAGTGTAACAACAATTTCGAATCTTTGGGGGGGGGGGGGTGGCTCTCCCCCTGTCTCCCCCCCCCCTTAGCGAGGCACCTGGATGAGCGTTCTGTGGATGTTGAATGATTTGAGAAGATGTGGAGTAAACAAGGACCATTCCAGCCGACCATTCCACTGAAAACGTAATGGGCAATGCAGAAACAGATTCAGAGATCTTTGACACCATATTAGAAATGTGAACGCCAAATACATAATATCCCTATGATTCGTGTTAATTGTTTTTAATTATGTACTTAAAAAAGTTAGGATATGTTGTTTTTCTTAAAGTTTTTTTTTGTTGTTGTTGTTGTTGTTCTGTACGATAAATAATAATAATAAAAACTATTTTGTATTCTATGAATAGTTTAATGCAATAACAATTGTGGATGTATTAAATCGATATTACTTCGATACCACAACCCCAACATGTCTATTTATGCAAATTTGATAGATTAATAATGTAATGTATCGCTAATTTTCTATGGAAAACAGTGTTGATGTTAGAATGTCATAAAAATCTTTCGACAGCAAAGGGGAGGGGGATGTAACATTCGCTAATCTTTCCTTATAAGGGAGTACAAAATGACTAAAAATATGGTTACGTAATATTTGAATAGCCCATAACAAGTAAGTATTTTTAGAAATATTAAGATGTATGAGGTAAAAAAAAAAAAAAAAAAAAAAATGAGAATGGCACATCAAAACATTTTTCAATCATCTTCCGCATTGAATAGAGTCAGATATAAGCCAATCTGTGTAGGAATAATTCAGACTCGCTTCAACCCATTTGGTAATTTATTAAATTGTGACAAAGTGTCTGAATGTTGCAATTTGTATTTTTTTTCTTGTTAAAATCTCATGTTTTATGTAACATAGTGGATGAACACTTTCATAGCATCCCATTATTTCTTAAAACGTCCCAGAAGAAAACATGTTTCACTTTTTAAACTATTGCACAAGCGGTTCTTCTCTTTTTAATCGACGATGATACATCACAATAAGATTAACAGAACCATAACGAACCGGATTTTTAACACCTGCGACGGAAGTCAAGCTTCGGTTTCATTCCTGAGCTTCGCAAGTCAAGGTCAGTTTTGAACAAATTCTAAGACGAAAAGAGCTTCAGAGAAATTAAATTTGTTCAAAAAGAAAGCATTTGCACTAAAAGAAGCTTATATTTTTTTCAATGCATTTTTAAACATTTTCAGTGTACAATTTGATGTCTATAATGAGTTTGCCAGGGCCTAATTTTCATGTATGTGAATCGATTGTATAAGAAACTAAAAGTTATTAAACAACTTCATTAAACCTATAGAAATAAAATACATAAAAAACAATTACATTTTCAATATTTGATTGCATGAAGAGCTCTAAAGCTTTCTAACCTCCCTTCCCCCCTCAATCAGATGGCGCAGAACACATTTCAATTCGGATGAAATTTTATTCCTGCACCAGTTAACTTCTAGTTATCATTATGAGATGTGAAACACTGAGGAATTCGTACTGGCGACTTATTTTTTTTCTTATTCTATCAGTACCATTATATAAAATTCTTTCTAATATATTTCTTCTAAAGTGGACCTATTTGGTTCGAGGTTATAAAAATTGCATTTTTACCAATTGTTACGTCACATGAATGCTGCTTATTGTGCTTACCACATGCGGAAGATTACAGAAAATTTCGCTTCCACTTAAAAAAAAAATATCAGTAGTTTAACCCCTTCGCGAAGGGAACGTTTTACGAAATTTTTAACGTTTTGGCACAGGTTTTTAAAAACAAATTTGTGCCTTATCAAATCGAGAAAATGCTCCGATTAAATAAGACAAATTTTACAATAAAATTTTACTGGTGGAAAAAACACGGATTCTTAAGCCTTTATGTGGCACGTATACCTGTCGCTCGTCCCCAACGGGTTACCATTTATTTCCAGCTAATGTTCCATAAAGAAATGGACCCTATTCTTCAATTCCCTTCGAGATCATAAAAATCGCCATTTTACCAACTGTGATGTCACAGGAATACTGTCCATTGTACTAGAAAGTTAAAGTAATAATTATTGTGGGTGTCAGGGGGAGCTGTGGATAGCCGCATACAAGATAATAAATGCTCTTCAAACTTGTTTGCTGGTCATCTTGTTTACACTTTAAAGGGATTTGCAATGTTGTATTCTACGGAAGGAGGTTAGCTATATAGATGCATTATTCTCAAACATTAAGCTTGATTCCTCTGTATCTCCGAAAATTCCCTACATGTAAATTATGCAATCGAATAAAGAATTTTAGTTGTTTAAATATTTAAGAATGTAATTAAATAAGTAGTACTTAAATGACTTTATCATCAAAACTTTATGGTCTGAAGAATATCTTAAAATTATAACTGCTAAGGAAGAAGCATGCCTGAAATGAAATTTCTACTTTAAGGTCATTCTTATTTCACGTTTTATGCATAATTTTTGGAAAAATCCTTTACTTTTGCCATAAGCATGTAAACATAGAACGAAATATCAAGAGCAAGAAAAAACATCGAGCTACAAACCGTTACTTTTTTGTTAATACAGAAGTAATCATACACCAAGAACAATTACAAGACGACTGATGTGATCCGGTATATTAACAAAGAGCCTCTAAAATATTACAAAGCTTGTCTTTATTATGTGTAGTCTGAGAAAAAGTATCGGTGGCATTCTTTCACACCCCTCAGTATTAAATTCAACTAAAATGTCACTAAGTAACAACATACCCTGCAGACACGTCAAAAGAAAAAAAAAATTTTTTTCAATTAACTTTCATCTAACTTTGACAATTAACAGGTTTCTGGCTAACAGAATTCTATGCTACGAAAGGTCACTAAAAAGTATATACTATAAAAAAGAAGGCATCCGAGATATTTTACTGAATAAATATTTTTATTTTTGTCTGGAAGTTGACAAAGTGGAAATTTTTTTTTTCCCCCTTAAATAACTCCTTCCAAAGCGCTCAGGTGTTCATTAATATGGAACGGATTTTTTTTTACACGATTTTTTCCCCTCTTTACGATCTCACCTGTGTGAGGAATACCAAGTCTCTCTTATGTGTGGGTTTGATTGTTCAAGGCACACTCCCCACTTGTAAAGAATGTATTAAAAAAGGGGGGGGGGGATTAATGCTAGTTGTACGGCTATAAAATAAAGTAAGTGAAATCAAGGTGTGGCTGAATTCCGCAAACTAATTGATAATCATCGGGAAACTTAAGCGATATCATCTAACAAAGATAAAGAACAATGTGCGTATTAAAAAAGAATTGCACTTGAAAGATGTTTGACAGAAAGTCATAAACAAAGTATTCAACACATATTTAACCCCTTGATCTTGAATATATTTTGAGTATAACAAAGAAGAAAAGCATACAGATAGAAATCTATTTTGGCATATGAACGCGCATTTCATACATTGACCATTAAATTGATCCATTCTGAAAAATATAAATTCGTTAGTGATGTTTATGATTTACAGAATTTTACAATTAAAACAAATTCTTATAACCCATTATTATTTTCAAATTATAACTTATCTACGTCAAAGTTACACAGGAATATTTTCAGAGTTTTGCAGATTAAGAAGTGCAAATTTAATACAATACAATGCGAATTCAATAAGCAATACAATAAAATAAAATATTTAGTATATCACAGTAAATAAGTCTAGATTTTCAAAAATAATAAATATACAAGAAAGTTTATGAACAAAAAGATAATGTTTTGGTTCCCTACATGCCATAATTTATTGGCTATGAATAATAATAAAATCAATTGCAGATGACTCTCGTTAATTCGAAATTGGATAATTCGAATCTTCGCTTAATTCGAACAAAACATGAAGTCCCAAAATTTTCAATGGCAGAATAACGTTAAAATTTTTTATTAATTCCAACTCATTTTCACTTGACTTCGTTTAATTCGAACTAACGAAAATTCCGATTTTTCACTTTTCTTTTCTTTCTCACGGATTTTAGATTATTTGAATAACTTTCTTTTATTTTTGTGAAAATTGTTCCGAAAGAGTATACATATAATACAATGCATTTGATATCCACTTTCTTAGAGCCCTGTCTGTCTAATTTGCCGTCGACTGCTGTTGAGAAGAAAATACGGTTCGACCATACTTTATTTTTTTTTTAATGTTTACTTATAAACAGACAGTCCGAGCATATGTTACGTCACTTTTCAGTTGCTGAATTGTTTGATACTTTTTAGACCATAGATGCATTAAAAAAGTAAACGGGTCGGATACAAGCCTTAAAATTTCGATCCGTGCAGACGTAAATGAAAAATTTTATTTTGAGAGATACAAAAAACATTATACATGTTTCGGTTAACAAAAGATTTTTTGAATGAACCTATTTCTTAGTTTGCTTCTTTATCAACAAGAAGGTAATTAAGAGCTTTTACAAAGGTAACAAAAGTAATGAGACGTGTTGAAGCATAGCACCCCCCCCCCCCCCCCGTTTGTATATAAAGAGCAATTCATCAATGCAGCTTCTCACTTGACATCGAATCTACAATCGAAAACCACACATGCAACGAGAAAATTCAAACATTTCTGAATCGAGGTGCATTGGTGTGAACTAATCGTCTGAAATAGGTATAATTTAAGTTATATTATTTTATAATTCTTTATTGATTAAAGTAAGTACTTTTATTAATTCTTTAAATATACCATACTTTTTAAAGGAATATTTCACTTTGAATATAAAAGAATGAAATAGAAATCCCCCTCCCGCAGAATTATGTAAAAAATATTAATTGTACATCTTTTTAATACTTTCCAACAAAGTTTCAAAATGTTTACGCATTTCGTGTATCTGTCGCTTGTCCACATTTTATCTCCCGTAAATATACTCAGATTTCCATGCAATTGATAAAGGTTATTTAGGGTCACCAAAACAAGTTCGGGATTGTATATGAAGTATGTAGGATTAATAGTTCATTCACAGAGGTACTCTACTCTAAAGAATTCCATTACATTATGGCTTATGATGAAAAATAATTTGCAGAGTATTTTAATGACGTTACGTTATTTCAAATGAATTGAAACTTATATAAATCACTGAATTTCATTACAATTACATTAAAACAGAACAAATATGGAAACGTTTAATATCCATTTAGAGGAACATACAAAAGAAATCTATTACAGTACTGTCTTTGAGTAATAATTGCTAGAATGCGAGTTTTAAAATTCGATATGCGCTTTTAACTGTAAATATTTTTTTTGCATGATACTCGTTATATATAAATTCTATGTCTAATATACAGAGCTGCACAAAAGTATTCACGTACTATTCTCCATATTAGAGGAATTTTCAACTGAGATATGTGTGTTTCCAGTGTTAAATTCAGGTGGTTGCCCGGGGGGGGGGGGACATTCACCCGGGGGAAATTAAATAAATAAAAAATAATATATTTAACCTCATTAGCTCCCTTTTACATTTACAATCTTGTAAGTACATTTAATTTTGTAGCAAAATATATAAAAAGATACAGCATCTACTTGAAGGACTAGTTGGATCACTTAAACCAAACAACTTTGCGTTAAAAATGTGCAATGGAAGAAGCATAATCAGAAGTAATAAAAACGTCTCGGAGACACCAACTTAAGCTAGAGTAAGTAAGTCTTCAAAATTCTGAAAGAAGTCCTAAGTCCATCGTGGTAGGTCTCGTCAGCACATTTAAGAAATCTAAGTTTTCGTTAAGAAAATTTTAGAATTCTCAATTGATGAATCACAGTTCATCTGGCATAAAGAGGCACGCCAGGGATATAACATCTTTGTGATTCATGAGGGGTTAGATTGGAGAAAAGCATAATCGAATAAACGGCATCTTTTTCTCAGCTGGAGGTCTTTAAGAAAGACATGACTTGTGTAGGCGGACACGGAGCATTAATGGATAAAAAAGAAAATTACTTTCTTCAGTTAAAGGTTAACGTGTAAAAAAAATTCTTTGTGTGACTTTTTTTTTAAAATAAAAACTAAAGAAAGAATGTTTAAAACAACTTCTCGACAATTACTTAAAAAAAAAACAAAAAAACTTGAAATTATGTATTTGATATCTTAACCATTTACTACTGATTGATAATGAAACTAGTTGTTCGGAGCCACCGTAATATTTATTTATCACGGATATGCATAATATAAAATATGAAAATAAAACATTGTAAACTATTTATAAAAATGCATTGCAATTCCAAAATAAAATTTAAACGTATTTTATGCGATATTAGTTTACGTTGCATTTACATTTATTCTTTAAAAGAAAAAAAATCTGAAAATTTTTATATACTCTTCATCAGACCAATATATTTCGAAAGTCGAAGAAAATAGTTCCGGATGATGAATAAACTTTATCGCACTATTACATTCTAAGTACATACCAAATTTCAAGCCTTTCTTTCAATTTATTCCCCAAAGTGTTGGGGGAAATGGGCCAAATTAATACTTTTTATTTTCGAAGAATTTTTTTGGTGCCTATAAAACAGAAATTTAAAGTTCTTTTCCCATGTTGTGTCAGCAAAACTAATGCAGTGTATTATTAAAAGGCACAATCGTTGTTTTACGCAGTATTTCTGTATGTAATTAAAAAAAAATCTAAAAATGTCATTTATATGAATATTCCCCATTCCCGGGGTAGATTCGTGCACTTCATGGGGCACTGATACGTTTGGGAAAAGTAGATGGAAAATAACTATTCTATATTTTATATAGGAAAAGTGCTAGAAAACCATTTTATATTTATTTAAAAAATATCAAATTATTCGCAATTTATATTTGTAAGGTATGTTAAAACAATGAAAATTAAATGTATATGTATATATCTTATGTTGTGGCTGTTCATTGTACATTTGTTTGGTTTGGTGATTTTGTCACTTCAACCCCAACATTACCTTTTTGTTCAAGAAATATGAAAAAGTCACCAAATTTTCTGTTCATAAAGTGGACGAGATGGTCACTTATCATCACTAAAGCACGGGCAGACACACAAACCGAAATCAAACACTTTAACTTTATTAGAAAGTATTAAGAAGCATAAGAAGAGATCGACCAAAATTCGGTATTGTTTTCCATTCAAAGTATGAGTTTCTGTAAAAATTCGATTTCAGCTATAGTGCTGGCCGTTATTCGGCAGAACCGAAACTATCTGTATTCCAAAAATCACGTTTCTTTCTTTTTAAACCTTCAACACTACTCATTGATTTGATTTGTATCAGCTCAAATGAGCCACTCTTTATTGCTATAATGAATTTCACTGTTTCTAATTATCAGTCAAGAGTGACTCAAGATGCGAGTGCAAATTATAAAGGAACAAATGCATATAAGATTAAACTTCGGAGACTCTTTTCACTTGCTTGTTAAAAGCTGCAGACTTAATAGTACTATAAATTTTTTATTTTGAAACCGCAGTAGATTTTCGAACTCTCTTTGAGTATAGAGCAGAATAGTGTAACAAGTATGTTCTAGTATAAAAGCTGGTGATTTACAAAAATCATAATTGATAAGTCGGGGTATGAAATACTTGAATGTATTTTAATTAGATGAAATGCATATAATTAGAAAATCATTTAGTGTGATGACTTAATTAAATTTTACTTTATACGCAAATAAATTTTGGTCAGAGGCACAGAGAGGCAACTTGGTCATACATATAAATTATACGTATTGTTAATAAATAATTACATTTGTATTATTAAAAAAAAATGTAAATTTTCGTTTTTGACCAAAAACAGAAATTATATTTCTATTTTTGGAAAATTTGGATCTACCGAAAATTTCTTTCGGTAGATCCTTAATAAATGTCTCCCATATACCATAAAGTATCAATTGCAGACAGGAAATTCTTATAATTTTAAGGGATGCTCATTTGAAACTTTTATGAAACAGATAAATAGGGAAGGTGTGGGGATATATTTGGAATTTATAAATTTCCCAGGACTTATAAAGTTCGTAAAATATATTAGAGGGGAGGGATTACGTTCATAGGGGGGCTTACTTTCGTATTTTACGGTAATCATAATCAGCAGGATTCATGGTTGATAAATTTAGACAAAAATAGATAAATTTACAAGAGCAAAAGAAAATATTTAACATAAAGTTATACAACACTACTCCGAGTTGAACTTTAAAAACTTCATTTAACTACCGCCACATGGCACACCTAGCAATTTTTGGCACACCAAACAGAGAAGTGGATTCCGAAACCGCAGACATAAATAAGCTTCCGGCAGTGTACATGGCATCAAGCCTGAACCATCTGTCATATGCCTTATTTATAAGCAAAGAAAACTTCAACAGAAGCGGCAAAGATTAAAAGATTTCATTGATGGCAAGTCACTGCCACTCCCTTCTTCATAAAAGACAGTGAAAAGAGAGATCTCTGTTGTCTGCAGCGCTTGCAGTGCTTACTTTGGCCGAGATAAATTTGTTAAGAACAAAAGTTTCTTTTTGAAATGTAATTTGTAACAAGCAAGTGGATTTTAATGAGGTCTAATATCATGTGGCAAAATAGATATAAAGTCTTGGTTTGGACTTATAAAACAACCGGCTTCTGAAAGGAAAAAAATATTTAAAGAATATTAATGTATGTACAGAAACTATAAATTTATAGAAAATTTAATACCTTATGCTTCGGCTCAATGAGAAACATACAGTCAAATTTCTTTTACGAGGACGATTAAAACGATCAATTTATATGTTGTGAATCTTTCATCATTTAAACTATATTAAGATTTCTCACGCTTTTTATGAATTTAAAAAAAGGGATCACGGCTAATACGAGCAAAATAATTTCAATTTGATTTTCGGCAAAAAGAATTGAATTAGGAAAGAAATTCCTTCCTTATCAAACGCGATTCTCTCTTAGCAATAATATTTAATGTACATTCCAACTGTCAGGGTTGCGACAGTCGACTATTTAAAAAATATATATAGTATACTTCTATTGCAAATATACTAAAAAATTGTAAAAGCATATAAAATATTTTTTTCTTTTTAAATGGTGCGAAACAATGAAAAAAAAAGTCGCTTGTGGCAACTATACCATTTTACCATATAGAATTAAATAATTAAGGAGATCCCTTTCTCTTCCCATACAAAAAAAATTATAAGGAATGAGAGTTGTAATTTCCCAAGGGTACGAATAATTTTCAAGACAGGATTCGAACCTGGATTCTCTAGGCCAAAGGTGCCAATGCTCTGCAAATGGAGCTTCATGTACGATAATGACCTAAAACTTAATTCACACAGGTAACTTTA
Organism: Maratus speculifer; assembly: GCA_964019185.1. Lineage (NCBI taxonomy): Eukaryota > Metazoa > Arthropoda > Arachnida > Araneae > Salticidae > Maratus > Maratus speculifer. The sequence continues at coordinate 450,070,999 of OZ025289.1, forward strand.
ATGATCATAGCATTTGGTCAGATATATGAACCAACTCAACAGAGCAAATCGCAGATAGTGGAACTCCAGTAAACATTATGCAATTACATTTATTTTAACGCAATTATTTTAATTTATAAATAAATCATACGAGTTGTAATTTTCCAATTGGGTGAAGAACTTGGTGGAAGAGTGAATTAGTTTCTCATGATCTATACGGGATAGCTCAAATTACAGAGCATTGGTAATTTCAGCCATAGGATACGCGATTCGAATTCTGGTCCTAACATTTTTCGCACAGTTGGAAAATTAGAACTCATGATTTAATTACCAACTGGAATAATTGTGACAAAAGAAATTACTTGTTGATTAATAAGAAATTACTTGTTAAGAGTGAAAGGAAAAAGTCAAAAATAAAGACGTTTATGAGCTTTTAGCAATATTTAAAAAACTGAGGAAGAGAAAGAGCATAAAAAAACAAGAAAATTTGTTTCTCCAAACACCGGGTCATTTTAATAACCCTTTGCTCTTATTGTACCGTAATAAAAAAAGATATGTGAAATCAACAGCTTGAAAATTGACAGAATTATTGCAATGTTAGACTTTTCTAGAAAAAAAAAAAAAAGTTTATCTGTTAAATTATTGTACATCGTTCATGTCGCATGAAATTACTAGATATTTAGAAGCTTTGACTTCAATGCTGTGATTTTGTATTAATAAGACTAAAAAAAAAATAAAGATACCAAAAGATAAGCCTGAAAATTTTACGTTACCTTTATGCTACTAAATTTTAGCATCGAGATAATTAGAGGGTATAACAGCAATGATTAGTTCATTTGTGAGTCTAACATTTCCGTTATCTTCAAGCTGGGCCGTAGTTAGAAGTGAACAACAGAGAAGGCTAAAAAAAATGCAGGGGGGGGGGGGGGGGTCATAGTTTTTTTTTCCTCTCTGACGCAAAAAGATAAATTAGTGCACATTCACATTGTAGGTACTATGTTTCTTATTAAACTGTTGTAATAGATTCATTTTATGCTAAGAAAAGTATATGATGATGAAAATTTTAAGAGTACAACTAGTGCAAAATTAAACATGTTAATTTCCTATGTGCAAATAGGATGAGGGAGTGATGAAACTTATTTTAGTTACAATTTAGTAATTTTGAAAAATTCTGAAAGGGCCTCTAAGCTAAATTAGATTTTTGAACAAAATTGCATTGGAATTTTCGGAACAGAAATTCATTTAGTGACCTTGGAATCTTTTCCAGGTGGAGGGGTGGGGGGGGGGGAGGTCAATATATTTTTGGGGGAGCTGAGCTGCCCATAGTGCCCTCTTAGTCATGGCCATGTCTTCAAAGTACTAGTAACAGTTGATATGAGCAAATTTATAATTTCTCTACTTCTCGTATTGCCAGAGTTTGATTCCAAAATCATTAAAACAAACAAAAAAATTCCAAGAAAACAGAAAACAAATTCCATCAGTGATTGTATGTATGTGTGTGGGGGGGACAAAACTTTATGCTTATTTACCTTTTTTAACCACTTCTCCAATTTGTCCATAGTCAGCATCGTACGGGCAACGTATTTTTGTCAATCATGATTTATTATTCTCATCAGTAAAATTTTGTATTATTTAATCCGAGCATTTTTCTGATTCAATTAGGCAAAAAATTCTGATTTGAAAAATCGGTGATAAAAAATTAAAAAATCTGTAAAAGACATAAGAAAAATAGGCATTATTTGAAAGTATTTTTTGAAAATATTGATGAGCTGAGCGATTAAAATGTTACTTAAAAATGTAAAAGATGTCATTTTAACATCGTAAATTTTCATTTTAAAAGATATTGTGTGTTAAGTGCGTAATCGATAACTAAAGCAGTCTGATCACAAAATCAAACTGTTACATCCAATTTTGAAAGGAAAACAGCGTTATAAAAAGAAACTTTACTTTTATTAGAACTTTCTTTATTAACTTGGTATCAAAATCTTTGACAGAAAAACTGGAAAGATTTATTATAAAACGTAAAGCAAAAATGTAATAGATGAAATAAGATTATATGTATCAGTATGAGGCATAAGATGAGAAAATATCTCTAGTTATAAATTTAAAATAAAATTGGGCAACTTGAAACAATTTAATCTTATTACACACAGTCAAAAACAGACATATTTGTATTACATTATTTTTAGCATGTTAAAATAAATTATTCCATGCTGATTTAGTTTTAAAGCATTAAGTTACTTATGTTGCTCACGTTTACTTTCAGTACATGATATCCGTAGAGAAAAATATGTTCCAGATATTTAGAAAAAGTCTTATTTTTTCAGCGATACATAATCTTTGTGTTTGTGGATAATTAAATTATTCCATTAGTTTGTCAAAGTAAGTTTTACATTTTTGAAAAACATTTTTAAAAATGTTTCAAAATTTAAATCTCACTTTGCATTTGAAATAAAACGTAACTAACAGCTGAATTTTTAGTAATATATATATATATATGTGGGAATAAAGAAGTATTCAGCAATAAAAGATAAACTGAATGATTTAATGAACGTGATATCCCAAGCGAGACTCATGTGATGATGCGTGGAAAGAACGAGGTGTTCTATAGATTTTCAGCGATGGCGAGTTTGGTGGATTTTTAATGCAAAGCACAGGGAAGCTTGTTTATGCTGAATATTATTCAGTTCTACTGTTATATTTGAATGTTACGTATATATTTTATGTCTATTAACCATTTTATATTTTCAAGAATATTAGTTTTGCTTAAATCATAAGTTAATCACTTAAAATCCCATTATATATATATTAAAGTATATGACAAGTACTAAATTATTTAAATAGAGACTTACTTCTGTATTATTTTAAAGCAAGTATATGAAAAATAATTATTCTGCCAGAAACGCATATTTTTAGTGCTAAATTTCTATGGATTATTTCTTTCACTCCAATTAAGGGTTAAAAAGTGTTTTTCTATTCCTGGCTAACGTAAGGGTCATAACCCATGATCCACGGGCCACAAATGACCCACTTGAGGTTTTTTTAACGCTTTTTAATAAAGTTGTAGTAAAATAGATGAAGATTATTTACAAAATTCATTGTGAAAGATAAATCGATAAATGCGTATCTAAAATATTTTTAAATTAGATGAAAGTAATATAATTAGAAAATGTGTCGTTAATGAATTGATTTAATTTAATTTTGAATGAAATAAAATGCTTTGGTCAGAGGCAGAAAGAGCCAATTTCGGCAAATATGTATAATTAATAATTATATTTATATATGCATGAATTACTTAAAAAATTGTTTTGGACATTTTCGTTTGAAAATAAAAAATAGGAAGATTACCGAAATTCCGTTTCGATCCTTTCTTTCAATATGCTTTATGAATTTTTTCACGTGGTATAGATTGGTGCCTATTGAAAATACTATAGCCAAACACTTACATAAAAAAAAAAAAAAAAAAAAAAAAAATGATTCAATTCTATGCATAACTTCACATACTTTTAGGTGGTACGATATTGAAAATGGCACAAATATCGCTTTTACAGCGCCGCCTTCCGGCGGAATTTTTTTCAAATTCAGGGCGGGCCTACTAGCCATAGCCAATCACTTACACAAAAAATTTGGTTCAATTTTATGCATAACTTCATACACTTTTTGGTGGTAAAATATTGAAAATGGCACAAGAGTCACTATTGCAACTATCCCTTCCGGTGGAATATTTAAAAATTTAAGGAAGATCTGCTTGCCACAGCCGAAAGCATTCACAAAAAATTTGGTTCAATTCTATGCATAGCTTCATACACTTGTTGATGGTAGGATAGCGACATACACACACATGGACAGATAGACATTTTGTAAAAACATGATTTTTTGGAATCTCTGACCTCAAAAACGTGTAAATCAGTCGAAAAATGGAAGTCGAAAAAAATTTCGGTTACAATAATTTGTTCCATTGAAGATAGAAGAAAGTAAAAACACAGATATCTAAATAATCAGTTATGAAAAAAAAGTATGTTTTAAATCATTTTTTAAAAGCTGTTGTAAACAATGAACTTTATTTTGTCTAGTTAATATATGTAAATGCTCTGAGAAAACAGATAGAAGTTTTTTTAATTTACAAAAATATGCTAAATTATGGAACTAAAATATACAAAAATCTTGTTCAAGTCATCCAAGATTTCAAAAAAACATGATTTTACTTTTAAAAACCCGAGAAAATTATTTTTGAAATTTAAAGAAGTTATAAAAAATAACTTTTACTTGCTGCCTATCATTTATAGAAAAATTTGAGTAGATTTTTACCGCGAAAGTTATATGGCTTTTTCAAAGTCTAATATATCTCAAGTAAGTATTTTTATATCCAGAAAGCATGTTCAACAGATTAAACATACTAAAGTAACAGTTTAACATTATTTCGTCACAATAGCATGAAAAAAATTCAGTTATGTCAGCTGAAAATGTTTCTTGAGAATTGACAGAATCAAAAAACCGATTTTTAGGTGCGTTCGTAATTATGTAAATACGTAGCACCTATTGTTTTCGCTCAGTCTGTCCGCATATAACAACGCAAAAACTACCCAACCGAATCGTTTGAAATTTAAAATACATAATTATTACATAATTTTGTCGAGTCATTTCAAATTTTATGAAAATCGGATGGATAGATCAATTACAGGGACAATCAAAAGGATTCCGTTACATTACGGTTCTATGGAAAAAAAATGTTTCAAATGCATTTTAATGGTGTTACACTCATTTGAACTTAATAGAATTGACATGAATCTATGACATGAATACTATTGACATGAATCTATGAAAATATAGTAAAAAATACATTTTGCACAATCTGTGATGCAAAGAATATTTATTATTAAATTACAGGGCCACACAAATGTATTCCATTAAATAATGTAATACGGGGAAACATTGTTTGGGGCGTGTTTTAATTATATTAAACTACTTCACATTTTATGAATAAGATATACGTTAATGAAGTATAATAAAAATTACTCCCTGCATATTTACAGGAACACAAAGATTTCGACCACTATACTGTATCCAAAGTACGCTCTACTATATCAGCAAGATCTAAATATTTTAAAACTTCGTTATCGTACGAACGCACCTCATTTGCTACGCTTCACGTGCAATTTCCAACTTGTTTTTCGGTTGTAGAGAGAGATTAATGTATACTGTAAGAACTACTAAGAAATTTTTTCGAAACTTACGGGCAGGTAATAAAAATTAACTTTTATAAATTCTTTAAATTTCGAAAATATTTCTTTTTCTGAGGTTTTTAAAGATAAATGAACATTATCGAGTTTCAAGGTTTAAAGGGTGTCATGGAAGAGGTCTTTCTATATTTGCGTTCGCGATTATTGTACATTTTCGTAGATTAAGAAGCATTGGTCCTTTTTTACAGTGTGGTATGTACTAGAGCTGTAATAGTACACGAAGAAAACTTGCCAGGTTTTGGACATACTTATACGAAATATTAATATTTAACTTTTTAATTTTTCTTTTAAATATATTGTTCGCTTATATACTAGACCACATTTTCATAACGTTTTTCGGTACTACTCTGTTATCCCGCAGAACAATTTCGCCAAATTATACAAATCACCAAACTAATAGCCAAATTATACACATTGACATAATATTTTAAATAACGAAAAAACAAATAATTAGTAGAATATTAATAAAAATATTAATAAAAAGTCGAAATAAAAATCCCTTAATGACATTTTAAACACGTGAATCGTATTTAATGTCATTAAATGTGATTAAATGTATTTAATGTCATTAAATCTTATCGTTTGGCGATAATTTTTTGGTCGACGGGATAACCTAGTAGTACCCATTTTTTAAATACAATTCAATTTTCTTATAAATGGTCTGTGACAAATTTTTGTATGTCTCTAAGACTATGATCAAAAACGAAAAATGCTTTCTTTTTGCTCTAGATGACTCCAAAATATATAATCGTTTTCAGAAAATATCATTTTTTATTCTTGGCCAGCTCATATTTTTAAATTTTACTTGGAGTAACCAAAAAGACATATATATTAAAATATATTTTCGAGAAGACACGTCACGGAAATTTCTAGTTCTTTTTATTAACTACGGTCCATGGTTATATTAATGACTTCGATATACAACATCTTGAATATCAGATCTGTTTTTCATATGCCTGTTTTGCGTTAACATAAAATTTTATGCATTTTATTTCTTTAACTTCTTTGGTCCCTGGGTCCCCATTCGGGAACCTCTGTTCTTTTATTTATAAAAACTAAAGTGTCTTTTTTTAAACATTTTTACGTCATTTCTTACCAGCTGAATTCTTATTGCATTGAAATAAACTTCGTAAAATAAATTATTTTCATCAGAGTTTGCAAAATGCCTAAATATGCCCTAAAGACAGTGTGAACAAGAAGATAATTTATCCTAAGCATTTAACTTAAATATTTTTCAATTTTTTTTTTTTTTACAGGATTTGTAGATTATTTCATTTTTAAAGCTCTTAAATTTGTGCTTGTGTTGATTTCGGTTAATGGTTATCAAACTGAGATTATAAGGTGTTTGTAGTTTTAGATTAATATTTTTGAACTTAAATCCCTAGGCTCCTAAAGAACCAATTAAAGAAAAGATATTTTTCTGCCATTTACGATGTCTTTTTGTTTGAAATAAAATCAAAATATTTATATTATTATTTTAGCTTCGAAACTTAAGAGGTTACTTTTAAATGTTACTTTTAAAAAGAAATTTTTAGTTGAATGATGATTTAAAAAATATTTTATATATATATATCAGCAATTTTTAAACTGTGGTAAAAAGGCACAAGTCAAGTACAACCCAACTCAGACTGAATTCGGCTTAAAGTCAACTCGAATACTACACGCACTGGCCATTTATTTTTCGAAATACTTGAAAAATGTTTGGACGGCCGGCGAAACGTACCCAAATATAATTTTATTCTGTATTTTACTCCGTTAAAAATATGTTAAAAAAAAGTACGGCTTTTACAGAACTTTTTATTATTATTTGTTTTAATAAAACAATATTAAAAATAAAATTATATTAACATTTGAAAAAGTATTTCATACATCATTAATATTATTTCAAGCAAGCATTTGCAAATGGGAAAAAATATATATATATTTGTTTTCTTCTTAAGAAGACTCGAAAATATAAATAATCGTTTTCGAAAAGCACCATTTTTTATTCCCGCTCTGCTTATTTTTCTATGTTTTATTCCGAAAGAGACAGTTATTAAAATATATTTTCCCAATGTCGTGTCAGAATCTTGGTTTTTCGTTATTTTATAAAAATGGAACTTTTAGGAGGGAATAAAAAATTATTTTAAGCAAAATAATACTACACGTTCTTTTTCTTTACTTTTTATTTTTTCTGTTAACATTGTACTATGTAGTAGATTAAGTAAAGTGTGATTTTCTTCAGTGTAAAATGTCAATGTTTGCTTGCATAATATTTTTTACATGCCATGAAATCATAATATTTTATTTCATCAAGTTTTAGAACTCACTAAAAAGGCGGGTGGCGGGAAGAGCTTGAGAATTTAAATTCCAAATATTTTCAAAAATAAAGTATAAGTGTTGATTGTAGGGCAATTTGGCAGGATGCAGGGCCCAACGACTCTTTTTGACTATTTTATGTGTCCAGCGGCTCTTTACAAACTACTTTATGAACCCGGTGATCATTAATGCTCGATTTGACGCGCTCTATCAGTTAATTTTATTACAAAATACATCAATCGGCAGAAAGAAAAAAAAATTAACTTTCACCAATCGACCCAGGAAAAGAATAAAATTCGCCCGGGGGGGGGGGGGGGAGGGAGCGTGGGAGAGAATGTAAAATTTGTTGATTTGTCACGGACGAAAAAAAAAAAAAAAAAAAAAAGAAAAGAAACTTGTCGACTAAAACACATGAGGAAAAAAAAAAAAAAAAAAAAAAAAAAAAAAACCTGCGAAATTCACTTATCGGTTGTCCGAAAAAAATAATCAAAATTTCTTTTTCACCCCAAGGTTGGAAAAAAAAAATCATGCAATCGAGATTGAAAAACATTGCGAATTTTGGAAAGAAATTGGCAGGATTTAGCAAATGATCATGAAAACAAAAATCGCGAAATTCGAAAACAGGTCACGAGGAAAATAATCACAAAATTTGTCAGCCAATCGCGAAAAGAAAAAAAAATATTGCAAATTTAGTCGTTTCGTCGCATGAAAATATCGGGAAATTTATCAAACGGCCGTAGAAGAATTTAAAAAATATCTGAGTATTGGCATTAAGTCTCGAAGACAAATTCAGACTCACGTGTTATCAACTGTGTAGGAAAAAATCGCGAAATTCGTTGATGGATCGCAAAAAAGGATTGTGAAATTCATAGATTGTGAAATACATTACTTGAACGATTGACGAATTTCGCAAATATAAAAAAATACTACTGGTAAAAGCAGAATCTTCTCAAACCAGTTCAAAATGTTATTTTGAACAGGACAGAATAGCATTCTTTTTGAGAATAATGCGCCTTTTTTGCACAAAATTCTCAGCAATCTTACAACATTTTTAACCATCCTTTTTTTTTTTTAACAACATAATTTTTATTTTCATTTCTTCAGAACTCCCTCATACAATTCTCTCTTTTTCTCACTCCATTAGTATGTCATCAAACCTACTTTTCTTGACGTTGAAAGCATTCAGAATACAATTGTTTAACCCTTTCGGGTCTGGTGCACATTCATAGTGCATGTCTTTTCATTGAGTATCATTTTGGCTTAACAATTACTTTTGTCATAACTAAACATAGTGATGATAGCATATAGCTAGGCCTTTCTTATGATAATAATAAAAATAATAAGTAATAAAACAATAATAATAAAAATTTACTTATTTCTCTTTGCACGAGCTGGCTATTCTTTCATTTTATACGCATATTTCACTCTTTAAATTTAAAATATAGGTTACATTTCTGAAATAATCATATCTGATAAAGCGATAAAAAATATTAGAAAATTGTAAAGATCTGTTAAACCCTGTTGTAATATATTTTCAAACGTCTCCAAAAACTCTTCCTTAAGGCCCCTGTCTTCGCTCGAGGAGACGCTCGCATGCTAATGCTATTCTTATGGGGAAGCATTTTTTTTAAGAACTCTTTCGCATTTTGACATTTTTGAATATTTTTTTTCCATTGGATAGCTGAGGTGCACGTCGACAGCGCACCTTTTTTACTTTTTCAATTTTGGTTGCAGATATTTTTTACAAAGTTTGTTTCACTTTCAAAACCGGTTTCGAAACAAAGTGCTTTTTAAAAAAATATCTGCAACCAAAATCGAAAAAGTAAAAAAGGTGCGCTGTCGGCACGCACCTCAGCTATCCAATGCAAAAAATAAATAAATAAATAAATAAATAAAAATTCAAAAATGTCAAAATGCGAAAGAGTTATTAGAAAAATGCTTCCCCATAGGAATAGCATTAGCTCGCGAGCGTTTCCTCGGCCAGGGACAGTGGCCTTAACTTATTATCATACAAATATGAATTGAATAGTATACAAAATAAATACATTCGTGATTCTAAACAAAGATATAATCTTTAAACTTCGGTAAGTCTATTTGATTATCTACGATTAACACTAATAAAGTAAAAGTAACGTTGTTCTCAAAATAGAAAAAATGTCATATCCGAAAAGGTTAATTAGCCACAACAGTCAATAGATGAATAAACATTCGGAATACAGTAACAAAGCTGTACAGATTATTAAGGCAAAAGATGTCTAAATAATTTAGCAAACGCATATTAAGGGTTAAAATATATTTCTGCCATTTCCAACAACTGTTGGGAAAATATCCGAATTCATTTTGTAGAGCCCTAAAAATGTACATGTATATTACTCAGCATGATAAAGGTTAGATCAGTTAAAGTCAATACAGTTCATAGCACAACTTAACCTCATAAACATTAATGTAAAAAAATTTGAGTGCCCCTGTAAATAATTGAATGATAAACGCTATGGCCATCGCATTCTACAGCGAGCATCTTGTAGTGCTTGCATACGCATATAAATTTTATTATATTTGAAATAGTATCATTAAAATGCCTTACAAACGATTTTTTTTCCAGAGATCGTAATGTGACAATTCTTTTAAGAGCCCACACTACTGATTGAAAAAGACCCGGATGATAATGTTAAGTCTATGGAGCCGTTCTTTTCAAATATCTCGCTCAAATTTTAATTTTTTTTTACATTTTTTTTTTTTTTCATAGGATAGCTGAGGACGATCTACAACCGGCCTAGTTTTTACTTTTTCAATTTTGGATTAATTACTTTAACTTTCGAAACCGGTTTGATCCGGTTCTGAAATTGAAACTATCATAATATAAAAAATAATCAAAATCGAAAAAGTGAAAACTAGGCCGATTGTGGGTCATTCTCAGCTAACCTATAGAAAAAAATCACGTCAAAATATTAAAACTTGAGCGAGATATTTGAAAAGAACGCCCCCATAGACTTTACATTATCATCCGGGACTTTTTCAGTCAGTAGTGTGGCGTTTTAAGAGTGTCTGTAAATTAACCAATTACACGTAAATGCTACACAATTTATTTTAAATTGCCATAATAAACAGCAATAAGATACGTCGCATGGCAATTTGATTATATTTAGCTGATTTACAGAACGGACAATGAAACAGAACGACAAATTGAATTTATAAACCCCTTTTCGACTGTGTTGTAGAGGTCTGCACGGGCCCGGGCCGGGCCGGCGGAATCGTTTCGAATTTTCTAACGGGCCGGACCGGGCCGACAAACAACGTAAACGGGCCGGGCCGGGCCGGCAAAAAAATTGAACGGGCCAGACGGGCCGATAAAAAATTTTCGGGCCTGCCGGCCCATTCTGAACATTTAAGCAGAAACGATAAAATATGAGCTATTTTCAACGAAAATGGTTTTAACGAGAATAAGTATAAATGTGGACCATACTAGTTTGACAGCATCAATATAAAAATGCACAGTGTATCGGCATCGGAGAATTACATTATGTGTAACCCGTTTTAATATTTTTTTAGCTGACTCATGCAGGTCCGAGATCACGCTTGCATTGTTTTTCTACATATAGACTGGCCGAACCGGTAGACTTAATTATTGGCAGAAAACATGATTTGTAAAATTATTAACAGAGATAAAGAACTTATGTTAGCTTAGTCTTTGGATATATACTTGATGATTTTTAAATTAATTTCTCAATAATGCGAAAGTTTGACACATTTTCTGGTTGATTTTAAATTGTAAAATTATAAAAGTGATAAGCCAAACTATTGAAGGGATTTGAAATCGAATAGCATTTTTCATTTTTGGTAAATAAAATACTTGTATAACCTTGTTGAGATATAATAGTTTCTCAAATGATTGCCGGTTTTTCTCCCTTCCCTTGCTATTGCTTCTGGAAATTCTATTCAAAACGCTAATTATGACAGTATTTTATTTGTTTGCAGTATTCTTAAATTGCTTGTATCAAAAAATGGATATCGCCATTCGATTATATAGTTTCTGAATAAAGATACCTGCTTATCTTATGCGTTTCTGAGTAAAAAAAATGAATTTTGAAATGTATCAGAAAGGAGCTTCTTTGAATTTAAGAATGAATTTGGATTTGAAATGTATAATAAAAGGATATAGAAATATATTTATAAATCTTCTTTTATTAAACAGCTTCAAAATTAACAATGTTTTTAGCTTTCTTTCTTTTTCTTTTATTCTAAGCCATATATTAATTTTTTAATGAATCTTTATTCGAATGTTGAAAGTGTAAGAATCTAATCATTAATATTGTTTAATGTGTATTTGCTGTAAAATATACTGCAAAATCATTCCATAGATATGTATGCAGTATTCTTTAAAGGAATCTTAGTTATATGATTAAAATCTGAATTTTTTAGAAATCGTAGAAATTGTAACGGGCCAAAACGGGCCGGGCCGGGCCTGTTTTCGCTGATTTTTGTACGGGCCGGGCCGGGCCTAAAATATAAAAAATTAAACGGGCCGGGCCGGGCCCGGGCCGAACTTTTGAGTTTTACAACGGGCCGGGCCGAAATAACTTTCCTACGAGCCGGGCCGGGCCGGGCCTGAAAATTCCGGCCCGTGCAGACCTCTACTGTGTTGGGAAGTGTTAAAAAGTGTGCGCTAGGAAAATAAATATCTTTCTTTTCCTAGAATTAGTGTCTAACGAAGAATCTGTTGTGGAATTATTATTTTACCCTAAATTCTTTGTGGGTTAGCCAAATTGCTAGAGTTAGTCAAAAGTCAGTAGCAACATTGCTCATAACTGGAATATTTTTGGTTATGGCCTTGCAAAACAGCCTATCAGTAAATTAATCGATTACTAATTATAAAATGTTCTTATAAGTTTTAGTTTAAAATGCTTCAGTTTTTGCAATAAACTCTTTTTAATAAATTTGAATAATTGCTCTTGAAAAAAAAAGATAGTCTAAAAATATAATTGAAAAAAAAAATAAGTAAAATTATTTAAGCAATAGTTTAACAGTTTTAAAAATAATTTTTTAAAGTAAATGAATAATGTAAAAGTTTATCTATAGTGCGTTTTTTACATCGTAAAAATCTGTATTTTATCAATATACTATTTAAAATTTAAATAAAATTTGGGCAGAGTACGATTATTTTCACCCCAAAAACTAAATAAAATGAAAAATGTTCTGATATTGTCTTTTGAAACAAAGATCACATAAATGGCCTATTAAAAGTTTGTGTTGCACTATTCTGGTAAGTATTTTCTGAAATAAATACATGAACTGAATCTGAAAATCTGCTAATAGTCTTGTTCATTTAACAAACCAACATGCAAAATAAGATTACAATAACATTTGAAGTATTAGTTTATGCATTAATATATTCTAAAGCGAAAATATGCACAAAGAAAAATGCAACTTTTGCATACAAATATAGCAGGGAAAATGTTTTATTTCCAAAAAGCATCATTTTTTATTCCTTGACTGCTTATTTTCATGAATTTTTCTGAATAGTGGAGGAGACCGTTATTAAAATGTATTTTCCAGATGTCATGTCAAAATCTAGGTTTACTTTCTCTTTTTATTTTTGCAAAATTTAAATATGTATCGGACAAGGTTTGCTCTTTTAAATAATCTTTTAATATTTGCACATTGTTTTTCATCGTTTCCAGTGTATATAAAAAAAGTAAATTAAAAAAACACCACAGAGTATTATTTTTTTCCCCATAAAACATTATTTATATGCTACGGAGTTTTAATATTTCATTTATTTTACGGATAAAATACTGAAAGTTTGTAATATAAATAGAAACAACTATAAATAATATTTCCGTTCTAAGTATTTGTTGTATAGATAATTATATTTGCACTAAAGTGTAAAAAAATTATAAATATATATTTTTTTTTTTTTTTTTTTTTTTTTTGTTAATTCCGATTTTTCTTTTTCAATATTTTTCTGCATTAAAATATTGAATAGATATTAAGAGTTTTATGTTTCCAGAACAATTAAACCTCTAATTATTAACATAATCTACGTTTTTACACTTTAATAGAATTTAATTATTAGCAATTACAGAAATCATAAAAAGAGTAAATTAGCAGATTCATTAGTTAGTAAAATGCAGTAAAGTTATACAAATTAATATTTCGCAATAATTATGTAACACTGTATAAAATACTAGCAATATTTACATTTATCAAAATGGTCAGTAAGTGCATCTAATGTTAAATTGTTAACATTACTTAAAACTAATAATTATTCAACAATTAATCACTAGGTATATAATATATATTTTTATGCTTTAATTACTAAAGTTATAATTTATAATTCAGTATCCATATTAGAAGGAAAAGAGACAGGATATTAGCACTAAAAAAGGGCACTATTTCATAAGGAAATATCGGTTGATCCAAAAGTTAGGAAGAACTTTGAAAATGAATAATTCGAAAACGAATCAAGATACAAAGATACGGTTTGCACCAAACGGATGTAAAATAAACCGGGTTTTGTGTGGCAAAAAAAAAAAAAAAAAAAAAAAAAAATCTGTTGGCGACCAACAGATGGCGCTATAATGATTTAATGACCCAAAAGATGATTTACAAAATAAAAAAAAATTCCCAACTTACAAGCCAGCTTAATTACAATTAATTAGTACTACAGTAAATGTTCAATGTACTGTCTATCTTTTAGAAGTACAGCTGTGAGACGAGGCACCTCACCGTTCAAAGCATAGAGTAACATTTTGGCGGATGGCACCTTTCAGTGCTGTTAGCGATGCCGATTGATCGCGGCACATTTTTGACTTTAATAATCCCCACAGCGAAAAGTCCCAGGGTGTCATATCGAGAGATCTTATAGGCCATACGCGATTAAATTAACGACTGATAATGCGATCCTCCCCCAATATTGAGCGTAGCAGGCGTTACACAGACAGAGCAATATGAGAAGGTGCTCCATCTTGCATAAAGGTGACTGTTTGGAGTGCCTATCGTTATTTCAATTCAGAAATCCGAAAGCGCCATCTGTTGGTAGTTAATAGAACTATTCTTTTCGTAGCTGCACAAAACCCGATTTCTTTTCCATCCGTTTCGTGCAAACCGTATCTTTGTATCGTGATTCGTTTTCGAATTATTCGATTTTAAAGTTCGTCCTGACTTCTGGATTACCCAGTATATTAGTAATGTGTTTAGTAATAACAATGGGAAAAAGTAAATAACGTTTTACTATGTTAAATGAAAAAATCATTAATTAAAAATATATATATAAATTACAAAATTGAAAAATGATGTTAAATAGCATGATTTAGTGCATGTTTTTTCTCAATAAAATTCCACATTATTGTAAGGTCCTGTATCTAAAAAAGACTTTGATAAAAAGAAGTTTCACTTTTTTTTTTTTTTTTTTAAGGGCAGAATGTATTGTATATTTTAAAAGGATTATTAAAAACATGACCAAGAAGAAACAATTACAGAATTAATAAAAACAGCAAGTAAATAATTTCATTAGTTGTTAGCACAAATAACAAAACTAACAAATATTATTAACAGCTCGCTTTGCATTTGTACTAAGATAAATTAATGTTAATAGCCTTAATCTTAACTTACAGGATGTTTACAGATCTGCACGGGTCGGGTTCGGGCTGATTTCCAATAACGGCATTCGGGCCGGGCTCGGGCCTTACTTCTGAAGACTTGGGTCAAACCGGGCCGGGCCTAGACACTGATCTTTTCCGGCCGGGCCCGGTTCGGGGTCTTAATTTTTTTCATGTAGTATCTGGCCGGGCCTAGCGTATTTTTTCCGTACGAAGCCGAGACTGATTTCATTCTTCCTAGTCTTCACGTACCAAAATAATCAGTTCCTGTTGAATCACCCCGTATGAAAATCCTTTTTTCGACGTGGTCAAGTCTGTTCATAAATCAGTAAAATTTGGCTTGGTCCAAAAATTTTTGCAAAAAAGGCATGTATTTTTAAATCGTCAATATTCAGCAATTAAACATTAGAATTCATTCTTTTTAAAGAATCATAGATTACTAGACGTTTTAAAATAGATTTAAACACATAAAGAAAAAACATGATTATGACGAAATTTTATTTTAAAATGAAAACAGCAAATTTCTTTTTAACTGTTTGTCGATGCAAAAGGAATACAGCAATACGCGATAAATATATATATATATATACCGACAGACGTTGTCCTTCTTGGCACCGACTCCAGAAAATCAAATAAATGTACGTAAATATGGTAATACGCACGATAAACACTACGCTCTTAATTTAATTTCTTATTACAATTATGTAAGGAAATTATTTTTCACTCTTCACTACTTTTTGAAGTCTGTTCAGTAATTGATAAAAAAGTTTATTTTTCTCTTTTTAGTTAAAATTTAACGATTTTCTGAAGTTAATCAAAATTATAATACAGGAATTATTATTGTAAAGCATACACGCTTGTCAAGAGTGGGGTTCGAACACGCGATCTCTTTCTTCAAGAAGTTGAGCTTAAATCTGGCGCCTTAGACCGCTCGTACATTCCGTCCGCACTCTATTCATCGAACATATTCAACACTTTTAATTAGCGAAAAATCACTAAAAATTAGTTTTTGCCTAATTACTAAAAAAGTACTGAATCAATTTCGACGAAATGTGAATCTAAACCATTCTCGAATCCATTGGAACGCACACACAAATTTTCATTAAAATCGGTCCAGTCGTTTAGGAGGAGTTCAGTGACATACACACGCACAAAAGATTTTTATACATAAAGATGAGCATTGAAAATTTCGGTTTTTGCGCCGAAGACATCGCCAAATTAGGAAAATGTGAATTATCTCACGAACTACTAGATTTAAACGAATTTGCTTAATACCATTCGATTCAGAATGAAAAAATACACAAAAATATGTTATCAGTTGAAAAATATCTACAAAAACCGATTTTAAAGGAATTTTATAAAAGTTCGTTCTTTTTTCTACTCATCTTAGGGGTGAAATTTTCGAAAATCCCTCCTTAGCGGCACCCGATGTCATAAGAAGTATTCTTACCCCAATTTTCAAGATTTTTGGTTCGGTTGATTTTTTTGTGCTGTGATTAATACGAAATCCAGATTTTCTTTTATATATATAGCACTTTCACTTAGCGAAAAAACACTAACTATTAGTTTTTGCCTAATTACTAAAAAAGTACTGAATCAATTTCGATGAAATGTGAATCTAAACCATTCTCGAATCCACTGGAACACACACACAAAATTTCATTAAAATCGGTCCAGTCGTTTAAGAGGAGTTCAGTTACATACACAAGCACAGAAGATTTTTATATATAAAGATATATATATATATATATATATATATATATATATATATTAAACATTTGCATCTGCGAAGAAGGGACGTATTTTTTTCTTTCCAATGCGATTCAGTCTTAGAAGATTTTACTTTTACTGTATATCATTTTTTAGATTGTCTCCATTACATGGAATATGGATTAATAATATACTATTTATAACTGAAACATTTACATACAACAGACAAAGGTTCACAAAAATGTAAATATCGCAACCTACGACACTTCTGCATAAATGGAGATTATAAACATGAAAAAGAAAAGAAAAGTCTAAGATAAGTTTTTTTGTCAAACTCTTCCGTAAGAGTTAAGATCAATGTTCTGTTGAAATTCTTATGAGCCGGGCCAAAATTTTAACTTTCGGGCCGGGCTCGGTTCTGGAAATTCAAGCCCCTGCACACCTCTAGAATGTATGCTAACAAGGATCTTTTGATGTGCATAAGATTTTTAAACCAATTGTTTTTTTTCTCTTCTACATTCTTGTACAGCAGATGTGGATTATATGTTATTCTTCCATTCTTCTTTAGCTCTAATATTTCGTATAAATTTATTATTGCAAAAGTAAAATGAGAAAACAAGATTCTGAATATTTGCTCGCTTACTTTGCAGACATTTATTATACTTGCCTTTATTATACTTGATTTTATATATATATATATATATAAAAGAATTAATAATCTGGTTACTTAAAAAGGAAATTAAGACATAAAAAATTATATTAAATTTAAATAAAATGTTTAAATGAAAGGCTTTTTATACCTTTACATACTTGCTGTATTTCATGTTCCACAATTCTCAGGAATTAAGTTTAGAGAATTTTTTTAAGCTATATATTTATTTTCATTTATTCAGAAGGAAAAAAAACATAGAAAAATTCCAATTTAATCTTGAATTTTATTACTTTTACGTTATTTTAAACATTAAAAAAAAATATTGGATTTTAAATGAATGATTTAAAAAAAAATCGGTTGATTTAAATCAAGATTTAATCGCCAATTTAAATCAACTGTTTAAAATCGTTAACACCGTAATTTGTACTAGCTTAATTCTATAAATTACGGAGCAAATAATCTACATAATAAAAAATATTTATTTTTAGAAATCGCTCTTAATTCATTTTGCGTGTGAGGGGGAGGAACATTGTTCAAGAAGTATCTAGAGGCGGCACATAAAAACATTTAAACAAAATTTCTTAAAAACATTTTCTACATAAATTTGAGAAAATTTTCATTAGTTTTATATAAGAAAATTTTAAACGGGCCGTTGGAAAAAATTTCCCTTAATGTCACGTATGCATATAAATTCACATATTTTATCATTACAATAAACGATGCCTGTCGATGGGAGGGTCAAGGTTGCTCTTCTAAGTAATATTTGATGGAATATTTTACGATTTTCGGTTAGGTTGAAAAATAATGATTTCAATGTGCTTCAGAAAAACAATCAATGTTTTGTTACATAAATATTTTAGATGTGCCAAAACCTCACTATTTTATTTGATTAATTTCCAAAACACGATTCTGAAAATTAACATATTTTTTATTAGACAAGAATTCAAAGTACAGCTAAGATTGTAGCAGTTATTTAAGATTTATTAATTTAAAACAACTTGCATTAGAGTACTTACAGTATTTTAAATATACAATGATTTTTTTTTTAAATAATGTTTTATTTAGTAAAATTTAAAGGAAAAGAATTACCCACAGCATATTTTGTCTTAAAAGAAACAAAATAAGATTACATTAAAATTTGTAGCAATGTTTCATGCATCATTAATATAATTTTATAGAACATATTTGCAGAAAGAAGAAACTTGTTTCGTTCAAGAACACGCGGAAGATGTATGATTCTTCCAAAAAGGTCTATTTTTTACTCCTGCTCTGCATAGTTTCGTAGGAAAAACCAAAGAGACATTTATTAAAATATATTTTCTGGATGTCATACCGCACTTTAGGTTCACTTTCTTCCAGTACTTTAAAGAAATGAAATTTGTGGGAAACAAAGCTTGTTTTTTAGATGCGTCCGTAACTAATGTAAATAAGTAACACCTAAAATCGTCGTTCAGCCCGTCCGTCTGTCTGTCTGTCCGCATATAACAAAACAAAAAACAACCAAATAGTTTGAAATTTAAAATATATAATTGTTGCATAATTTTGTCGAGTCATTTCAAATTTTATAAACATCGGATGTATAGTTTAATTACAGGGACAGTCAAATGTATTCCGTAACATTACGGCCGATGGAAAACAGTTTCAAGTGCATTTTAATGATGTTATATTCTATAGAACATAATAAAATTGATATGCATCTATGAAGTATATTTTAAAATATACATTTTGTAGATTCCTTGGTGCAAAGAATATTTGTATTAATTTACAGATCCACACAAAAGTATTCCATTATATAATGGAATATGGGCGAAACATTGTTTGGGGCGCGTTTTAATAATATTGACTATTTCACATTTTATTAAATTGTTAAACATTGCAGAGGTTTATTACAAAGTTACTTCTTGTATAACAGAAACTCGATAGTATTTACAGGGACACACAAAAGATTTCGGCAACTATATTGTATCCGAAGTACTGCATATTTTTACTCCAAAATTTGAATATTTAAAAAACTTCCTTATAGTACAAATGCACCTCTAACTACACTGATTAATCTTTGAGTATCGAATATAGTCGAGCCAGTTATGATCCGACCCACATCTCGAATTTTTGCTTTGAGTAAAGCAAAATTAAAGACACGAGAAAAAAATTCGTTAGCACGAAACCTGATCAAAACGATACACTTCATATCGAAGCCATAAATTCAAGCTCGAACCGAACGGAAGGAAAATTAATACATAATTTAATACAATCATGGAAAAATAGTTGAAAATGGAATAATAGTGCCTTGTAAGTTATGGTATGTGTTTATAAGTTTAACTTAAATTTTGACTGCTATATGGCGTGTATAATTTCTATAGATCATATGCATGGCTTCACGAAAACAAGAGTAATCATTACTATATCAGTGTTAGAGATTTACTCGGGGCTGAGTTTGACCCATAGCTGCTTCGGCCCAGCTAGATAAAAAAAATTCCAATGGGCCGGCGAATTAAAGAGAATTTAACGGGCCGGGCCGAGTGGATTAAAAAAAAGTCAGCAGGATCTAAAAATATAACACGTTGAGTTGTACGTCAGTACGTCGCAAAATATGAAAATGTGTCAATTTATTTGGTTAATTTTTTTGGCCATTCCTGCACCAAATTGTGCCGCAATTTTTTCACAGGATAACTTATAATATCGTTGCACTTTACAGACTTTTACAGTTTTTTTTTTCTTTAAAAGAATTGTACAACGAGAATTGTATATCATAACCTAAACGGAAAGACAGACAAAACAGACTTGGCATTCACCGTTTTAAAAGGATCAAACTAAGCCAATAAAATGCTAACAGTTTTCAATGGGCGTGAGTAAGATGAGTTTAACTATAAATATATTGCATGAGCCATGTGCTTAGATTGACAATCTCAGTACAGAAATACAGTGAAACTTCCTTTTAACGAAGTTCTTTTAAGAAACTTTCCTTTAACGAAGTTCTTTTAAGGAACTTTCCTTTAACGAAGTTCTTTTAAGGAACTTTCCTTTAACGAAGTTCTTTTAAGGAACTTTCCTTTAACGAAGTTTTCTACTTAATGAAATTTTCTGCTGAACCTTCACTTTGAACTCTAAAAATGTAAATTAATCTTTATATTACGAAAAAAATATTCAATGTAATTAAGTTTATTCCACATTCGTGCGTGTAAAATATTCAAACGGTGAGGTTGCTGTTGCGTTGTATGTATGAATTCAGAGGATATTTCAGACGATTGTATGAAAATTAAATTATTTAATCATTTGCATTTAAAAAAGAGAAATCCTATACCTTCGATACAATAAAGGAGATTCCAGTTAGAGATTTGCACGGGCCCGGCCCGGCCAGCGGGTCTTAATTTTTTTTCCGTACGAAGCCGGGATTGATTTCATTCTTCCTAGTCTTCTCGGACCAAAATATTCAATCTCAATTGGATCATCTCGTATGAAAATCATTTTTTTTAGCGTGGCCAAGTCTTCCCATCAGTAAAATTTGGCTTGGCCCAAAAATTTTTGCATAAAAGGCATATCCTTTTAAATCGTCATCATATTAAAATTTATTGTTTTTTAAAAATCGTAGATTTCTAGGCTCTTTACAATAGAGTTAAATGCATGAAAAAGAGCCTGTATATGACAAAATCTTCTTTTAAACTGAAAATGGAAATTTCTTTTAAATAGGGATGGGACGAATATTCGGCCACTATTCGGTATTCGGCCTATTCGGCCCTTTTGCCGAATATTCGGTTGGCCAAATATTGAAGGCTTGTTGACCGAATACTTCGGCCGAATACCTGTAGCCGAATATTTAGAGATCTTGCCGAATATTGCTAAAATCTCGCCGTATAGTGAAAGATATCTTGCCAAATAAATTTCGGATTTAAAGAATTTCATTCTTGCAATTTTTTTCCCCTCTAATCCAAATTGGCTACTTCATTTATGAAGTCATTCTCACTCTTAGTTACAAAATACAGAGTTATTCAGATACTAAAAAATATACAGCCTTTCTGTATTTCCTATAAAAGTTAGCGATATTCTGGAAAATGCTGCCCAAGTTGGAGATTTAATTGTACGGGAAATGTCATCATTAGAGAATGATATATTACAATTCAAAATATAAAAATACTGCCTTATTCTAAAATGCTCGAATATTTATTAATGTCTGCAAATTCCATGCACATATAAAAAAGGCTCTTATGAAATTCATAACTTATTTTCTATAAAGTAAGAAATGAAAAAAATTATTCACTAGGTGTGTTAATGAAGATTCATTTTCAAAATTAAATATTATATATCACCATTCCAAATACAACGGTACATCTGAAAGCAGAACTGGTGTCAAACTCGATACACATTAGATGACACAACTTGCTTTATGAAGATGGTTTTGTAAATATTTTAATATAAATTCTAAATACTCAACAAAATAATTTTTTCATTCTATAGTTTTCACTTTTAAATAATTATTTGCATAATTACTGACTTAAATATATAACATTATTATGTATATATTTTTAATTTAATCTTCCTTCCTTCATATTGTTATCAATTTCTGTTTATCCTTTTGATGCTTGTTGAATAAGTGGAATATTGAAGTTGAATATTGTATCTGCCGATTCAAATGTCAAAGATTTTGTTAACATATGCATTCTACTTTAAGCATAACCTTTTGCTTTAACGTAATTTATAGTTTAAAGTTTTGCATTTGATTTCAGAATAGTCTCTTTCTTACAAATTTGCTTATCACTAGGGACACAAACTCTAAATGATCAAATTTACTTCATTAAAGGTTATTTCAGAAAATATGTCCTTGTGAGTTCTGAGAGAGAGATTAAGAATATTATTGATTTTGGATACAAGAAGTATCAATTGATAGTAAAAGTGAAGTACATTCTTCATATTTTAATAAAAATATTTTCCCATCTTGACTTACTGAAAATCAATTTGATGTCCATTAGAATAAAGGATATAATGCAATTTCATAATTTTTTTGTATTAAAATAAGTTTTTCAAATTTAAAAATACATTTAAAAGCACATTTAAGAGTAATAATTATTAATGAGCTCCTATTTTTTAAATTATATATAATCAAAATTTATTTTCTTTATTGGAAAAATTTTTTTACTATTCGGCCGACCGAATATTCGGTATTCGGCCAAATCACTATTCGTCCCATCCCTACTTTTAAACTTGCTTTAAACTGTTCATCCATGCAAAATGACTACAATAATACGCGAGAAAAAAAAAAAGTATATATTTACACCTGCTAAGAAGGGAGATTGTCTATAACATTCTCCCTCCCCCCCCCCCCCCCCCATGTGATACCATCTTAAGATTTTACTTTTACCATATATCATTTTTTAGATTTTTATGTCTCCTTTACATGGAATGTGGATTAATAATATTAATGATAACTGAAACATTTACATAAACAAGCAGATGTTCATTAAAAACAAATATCGCAGCCTACAGAACTTATGCATAAATAAAGATTATAAATATGAAAAAAAAGACCAAGATAAGTTTTTTTGGTCAAAACTCTTTAGTATGAGTAAAAATCAATGTCCTGTAGAAATTCACTCGGACTGGGCCAAACTCGAGTCGTGTTTTTAGCCAGTATATCTGGCCGGGCATGACCGAAATTTTAACTTTTATAACCGGTCGGGTCGGGCTAATATATTTCTCGTTCCGCCGGGCCGAATTTTTTTTTCTGTGGACCGGGCCGGTATCGGGCCTGGAAGTTTCGGCCCATGCAGACCTCCAATTCCAGTTCCCCTAAAATGTTACAGATGAACTTTTCGCATATTTACAAAAGTGCAAAATTTTTTATGAACGGTTTTTCTTATAAGAAACTTGCTCAAAGTAATATTAGACTTTTAGAGTTAAGGATTTGGTAAACTTAGAAAAAGGGAAAAGGTGCAATACGCTTAGGTTATAACATCATTCCAATTAAATTTTTCTCAATGCTTGTGCAACAATAAAATGTTAATAAACATTGTTCTAACTTTTTCAACAAATATTAGAACTTCGAAATCAATTTAATATTTTACATAATTTATGTGACTCGCATGGAGCGTTCGTGGGTCACAAAAATTAATCGCAAAATACAAGTGGAGAAATACTAGTTTAAACCACAGTTTTATGACAAATTTCATTTAAGAAAAGAAAGAAAAGAAATACAATTTGTTCAGAAGCAGTGATGTAATACTGAAGAAAATATCTTACCAGCATCTTTCATGTAATTTCAAGAAAAGTAATATAACGCACAATTCTTACCTAAAATTAAAAAAATAATAATAATATAGGTACAAGAATAAAGATAAAAAAAGACATTAAAAAAATAATAATATAGGCACAAGAATAAAAATAAAAAAAGACATTAAAAATAACACTTAATATATATAAATTTCAATTTATATTTGTTTATATATTAAGTATGAGACTTCAATTATTCTTGACAATATCTAGTTTTATTCAATATAAATTTTAAAATCCATTTAAAGTTTTTTCCTTCAAATAATTTGTATACAAAATAGCATGTAATAACTGCAATTCGAACGTATCGTTAAGCCGATGTACGCGACAGCACGTAATCAATTTTCTTACCGACACCATTGTCATTTAAATGATGGAACCAGGAATCAAAGTTAAATTTGATATGTTCCCCAATGAAAAATGAATTTGTATCGAGTTTCATTTAGTTTCGAAATGGAAATTGTCAGATGAAAGCATTTAGAAATCTATAAATCTTCATTTCAAAACAGATTGCTATTTCAAAGTGCATAAAATTGTAAATCCTTCAAATGAAATAGTTTTGAATAAACGGCATTTTGAATAAATAAATTCTTGTAGATATTGGATGAGATTTTAAAAAGTGCAACAACAATCTTAAATTTTTTTAAATAAATTAACTAAAATCTGATGAGCTGATTTTAGATTATTCAAGAATAACCGAACGAATAATTAAAATGTTTTACTTACATAAATATTTTCTTTTGTATTGACATATTTCATTCAACATTAAATTCATTAAACATCTAAATATCGTATATTTTCAATTTTTACACCATTAAATAATGGGAAAAAATAGTGTTATTTTACCAGCAAAAAATTTAAAATATATATTTTTTTAATTTTTCAATGCACTTTTTTTTTTTTTTTTTTTTTTTTTTTTTGCTTTATTTTTAGCAATATTTTTATTTTGAAAGAATATTTTAAAGCCGGGGGGAGGGGGGAAAGGGAAAAAAAAGAAAAATATATATATACATTTTTCACATAGAAAATTGATCCAAAATAGAAAAAAAAAATGATGAAATTAACGAAATGAGATTTCGTAATTCAGCAATATCTATGGTCTGAAATGGAATTTAAAATTTGGTTTGGCATGATATATAAAAATCAAAATGCGCGTGTTGCATGGAAAATATGACATCTTTGTATTGAAGTGACATCGGATAAAATTTAAAAGTTTGTTTTAAAAGTTTAAACTTTTAAAACGAATCTTAAATTTACCATCGAGTTAACTTTAAACTAACTTTCTTTTTAAGAATGCTCGTGCTGTCATTTTTCTTTACTTTCGCATTTTGTTATGTGCAAGAGATTTTTGATGTGTGCAATATATCCATCAAAATCAGAAAGGGGTGTAGTTCTGACTTACATTTTAAATGACAACGATTCACGATGAAATTTCAATGTTACAGTTTTCATCGCTGCAATTTTTTAATATTCTAAACCTCTCACATTTTCAATTTTTCAACCATAGTATAGGAAGTGAAACAATTTTTCGTAACGAAATTAAAGCTACTATTATGCATATCTGCTGAAATTAAGAAGGTATGTACATAGAAGAATTATATTTTAAAATTAACATATAATCAAACAATTGAAATTTTTACACTGCCAAACAGAAAAAAAAAAAAATACTTTGAATTATGATTTGTTTGAAAACTATCTAAATATACTGATAAGCTGTAGTTTAAAAAAATCAAGTGTAAATTATTTTCAAATTTATCTCTTGCACATGAACCTAGATTACGAAAGTCTAATTCAAACAAAAACTACCTAATCAAATAGTTTGAAACTTTATACATATAATCGTTGAAAAATTTTGTCGAGTCGTTTCAAATTTTATGAAAATCGAACCTTATTGCACCTAGTTAATTTAACGATATCCCATGATAGATAATGAATATAAGTTGCTATGGTAATTATGTCATAATTAAGATAGAGTCATTATTTCCGCAGTGCTAAATTTTATGCATACATTTTTGCATTAGAATGCAACAACTATCACAGAAAGATCTGAATATTTGTAAATCTAGTTACAGTACGAATGTATCTCATTTGCTACGTTTGGAGCACAATTTCCGATTTGTTGTTACAAATTGCAACATATGTAATCCGTAAACTGTTCATGCAGGTGGTCCACTTTAAGACTGTTCTAAAATTCAAACTACATGCGCGTAGCCAGGGGGGGGGGGTGCCTTGGGTGCCGGGGCACCCCCCCCCCCCCCGATCGCGCAGGCCCAAGCTTGATTATTTTAAAAAATAGAAATTTATAAAAGAAAAAAGAAGAAAATTGAAAGCCAAGTTAGTTCAATAGTTACTCAAACTAACAGTCTATATTTTGAAATGTAATAAAAGAAAAGACCCACATTCTTTTTTTTTTTTTAATTATTTTATTTATCTTTTATAAAATTAGAACATTTACTGGAATCTGTATTAGTCACAGTAAGTAAAAAAGTTGTTTTTTTAATCCCACTTTAATGTCTTTTGTTTATGGAAGTTTTTTTAACGACGTTCTTTCTCATGCATGTTTTTGCAATTCTTTAAGAAATTAGCGCAAATTCTCGACAAGGATAAAAACTATTTATATCTTTGCTTTTCTAATCTAAAATCTAGATAGGAACCAGAAAAAAAAAGGAAATACAGATATGAAATGATAATTCCACCGTGTGATTAGGCTGGGGAACGGAGGGGTCTCACGAATCTGCTTCCTTCGAAAATCAGAAATAATGATACGCAAAATTCAAATAAATATGGGGAATAGAGATCAGATGGGCTCAGCCCGGGCCTGATACGGTCTCGGGCTCAATTTTTATTCTAATCTTCGGGCTCGGGCTCATTTTTTCTGAAACCGAAAAATTACATTTATTCATGCGTAAAAAAGATTGAAAAAAATGTCCATTTAAAATTGCGTACTTATTCCTTTTCACATAAGTCATTTAGATCAAAATAACGGGGAACTGAAGTAGTGTTTATTTATTTTAGCATTTCCTTGCTATTTCAAATGAAAATTTGTGATAATTACAGATTTATGTCTACATAATTTCCGACGACGACCTACTGAATGGCGCCAATCAAAATAAACACAGATATGAATTTGCTTTTTGTTGGCTTTTCGTTAGCATATATTTTTTTAATAGGATCGTTTATTTATTTATTTATTATTTAGTTACATAACGTGAAGATAGTACTTTCTTCTGTTATTAATAGACGAAAATTAGCTGGAGGTTTGCAAATTGTTTAATCTTCTATTGTGCACGAGTCATAGTCGTTTTTAATATGAAAATTAGTGGTTGTTCTATCTATTTGTCAACATGAAATCTGTTCATGCTGAGGACGATATGCATTTTCGAAGTCAACTTTCTTGCGTAAGTAAAAATAATTATTATGTTAGTCTGATATAAAGCAATTGTTCAGTGTTTCCTCTTTTCCTATAAAAGCATCGGACCTTTAAGATAATAAAGTCATTTTTTTATTTTACGTTGATTTTCAGGCACCTATCAATCACGGAAGATTGTTATGAGAAAGGAATAGGTTATAATTAAAGATGTACATTTTTTTGCAGAAAGTTGAAAAACGTTGTTCGATTCGCCAGATTAGAAATAGTAATTTCTGCAAATTTCATGCATTTATTCATTAAGTCACAAACATGTACATGAAATTTACTTTTTAAATTAGGGAAAAATTTGTGATTAATTTTAAGAGTCAACTGTATTTTTATTTGATACGGATTTTGGTAAGATTGTATTTAAATTTTCATTTAACAATTTTATCTGTGCAAGAAATTTTTAATACTATAATAATAAATTTATAATACAATAATAATAAGCAAAAATAAATAATTAACATAAGAATAAATTTTTAATACCATAAATACCATACAATTTTTTTTTGTATATTTGGTATCGGGCTCGACGTCTGGTAACAAAAAGTCTTTCGGGCTCCATTCTCTATTAAAACCGTCGATCTCGGGCGGACCCGGGCCCCAGAAAACGAGCCCGAACTTATCTCTAATGGGGAATGGTTTGTTGGTTGGTTAAATTTTGTTTTTTGCGGCCATATTTCAACATTTAAAAAAAAAACATGTTATAAAAAAAAGACGGGCTCCTTTTTTTTTTTTTTTTTGAAAATTTATTCATGTATAGAAAGATTGAAAGAACTCTTTTCCACTTTAAATTGTGTACTTATTCCCTTTACAAGTTACTCTACTGCTACTTTGATCAAAATGACTGGAGAAATAAAGCCGTGTTTATTTATTTTAGTATTTCATTGCTGTTTGAAATGAAAATTTGTGATACTTACAGATTTCTGTTTATGAATACCTTTGTTTTATATCTACCATGTTTTATCTGTGTTTATATATCTTTTTCTTATCCTTTAGATTTATTTTTGAGCGACTTGTCATCCTTTTTCGCGCAATGAAAAATTGCGTTTGGGTCCGTTTTGAAAAAAGCACCATACAATTATATCTTCAGCGAATAAAAACCTGTCTAAAACGGAAACTTGATAGCATTTAAGGTGGTTCCGTTTTATTAAGTTTTATTACATAAGATATTGTTTGTGCCCAACATGTTCAGGTTAAAAAATTTGGGCACCCCCCCGTTCAAAAGGCTGGCTACGCCTATGAACTAATTATACTTTCCACACTTTCACGAAATCGTTTTCATTCATTAAGACATAATTTTCAGATACTAACTAAGAAATTTATCAGCATTTCTCATTTTTCTGTGAAGAAAAGGAATTTCTCAAAAATAGCTTTTCGAACAGATTTTCTTGATAAGATAGTCCAAGAAAGGCTATCACCAGGTTATGTGCGTGGGAGAGGACACCATAATTCTGGATTTAAAAGAAGTTATCTTCGACCCTTTTAAATATCAATATCTGTGCTTTCCATATATTTACGTACAAAATGTGACGGTTTCGCGCTGTTAAACACTAATAATAATAATAAAACATTCTTAAGTAATTGAAAAGATAAGATTCCTTAGATTAGATTTCCAAAATTATTGATTTTTCAGTTATTCAAGGAACTAATGGTATGTAACGCTGCAATAATAATATATTAAGTTTATGATAAGTTTCACTATTTACATTTTCGATGGGAACTTCGAAAAAGGACTACATAATAATTATTTACACCTTTTTTTTTATATAAAAAGTTTTTGGAGGTAACACTGAAAACTATTTTTTGCTCCCAAGTACATAATAGTCACATTCATAAATTAACATTATTTTAAAAAATTAGTACTTTAAAAAATGAATTTAATCATTTGTGACTCAACTCCAATTTGAACTAGGTGTGCCAATCCCAAAACTTTACGTACATTTTGATATTTAATATCTTATACGTACATTTTAATATTTTAAAAAATAGTTAGACATATTTAACATATTTTAAATTACAATTTGACATATTTTAACAGTTTTAAATCAATACCATAGCAACATTAATTTTCATTTTTAATTTCTGCTTCAGTCAATAGGAATAAAAACGAGTTTCCGTCTCTGCACGAGCCGATGGACAATAAAATGATAGGCAGAATTTTTTTTTTTCAAATTCAGGGAGGGCCTACTTGCCATACCCAAAAATATCCACACGCAGAAATTTTAGTTCAGCTATGCATAACTTCACACTTTTTGATGGCAATATAATGAAAATGGCACAGACATTGTAATTATAATGTACCCTAAGACTGGATTTTTTTCAAATTCAGGGCAAACCTACTAGTCATAGACAAATACTTACACAAAAAATTTGGTTTAATTCAATGTATCAACCTCCTACACATTTAGGTGGTACAATATTGAAAATGGCTCAAAAATCGCTATTGCAGCGCGCCCTTCCGGCGGATTATTTTCAAATTCACTTATACAAAAAATTTGGTTCAATTCGATGCATAACTTCATACACTTTTGGTTGGTACAATATTGAAAAGGGAACAAAAATCTCGATTGTAGCTCCCCCTTTCGGCGGAATATTTCAAAATTGAAGAAGGACTTGCTTGCCACAGCCAAAAACATTCACAAAAAGTAGTTCAATTCTATGCATATGCTCATAAACTTTTTGATGGTAGAAGGGCGACATACAGATACACAGACATACATTTTGCAAAAGCATGTTTGTTGGAATATCTGACCCCTTAAAACGTGTAAATTCGTCGAAAACCGGAAGTCGAAAAAAATTTCGATTACAATGCTTTCTTCTATTGAAGATAGAAGAAAGTAAAATATATATTCAGTTGTTAAAATACATCATTTTAAGTATGTGTAAAGTGATAAAGATAATTTAGAACTAAAAAAAAATATTGATTAAAAGATACTTTTTCAGAATTGAAATATACAGAAATGTACATACAAATCATAAATAATGTCCATTTTCCAATATAAAGTTGTAAAGTAAACAAAATTGTGTTTCAAAAAATTATTTTTGTACGTATTCAGCTTTTTTAAATTTTACAAAATGTGCAAAGTTAGTTTAAAATTCCTAAAACTGCTCAAATGATTTTTTTTAAAAAGTTTAACATAAAAATTAACCTAATAAAATCATCTGTTGGTGTCTGGGACGAATTTACATTAGCTGATGAGTTAGAAACTAGAAGTAATTTTTTAAAAAAAATGGCCGTGTTTAAATTTTGCTATGTAAGTAACATTCATTTTTGGGTATGTTGCAAATCTGAAATACAGTAATACAAATGGCTAAGCTAATAGCACCCCCCTTCCTCCACACACACATATACACCCGACGCATAATAAAAGACAAAAGGAAAAAATCTGATCAAAATATTTCTAATGCAGTTCAATAAAAAAAAATTGCCGAAGCATCCATACATAATTTGAATTCCAGCCTTTCCAAGCAAAATAGAAAAACAGAATAACAAACAATTGCTTCCACCTGTTTTAACTGGTATGGATCTTTTCACAAATGAATAAATTCTTATAAAATAACATTTAGTATTTATAATGGTCTCAATTTGTAAGAATCTTCTTCTCGTATTCTATTCAGAAAAGCAATTCTGCTTTCAACATTCTGCACTTAAATTACTCTCAAAAACTTTTTTTCTCCTTTTTCAAGTCTTTATTCGGTTTATTTGAGAACTCATTACTCCATACAAAATGTTTATTGGAGCAATTTTAGTGCCGAATATCATTTCCATGCATTTACAGAAAATCATCCGTTATTGCGTTGAAGTTCATAAAGACTTGCTTTCAAGAAAAACAAATCGTTTATTTAGTCCGATAGTAAAGTTTATAATGATAATGGGATGTCTTTTCTTATAAAAATATAACATTTCTTTTAAAAAATTCTAGAATATCTATTTACATTAAATATTGTATATATTTTCACTAAATGAACCATTTTCTCTTTTAAGAATTGGTAGATTTAACTTATTTTATAAACAACTAATAATCAACTAACAACAAAAATATTTTCGTTTTATACAGCAAACTACAATGATTGTATGGCGTTCAAAAAGACTATTGTTTTCAAGAAAAACTTCTGTAAGATGGAAATAGTTTATTTAGTTTAATAAGGTTTATAATGATAATAGGATGTCTTTTCTTATAAAAATACTAGCTTATCCGCCCGGCGTTCCCATGACCATACATATTTTCAAACAAATTGCGAATATTTAAAATCTCTATTCATACTAAAATAGAATTTTTTTTAAATTATATCTGGAGAATATTTTAAATTTTAGAATATTTTAAATTTGACCCGAGTAAACACAGGTATGTATTTCTGTTACGAAAACCATGTTTCGAAAGGATAATGAAATATAGTCGTTGATTTTAGCTGTCTTGAAGCACAAAAGTAATGAAATAATCGAATAATTTTAAAATTCCCTTCTTCAATGAGATCTACTCCATGCAAAATCTTCTGAGAACGTACGCTGCACATTTGAACTGAACAAATCCTAAGAAAATATTAAAAAAAGTAATTACCTAATTTACTACTTTTTTTTGAATGGTACCATGGATAGATTTTGAAGATCGATTGTAAATCAACCAGGAAAAACAAAATCACATAAACAGAAAAAATTAACAAATGCGTGTGCAATTTGTAGCTACACTGTTAAAAATTTGAAACTTTTGCTGCATCGTCAGTCCATCGCTTTTATAGAAGATTTGTTTTAATCAACGAGAATGCTCCATAATACAGTGAAGTAATCGTTTTCAATAAACGCGGTGGAGTGAAGATGCAGGATGCAGCAAACGTTTTTAACAGTGTAGCATTCAGCCATGAAATGCAGTCGTTAAATCCCACATTTACCGCCTGCTATAATTGGCTGGCTGCTTCGTTGCCGCGGATTGATATCTAGCTGCAAGAGCCTCTAATCTCGCTGCTTCGTTGCGTGGATTGGTGGAAAGCTGCAAATATCCACTCACCCAAGCAAGTTTTAATAATAACAATAAAAAAATCTAAATTGAAATTTAAAAATCCGGCTGCGAAGTGCACTTTCCGTAACATCCACACATGAAAAAAAAAAAAAAATTCAGAGATCTGGACGGTATAGTTTCGGCGTTATCCACGGTCTTTCAGTCAGACAGACAGATTATAACATTTCTTTAAAAAAATTTTAGTACATCTATTTGCATTAAATATTAGATAGTTTCACGCAATGAAACATTTTCTCTTTCAAGGATTGGTAGATTTGGCTTATTTAATAAACAATAATCAACTAACAACAAAAATATTTTCGTTTTATGCATCAAACTAAAATGTTAGAATAAATAACAGAAAAGTTATTCTGAACATTTTCAAGTGTTTCACATTACATATATATTTTTTTTACTATGCATTTTTCCATTATGCATTTTTTCAGATTTTATTTTTATTTACTTCAAAAGAACTTAAAATATTCAAAATACATTTTTATAAAACTTTATGAGCTTTATTACGAAATATGTATTTCAAAGAATTACTGTTGCATAAATATATTTCAATTATAACTTTCTATTTAAATAACATTGTAAATCGTCTAACAAATTCATAGTAAAATTCTGGAATGCGTTAAAATTATTTGTTAAAAGAAGCCTTAAATTTGTTTTACCTATTTCTTAATACAAGAAATCTTTAAAATCTATATATTTAAAGCTTTATTTTTCCCGAAAGGTTTAAAACTCATATTTATTTAAAAAGCTTTATTTTTTGGGAGGGCAATTAACATCTGTAAAGAGCAAAACTTATTTTTTTGCAAATTTGTCAAAAAATTCTTTTTTTAAAAAAAGCTTTAAAAATTTACTTAAAAATTAATATTTTAAGATTTTAAAATATTTCTTCATAAAGCTTTACATTTTTTACTTCGAAGCATTTTTTTTCTATTATTAAGGGGACCAGGTAAGCAAAATTCGACCAAAAAATCGAATTTTTATTTTTTTATTGCATTAAATAAATTAAACTTTTATCTTTCCAACGATGTATCACACTTGTATATCCACGAAACAGAAGTGTTAGAATTTCACATTCTTTCTCAAAGCACTTCAATGCTTACGCGTCATTTAAAGAGCTGGCGAATGTAAACAAACCGCTCTTCCCTCATGGAGCCTCAGTTACACTTAAAAATCTGCTGCATTTTGCTGCAACGCACTCCATCACTTGCATATAATATCTCTATTCCAACCAATGAGAAAGCTCCATTTCACGGCCAAGTAACCGTTTTCTATACAAGCAGGGGAGTGCGTTGCAGCAAAATGCAGCAGATTTTTAACAGTGTAGCGCTTTACTTATATTTTTATCTCTGTTGAACCTTTTCTATTTTATTACGATGAAGGAATTGGCAACAGGAATGTTAACTGTAACCAGTATTTACAGTTTTAACTGTTTTTAATAGCTCCTCGTGTGTTTATTATTAGTGATTTTTGTTGCATCTCGATTTATACACGCGTGCTGCATATTTACGTAAACAAATTGTATTTTACTGATTTTTATACAGCGAATTAGTTTTTTAGAATGCCGCGAAGTAAGCGTGTGTTTAAAAAACGTAAATGTGTTGGAAAACCAGCCGTGAAAGATACCGACACTGGCGCTGAGGTAAATGAAACTGTGGTGACTGAAAGTGCCAAATTAGATAATTCCTTTCTACAATATAAGGAATTCGATGAAAACAGGGAATTCGGATATGAATTTATATCCTTAAATGCTTTACAGAATGTTTTTGATGCATTTGCTGCTTGCAAGAACTGTAATGGAGGCCTATCTTTGGAAATAAAAAGGCGAATAGGCCTTGCATCAGAATTGCAGGTCTGTTGCAAAAATTGTAAAAGCTGTTCTACATTTTTCAACTGTGAGAAATTAGAAAATGCTGAATCAAAAGTAAACTTATATGATTTAAATATGAGATTTGTGTATGCTCTTCGCAGTATTGGAAAAGGTCAAGCAGCTGGCAGAATGCTGTGTGGTGTGATGAATCTACCACCTCCACCTGCAAAATTTTCACATTACAATAAAGTTTTGACTGCTGCATCAGAACAAGTATGCACTGAGCAGATGAAAGTAGCAGCTGAAGAATGTATATCGGTTAATGATAACAACAGAGATTTATGTGTTGCCTTTGATGGCACTTGGCAGAAGCGAGGTCATCTGTCACATAATGGGGTTGTAACAGCGACAAGTGTCGACACAGGCAAAGTGATAGATGTTCAAGTTATGTCTAAATTTTGTAAGTGCCCTTCAAGAAATCACTCGATTCATTTAGACACGTGCACTGCTAATTATAGTGGAACAAGTGGGGGAATGGAAGTCAGTGGCGTGAAAGAAATCTTCAACAGATCACAAACATTGTATGATGCTCGATATGTCAAATATCTTGGTGATGGTGACTCCAAAGCCTTTAAAACTGTAATGTCGTCTAAAGTTTATGGTGATCAAGATATTGAAAAATTAGAGTGCATTGGGCACATTCAAAAGAGGATGGGAAGTAGATTGACTGAACTGAAGAAAAAGTATTCTGGGAAGAAACTTAGTGACGGAAAATCATTAGGTGGTAAAAACAGGTTAACAGACATTATTATTATGAAAATCCAGAAGTTCTATGGTTTAGCCATTAGAAGAAATGTCGGATCTCTTCAAAATATGCAACAAGCTGTATGGGCTGAGTATTTTCATTTGCTGTCCATTAATGAAAATCCAAATCATGGACTTTGTCCAGTTGGATCCGAAAGCTGGTGTGGGTTTCATCGTGCCCAAGCAACAGGCAAAACATATGACCACACTAAGCATACCCATTGTTCCTCTTCCAATAATGGAGGTCATAAAGCCAGTATTTAGAGACTTGGCAAACCCTGAGCTTCTAAGAAAATGTCCGCATGGGAAAACACAAAATCCCAATGAATCTGTGAACAGTGTCATCTGGACCCCCCGTGTGCCAAAAAATGTGTTTGTGACCATTGAAACTTTAAAATTTGGAGTTTTTGATGCTGTTTCTTGCTTTAATGCAGGAAATGTAACAAAGTGCCTTACATTATCCAAAATTGGAATTAACTCTTGTCACCACTGTGTCAAAACTATGAAGAATCTGGATAATGAACGTGTTATCGACAGAGAGCGAAAATTATCCGAATATCACAAAAAAGCCAAAATTAGAAATAAATTTCAAAAAAGGAAACTTGAAGAGTCTTATGAAATTGAAGAAGGTGATGATCCTTCATATAAACGAGGATTTCATTAAATTTTTCTTATCACTACCAATAAAAATGATAATTTAATCTTTAAATCTGTTTTTCTCAAAACATGGATTTTTCAGGTTCGTGTTCCTTTTTCTTAATATCTATGAAACTTAAGAACTCAATTTTTTAATGACACATATATTATGTTATATTACATACTTTAACACAAGGATTTGATGATATGTTGAATAGTTTTTATTTTAGGTGGTGAAATTCCACCAAAAATGCAAATTTAAAAGTGATTTTCAGTAAAAAATTAATAATAATTTTTTAATTTTACTCAGAAAAAAATGGCCTGTTAAAGTATGTAAAACATGTTGTTCTAACTACCATAAAAATTTCATAACCATATCTTTCTTCATTTCTGAGAAAAAGGTACATAAAGTTGATGAATTTAACATGGCGGAGATAGGGCTTTCCTAATCCTCAACAAAACTGAGATTTTTAGGCGCGATTATAATTATAAAATAAAATACGTAGCACCTGGTAGTCATCGTTTAGTCCGTCCGTCCGCATATAACAACGCAAAAACTACCGAACCGAATGATTTAAAATACGTAATTTTTGCATAATTTGTCGAGTTATTTCGAACGTTAGGAAAATGAGATGTATAGTTCAATTACAGGGACACTCAAAAATATTCCGTTACGTTAAGGCCATTGGGGAAAAATACTTTCACGTACATTTTAATGATGTTACATTCTT
This sequence comes from Maratus speculifer, assembly GCA_964019185.1. NCBI lineage: Eukaryota > Metazoa > Arthropoda > Arachnida > Araneae > Salticidae > Maratus > Maratus speculifer. Next base: position 450,107,139 of record OZ025289.1, read on the forward strand.
TTGAACATAATGAAACTTATATGAATTTATAAAGTGTATATTAAAATATACATTCTGTACAATCTGATGCGCAAAGATTATTTGTTAGATTTATTTGTTAGTAATTTACAGGACTATACAAAAGTATTTCATTACATAATGGTAAGGGGGAAGCATTGTTAGGGGCATATTTTAATTACCTTAAAATATTTCACTTTTTATGAAATTGATATACGTTCCTGAGACTTACTACAAGTTACTTCCTGTAAACAATTGTACTACAAGTTACTTCCAGTTTACAGGGGCACACAAAAGATACCGGATACAATACTATATCAGCGATGATTGCTGGAAGTTCATTTTTGGTTGCGAGATGTGTTTTTAACTAAATTTTTAGATATTACGTTATGTGCATAGATTCGTATAATCATATACAAGACAATTAAACAAGAATTTTTAAGGGACACTATCTATGAAAGGAAATAGCTTTAAGGAGGGTATAAATAAATTATGCATTTTTTCACTGAACTATATTTTTTATATTAAGCTATCTTTGTAGATTATAGATAAAGTGATAATACATAACGCAAATAATTCGATACATAGTCGTCTATGGATGTTAATCTCTGGAAGTACGATTTCAGTAGTCTTAAGATCGTTTAAATCTTAATTTAATTTTAGCTAATTAGTGACGTGTATATAAAGAAAATACGTAAAATACAAGATTGCACGAAACTATCAAAGTATGGTTCCGTTTGGTGGTAAAAAATTGCTGAAAGTGAAGTCGATTTTTAAATTCGGTTTTTCTATCCATCTGTCTGTATATGTCCCAGCTCACGTTAATATAGTTGAATTGCTCTGTAATTAATACATGTTATTGAGATTTACTATGTCACGTTATGTATTAAAAATAAAATTTGTTACTTTATACTTTATTTACAAAGACATTCAAAAGTAACCTAAAGCATTGTGGTCTATGCGGAAATGTAATTATACAAATGCGGAAATTTACAACACCCGAATTCAATACAAAAAAAGCGGACACTTAACTGGAACATAGAAATACGACGAGTTGGTCCTCGTGTCCTTTCAATTTCGACTAAAAATGTGCTATACAATCCAATGCAGGACTATATTTCAATAGTCAACAGATTAAAAAAAAAAGAAAGAACACTGAATTGTTAAGGAACATTCTAAAATATTTTGCATTTAAAATTAAGCACTACACGCAAATACAAAAAAATTTGAGGTAAAAGTCGACCACGCGTATCTTTAGAAAGTATTATCGGACATGAAGTTTCACAAGACTCACTATGACACAAAAAATAATCCTCCTAAGTAATACAAACAAGGAACTAAAAGCTTCACAAGGTTATTTCACTTAAAAGAAAATTATTCTTATTAGACTTAGATGGGAGTGTACATACTAAATATTCATAGAAAAAATTTTAAATAAATATTTATATACACCTACCTGTTTGTGAAAATTTTAGCGAAGTAAAACTAAAAGACAACCATAATGTTTAGATCTTAATTGGATTTTCTTTGCGGGTCTATTAGCATAAGACACTTGTGTACATCTATCGATCTTAAATCATTATGGACATTTAGACACGTTCCGCGTGTACTACCTGACCTTTGAATTGCATATTAGTAATTACATGCCTCTCTGAAATTAATACCCCATCCTTTCATCACTGAGAATCCTCAAGAGCTTACGTTAGTAATACAAAGACATTCACAGGTTAATTTTAAATCAATTGCAGTGTTTTTTTTTTTTTTTTTTTTTTTTTTTTTTTTTTTTTTTCAAATTTGTCTTTTGAATTTCAATATTTTTAAAAAAAGATTTTTATTTATTATTTTTTTCGTTTTTGAGGAGATGGGTATAGTATCTGTAGTCGAGTAATCTGAATGTGTAAACTTTCGAAAGTGAAAGTGTTTTCAGAACGAAAAAAAAGTAACCAACCAAATTAGAAAAATACCTGGTTTGACAGAGTTAAGATGAAAAAACAAAAAATTTAAAGACTAATTCGTCTTATTTGTTATATAGTTCAAGTCAGAAGTAGTAAATTCATAGCTACTAGCAAGATCTTTAAGACATTTCTTTCAAATTAATGTCATTAAAGTCCTTGTAAAAATTGAGTAATTTGTTTCCTGGTTTCCATAACAGGTAGATTACACGGTATTTGAGCTACTATATTGAAAACATGTTATTTTAAATAAATTAAAATGTTAGACCTAAAAAGCAATTAAGTTCAAAAATTAACAATTTTACATGAAAAATTCTTTACTCTCTTATAGAAAATAAATTTACCACAAGAAATTTTGAATTGTTTTCAATGGATACTTCCAATATCTCAGATGATCGAAATCTTGCATTTTGTAATATTCACCCATATAGTACATTTAACACTTTCTGCACAACTCTTGTGCCAGTCGAAAACATTGGTCTGATGCATTCAGAGATAACTGAAAAATCGAAACCATTTCGCCGTGAAGTAGCAAAGATTTTGACATCTATGTCAAAAGTCTGAATGAAAGATTTTATGTCTTGATATTTATTGAATAAAACCTGGGATTTCGTTAGAAGGATAAAAGAAAAGATGGAAATGGTTGAGTAGTAGAAAAACCTTTATCATCCCCCGACTCAAACGTTTTGGCCAAAACAACATATTTTTACGATCGAAATTTAAAAATTTTCTTTCGTCGAAACATTTTTACTAAAAAAGCATGCTTAAAATTTACAAATTTGGGTCGATTTTTATATATTTTTTTATTTTTGATAAAAATAAGAAACGAAAAACAAATGAAATTTACGACATGTAAATAGTAAAAACCATTCATAGCTTTACTAAAAAATAAATCTCTAAAAATATAAGTTTCGATTTTTAATGTAAAGGAATGTAGATATGTTTAAAACATCGTACTTACGCGTTTATTTTAGTCGAACTATTCTTTCGGATCTAAAAGTAGGGATTGCAAAAAATGGGTTTATACATATATGTGTGTGTGTGTTTATATATAGTTTTAATTTTTATGGAAGGGCAACTTGAAAAAAAAAAAAAAACATGTTTTATAAGTTCAACACAACATTGTATTAAATAAATAGTTAAAATTAAAAGGAATACTAATTTTTAAAAGTCTGTAATTTTTGTTACTAGGCATTTTTCTAAAATCTTTTTACTAAGTTTTCTGGATGATTTTATATAATAATATATATATATATATATATATATATATATATATATATATATATATATATATATATATATATATATATATATATATATATATATATATATATATATATATATATATAAAATAATATATTATACATTGGAGCATAAGAGCACCTTATCTTAAATTAAGAGCATTTACCAGGTTCGCAGCTACAAAATAAACTTTAAATTATTTTTCTTGACCAAATATTGTTTACTCTAATATCAAGTAAGTGCTTTCATTTCAAATTCTCCTTTACAAGTCCTTTTATTGTTATATTTAACAAAATACTCTATCGCGAACAAGAAACTTTCAGCACATACAAATGCCACTTTTATATTATAGTATTGATAATATTCTTTTACCAGTCTAATACCATCTGCATACAGTTGTTCTGTAGCTGAAGTTAAGAAATCACAAAGTTGGAAAAATATATACATGTTTATGTAACGAAACTGAAATACGGAAAAATAAACTACAATACATGTGGTTTTACTAGCTCGAATTATCTCATAATTATGATGGGAAAATTATGCAGATCTTTGTTTCTTTTACCAAAAATTCCTTTCAAAAAAGGAAGGAGCGGCGTGTAAAAAAAGCGAGCGCACAAATTATACGAGTAAATACTGTAATAGTTTCGAACAATTGAATTTTCATAACAATTGTACATTTTTCTAGATACGAATGTTTATCCACGCGTCGCGTCTGCTGGTATTATATCCTTTAACTAATTGGAATATATTACAAAGAATATCATCGTTCTTTCTACCGAGACATGCATTCTATAAAAAAGACACTTCTCAAAGCCATAATAAAAAATTTAGCGTGTATTATCTTAATTGATATTCATCGAAATTCATTTTTGCGATTTTTTTTTTAAATTCAAATTAGTTATATTGAATGGTTGGTGGATGACGTCTATAAAATCTCCAATTTTGTATTTAACTTAGGCGATTCGGACTGATCAGGAATAGGATAATTTGAAAAGCATTATATCCTTTACTGGACACATTCATTTTTAATAGTATTAAACAAGGATGTACTATAGGGTATATTGGAGTATACGGCGTATACTTACTGAATTTTTTTAAGGAACACCGCATATCCTGCGTTTTTCAAAAAAGCTATAATATATACATTCTAGGGTATACCCTCTAGTTAGAGACTACTTACTACCAGTTGTTTTTTTTTCTTTTTTTTTGGTGTGTGTGTTTTGGACTACACCATTGGTGTTAACATACATGTACCGAAAAGTGGCATTAATTGGACCTTTTTAAACAGAAATGTGTACCATGTTTATTCATTCCAAACAATAATATCATAATTATTGTATTTACATAACTTTTGATCATTATATAAAGTTAACCGATGAGAAGATGGTGATCAAAATTAGTTATCCCAAAAACGACACCGTATTTACAAAAAAATGTTTTCTGAATGGTTAACCTAATGCACAAAGAACAAATTTTGCAAGGTATAGTGAATCAGATTGTTTCAGCTATTGAAAAAATGTATAGTAATTTTTTCTTTGCAATTGTTGAATGTGGTATATGTATGACATTGGAAATAATCATATAATTATGTGATGATATTCCTCCTCTAAAATTATTCGGAATTTTACATACATAAAAAATGAAAGAAAAAATATTAATTATGCTTTTTTCCCTTCTTTCTGTAAAATTTTGAAAATTTACATTTATAATTCTTTAAATCAAAGATTTAATTTTTTGATGCTCTTATCAACCATGTTTCAAAAAGAAAATGGGCATATAGAACAAGTGGTATGTGTGTGTATGTGTGTGTGTGTGTGGGGGGGGGGGGGGGGAGATGAAGCTGCAAAAATTAGTACAGTCGGCTCTCTAATTCGAAATTGGATAAATCGAATCTTCGCTCAATTCGAACTAAATATGAAGTCCAAAATTTTCATTAGCAAAATAAAGTAAAAAGTTTTCATTTATAAGAACTTATTTTCTCTTGATTTCGTTTAATTCGAACTAACGAAATTCTGATTTTACATTCTCCCGGACTTCTGATCCTTGAAACAGATCCTCAGATCCTTGAAAACTTTTTCATTTTGTCAATTTTTCTGAACAAGTATACATATAGTCCCATGCATTTGATATCCACTTTTTAGGTGCGTTCGTAATTATGCAAATACGTAGCACCTATTTTTGTCGTTCAGTCCGTCCGTCTGTCTGTCAGTCTGTCCGCATATAACAACTCAAAAACTACCCAACCGAATCGATTGAAATTTAAAATACATAATTATTACATAATTTTGTCGAGTCATTTCAAGTTTTATGAAAATCGGATGCATAGATCAATTACAGGGACAATCAAAAGTATTCCGTTACATTACGGTCAATGGGGAAAAAAGTTTCATATGCATTCTAACCGTTTCAAATTTAAAATACATAATTATTACCTAATTTTGTCGAGTTATTTCAAATTTCATCAAAATCGGATGCGTAGTTCAATTACAGGGGCAATCAAAAGTATTCCGTTACATTACGGTCAATGGGGGAAAATGTTTCAAATGCATTTTAATGGTGTTACACTCATTCGAACATAATAAAATGCATATGCATCTATAAAGTACATATTATACTATACATTTTGCATAATTTGTGGTGCAAAGAACATTTGTTCTTGACTTACAAGGGCACACAAAAGTATTCCATTACATGACGGTATAGGAAGAACATTTGGTGCACATTTTAATTGTAATTAACTATTTACAATTTTATGAGATTGATATATGAGAGTGATATTTTAAAACTTTGTTATCATACGGACGCACCTCATTTGCTACGCTTTACGTGCAATTTCCAACTTTTTTTTTTTTTTTTTTTTTTTTTTTTTTTTTTGTGCTTAGTCTGTCCACCAATGATACCACTACCCCATCTTCATTTATTCTTGTTCCTAATTCCTTAATTAGTTTGTGTATTTATATCTTTTAATTAAATATTAATTCATATTCTAATGATAACATCCGAAATATATTTAAAAAATACTGCAACATTAATTTCTTTGTAATAGTACCCATTTAAATGTTTTCCTCTCATATTTTCCATAATTCGAACTTTTTCTGTGGTCTCGACGAGTTCGAATTAATGAGAGCCCACTGTACTTTTATTGCTTTTCCAATGTGTTGAGATTTATGGATAAGTTAATATTTTAAAAACAAGATTAAAATTAAAGTGTATCAAAATTTGTAAAACCATAATGTTAACAATTGCTAGTCAAATTCAAATTTAAAAATTACTCCATCTTATACGACCGAATAATTTAATTGTATAATAAAAACATTTTGTAAGCAGGTTAAATATTTTTGTTTCTCAATTTTTTTCCCTTTCACTTCAATTATTCGCATTGTTGCATAGAAAAAGAGAAAATGTTAAAATTAATAATTGCATAATCAAAAAGTTTTGAATCGCATTTATAAACTACAATTTAAATTTTATCTTTGTTGTCATTACATGTTTTAAAAAGTGAAATGGATACACAGAAGTCGCAATTTAAATAGCCACGGAAAGAGAATAAGTCAGAAAATTAACCATTGCCAACATGAAGAGATTTTAAAATTGAAAATAACCGGAAGTCACTTATTTTAATTGCTCGGAAAAAGATTAGAACATAAAATTTTCTCTTTCGAACTAATTGGGAGGAGAAAAAAAATAAGATTATAAGATTCGTGATTTTGATGAATATTTTGCTAAGTAATGATTTTGAAAGCTTAACTATGACTAAATCAAGAATAGAGATTACGACAGGTAAATTATGCATTCTTTCGTTCGACCAAAAAAGTACTCTTACAAGATATTAGTACGGTTATGTAATAATTATAAAATATAGTTAATATTAAGATAGGAAATATCGAAAAAGTTCATAATATAAATTTTAAATTATCATTGCAAATTATTAAAAAAATAAATAAAATACAAGTCCAAAAGTTTCAATATGAGCAATTTCATATTATTTCGAGAAATAATTTATTAATCGATGTAATAGTTACTTACTTGTGTAGAACAAGTACTTTAATAGGAAAAGCTGCGATTGCAATGTTCTGCCAAACAACAGACATAAAATAAATAAATAATAATAAAAACAGCAAAATATCAAACTTAATCCATTTACGCCGGGGCGCTACAATGAAATTATGAATGAAGTGAAGGGGGCACATAATGTATTCTCTAGCAGTTTCGAATGAAGTAACTGGAAACGCTGTCACACGATGACAGCTGTTTAACTGGGTGAAAATTTTCTTTCATTAGTAAACTTGAATTGAAAATTTCATCTAATTTAAGTACCTTACTGATCGGAAATTTCTATTACAAATATGGTATAAAAATTTTTATATTTTTACTGATGTCAGTTCGGCCAAGCATTATAATCTTTTCACTAACCAAGCCGCAGGTTATTTAGGCTGTCACAATGTGGTGGTACTATTGCGACCAAATTAAACTTCCACCAGAAAAAAATTAATATTAGTTTATGTTTTTTTTTTTTATTGACATTTTTCAGTAATAAAGCGGTTATAACAAAGAGAAATTTTCTGCTTAAGTATATTGGTGGGAGTTTTCTGAGGCGGTAATGAACCTTTTCGAAAGCTGTTACAATTGAAAGTTCCTCTTTCTTAATACTCCCATGGACGCTACGTATAAATTTGTTGTAAATTTGTATTGTTAATAAATTTGTAATTTTTCTCTTCTTTGTAACATGAAAATTATATTAAATAATGATCTAAAAAGTTTATCTGTTATCGGTTGATAACATAAGATGGATATTTATTTGCTTAAATGAAGTATTTTTTAGGAGCTAACAGATTTTTCACTTTTCAAGATGGCGAAACGTGAAGTTTTTCCCCCCTATTAAGGATCTAAACAACTAAGTCATAATCTTAACTTGTGGACTTCTTTGAAATACGTATTTTAAATTGTGAATATGTCCAAACTTATTTTTATGCACTTTTGCAACGTACAGAATACAGGGCGCTAGGAACGAATGAGTACATATTTTAATTAGCCGTTTAGGGGAAGTTATTTTCGTAAAATCCTTTTCAAGATGATTATGGAACAAATTGATTTTAAGCATCAAATATTATTTTTAGTTTACAGAGACTAACATTCTAAGTATTAGTAATAATAAACAAATAAACATTTTTTAGTAGTTCAAAAAACACTAATTATAGTATACAATATACAGTTCAAAAGCTTATTTTATATAAGTTTATTTAAAATAAATTTTAAAACATAATTATGGGGGTTATGAAAAATCGGAGACTGCGGAAAATATGATTTCAAATATATCGGCAATTCTTTAACGACTTTATTCTTTAAAGCAAAATCCATGTTAATTGTCTTTACATCCATTCTTTAAAAAAAAAAAAAAAAAAAAAAAAAAAAAACGAAATTTTTTTATATATTTTTTAACAGAACAAATATTTCGAAAGTCCGGGAGAAAAAAAAAAAAACCAATAATCAAGGTTACAGATATTCAATATGCTTGTTTCCATTATCAAATACTAGTACACTTCAAATTTCTTTCTCAATTTGGCGGATTGTTGCACGGAAAAGTAATGAAGCCGACATTTAAAACGTTAACGTCAGTATCAATCATACTGCAAAAAGAAAATGGATACACGGAATTTTGTACAATTTAAATTGCAACGAAAGCACAGTAAAGGAGAAAATTAGCCACTGCCGAAAACGCAAAAACAATTTTAAAAAATGAAAAAAATGCTTGTCGGAAAGAAACGCCATTTATTTTAATTGCTTGGGAAAAGAGATTAGAGCATGAAAAGTTCTCTTTCATGTCAAAATGGCGATAGAAAAAAAAAGATGTGGTTGAATTTTGACAAATATGTTATGTAATTACTGAAAGCTATCAGTTAACTTGGAAAGTAAACTATAAATTAAAATTAACAGAATAACTCATATTTTCACATTACCGCAGTAGCTTTAATTTGTAGATGCAACAGAACTGATAAAAGAAATATATGTTGAAAAGCTGTTCCACACATGATATGAAATGATACGAAATGAAACATTTGGTGAATCTGCTCATATTTCATCCAATTTCTATGATTTTTTTAAAACTGATTGCGGTGTAATATGTACAATGTCATTTGTCATGTTTCATGAAAAGAATATTATTTTATATTAAGAACTTTGCAAATTATAAGGAAAACAGCTGGTAAAATTGAAATTTGGGATTGTTTTTATAAAGCCCTTAATTCTTCCATGAATATGCAAGCCATTCGCATAAAAATGACCACAGTTTATACAAGAAGTTTCCTAAATCATATGCTGCAGTTTCAAAGCTTTTGCAGGGAACTTTAATTTTAACAGGCAAATCCAAAAAGATATTAGTTTTATTTTGTTTACAGCCCCTTATAAGGTTTCGGGGGAGGGGATTTTCGCAGAAATATATGACTTCTACTATGTTGTTTACATACCTGAAATTTCAGAATCTAGTACTTTTCTAGAAATTTAACAAAAAGGCTAAAATCGCAAGCGATTGGCCCTCATTGGCCATGTAATGTATTTGCATGTAAACTATATCATTTCAGTTAAACATATCAGCGTTGAAAATGCACCTTCAGCAATAGACAGAAATGTTCAGGATTTTATATAATTTGTTACCTACAGAGATTCTTTTTTTAAATACAAATCGAATATTAAACTAAAATTTGATTTAGTTGAAAAATGCATGATAATCTTAAAACGTAGTACACGCAATTACCATCCATAAATTCCAATGTATCGGTTTTTTGCGTAGCGCGATATATGAATTTATTTATAGATAGATTCCCTTTTCAAATACCCTTTAATACAAAAAATGTAATCAGCTACAATTAAAAATCACCTTTAAACAATTCATGCATGTAGACAGCAGTGCTTTGAATACAGAAAATATTAGAAGATTAAATTTCCGAGGCACCGGCTCCTTGTACGCTTCCATTCTTTTCTTTAAACGTTTGTTTGAATTGCAAACAATGTCTAAAGCTCATTTTAAAAACATGGAATTCAGCCTCTTACAAATATGGTCTTCTTAACGCGCATGCTTAGATTTTTTTTTTTTTTTTGGGGGGGGGGGGGGGGATGCTAATGAATCAACTCATATGAAAAAAAAGTAAATCAAATTTTGGGGTGAAATCCTGGTAAGAAATCAGATTTAAAAAAAAATAATAAATCGAATAATTTAGCGCGAAAAAGATTAATGTTCCACGTGATTTAGCGAGCAATATATTTCCTCGTGAAATGCAAGCAATTTTAATGTACTTTGATGAATGTTTAAATGAGCTGTAATTAATTTAAACAATAAAATATAATTTTTTCTTATAAGCTTTTAAAAGTTGCATTTTGCCGTAGTTTTTTAATTTTACATGGTTCTACCTACTAGATAATTGAGTATTTTAAAAGTTCTGCTTGATAAAAAATGCTCTCCTTATGCACTTCAACAATGAGTAAATAAGTTTCTAAGCCAACAATGTTTTTCTCTTGTCTCCCGACCACATAGTTCCAATATTCTGCAAATTATTTTTCTTCACTGATGTAATTGAAATATTTTGTGCTAATCTGTAAATGAGTAACATCTTTACACTCCGTATTTTACAGCACCTCATAAATGCATATCAATTTCACATTATGTTTGAAATACAATAACATTGTTAAAATAGATAGCAAACGATTTAACAGCACACCATAGCATAATGGAATTATTTTGAGCGGTTTGAAGACAAACTGACTACCACATACTTCATTTCAAATAAAGAAAATTATTCACAAATCTCAATAACATATCCACAATAAAGAAAATCTAATAACGAAAATTAAAGCACGGACAGACAGTCAAATCTAATGCATAAACAATTTCCAATTATGTATGAAGAAAAGCCTATTTATCAAAATGCAAAAGAATATCTTCCTCCGTTCAATTTGCTCATATATGGCATTTGATTCACCTAGAAAATAAAGAACCATAGTTACATTAAAATTCAAAATAATAATTAGAAACAAAATATCGAAAAGTGTTTTCTTTCCAACGTATATACTACCAATAATTTGTTTTTAAACCTTACTTCTCACGACACTTTATGTATACTGAATTTTTTATTTTCTTTCCTTCCATTTCAAACTACATAAAATAAATCAATTTAAAATGTTTGAAAGCAATTGAAAAACTGCTGCTTTTACACCAGATTTGTTTGCATATTAAAGAAAACTTTTGTTTACCCAAGAATTTAACGCCAGAAGAAATTGAATTAAGAAAAAATTTTTATTAAATCCCAACAAGCAATTTTACTTTCATTTTAATTTTGAAAAATATAAAAAGCATATTTCGGAGATTCATATTTCTTATTTTCCTTAATATGGGGAAGTATGAGGAGGATTTAAGTCAACAAAATTATTTTTGTGTTATACTAGAAGCTATTTTATGTACTAAATTTTTGAATATTTAAATATATATTCCAAGTTAAAAGAAAATTGAAATTACACTGAAATTTGTCAAATCTAATCGTTATAACATTTTCCATTTAAATTTAAGTTCTTCACTTGCAAGATCAGAGAAATTAAATTTCTTTTATTATATAAACATTATGTAAACAGATAGAGATTTCTGACAATTTAAAAAAGATATTAAAAAAAAAAAAAAAATGACAAGCACAGAAGAAATCATGTGCTTCAGGATAAAGAAGATGATATTTCATACACCTTTTATATATTTTTATTATGTCTGGTAATTCTTCAAGGAAACATTCAAAGACGACATTCGCGTGCACGAAATTCAACATTTATTTTATAGTTAAAAGATAAAAGTCTGATAAAAATGAGCAATAAAATCTTTTCCTCAGATTCAACGCAGTTTCCAAACAGGAATATAAAAACAATAATCATGGCTAGATTACATGGAGATTTCTATTATTATAAACTTACGTTGAGATGTTAATCTCTTTGAAATCACAGTTTGCCTCATCACATGCTTTTTTAAAGCCACCAAAATTAAATATGAAAATAGCCTACTACATTAAGTATTAGATATTTTAAACAAATCTGAAATTCCATGTCAAATGTAGCAAATGAAGTGCGTTCGTACTATAATGAAGTTTTTAAAATATTCACATCTCGGTGTAATAGTATACAGTATTTCGGATACAGTATAGTAGAGGAAATCCTTTGTTCCTGTAAATACAATTTGCTTTCTATTATAAGGGAAGTATCTTGTAGTAAACCTCAGTAATATTTATCAAGTTCATAAAATGGGAAATAATTTAACATAATTAAAACGCGCTCCAAACAATCATTCTCCCAATACTATTATGTAATGGAATACTTTCGTGTGGCTCTAAGTTAATAACAAATATTCTTTGCATCACAGATTGTACACAATTTATATTTTAGTACATACTGCATAGATGCATTTTAATGTTCAAACGAGTGTAGAATCAATAAAAAGAATATTGCCCAGTTAAACTGATGGCATTGAGCTCACAGGCTACGCATACTGATTGTACATTACAGCCTTATATTTTCAAGGGTTAATTCCGTTCAAAAAAATTAATAAGGGGAAACAGCTCCCCCCCCCCTTTTTTATACTTGATCATTGAACCTCCTAAACTACCAAGGACATGCTTTATCATATAAAAAATCTAATCCAAAATTCAGAGCAAATCGGATAATTCTTAATAAAAACCCATTTAGCATTTATATAATTTAAGAAGAGTTATTCCCCTCTTTTATACTTAACCATTAAACTTCCAAAACTATTCAGAAATTTGAACCAAATCTGACAATTCTGCTTCAAAAACCCATTTATATAAATTAAGGGGAGAGGCATTAGAATCCCTATTCCCCCTGTTTATATTTATTCAATGAACACCTAATAACAGTCACGGAATCGCCCCATCAGAATGATCCTATATCTAAATTTTGAACGAAAACTTAATTGGGCATGAAAAACCCATTTATATCAATTAAGGAGAGGGGCATGAGCCCCCCGTTCCCCCTCTTATACATATCGAATGAACTCCAAAAACTAATCAGGGAAGCACCTTATCAGGATATACCTACGTACAAAATTTCAAGTGGATCGGATATTGTTATCATGAGTTATCGCGTTACGTACGAACATACATACAGAACGGGCGGGCACATAAGCTCTCAGGCTATCATAGCCTGTGAGCTAATAAAATGCACATTAAGCTGTTTTTCCCTTTGGCCGTAATGTAATGGAATAATTTTGATTATCCTTGTAATCAAACTATACATCCGATTTTCATAAAATTTGAAACGACACGACAAAATCACGCAACAATTATATATTTTAAATTTCAAACGATTTGGTTGGGTAGATTTTGCTCTGTTGTATGCGGACAGACAAACTGAACAGCGACTATAGGTGCTACATATTTACATAACTACGAACGCACTTAACCCTTTCGGGTCTGAATTTTTTTTTCAGTTTCTAGAAAAAAATATTTTTACGTTAATAACATGAACACAAGCTATACAAATAGATTCATTAGTATTTAACGAATATTTTACTGTCTGAACGATAACGAATGTTATTGTTTTGTGTACTACTCAATTCATATGACAATAAGCTGAGGAAGAACTTTTGGAGACGTTTAGAAAATATGATATTGCAACAAGATTTAACTTACATTACAAATTTCTAATACTTTTTGTGCTTTATTACACACGATTCTTTCTGGAAAGTAACTTTAATTTTAAATTTAAAGAGTGAAATATATGTTTAAAATAAAAGAATCTCAAACGGCGCGAACAGAAATAAATAATTACTTTTGTTATTATTTAATACTTAAACATAAATGAAGTCCTATACTAAATGCACAGTCATAATACTAACATTATTATTTTTAAATAGTAGCAAAAGAACTTCTTAAAACAAAATAATACTCCATTAAAATACATGTACTATTAATAGTACACCAGACCCGAAAGGATTAAAAACGCGTACAAGTCCTAACTAATTTTAGTTTGAAGTTATTACTGCTAAGTTTTCATCATTTTCCAAATTATAAGCAACATCTTTTTTTTTTTTTTCCAATAAAATTATTTGTGAATGTTTTTGCATCTATGCACTACTATTAAATTCCACTCATTAAATTTCTCGGTTTTAAATATATTAGACTTGGAAAGAAAAAATGGAAGTCCGCAGGTATGAGTTCAAGTGTTTAAAATATAGAAAAGGGATTACTTTTTAGCATCTACAGAACATAATATTAACATTCTTTAAAATTTGAAAAAAAAAAGTATTTTTAAAGATGCAATTTAAAAAACTTTGTGTGTACCAGTTCGAAGACTCGTTCAAATGAATGTAATTCAAACAGATCGCGAAGAAAAGTTATATCCTTCAACCAGCATTAAAATTAGCATTAGAAAATGCCCATTTAGAAATACCAATCATTCGGAAATTCTTTTCGTTTTCCTTGGTAAGAGTTAGGGATTACGGGAGGTTTGATTCATTCGGAAGAAATCTTATTTTTTCATAATCAGTAGACACGAAAAAGATCCCCTCCCCCTCCTCTTCATGGAATTACGTAAATTGAATTGTGATGGTATTATACGATTGTTCCCCGTTCTAAACGTTCTTTTTATTCAATTTACAAGGATGGGTAGTTTTTTTAATTCCCTGCTACGAAATCTCCCCGATGCTCAGAAACATACAAATTATTAGCAGAATTTCAGTCATATCTATACGCTGTTATGCATTATTGAAGACAAAACTTATCTTAATTCCGTTATCTGTGTAATATATGGCAAAAGAAAATAATAATAATAATTTTACAAGATATATTTATGCGTTGCATCCAATTGCAAATCAAGTGTTTCCCTAAAATAATTTCGTTTGTAGTAAATTCATTTAGCAAAAGCACTGAAATTAATTGTGAATTTTATAATTGTGAATTTATTTAATCACCCCCCCCCCCCAAGTTTCTTTTTTAAAATATAGGCTCTGTGCCCATTTTTAATTTTATCGAAAATCTGTCATACTTAAGTTTGACATTTTTCTAGGAGTTAATTATAGCTTTAAACTGATTTAATACGTATTATAATAGTAAAAAAAAATATTATTTCTACTTTATTTTAATTACATAATTATTTTTTGGATTAACCATCAGCAGTGAAAATACGCTTGAAATTATTGAATATTTAATAAGTGACTATCACATTGCTGACAAGACGTAGAACCAACATCACCATTTCTACTTCTTTGGTTCGATCTTCCTCATTAACGAACTTAATCGAGGTTTTCCGACTCTTGATTTTAGAAGAAACTTTATGTAAAGTATTTTTCAAGAATTTATAAATTTATTTTTCAACGTATAATTATCAATTAGTAGTATTTAATTGATAAAAAAGAATTAAAATAAAGAATACTGCCCAGCTAAACTGATGGCATTGAGCTCACAGGCTACAAATACTAATTGTACATTAAAGCCTTATATTTTCAAAGGTTAATTCCGTTCGAAAAAAAAATTAAGAAGGGGAAACAGCTCTCCCCTTTTCTCTTTTTTTATACTTAATCATTGAACCTCCTATACTATCAAAGACATGCTTTATCATATAAAAAATCTATATCCAAAATTCAGAGCAAGTTAGATAATTCTTATTAAAAACCCATTTAGCTTTTATATAATTTAAAAGCAGTTATCCCCCTCTTTTATACTTAACCATTAAACTTCCAAAACTATTCAGAGATTTGAACGAAATCTGAAAATTCTGCTTGAAAAACATATTTATATAAATTAAGGGGGGGGGGGCATTAGAACCTCTGTTCCCCCTATTTATACTTATTCAATGAACACCTAATAACAGTCACGGAATTGCCTCATCAGAATGATCCTAATCTAAATTTTGAACGAAAACTTAATTCTGCATGAAAATCCCATTTATATCAACTAACGGGGGGGGGGGTATTAGAGCCCCTGTTCCCCCTATTTATACTTATTCAATGAACACCTAATAAGTCACGGAATTGCCTCATCAGAATGATCCTAATCTAAATTTTGAACAAAAACTTAATTCTGCATGAAAATCCCATTTATATCAACTAACGGGGGGCATGAGCCCCCCGTTCCCCCTCTTATACATATCGAATGAACTCCAAAAACTAATCAGGGAAGCGCCTTGTCAGGATATACCTATATACAAAATTTCAAGTGGATCGGATATTTTTATCATGAGTTATCGCGTTACGCACATACATACAGAACGGACGGGCACATAAGCTCTCAGGCTATGATAGCCTGTGAGCTAAAAATTAAGAGTAAATTTTAAAACACTTTTCAACAAAATTGAAAAATGTTTATGATTTCGATTTGTCTGGCCGTACTCTAATTCTCGTAAATATACGCACTGAAATTTTTATTTAGGTATAAGTTATTAACTTATACCTTAGCGCGAACCCTGTTTTAAATGAAGTTTCTAGCATGTTTAGTTTATTTACAGGACAGTCAAAAATATTCCGTTATATTACGGCCAATGACATAAAATTGTACCAAATAAATTTTAAAGTTGTTTAATCACCCTTTCAAATATTATAAAACTGATATACATTTACAAAATGCACTATTACATGCATTTTGTAGAACATGCGGTGCAAAGAATAGTTATTCATTTACAAAAACACACACAAAAAAAATTCCATTACATAATTGTATAGGGAAGGGGGAGGGGGGTATGACTGTGGCGTATTTAATTATATTAAATTATACAATGCGCAATGGAATTGATATGCGTCGCTCAAATTTAATATAAGTTATTTCCTGCATAATATGGAATGCATAGTATTTACAGGGATGCACAAAAGATTTTAAATGGTATATTCTATAGGAAATATTGTATATTAGCAATGATGACAGAAAATGCATTTTTAACTATGATATGCACTTTAAAGTTTCACTATATTTATGCATATTATGTAGTGTGTATAAATGATATACTTTATATACTGAGCTACACAAAACAAATCGTAAAGGTTATTGAGCATGAGCGTAAAATAAATGGGTTTGTTAAATGAATTACGCATTTTTATACTGAACTGCATTCAGTTTACGAGGACATGTTTACAGTATACAGATAAAATGACAAACAGGGACACGCAAACAATTGGATGTATGTCTGTCTATGGATGATAATTTCTAAAGCGTGATTTCAATAGATTTAAGAGTGCTTTAAGTTATATTAAAATTCAGATAAATATTGCCGTGTAATAAAGGTACTAGTTAAACTGCAGGCCTGAACCAAAATATTCAAGTATGTTTACATTTATTAGTATAAATTTCTGAAAGATAAATTTCAATCCCTTATGTATTTTCTTGCTAAACTAAATTTTCCTCCTATCATATTGTATAGATATTAACTTACAGGTCAAATACAACACTGTTGAAAAGTATTTGAAGAAATACTTGGTTATGGACAGCAACACTTTATTTCCCTAAATAACGAAGTTTTATTAAGATTTCACGCAGTGTTGGAAAATGTTTCATAATCTATGCTTAACGCATACTTATTTAGTTATAATTTATCTTCTCACTTTTTAGCTTTTAAAATGTTTTATTGTTCTAGGCTCATAGCCAAGTATAACGAACGTTTATTGGTGCATAATTAAATCCATTGCTGTTGCAACTCTTATACAATTGCACGAGTTAGAGAACATTTGGCAATTACCTCTGGTAGGCTAATGGGAAAATGCCTAAGCATTAATTTATTATTTATAGTATAGTTCTAAAAATATTAAAATTTTGTATTGTAATCACCCCTAATACACTTATGAACGTAGTTTTCATCATTCTACCACCATCAGTGTAAAAAATATATATCATGCCTTCAAATCAAGGTTTCTCATTCGAAAATATCAAGGTCGAGTAAATCATGTTTCGAATATGTAATCATAAATAATCTATAAAAACATTCTAAATTCAAAGGAATAATCTATCGTATTAATCCCCAATGTATATCATAAGTGAAATCGAAATTGAAAATATCCTCTTCGAACGTTTCTTTAACTAATTATTTAATGAGATAAAAATAGGTATTTACAGTTCTTTGTACATATTTACACAACTTTAAATCATCTTGGAGACACAATGCTCCGATTCATATCTTTTCTCAAATTAATTGTCACATCTTTTATCTAAATCAAAACATTCGAATCAAAAACGGAAATCGTCTACACTCTGTTTACAATTCAGAGTGTTCTAAAAGTGGAAGTGAAAGTTAAAGAAATTGCATAGTGCGTAACGCCATCTAACTGCAATTCTTTTTCTTCACACTCCCCACCTGAACTCTTACAGAGTTCATCAATAAATTCTATTATGAAAATAAAAAATTTTCATATCAGTACTTTCAATAATCTAATAAAATTTTCATATCAGTGGTTCAGTAATCTGATACAATTTCAAAATTCAAATGCAAATATCAATTTCAAATACAAAATATGAATTAATTCTAAACAAAGTAATCTAACAAAATCTATTAATTATAAACGAAAAAGTATAAAATTCAAACAATATAGTAAATGAAAAATATTACCTGCAATTAACACAATAAAAATGACTTTTTTTTTTCAAACATTTAATATACTTACTTATGCTAAGCTTCAAATAATACTGCATAACTAAAAGGAAAGAAAACTTTTAGAGTTCTAAAAGAGATAAAAAAAGAAAGTCTATTAATGTTCATCAGTCCATAATTTCTAATGGATATAAATGTTGGACAGATCTTTTCAGCACTCCATTGGCTGTCTTTATTTCATATGAGCGAATGTTGTTGTCTCTACCTGGAATCGCTCTCTGAATTCTGCCAAGTTTCCAGAGAAGTTTATTTTTTATATCGCCTTCGATCAAGACAACATCACCCACTTTTAGTGGTGTATGTGAATTGGGATTTTTCGATGAATGGAATGTTCTTAAATCTAGAAGATATTGTTTTTTCCACTTCGACCAAAGTTGTTTTAGTAGTAATGATTGGTATCTTTTTCTTTTGAGAAGTGCCGATCTTTTTGAACCATTTTCAATTACATCGAAAAAGTTAATAGGAAGTGAAAGTTCTTTACCAAAATTCAAAACATCCATTGGAGTGAGAGGATGAGGTTCATCATATTCGTTATACACATATGTCAAAGGACGCAAGTTGAGGATAGCTTCTACTTCAACCAGTAGTGTCGACATTTCTTCATAGCTCAATAGAGCTTTTCCAGTAATCTTTCGTAGATACTCCTTGACTGATTTCACAAGTCTTTCGTAGAAGCCTCCCCACCATGCAGCTCTTTCAATGATATTTTTCCAAACGATTCTTTCTCTTGCAAGAAATTTCAAAAAGAGATTGTTGGAAATGACGTCGTATAAATTATCGACTTCATGTTTAGCTTTTTTAAATGTCTTCGCGTTATCTGAATAAATGACTTCACAATTTCCTCTTCGAGCTAAGAATCGTCTAAAAGCAAGGAGGAAAGAATCTGTAGTCATGTCGGTAACAAGTTCTAGATGCAAAGCTCTGGTAACTCCGCAAGTGAATAAGACAATGTAAGATTTATTAATTTCACCGAAGTTTTTCACGTAAATAGGTCCCGCAAAATCTAAACCACAAATTGAAAATGGGGGAGCTTCATTCACTCTATCTTTAGGTAGAGGGGCTGTGATTTGGTCTGCAGGTTTACAAAGATATTTTTGACAAATGAGGCACTTTTTAATGAGACTTTTCACTAACTGTCTTCCTTTCGGAATCCAATATCGAGATCTAATTTTTGTCAAAGTGTGAGCAATTCCTGCATGCATCATCTTTTCATGATCTTGACGTACAATCAGCGTCGTTAACCAGGAATGTCTAGGTAAAATGATTGGATGTTTTTCTTTTGTTGGAAGATCACCAAATTCTAGTCTTCCTCCTAAACGTATGATTTCTGATTCATCTATAAATGGAACAAAGTTGAACAGGGATGAATTCTTTTCTACTGAATTATTATTTCTAAGAGACTCAAATTCTTCTTTAAAAAATTGTTTCTGTTCACTTCGTATTAAGTATTTTTCAGCTTCTAGTAATTCTTCAGTTGTTAGTGGACCGCAAACTTCAGTAGATTTTTTCAGCTTTATTACAAATCTTTTTACCCAAGCAGTTGTTCTTATTACTTTTTCCAAATTGCTAAATTTTTCTATACAGATAGGATTTTTAATTTCTTCAGTTATACACTCGCACTGCAATATGTCATTGGGTTTTTTCTTGTATTCTAATTCATCTTCATCAATTATTTCTTTATCTTCAGATTTTGGCCAAAATTCAGGGGGTAAACTAAGCCATTTTGGCCCAAGTAACCAAGTAGGATTATTGATGAATTTGGAGACTTTTGCTCCTCTTGAGACAAGGTCTGCGGGATTGTCTGCCCCTGGGCAATGATGCCAATCAGAAGGGGATGTCAATTTACGAATTTCTTCAACACGATTCCGCACAAATGGTTTGAATTTTTCAGGTAATCCTTTAATCCAAAAGTATGTAATTTTTGAGTCCGTCCAATAAATGCATGGAATTTTTAGATGTAGCGCCTTCAAAATGCTGCAGCTTAATTTTGCTGAACATAATGCAGCCATCAATTCCAGTCTTGGTAAAGTGAGAGTTTTTAAAGGAGCCACTCTGTTTTTAGAAGCTACGAAAACTGTTCGAATGTCTTTTTCAGAGATCGATACACGTAAATAGGCAATTGTGCCAAAGGCTATTGTACTTGCATCGGAAAATAAATGCAACTGCAAATTGGCAATTTTCTCGTTTGGAATTTCGAAAAAATAATGTCGAGGAATAGACAATTCAGATATTTGAGGAATTTCACTACACCAGTCTTTCCAAAGAGAGATTAAATCTTTTGGGGTGGCCTCATCCCAATCTATGCCTAATGACCAAATTTTTTGCAGCAAACATTTTATTCTTAATGTGAAGGGTCCTAAAAATCCAATAGGATCAAACACTCGACCCAAAACGTGCAAAATATACCTCTTTGTGTCAATTCTTTTAGAAGCAAACGCCGCTAATTCACGAGTGTCAAAATACAAAAAATCGTTTAGACTGTTCCATGCTATTCCTAAAACTTTGTAAGGAACATTTTCTGTTTCAGATGTTTCCAAATTATGACTGGAAATTACATCGTTATTTTTCCACAATTCTTTTAAGGATTTTGAATTAGTGTGCCACTTATGTAATGTCATACTAGCTTCTTTAAAAATAGCTATAGACTCTAATGTAGTGGATAAAGCTTGCTCGACAGAAGATTGACTTCCAATTACATCATCTACATAAATATTTTCATTTAAAAACTCGACAGTTTCTGGATATTTTTTGACATATTTCTTTAAGTGGTGTTTTATTGTGGCTGCTAACAAAAATGGACTACAATTTACCCCAAATAAAACTCTAGTAAATCTATATATTTGAGGAAGGTTAGATTCATCAAAAGGGTCTGAAAACAAAAATCGAGATACGTCTCTGTCTTCTTCATCTACTAATATCTGCAAAAACGCTTGTTTTATATCGGTTGTAAAGGCAATTGGATTTAATCGAAATCGTAACAAAATATCAAAGATTTCTGGGTACAAATTAGGACCTGGGTGAAGACAGTTATTGAGAGATTGTGAATTTAAATCATGAGCCGATGCATCAAACACAATCCTTAATTTACTTGTTACGCGGTCTCTTCTTATCACTTCTCTGTGAGGTAAATAAAATTCAACATGCCCCTTATCTTCTGAATTAGGAACTAATTCTACGATTCCCTGTCTTAAATAATCATTTAATACATCTTTATATTCAAAAAACAACTGGGGATTTCTAACAAATCTTCTATTTAATTTAACTAATCGAGATTCTGCAATTTTTCTGTTATCATCCAGGCGCCCTTTCTCCAGTTTCCAGGGCAATTTAACTTTATATCTTTTGTTTTCATATTTAATATCGCGTTCAAAATTTTTCATTATTTCATTTTCAAAAGGGTCAGAATCTTGTTTAATATTAATAAGTCCTGAAGTTTCAAGATCCCAAAAAGTGTTCTTCAATAATTACGTTTAAAATCAATGAAGATTGGTTTTCGCTTTTTCTACCTTGGAGGCACCAGCCAAAGATGGTTTCAACAGCAACAAGATTTTTGTTTAAATGTTTTATGTTACCTGTTACTATGTCATAGTAATAGTCGACTCCTATTAGAAGGGAAATGGGATCTTGACATTGTGGTGAGTCAGCAAGGGTTAAATTCTGTAAAATACTCATTTCACCAAATTCTTTTACTTCTGGGGGAGGGATATCAGATCCAGATATTTTGTCTGTTACCAATGCTTCTATTTCTAAATTAGACTTCGAAAAATGTCTATTTTCTAATTTAAGTTTAACAACATCATAATTTTTCTCAATTGGGATTTTGCTTCCGAATGTGAATACCGATAATTTTTCTTTTCTCAATATTTTAAGTTGTAATTTATCAGCAATTTCTCGAGTTAAAAAGGTTCGCATTGCAGCAGTATCCAATAATAATCGAACAGAAAGTTCTTTATTTTTATTTTTTACTTTCGCACAGCAAGTTTGCAAGAAAATTCGGTTTTTTCCAATACACGAAATAGCCGAAATAATTTCATTAGTTGTTTCATTTTGTGCATTCGCTGTTTCCAAATTTTTATCTATACAACTTGTTTTATTTGGTGAATTAGATTGTTTACAAATAGCTCTGTTATGTCTACCCTGACATGTCGTACATCGTATCTTAGAAGCACAGTCCTTGATCCGGTGTTTTGGCAAAAGGCAGAGGTAACATCTACCTTGCGATTTCAAAATATTTTTCTTTTTATCAAAATCAAAAACATTGCATATTTCTGACAAATGATTACTTTTACAAAAGCTGCAACTTTGTTTCTCTGTGTTCTTTTTGTCTGAAACTGTAGTCATTCATTCATGCGCGGATGAAAAGTTTAATTCTCTTTTAGGAGATTTCGTAAATTTTTGTTTGTTTACTTCTAATCTATTTGATTTTGAAAATGAAAAAGCCAATTCGCGACTTTTAATTTCGGTTTGCAAGAAATTTAGTAATTTGTTTATATCAGGGTTGCATGAAGATTTAATGTTTTGCTTGTTAAATTCCAAATTTAAATCTGATGGTAGCAATTTTAAAACTACGGCTAAAAGCATAGAGCTGTAAGCCTGTGGTTCGAGTCCCAAAGTGGTCAACGATCTTACATTAATTTCAATATCATGAAGTTTCTGTAATTTTGAAGTATCACTAGATTTATAAACCGGAGATAAGTTTAACAATTTATTTAAATGGTGATTGATTATCATCTCTTTATTCCCAAACCTACTTTCAAGAATTTTAAGTACTACATCATAATTTGATTCCGAAACTTCTAAGCCTTCTATGGCGTTTAAAGCAGATGAACCTAAGTAACTTCGCAAATAATTGTATTTTTCAATTTTTGTCAGTGAATTATTATCATTTATCGATACTTTAAAAGTATTCCAAAAGTTGGTGAATTGCGTGCAATCGCCATAAAATTTCTGTATGTTCAATTTTGGAAGTTTCACAAATTTATTTTCATTATTGGGGGTAGAATCATTAACCGAACTATTGTTCAAAGGAATAATGTTTTTATTTTCTTTAAGTTTCTTTTCGGCGCGAAAATTCGTTAAGGATATTTTGTCTGCATAGTCATATACTGTATTCATTTCATTCTCATATTCGTCTAAATTCAAAAGTGGTTCTATTTTTTCATTTATTCCATCTAAATTACTTGATTTAATCTTTAATTGGTTAAAAGATTCTTCAAGAGAATCAATATTAACGGTATCATTTTTTAATATAGTCTATATTATTTATCAATTTCGTGACAGAACTTCTTAAAATTGTTCTGTTTATCTTTAGCTTTTCTAGGTCAGCCATAATTAAAACATCAAAATAAAATTATAAAACTCTTACCTTTAAAAATCTTCGGAAACACTACCTTTAAAAATCTTCGCAATCACTACCTTTAAAAATCTTCGAAATCAATAATAATCTTCTGTATTTATCATATTTCAATTTCGTTCCCGGCCGATGCACCATTGTAAAAAATATATATCATGCCCTCAAATCGAGGTTTCTCATTCGAAAATATCAAGGTCGAGTAAATCATGTTTCGAATATGTAATCATAAATAATCTATAAAAACATTCTAAATTCAAAGGAATAATCTATAGTATTAATCCCCAATGTATATCATAAGTGAAATCGAAATTGAAAATATCTTCTTCGAACGTTTCTTTAACTAATTATTTAATGAGATAAAAATAGGTATTTACAGTTCTTTGTACATATTTACACAACTTTAAATCATCTTGGAGACACAATGCTCCGATTCTTATCTTTTCTCAAATTAATTGTCACATCTTTTATCTAAATCAAAACATTCGAATCAAAAACGGAAATTGTCTACACTCTGTTTACAAACTTCAGAGTGTTCTAAAAGTGGAAGTGGAAGTTAAAGAAATTTCATAGCGCGTAGCGCCATCTAACTGCAATTCTTTTTCTTCATCAGGAAGTATATTAAAGAAACTTAGTTTTAAAAACTTGGTTGAGAGTAACAAAAATACAAAAATTTATTGCTGTTAAAAGGGCTACTTCAATGATACGAAAACATACGTTCTCTATCATTAATCCTATGGAAGATTTTTTTTTCAAATATCTCATTTGCATTTCAGTTCCACATTAAACAGCTTAGGTCAATCCATACAAAAACAGTTTTTTCACTTTTTCAGTTTTCTTTGGAGGTTTCAAACAGTTCAAAAGTGAAAGTATCCGAATAATAAAAAAATTCTATAAACAAAATCAAACAGTAAAAGATGGCCTTTATAGTGATCATCGTCTCCAGTTTTTCACTGCAAAAAAACATTTAAAGTTATTAAAATGCAAACGACGCATCTTAAGTTTCTTTCATAAAGATGAATATTACCGTACGGGTCTTTTTGAATGAGAGACGCATTCTTAACCCTTTCCGGCACAGTGTGCTTGGTCCGGACATACCTAATTTTAATTCCAAACGGCACCAATAATATTTTAATGAAATTTTGCTTTTAAAATGAAAGCTTAAATTAGAGAATTCTTTATTACTAAAAAAGTCTGTTGTAAATTCCGGTGTCAGTCGATAATTTCTCATTTTACAAACGGAATTTGTACCTGCCGGAAAGATATTAAAAGGGGCTCGAGATCAAAATGAAAAAGTATTTTTTATTCTATTCCTAATATAACACTAAAATGTTAAATTAATTAACTAAAACTGCATAATTCTACGTTGACTACATCACTAGATAATATTAGTATTGAACTATCAGTCTCTTCCTACCCATAATTAAAAATTTAAGTCAATTTATCTCAGAATATTTTTTTTTCACGTTTTTTCATGTTTAAAAACACACGTGTAAACTGTCTTACAAGATGTATGCAAGAGTTTTTATTATTTTTTAAAAAAATACTGCCTTCTGTATTTTAATTTCATGTAAAAGTTTTGAAAAGTTATTTCTCAGAATAAAAATTATTTTCAAAAATCCACTAAAAAAATCTTTTAAAGTTATATTTTTTTAAATACTTTTATAAATCCTGAAGACAAATTAATAAGAAAATTTTTTGGCAGACAATACTGAAAGCAATAATGAAATCGGACAAGTGATTCACGAGTTATATAAAAATCAGGGTTGGCAAGTTTTTGACAGTGTGCGGTTTTATCCGGTTTAAACCGTCATGTCAAAAACCTCTTGTCAGAAACCTCAAATACTATACTGATCTGTAAAATTTCAAATTAAATATATGTTACAAATTTACAACATTACATGTAATATTAAAAATTCACTATTACTGTATTGTATATTATCATTTCCGGAAAAAAATAAAAAAAAAATCTGTCATAAAACAGGAAATTTGCCCTGCCTCCAAACTTGCTCAACTATCAATGTTTCTGCTATCAAGCCCTGCTAGCTCAGCATCAATTGAGAGAGTATTTTCTAACTTTGACTTCATACACTCCAAATTCAGAAATCGTTTGAGGGTAAATAAATGTGCTAAATTGGTTATAGTAAATAAGTGTAGTTATAGTTAAATAAGTGTGCTAAATAGGATGCTGCAGTGTAAAATTGATCCAGATTAACTATACGAAATCATTTTCTTCTGTTTGAACATTCTAAAAAACAAAAATGTTTTATTGTAATTAAAGTCGTTTAATTTTTTTTAATTATTAAACTACAGCAATAAATTTTAAATAAGAAATTACTTAAATCATCAAGACTTATTCAGTGTTTCCCCTCTTGTTCTTAAAATGTTTTAAAGCGCATTACATGTTTTTGACGGTTTAAGCCAGTTTTTGACGCTTGTCACGTCAAAAACCAGTTTCTGACGTCAAAAACCCAACCCTGATAAAAATTATATAAATTTTATATGAAAAATATTCAAACTTTTAAAAACTTTTTTATAGGTTTATAGAATTGACTCTAAGCCGTTCTAGCAGGGTGCAGCGACCGGCGGCGATTCTTTTAAATCCTTCTGATGCACCCGACGACACTTTTTAACACTTCCTATGCGCCTCTACTCGATTCGGCTATCGCAAATTCTAGGGAACTCTGAACAAACAAGTTCAAAATATTTTTTATGAACAAGGTACAATTGTACCCTTTTTATAAAATAGAGTTTCTTTTTTGAAAAAAAAAAAATGTGTCCTTTTTTAGAATAATGTTTCAAAAAATGTGCCCTTTTAAAAGAAGATACTTTTTTTTAATTTAATAGTTTCCTTTATGAAATATTCCAGCTCTGCGGCTTTTTCTTCTTCTTCACTAGAATCAACACCGAGTTAAAATCAATAAATAAAGAAAATAAAATTTTGAATCACGGACTTCTTTAAAATCTATATTAAATTTAAGCAACATAATTTTGGAGAAAGCGATACGTCACTGTCAGACCTGAATTTTCTAAATGCAGAAATTTAAATTGAAATGTATAGTAAATAGGCAGAGCATGTTTTACTTTTAGATTTCCCCAGGATGAACACAGGATTTTGCAATGGGCGAAGATCGCTGAAGAACTAAATCAATCTATCCATCATAATCATCATCATATAACTCAGAAAGAATAACCCGATAAAATATAGTCCTTTTGGAACATAAATCCCTCCAGAACATTGTTCATCATTTCTTGCGCTCATATAAATTGCTTTGTATTGTGAGCTAAAATTTAATTATGAGAAGGGGGCAGATTGAAATGAGAGACCACCACCAATGAGTAATAAAGAAAAATGCAATTGCGAATCATTTCAGCTAAAAAATAAATGAGCAGAAAATCAGTACTCTCATTTATTAAAATTTATGTTAATTAACTCTTCGCATTTCATATAAATGGCGGTAACATTGTGGAAGATAGGCAATTTTTAGACTATCGAAGATAAAATTGTTCATGTTTAGTTAATTGCGTATAACTGTGTTTGAACTGGTGCGCCGACTGAAAAAAAAAAAATACTATTTTAAATTAAAAACATATCTGAGTAACGCTGGTGCTATATTGAAGGTGAAAACGCCACACTAAAAAAATTGCAATAAAATTTAAATTTATTAACTTTTAAACAATTCACAATTCAATTTTTAAATCGTTGAACATAGAGTTCCCCCCCCCCACCCCCACCCCCCAAAAATGCAATTCGATTGAAAATATTGGAATTTATAGATTTTTTATGGATTTAAAATCATTTTCAAGAAAGTTTTTTCCTTCTTTTTCTTTTAATTATTTCTATCTTGTGCAGCCCAATTACAAAAAATTAACCATTTGTTCTTATTACAACATTTGCTTTTGGCTAATATTTCATAACGAAACTGTCCGTCACCATTAAATAAAATATAAATAAAACAATTTTAACAGACATGTGACAGAACTCCATGTATAACACTGAGAAAAAAATATAGTTCTGACATCTAGAATCTAAATTATGGCAGTAGAAAAAAATAGTTCCATGTCATCCTTATTAATTCTAGCTCTCTTTGATCGAGAGTTCTAAAGTCAACTACGAGTTTACCCATATTCTGTTGTCAAACTTATTTAAAAATATCTGAAAATAGATGCGAACACAAAAGGTTTGATTGACACAGCATCTATAATTCTAGTTTTTGAAACCATTCCCGAAATCGAGCGAGTATTTCTCGTTACCGAAATAATTCAATATCGTTTCGTCACCTAGAAAACTGGAGATTAGAAATGCTAGGTTATTTCGTCTATTGAACTTAATTATTTAACCTATCCGCATAGTTCGGTCATCTATAGTTCTAGTTTAGGTATTCAGAAAGTGATTAACTATTCATTCTAGGTGAAGGCGGGATATTTTTTTTTCTCAATGAAACACTGGTAGAATCAACAACACTGTAAGTAGCAAAATCTTAGGTGACTTCTTCGGCTATCTAGTTTTGGCATGCAGCT
This sequence comes from Maratus speculifer, assembly GCA_964019185.1. NCBI lineage: Eukaryota > Metazoa > Arthropoda > Arachnida > Araneae > Salticidae > Maratus > Maratus speculifer. Next base: position 450,135,813 of record OZ025289.1, read on the forward strand.
AATTCAAAAATATCGTTTGTCGGACGCTCCTCTCAGTCCACAAAACTTTGAAGAATGTCCTAGGTAGTTTTAGCTGCCACCACCGATATTAATGGGTGATATCGGTCACCTGCTGTGAGGATTGGTTAAAATAACACTGACGCTGTTAATGAACTGAACTAACAGTTTATTTAAGATATAGATATGTACACAAGAAACAATATTTACAACTATTTACAATTACAACTCGGATATAGATGATCCGGTTCAACATTAAATTAACTACAATAAACGTTGGTTGTGTACCGTTCAACTTATACTTTCTTCCTCACACTCAACGCACGTTAGATACGCTTTATCAGAGATTACTGCAGAATCTCAATACACAAGGGTACTAGGCCTCACTTCTCGGCCTATAACACTATCCACCGGGACGCCTTGTCCCACGCTCAAAATATACACTATCCAACAGGACCACAAATCCTGAGCGACCTATCGGTCTCAACGCCAAGCGAGAACTGTCTCCAACCTCTCAGTCCAGAGTTGACCTTGTCAGAGATCTTCCTTCCCCCAGCAGGGCCTCTTAGAGTTCCTCCATTGGTTCAATTCCGCATACCAACCTTGAGTCATGACATCTACTATTTACACATCACTTAAATACTAAATGACAGCTGAGCCATGCCTCGTGGTCATCACTTTCATTCAGCAACGAGTGCGTCATCCGCCCACCTGCGCCTGGATAACCACCTGTCATTTGTCATTATAAGAAAAGAAAGAAAGGTATTTCGAAAGCTTCACGGATACACAACTAACAATACATAAAAATATTCAGATGAGGAAATGTTATTCCTTTCTAATTCAGGGCAGATGTCTTCTAGGAACCTGACACCCCCCACCTTAGCGGAAAATATGCCTCTTAGGGGCTAATTTTCCCCAAACATATAATAATATTACGGAAGAGTTCAATAGTCTCTTTGCAGATTTCTTCATTCTAAATATTACATAGGCATTTTCAGGTGTCTGAACATTCTCTACTGACATCTCTACTGAACCTTATACTAATACTACTATTGCATAAACAATACACATGCTAATTTACTATTATAAACACAAAACTTAAAAAAAAATATTTACACACACAAAAAAAAAATTAGACATGTGATGACATCCTTTAAGGTTGTCTACTATTTTGACATTGATACTGATGGGCTAGTAACTGGTTGTTCTTCCCAGCTCTTCCTCTGTAGCCTCAAAATTGCATCAGCATTCAAATGTTGAACTCCGGGACGATGAGAAATGCTCAGGTTCCAGCGTTGCAAGGCTAGAGCCCACCTAGTGAGTTTGGGCGACCTTGGGGTTGTTTCCGTGAGAAATTTTAACGGATTATGATCGGTAATGACCTCAATTTGAGATCCATAAGTCCACTTTTCAAACTTCCGCATCCCGAAGAGAACACTCCAAGCCTCTTTCTCTATACTCGGCCAAGCACGCTGAGCCCCTGACAATTTCTGACTGGCAAAAGCTATAGGTTTAAACTGACCTTTTTCATCTTTTTGAGTAAGACAACATCCTACTGCAAGGTCGGAAGCATCGGCGTGAAGCTGATATTCCCGGCCTACGATAGGTGTAGCCAAACTCGTCACTTTACACAACTCATCTTTAAGAGTATTAAATGCTTTTTCTGCCCTTTCATCCCATGGTACAGTATTTTTGACATTTCCTTTGGTTAATTCGGTTAAAGGTATAGCTATCTCAGCATAATTTGGAATATAAGATCGGTAGAATCCCATTAATCCCAAAACTGATCTAACTTCCTTTTTAGTCTTTGGTCTCTTTAAGTCCCTTATTGCTCCGATTTTCTCCTCATCAGGTGCATGAGTTTCACCCCCAATAACATGACCTAAAAACTTAGTCAATTTCTCTCCAAATTTACATTTGTCTAGTCTAATCGTAAAATTTCTATTTTTCAACTCTTCAATGACAGCCCTGACATGCTCACAATGCTCATCCCAGGTATCGGTGAAAATGATGACATCATCAATATATGCTTCTGCATACCTCCGATGACCTTGGAGAACCTCATTCATGTCTTTTTGAACCGTAGCAGCAGCACCTGATAATCCAAAAGGCATTGTACGCCACTGATAAGTTCCGTTATGCGTCGTAAAAGCTGTCAGAGGTTTACAATCCTCAGCCATTTTAATTTGCCAATAACCCCTCAATAAATCTATTGAAGATAAATATTTAGCCGCCCCTGCGGTATACATAATTTCTTGGGAATCTTTCATCGGGAAGGTGGGAACCTGCGTTACCGAATTTAAAGCTCGGTAATCAATACACATTCTGACAGTTGCATCTTTTTTCGCAACGCAAACAATTGGATGGCTAATTTCAGCATTCGACGGTTCGATTAGATTTAATTCTAATAACTCCTGAATCTGCCTATCCACTTCCTCTTTATAAGCTACCGGCACGCTATATAACTTTGGTTTTTTCCTTTCTACACCCGGTTTCAGATCAATACGATGTTCCCCTACTTCCGCTGGTCGTACAGGACCCATAAACACTTCTTTATTTTCCCTCAAAATGGACTTTAAATCTTTGACTTGACTATTAGATAGCCCTTTTATTTCAAACCTCTCAATATCCCGTTCTATCTCTTGATCCCGGTTCAAAATAGGAATTTCCCCAACTTCTCCAAATTCCTCATCACCTTCGAAAACAATATTAACTATATTACATTTAGCGATAAATTCTCTTATCTTATTTTGGTGCACATGCTTCCTACTCCCGTCGGCTAACTCAACAATAAACGAATGCTAGTTTCGTTTTTCTACAATAGTTGCCGGCCCTTGCCACCTAGAATATAACTTATTAGTCGAATCGGGTATTAACAGTATAACTTTATCGCCTACCTCAAACGTTTTTTCTTTTGACCTTAAATTATAATGATACGCCATTCTATTTTGTTGAACCTCAGACGACAATTTTGCCTCATTTGCGGCTCTTTCTAAGCGGTTCTTAAGTTTATCCAAGTACTCATGGATCGGCGTAGTATCTAACTGCGCTCCCTTATTTTCTCCTGCCCATGACGATTTAAGAATCGATAACGGACCCTCCGGCGCTCTACCATATAATAACTGGAAAGGTGCGATTCCCGTCGTAGAATTTGGGACTTCCCTATACGCCCATAATATAAATGGTATTTGTTCATGCCATTTTTTTCCTTCTTCCCTAATCGTATGATGTAGCATACGTTTAAGAGTCTGATTAAATCGTTCCACAAGTCCGTTGGACTGTGGATACTGTGGAGTCGAAAATCTTGGACTAGCACCTAACCTTTTCTCAAATTCTTTCGTTAAGTCGGCAGTAAAATTGGTTCCATTGTCGCAGGCAATTACATTAGGAATTCCTGTTCTCATAAATATTTGAAGTAACGCCTCACACGCGGTTTTAGCAGTTAAACTTTTTAGAGGGATCGCATCCGCCCATCTGGTATGCTGATCAATTAAAGTCAGTATATACCGATGCCCTTGTGAACTTTTAGGATCAATAGGCCCAATTAAATCAACATTAACAACCTGAAATGGAAGTTCCGGCCACGACACTGGGGAAATAGGAGCTCTATCATTTACTTTAACCCCTCTAGTCAATTGGCACTCTAAACATGATTCACAAAACTGTTTAGCTTCTTTTGCCATTCCCTCCCAATAAAAAGAATACCTTATTCTCTGCAACGTTTTCTTGGCTGCATGATGCCCTCCAAATACCGATGAATGCGCTAATTTTAAGATTTCTTCCCTTCTTACCTTGGGTACTACTAATTACGCTATAGTTTCGCCTAACAATTTCTCTTTATGATACAATAATCCGTTTACAATATAATAATCCCCTTTTTCCTTTTTAGCTAATTCCCAAGCTTTCTCTAATTCTTTACATTCCAATTGGGATTTCTTAAACATATCCGAGTTACTAACAATAGATTCATTATTTTCCTCCGTTTCAGTTTTTTCTGGATCCTGACTTTGTACATTTTGCGATCTCGCGTCTATTACGTAAACATTACAGCTATCGTTACTTACATCTTCCTTTTCATTCGAGTTATCAATAATAATTTCGGAACTTTTTAATTCTTCGGACTCTATCAATGGCTCCTCAAGATTGACACCTGACAACTCATTAATCACTTCGGGATGTAAAATTACTTGCTCATTAATATTATCAGTTACTGCGCAAAGTACTTCCTGATGAATAATATTAGTTTGCCCGAATTGCGGAATAGCTAGCTGTAGTTTAACTAACGGTGATTTAACAGCTTCACCAAATAACCCTTGTAAATAAATACTACCCGCTCCCTTTAATTTCTCTTCCGGTACTAAATCTTTATGAACAACACTAATCTCACATCCAGAATCAACCAATCCCTTTGCTTTTTGCCCATTAACACTAACTTCAATTTTCTCAAGTTTATTTAATTTCTCACCAATAACATTAGTTTTCTGCTCGGCCTTTGCCGATATTCTAGCCACAATAGCCCCATTAGGTAACTCTTGATTTTCTTTCACCATAATCTTATGAACACCTGCTTTCTGGTCTCGCCCTTTATTGCCATTATTAGTTCCCTCATTACCCACTTTATTACAAAAACGTTGGTAATGACCTCTCAAACCACACTTAAAACATTTAGGCCCTGAAGCATCATTCGTCTTCTTAAACTCTGTTTTCCTATCCGGAAAAGAATTACACTTATTACTACCATTTTGCCTCCAACTACCACTAAATTTATTATCCTCCCTCGGTCTCATTTTTTCATTGTTTACGTACTTATCTTTACCTTTAAAGCTTTTATGCGTAACCGCATAAGACTTATGTTTAGCATCAAAATAATTATCACACTCTTTAGCAATTTTAGGAGCTTCTAACCATTTACCCTGGTGAGTTAAACTAATATATGCTGCAGTATCCTCATCTAGCGTACTCATTAGCTTATCAGTAACTATTAACTGGTTGACCTTTTCATAAGTGTCCGCACCTCTAATTTTACAATAATTTTCCCACGTAGCTATTAAACGCGATACAAATAATACATGGGTTTCGTTCGGATTTCTCCTAGCTTTCCGGAAATTTTCTAAACATGCCTTCGGGGTCGGCTCATGTTCCCTTAGAACTAACTCCTTTAACTCCTCATAATTCTCCATTTGTTCCGTAGTGGTATAAATTAACAAATTATCCGCCTTATCTTTTAACATATTTAGTAGAATTTCGACCTGCTGGTTTTCCGGTACATTTTTAGTTTTGAATGCCCTTTCTAAGCTGTTAAAAAATAAATTCCATCCCTCAGTCCCTTCTGGTACTTTGATAGATAGAGTTTTAACACTTTTGATCAATTTTTCTATGTTACTTTCATTATTAGATTCCCTAGACCCATTGAAATTATTTGCCGATCCTTGCACCCTTAGTTTCTCCATTTCTAATTCATGTTCCATCCTTAATTTTTCCATTTCTAACTTTTCCTGCTCTACTTTTTCCTGTTTTTCTTCACGCTCTAACCTTTCCTGTTTTTCTAACTTTTCGCGTTCTAATTTTTCTTGTTCTAATCGTTCTGCAACAATAGCGTCAGATAATTCCTTAATAACCCCCTCGTCATACTCATCACTGTCCATTATCTTTTTCTTAAGCTGAATTCTGTATCATCTTCCGTGAATTCAACACCCAATTCTTCAGCTATCACCTGAAGATCAACCTTTTTTAGTTTCAATAAGAAAGCCATACCTTCACCGATTGTTATTACCACCCCACAAGAATAGTTAAACCTACCAACTTAATATTTCCTAAATTTCTAACTTAGTACAGATATTTCTCCACTTATTATACTAATTAATACCATTTCAGATAATCCATGCATTTCATTTCTAATTAACCTACTGAATACTCTAATTTTTCTCAACCTTTGATATCACACAATTTACTTCCAATAAAACAAAAAGTAAAACAATAATTCGATTTGACTGCTATGCAATATAGATTCCAATATATACACTTAGATAACAACATACAATTTATATAATAACACTGATACGTTGAAATTGAATAGAAGTATTGATGTCAATTAAAAAATCCACATAAAGAAAAATTGTACAACATGCATATATAAATTTCTACAATTATCCTCATAAAATATTTCCGAACTCAATACTGGTTCTTACACTTAAAACAAATATACTGAAAATCTTTACTTTTATTTTTACTCACTATGGCTCTCTTTTGAGCCTTTTTTTTTCACTATGGCTCTCTTTTGGGCCTTTTTTTTTTCTATGGCTCTCTTTTGAGCCTTTTTTTTTTTCCTCACTAGTATTGGCCAATTAAAATCTTCATTTGCTTAGAATTTTGATAATGTAACTCTTAAAATTTAAACAGTATTGCTTCATTTAACAATTACTTTAACAATAATTTAGATTTAATGCATTAATTTAGTTCACTAATATCATTATAAATAGCATACCATTATCACCTCAAATTATTATGACCTTTCTTTAAAACAATAGCAATATGGTTACTAATTCTTTACACCTATCTGAACACAATTATTTCATTGCACATAAATTACATAGACCATTTACTTAAATTACTATTAATTATACAACAATACCATTTGGTTCGAGATGTCAGAAGAAATGAATGATCAAAACACCTTACCTTATACTTTATTTGGTGGGGTACTCTTCTATTCCCAGATAGCTCCACGATGTAGCGATAATCAGGCACAACACAGTTCAGTTTAGTTCTTTCTAATAAAGATACGCACAACACTTTAGTCCACACTAGACGATATGGCACGATACTTTAGCACATACTCGACGATACGGCACAACACTTTACACACATTCGACGCTACGGCACGACACTTTACACACATTCGACGATACGGCACGACACTTTAGCATACAATCGACGATCCGGCACGATGCTTTAGCACATACTCGACGATATGGCACGATTACACAAGAATTCCACTGGATACTCTGGCATTAACAGACTGCAACACGGCTCGCTGGTCACTGGTTTCAGGCGATTCTATCCCGACGCTGCCAACAATTTGTCGGACGCTCCTCTCAGTCCACAAAACATTGAAGAATGTCCTAGGTAGTTTTAGCTGCCACCACCGATATTAATGGGTGATATCGGTCACCTGCTGTGAGGATTGGTTAAAATAACACTGACGCTGTTAATGAACTGAACTAACAGTTTATTTAAGATATAGATATGTACACAAGAAACAATATTTACAACTATTTACAATTACAACTCGGATATAGATGATCCGGTTCAACATTAAATTAACTACAATAAACGTTGGTTGTGTACCGTTCAACTTATACTTTCTTCCTCACACTCAACGCACGTTAGATACGCTTTATCAGAGATTACTGCAGAATCTCAATACACAAGGGTACTAGGCCTCACTTCTCGGCCTATAACACTATCCACCGGGACGCCTTGTCCCACGCTCAAAATATACACTATCCAACAGGACCACAAATCCTGAGCGACCTATCGGTCTCAACGCCAAGCGAGAACTGTCTCCAACCTCTCAGTCCAGAGTTGACCTTGTCAGAGATCTTCCTTCCCCCAGCAGGGCCTCTTAGAGTTCCTCCATTGGTTCAATTCCGCATACCAACCTTGAGTCATGACATCTACTATTTACACATCACTTAAATACTAAATGACAGCTGAGCCATGCCCCGTGGTCATCACTTTCATTCAGCAACGAGTGCGTCATCCGCACACCTGCGCCTGGATAACCACCTGTCATTTGTCATTATAAGAAAAGAAAGAAAGGTATTTCGAAAGCTTCACGGATACACAACTAACAATACATAAAAATATTCAGATGAGGAAATGTTATTCCTTTCTAATTCAGGGCAGATGTCTTCTAGGAACCTGACATCGTTAATAAATTTTAAACCTTTATTTGAATTCATTATGTTCATTTTTAATTTGAAAATGACTTTGATATTGTTAGAAGTCAATCTGAAAAATATGTAAATTATATATTTAAAGTTTCATTAGAGAGAACTCTTCATTTATATTAAACTGGGAATGCCAAGTTAGATGCTACATTCTTTATAAACGAGTATGGATTGAATTTTTGAATGCATAAAAAGTTCTGTGTGGTGTACATACTTTTAGATAGTTGGAAGTTTTGCTTTTACAAACGCTTTGAAACCACCTACGACCACTTTCAATGAAAAATCTGCCACGCAGATCGAGATGTTTTATAATAGCTGTCAATATTACGCTTTTTTGTTAACACATTTTTCTTAATATTCCCCTTCGCTAGTTTTCTTTCGCAAATATTAGCTTATGTTTCATACTAAATACTCTAAAGAAAATCACCATTAAAATATGCCTTAACAAATTAATTTTTTTTACAAAACAATTTTGACTGCTTGTCAGCGTTTAGAGTAAGAAAAGATAGTTTTAAAGTTCCCGAATGTTTATAATTGTGAGAGCACCGATGCCAGACGCATTCTTTCAAAACCGGTTATTTTTTGGCATGATAAAAGTAAAACAGAGTATTAGTTTGAATGCGTGCAATATAAATGCATACGGTTGATTTCGAAGATTTTTGTAAGACATAAATAATGGTTTCTTTCATTTTATAATATTTTGTTTTTCTTTTTCATCGCGAAATATTCTTCATTTTACGTTTTTCTCTAACAATTTTCGATGTTTAGCAACATTTTCCTGCTTTTTAAACCAACTGCATCCATTTGTAACAGTTTGAAACAATTTGAAATTTATAATAAAATAAAAAATATTAACATCTTCCAAACACTTAAAAAACATAAAAAATAACAAATACACTCTATTCCATGCATGACAAAATTTAATATCAAAAATATGTCTTACTCTAAATCAGAAAATAAGAAGTTAAAAAAAAATTTAATTTTTATAAGTGTTTTGTTACTTTTGTCACTATTAAGCATTAGTTTTTTTTCCCCACTTAACTTCACCTAAAACATTTTAACTACGTAAAGCTAAAAATATAATAGCTTTGTTAATTTGAATGCATATAATTCCATTTAATGGAGAAATATTAAAATAGTAATAATAAAATTACACAATTCAATAAGTGGCAATGTAAGCTCAAATGTAAATAAAAGTGAATGCTGTTATTTTCAGTAAATTTCACTGCGGATTTGTTCTTCTAAAATTGAAAAACTACTAGGCATCATGCACATCAAATTTCTAAAATTCATCTTATATTTTGGCTAAAATATTTATTTCAGGAAAAGGTTTCAATTCCAGCAGATGTACGCATACGGACAGAAAAAAATGTACCCATTGCTAACTATATGATCAGTTTCAATGTTTCTTGGTTAAGATTTCAATAAATTTTATTAATATGTGTATTTTTTATAAAATAAAAACATTAAAAAATATTTTAAGAGAAAGAAATAAGCCTTTTACGTTTTTTAGGAGCACAACCGAATAAAACAAAAATCAATTGCGTTTATGATTACATAAAAATAATTCCAGCATTTACTAGGCTTGATGTTATTTTATTTTGTATTCTTTATAATTTCCGGATGTTAATATTATTTTCCAATCTATGTTTCAGTAAACCTTTAAAAACGAGGGATAAAAGGATAATATATATATATTTATATATATCTGATACCGAACAACTTTGTTTAATCCCTTCTGCATATCTCAATCTGATATCGTTGCCCCAAAGTCTCATAAGACAAAAATATCACCACAAATTATTTATACACTGAGCAATCTCGAAACAGCCTAAAAAGACCTTGAGGGGATAATATTTACATTTTTATTTTACGGAGAGATTAACATTAACCAGAGCTCTTCGGGATAAAGGAGGGAAAATGTCCACCAGCGATATCTATTAGCTAAACAAAATGAAAGGGAAAAAAATAAATCTCCGAAAAACAAATGATAAAAAGAAAACATTTTTTTTTCCTTCTCCCAAATGTAACAAATTGTACTTAATTTACGCTACAGAGATGCTGAAATATTTTTTTTACTCAATAATAAATGAATCGAGGGATGTTGTAACATCATCCTTTTCTATTCCCCGGGGGATTTTCATGGCATCACTTGAATTGTCGGCCATAGAAACATATTTATCAGAGGTGCATTAACCTATTGTATCTTTCAAACTAACTTCTTAACACTTAAATGAATATATTTATTCTCTTTTTTAAGAAGCACATTTTTCGGCAAATTGGGGAAGCGAAAATGGCTGTAGCAAACATAAATTATACACTTGTCAGGGTTGCAAAAAACCCGGGTTTTTTTTATTAAAAAAACCCAACCCAGGTGGGTTTTTTCGGGTTTTATTGATTTTTTGGGCTTTATTGGGTTTTTTGTTTTTTTTAAGAGGTGATGGCAGGGAAAGTCTCTTATTTTGTAGAAAAAATGTATTATATTTAAAAATCTTTTGATATTTTTATTAATTTAATATACAATAAATTTTCATCAAAATAACACAAATAAATCAATGTAAAAAGTTGTAAAAAATGTTTTTACTTCTGATATTATATGATATAATATAATAACCACATAACACACATTTGAAAGCTATTTTAATAAATTACTTTTTATCAATATTCCCCAGTAAGAACACATTTTTTAAACAAATGTTTTATTCTTTATCAATCAAAGGATGCTGGATAATATTTTCAAGATATCTATGATTCATTGTATAGAGCAGTTTATTCTCTGAACATAATAATAAAGAGCTATTAGTAAAAATATTTTACAAATGAATTTCAATTATCTACATAACTGATTATAATTATTTAATTTGAATATTTTGAAATGAATTTATAATACTTATATAATAAACAATAATGTTTATTTTTATAAACAAGTATGGATGGTACAATATGTATTAGGAAATAAAATACAGGGTAAAAATCCTGATTTAAATGAACAATATATATATTCGAGTGTTTTGAAAAAAGTACCCTCTTTTCCTTTTTTTTTCTTTTAACCAATACTGGCCAAAAGAGAATTAGTCAAATTTTTATCTGGTTGGGACATTATGAAATTTTACATTGTTAAATCTTTAAATAGAAGATCTTGTCATTTTTCATCAATGCGAAAATGTTATAACTACATACATTAATTCTGGCCATTTTTTCATAATATTAAAAAGTTTTTAAAGAATTAAGCACAATATCTTATTTTGACTATTTTGGCTTTGTCATATTTAGCAGTACACTCACAATCTATTTTGATAGGATAGTGTAACTTTTTAAACACAAAAGTTAAAAAAACTAATATAAAACCTGCTAAATATTAAACACTTTGACCAGAGATATTAAAAAACCCAATAAAACCCGCTTTAACGTGGGTTTTATTGGTGTTTTTAGAGTGGCTTTTACCCAATAAAACCCACCCGGGTTTTTTTGGGCAGGTGGGTTTTTTGCAACCCTGACATTTGTACAGAAGTGGTTTTATGCTAGTCTTGTTAAATGTGATCATAAAGAAAATGTGGGCTTTATAATTGATCTAAACCAAGATAAAGGTTGCTAAAAAATATCTTAATAGCAATATAGGCACCTTTATTCAGATTGACATATAGTACAGTATAGTATACGAAATATTTTGTGTGTCCCTGTAAATACTATCTGATTTCTATTATACAGGATATAACTTGTATTTAACCTGAACAACGTATACGAATTTCACAAATGGGAAATAGTTCAATATTTCTAAATCTCACCCCAAACAATGTTACCCATGTACCATTAAGTAATGGAATACTTTTGTGTGGCCCTGTAAATAATTAACAAATATTCTTTGTGCCACATATTCTACGGAATGTATATTCATTTTATCATGTTCAAAAGAGTAACATCATTAAAATGCACTTAAAACTATTTTTACACCCCATTGGCTGTAAAGTAAAGGAAGACTTGATTGTCCCTGTAATTTAACTATACATCAGATTTTCATAAAATTTGAAATTACACGACAAAATTCTGCAACAATTATATATTTTAAATTTCATACGATTCGGTTGGGTAGTTTTGCTTTTTTATATGTGGACAGGCAGACGGACGGAGGAACGACGACTATAGGTGCTAATTACGAACGCATCTAAAAAGGAAGGGTAAAAGAAAAAAAAAATCAGCTATACCGAATAACTCCGTTTAATTCCTTCTGCATATCTGACATCGTTGCCCCAAAGTCTCAAAATAAAAATATCACCACAAATTATTTACACACTGAGCAATCTCGAAACAGCCTAAAAAGACCTTCAGGGGATAATATTTACATTTTTATTTTACAGAAAGATTAACATTAACCAGAGCTCTTCGGGATAAAGGAGGGAAAATGTCCACCAGCGATATCTATTAGCTAAACAAAATGGAAGGGTAAAAAAGAAACCCTAGAAAAACAAATGATAAAAAAGATACATTTTTTCCTCTTCTAACCAATGTAACAAAATGTACTTACTTTACGCTACAGAGATGCTGAAATATTATTATTTTTACTCAATAATGAATGAATCGAGAGATGTTGTAACATCATTCCTGTTTCTATTCCCTGGGGATTTTCATGGCATCACTTGGATTATCAGCCATGTAACATATTTATCATAGATGCACTAAGCTATTGTATCTTTCAAACTAACTTCTTAACGCTTAAATGCTTATATATATATATTTTTCTTTTCTAAGAAGCACATTTTTGGCAAATTGGGGTAGCGAAAATGCATGTAGCAAACATAAATTATGTACTCTAATAATAAAAAAAAAAATGGCTTTATGCTAGTTTTGTTAAATGTAATCATAAAGGGAATATGGATTTTATAATTGATCCAAATTAACGTAAAAGTTACTAAAAAACACCTAAAAAGTAACATATATACCTTTATTCAGATCAACATATAGTACAGTATAGTATCCTATTTCTATTATACATAAAGTAACTTGTATGTAACCTGAGCAACGTATATTAATTTCTTAAATGGGAAATATTTTAATATAATTAAAACGCACCCCAAACAATGTTTCCCCTGTACCATTATGTAATGGAATACTTTTGTGTGGCCCTGTAAATTAATAACAAATATTCCTTGCACCACAGACTGTAAAGAATGTATATTTTAGTATATAATTCATATATGTATATCAATTTCATTATGTTCGAAAGAGTAACATCATTAAAATACACTTGAAACTATTTTTTTCCATTGACGGAATATTTTTAATTGTCTCTGTAATTGAACTATGCATCCGATTTTCATAAAGTTTGAAAGATTCGGTTGTTTAGTTTTAACTGTTATATGCGGGCAAACGGATTGAATGACGATTATAGGTGCTACGTATTTGCATAATTACGAACGCACTTTAAAACAGAGGGATAAAAGGAAAAAATATCCCTTCTACATATATATAAATCTGACATCGTAGTCCCAATGTCTTATAAAATAAAAATATCGCCACAAATTATTTATACTTTAAATAATCTCGAAACAGACCTTCAGGAGGCAATATTTACATTTTTATTTTAAGGAAAGATCAACATTAACCAGACCTCTTCGGGATAAAGGAGGGAAGTCCACCAGCGATATCTATTAGCTAAACAAAATAAAAGAAAAAAAAACCCTAGAAAAACAAATGATAAGAAAAACTTCTCCAATGTAACAAATTGTACTTAATTTACGCTACAGAGATGCTGAAATATTTTTTCTCAATAATAAATGGATTGAGGGATGCTGTAACATTATCCTGTTTCTATTCTCGGGGGATTTTCACCGCATCACTTGGATTGTCAGCCATAGTAACTTATTTATCATAGATGCACTAACCCAGTCATACACAATCTTTTTTTTTTCTTCGCGAGCCGCAAAGCAAGTATTTTTGACATTATGTCAATAATGTCTACACGCAAAACACTAATAAAGGGGTAATTAATACGGTAAAATAAAAATAAAAAATAGATTAATAAAGCAGTATAATAAATGTAATATAATCAATATGGTTGAACGTTTATCTCTGAAGAAATAGTAAAAAAACTTAACGTCACAAACTGTTTTTTAACCTCGAACAATAAAGTTCATGTTAAATTTCTATTGCAAATGCTCTATAAATAGGTGGGAATGTTTGTTGTTTGGAAATAATTGTGAAAAACTTTCACGTGCCTTTTTTTATGACAAATGACTCACCTTAAAAAACAGTATTAGTTATAGAATTAATAATTTATCCAATCTAAGCTAAAAGTTACTAAAAGTGATAAAAGATACCTTAAAAGAAATATAAATATCTTTATTCAGATCGACATTTCATTTCTCAAATGGCGATATTCTCAAGATCTTTGTTAATAAGAATATTTTCCCCCAAACTATTAAAAACAAGAGTGTTGTCATTGTCTTGTTTTTTTTTTTAAAATACTGTCATCGAAACATCTCTGAAAAAATTCTCTGACTTTCAATGACCAAATTTCAAAACATTCTCTGTCCAAATAAACATACAACAAAATTTGCTACTTTTTTTCTTTTTTTTTCCAATCCTTTGTCAAAATTAGTGAACTTTTTTCTGCAATCATTCAATTATTATTTTTTTATATTTTCGTGATTTTTTTTCAGGGATTATTTGATAAATTTTAATTTTGTACGATTTTTCATTTTATAATAAGATCTTTCAATGACTTTTCAAAATATTTGTAAATTCTTTGATTTTCCAGATTTTCCCCCCGAATTCCATGACGCTGGGAACCCTAAAGAATGTTGCAAAAATATACGCATTAACAAATATTTTCAGAATGTTGTCATTTAAGCGAAGAAATATGCATCGATCTGCATAAAGGTATTCAAATGCCTTTTAAGTAAAGACAGTTCCTAGACTCGCCACTCATCTAATACAGAAAATTAAATTATGAGAAATCGTTGAAAAAAAGATTGCGTTCATTGGTTTCCATTATAAATCAAGTTTTCACAATCCCAGAAATGAAGATAATTTTTTCCCCACCTTTTTTAATGCAGTTTCACAAATAGAGTAGTCTAAATTTACAGAAAACTCGATTTTTTAAAGAGTCTTGAATAAAGCGAGTTTTGAAACTCAGGTCATCAAGTCTATTTAACACTTGTAGCAATTTTTAGCTTAATTTAGATGATTTTAAGTCTTTTTTCATGCATAATTTAATAACTAAAGTTTGTCACAGTAACAGTTAAGACCTACATTAACATATTCAATTAATGCTTTTAATGACAAATATTCGTAATAAGTAAAATTCTTGTGATCTGGTGCGAAATGTATGATTTTGAACTATCTGCGAGAAAAAAAGAAAAATACAACTAAATAGGATTAGCCTTTAATTTCCTTTTAGTTTTGCAACTTTAGTTATTCTTCAAAAAATATATATATAACAAACCGGCGATGTAAGCTCATTAATAACTTTTTTATACTACTTAATTCACTATGGCCTGAGAAATAGAAAATTAACTTTAATGGAATAAGCTAGCTGTTTTCTAAATTCCATAACAAGTTCATTAGTATTAAGAACATTTACTTGTTTCTTCCTTTAAGAAAGAAGAAGTCAAGAAAATATTAACTTCATTTGAAATAAAAGAAACCATATAACTAGTGGCACTTACACGTTAATCTGTTTCCTTATAATAGACTTTTCGAAATTAGCAGTAACTCAGTTTTTAAGAGTTATTACCAAAAATGTTCACAAAAGTGATTTCATAATTGTTACTTGTTGAACTATTAATTATCCGCATATTATTTTGTATCGTTAATTTATTTCATGATCTAACTTTTCATGACTTATTTTTGATGGTTCATGTTTCTCAATGTACAACTGAAAAATGGAAAATGTTACTTTTTACATATAAAAAATTCAATACCGAAATATCTATATAATGATATACATCGTTAACCTGCCCTTGTCATCTTTTAAAATTAATGTAGAGAGCCATAATAGTCTTCGTTTAGTGTTAAATTTATAAGGATTAAATGGTCCTGAATGTGATTATTTTGGAGATAGGGAATGATCATTTTAGAGATGGGGAATTGTGCATTTACATTCAAGAAAGGCTTTATAATTTTGTTAGAATACATGTTTAATTTTAAGAGACACGGTGATAACTAATGCTAATCCTATGGATGCTTTATTATTAATCTCTAAATGAGCCCTTTTTCCAAATTTGGTTGCATATTTTTCTATTTACTTATTTTCTTTTCTTTGTGGAGGTACTTTCACTTTCAAAAATGGTTCCAAAATAAAACATGGCCCAGTAATAATAATAATAATGCAATCAAACTCGAAAAGGAAAAAAATTGCTCTATTTCCATCATTTTTTTAAAATGTACATGAAATATATAACAATAAAATATTCTTTCATGGTACAATTTTCACGCAAATTTATTGGTGCTTGAGGTGAAAGGGTACAACTAAACGCTATTATAATACAAATTATTTCTTCGTTATAATATTGTATACCGAATAATAGCTGAAACTATGGTACTTGTTTTATACGCATATCTTAAAACTTCTACTGGATGACATGGTTGGCGTTCAGTTAGTAGCACTGTACGTGTAGTAGCGAACCTATCTCACCAGTTACGTATCGGTTAATCTGCTGAACGAGCTCTAAAATAAAGTATTTGACATAAAATATGCATTATCTAAAAGAAGAAAAATACATATGATTTTATATTTATTTTAAACAAAAATAAATTTGAAAATATAACACAACGCAATGCTTTCATAAATGTGTTAATCTTATTTGTTTCATAGCAAACGCTACACAGAATAAAATGGCGTTTTTATTAAAAAAAAAAAAAAAAAAAAGTAACAAATTTAAGCAATTTTTGAAAACTGGCTTTTCGTTAGCGCAAAATAGTCTCGCAAGCCAAATGATCCATTTCATTAAAAATATCAAAGCAATTACCCTACCGAACCAAAAATTTTACTAATCAATGAAAGCGAAAATGATTCAAAAATAACATATCGTCGGAACTGCTAGAAACATAAGTAACACCTGTGATTAATTTTCAACAAGTTACCTAAATAGTTTACATGGAACGTCATTATTTTAATTTCTCAGAGTAGTTTTGGTACTTAAACGTAAAATAAAGAATTGATTAGAATTTTAAAACAAAAGCGGAATGTTTGAAACATTTCCAACATAATTTTATTCAAATGACTAACATTACCAAATTAAGATAATTATTTCAAATATTGCTAAACAAAGTAATACGTTTACCAGAAAATGTTTTAGAAAATAAAATGCATTTAGTAAATTAAACTGATTTGTTGAATAAGAAAATTTCGTGTAGTTAACCTCAGATTTTAAGATTCTTCGACGTCAAACTATCTGCATTGCTTCTAGGCGATTGAATTTTAATGGAACAATGTAAGGCTTTTTGTTGGATTTCCTCGTTGCGATTCATTTTCTCATCCAGTCGAACATTAAAAGACTTTCAGAGACATTAAACAGCCAATAAGAAATTAAAAGTTTAAAAGCTCAGTTATTAAAAATTTTAATTTCTCAATATATTTTAAATTTCATTAAACGTTTAAAAAAGCCTGCATACATTTTTAAGAAAGCATGTATGAAAACTAATTAAAAAGCCATAAAAATACGCAAATTGAAATAGTTTTTAAACAAATTGCACTTTTAAGTACATTTCTGCCCTATATGACAGTGTAAAAAACTGAAAATATACGATGTTTAGAAGTTAAAAAATTTTGGTAGCCAAAAATTTCAAAACCGAAATTTCACCGTTAAGTGTTTACATTCGCAAAATAATGTCAGCATTACACAGATTTGTCTTTTATACTACAGAATATATGTTTCTCCTTTGTAATATATATATTATTCATTTTTTTTATGATTTATCTTTTATATCTCTAGCCAAGCCATTCTAATTGAGCCTAGTTTTTCATCTATAACCAAACAGCATTCCGGTATGCAAAAAGTACAAAAGTGGTTCCCAAACTGTTCTGAGGGACTTCATAAACAAACCGCTAACATTGTGAGAACTGCTGACATAAACTTAACATGAAGTGAAAAGCATTATACATTAAAGTGAATTATTTTTCCATTATTTCCACGTGCTATTCCGGATAATAAATCTTATAACCACCGATTCAAAGGTATAATTTCTAATAGCGTGAAAGTTAAGGCTATTATAGAGAAAAGATTCACTAAAAATAAAATTAAAAGAATCTTACTGATAATTTTCACATTCATTTCAAGAGTGACACCGTGGAACAGTTCTTACCTAAAAAATAAAAGAACATTATAAGACTAACATAGCATTGATTGAAGTAAATTACTACCGAAAAATAAAAATAATGTTTATTAGAACCCAATGACCATAACTATAGAGAGTGGATTATACACACTTTAAAATTTAAATATTAAAACATATAAATTCATCATATTATGTCTTAATGAATATTTTTAACGTTTCAGCTTCAGAATTTCAGTTAGCTATAAATTTCCTAATTCTTTATGGCACAATATCGAGACTATATTTACGTAAAATTAAAAAATCTTGTTTATATAAATTACTGAAATCAGATCTAAATTAAATAAATCGTTTGATTATCGTGCTTTCCAACTTTTTCTTCTGCCTGTCTTAACACAATGGGGTGCGTGGTTTAAATGTATCAATTTTTTATATACAAAATATAGATTCTATTACGCGTGTTTTGTGCGATACTTTTTTCTTTTTGATGGTCTAAACACATTTATATTCTTCCTAAAGATTTCTAAAGAATTAATATTTAATTACTTTAAGAATCATTAAAAACATGTGGTTATAGAACTCTTCAGGTAAATTTCTCTATCATTTAAACACCCATTAATTCCGTATTCCCGCTATCAGAAAAGTAGAATCGAATGTTAAATGATGCGTTTGTGAAATTAATAAAAATTTAATAGTATCATCGTCATTTACGAATTTACTGGAGGAGAAAAAAATTATGTGGAAGTTTTAGTTTAAATAAAAACTATTTCTTAAAAAGTTTAATAACTTTTACAAGACTTGAACAAAAATATTTCGAAATACTGTGTTATGAGGAATTTTTTCCGAAAAATCTCTGGATACAACTAAAGATGAATTTCAGCTTTTTTGAAAGCAGGTTGCGTTTAGATAACTTAAAAAAGAGTATGGTGATGTACCCTTAAAAATGAACTAGTGGGAACAGCAAGTAATTACAAAATTAATAAAAAAGGAAAATAAGTAATTCGATTAGTTATTTGTATCAGTAAAATAAGAAAAAGAAACATATCATTGGCAGCTCGTTTTACATTTGTACTGAGAAAAGTTAGTTGTTCGCCTAAGTCTAAATTTACACATATGTATGTGTATGCTAACTCAAAGAAAAAAAAAATGAAAATGTGTTAACCCATTCATATACACAGAGTAAATGTAAGAAATAGCAGGTTATACCTGAAATTATCAAAATAGTAAAGTGTAGCATTATTAGCACTCATTGGAGATTATCATGATAAGTGTTTCAAATCAGAGCTCAAAAATTAAAAACATTTAATCCTTACTTAAGAAGCTATTGTTGTATTTAACACTTTTATACTAATTTGTTATTTTTCTCTTACACATTCTTTAACATAACTGTTCACTCTATGCCATTCTTTTCTTTAATTTGCTATAAATTTGTTATTGTAAAAGAAGAATAACAATTTATTCTTTTACTTGCAGGAATTTATTACACTTGCTATACTTATATTTTATACAAGAATGACTATTTTTATTACTTAAATGAAATTATAATATTGCAAATTATATTAGACTTAGATAAAGATTCAATAATAAAAATTCCTTTTTACTAACTTACTGTAATTTTTTACAAAACTAAGGAATTAATTTTAAAAGATTTTTAAAAAATTACTTTGTTATAGTTTATTCAGAAATCAGAGAAATATTTTAAATTATGCCCATCGTAGATTTTAATAATTAATTTCACTTAAAAAATTAGAAAATTTGAGATTTTAATCAATGATTAAAAAAAAAAATCAGATTGTTAAAATCATTGCTTTGACTAATCTGACTAAAATCACTAACATAGTACTTATGTATCTTATTTAACAACGAAGTTTAGTTAGAATATTTCGGAATTGTTGGAAATTTTTTTATAATCTATGCTTGACGCATTGATTTTCTTTATTGTTTATACAACTGATAAAAAAATTATAACATCATTTTTAGGATAATTAAATGCTCTTCCATAAATAATACTTAAAATAGACTAAAATAATATCGAACGCGGGAACATGTTTAAACGATTTGTGTGGTGGACAGTTTTCTCACGCCAAATTAAGTGGATGTTTAAAATGATTTTGAGAAGTTTCTCGGTTGATCTCGCGCGATTTAATGAGCATAAAAATATTTCAAGCGTAAATTCGAGCTCGGATAAAAGGAGTATGCGTGGCCAGTTTTAATGCGTTCCTAAATGAAAAATCCTCATATCTCATTAAAGTTCCGGTAACTAATATGAGCTTAGGAAATAAATAACTCAGTGGTTTTGAAAGTTGCAGCAAAATTAGTTCTTTGCATTTGCACATCCAAAAATTTTTTTCTTCATGTGACTAAAATGAGAGTTACTTAAAAAATGATCCAAAAATACGCAATGATCCAAACTGCGTACAACACAAAGTTTACGTAATGTATTCCAATATGCATGGTGCATAGAAAAATCCTTTAACCTGAAAATATTTGCTAACAAAGAGAGCTACAGCTATGCAAGGGAGGTAACGATATAGTAATGTTACTTCGCTTAAACTAATGCAAACGACAGCAGCGCCCCTAGTGGCGAAATTTGAAAAAAAGGCCATTGCAAATGGAAAACGAGAAGAGAGCAAGATTTCCAATTAGAAAGTTTCAGAGCACCATTTAATTAGTTAGAGATAATATTTGGTTCACACGTATGAGGTATTGTCTGAATATGCAAAAATGTTCGAAATAGATGCACTTTATTTTGAGTAAACGTTTGAAAGAAACAGCCTGAAATATGAAAAAATACGCACAATTACATAACTACATATTTACGTCAATGCATTTCGATAATATCGCACAAAAAACAAAAAATAAATTTTAAAATAAAAAGGCTTGCACCTTCGGATAAAAATTATCGTCTGTCATCGAAAAAGTTTATGCTATGAAATTATGGTGTTTGTATCAAGCGAGAACCCTAACATCTTTTAAATGAAAATTTTAAATGCATGGGAAAATAAAGTTTTACATATTTTTTTTAGTACAGTACAATGTCGTAATTTTCAATTGCGCACTGCCATATTTTCGAAATGTGAATATGCAGAGAATAATAATCGCGCATCAATTTTGGACGATTTGTCTTATCCGTGTGAACCGAATGTGGTTTCCTACTAATTAATTGGTGCTCTAAAACTTTCTAACTGGAAATTTTCTCTATTTCTTTGTGTTTTCGATTTGCAGTGGTTATATTACAAAATTCGCCACTAGAGCGCGCTTCTATCATTTGCATTTGGTCGAGCACAGTTACTTTACTGCTATCTCACTTTCATAGCTGTAACTCTCTTAGTCACAAATATTTTTAGATTAAAGGGATTTCAGTATGCACCTTGTGTTTCCATTCGATTTTTAAAATATATTAACTAGAGAAATTTGATTTTTTAAATATAGAAAAGTATTTTATTAAGTATAGAGTTCAATTATGTAACTTTCAACTAATTTCATTGGAGAAACAAACATTGCGAAGAAAATAATTTGTTAATCATTCATCGCATGAGTAAAATTAAGAATTTTAGAAGTTCCAAATTTTAATAGAGCCATAAAAAATAATATTGCTTGAAAAAAAAAAAAAAAAAAGATCGAAGTAGAAAGGGGGAAAAAACGTTACTCCAACGTGTTTCAAAACCAATAAATAAGATTATTGCAAAGGTAAATTTCAGACGGATCAGAAAAAAGGATCGGAGAAAAGTATTAAAAGTATCGAGTCTGAAAAAAATATGCAACATCGGCAAAATTGAAAGAATAGAAAATATCCGAATCCCATACATGATTATTTGTGTTATATATTTCACCATCGAAAGAAAAAAAAACCCGAAAAAAAATTTATTGCGATGAAAAAGGGAAATTTTCAAATCAAAATACATATTACAAAAATGGAAATTTTCAAATCAAAATACATATTACACGCAATTTATTTTCACATTTTGGCTTTATCCATTATAATTTAGAAGTTTCTATATTTACTCGATGTTTACTGAAGTAATATTAAAGAAAAATGTTTTAATATCGCTGTTACAAATTTTAGATTAATATATTTTTCTTAAATTATGAAAATATTCCCTTGAAAGATAATGCAATTCAAAAATAAAAATTTAAACATTTAGTAGCTACTTTGAAGCCAAAAAAAAAAAAAAAAAAAAAAAAAAAAAAAAAGAACAAAAATCATGAGTTAAGCACAGATTTTGAAGCACTTTCCAACACATTCAGAATAATGTAACAAAACTGCATAGCTCAAAAATTTCCTATTTCACCATATATGGAAATGTATGATGCATTTCAAAACCGAATTTCAGCTCTTCCCATCTACAGTCAGGAAATTATTTTTTTTTCCCGCCATGTACAGTCGACTTTCGTTCATTCGAAATCGGATGCATCGAATTTTCACTTAATTCGAACAAAACATGAAGTCCCGAAATTTTCAAGGGCAGAATAACGTTAAATCTTATTTATTCGAATTCATTTTCTCTTGACTTCGTTTGATTCGAACAAACGAGATAATTCCGATTTTTCATTTCTTTCACACGGATTTCAGATCATTTTTTTTTCATTTTTGTCGAAATTGTTCTGAAACTAGTATACATATAGTCATGTTCATTTGATATTCGTTTACTTTATGCCAAGTCTGTTCACCATTGGCACTTCCAACCCTTCTTCCATTGTGCTTGTTCCTAATCCCTTAATTAGTTTGTGTGTTTATATCTTTCAATTTAATATCAATTCATATTCTAATGATAAAGGCCGAAATAAATAAAAAAAAATTTATAACAATAATTGCTTTCTAATAGTACTCCTTTAAATGTTTTCCTCTCATATTTTCCATAGTTTGAACATTTTCTGTGGTCTCGACGAGTTCGAATTAACGAGAGCCGACTGTATATGATAGAGATTTGTATCTATTTACAACATGCATTCCAAAATTTCGTTCATTTAAGAGATAAATATATTTTAGTTGAAAATTCTCCTTCAGCAATTACCTCTAATGAGAATGGTATGAGAATACTTTTGTGCAACTCTGTGTATTAGGTATTGAACTTATATATAAACAGTTATATGCAAAAAACTAATTAAATTTAAAACCGCGAATTTTAAAAAGAATAAATTTTAGAAACGAATTTTAAAACGTACTCTCCAAATATAATTACGCAAAGACAGTGCTGTAACCGATTTCTTTTGTGTGTCCCTGTAAATTAATTAAAAAATGCTATGACTGCTCTGTTTTAACGTGATAGTAATGAATTTCAGTGATTTATATCAGTTTCAATCCATTTGAAATAATTTCATTAAAATACTCTCCAAACGATTTTTCCTCACAGACCATAATGTAATCAAATCTTTTTGAGTGTCCCTGTAAATGAACCACTAACCGTAAATACTTCATATGCAATACCAAACATGCTTTGGTGAACCTAAATAAGCTTTATCAATTGCATGAAAATTAGAGCATATTTACGGAAGTTAGAGTGGGGACAGACAAATCGAATGCATAAGCACTTTCCAAGTTCACTGTGAAAGTGCTAAAAACTAATAAAAAACAGAAGAAAAAACTTTTTTTGGGGGGGAGGGGGGGGGAGAGGGATGAATTTATTTAGTTTATTTGAAATCAAATCACATCAAGTGCAAATTTGAACAACGTTAAACTGAATTTCATAGATTTAAAATTTTAGTCTGATCCAAGTAGTTCAAATCAAATCACATTCGACCAAAACAAACTTTTCCTTTTCCAATCATTTCCAGATTTTCTTGAGAACTTTTATAGTTTTATTGGATTAAAATCTTCGAACGCTCATTTTACAAAAGTACAACAACAGTTAATTTTTTCAGCATTTTTAAATATTTTTTGAAGAACAATTTTTTTTCTTTTTCAAATATTTAAAAATTTAATGAAATTTAAACAACGCGGATTATTCTGCTTGTAATCTTTTCTAAGAATAACGGCTTTTATTTATCACAAAACTGTTATTTTAAGAAAAGAAACAATTACTAGAAAAAAAAATGAAATAAAGTACGTTGCTAAACCAAATTTTCTTTAGCTATAAAAAATATTATTGTAAATATCCTTTAAGAACAAAAAAAAAAAAAAAAAAAAAAAAAAAAAAAGGCTTGGGATACAATTAAAACGAACAATAATATAAAGAAGGGTTCACCATTTAAATTACATTCTGTGTAAAAATAACCCGGAATTTATCATTTAAAAAGACACCCGTTAAGGATTTTACAAAATTTGTTTTTTGTTCTTTTGTAAACAACAGGTTCCAGTAAAAAGTTCTAAATCTGATTTTGAGTGCTATTTATAATTAGAGTAGTAATAGTAGCTTTTTTTTTTTTGAGATTTGTTTTGAGTGTTCTGCGATTTTTGACAACAGAAAAATGAAAAATTAGTTGAACGAAAACATTAGATAAATTCTGCATTTCAGCTAAAATTTGATGCACCGAATATGTTTAAAAATCACCCGAATTTCGTGTGGATTTTGCATCACAAATAATGCACGATAATGAAGTTATCATTGTGCATGAGCTTTTCGACAAAAACGCAAGCATCGTATTCGCTTGGTCCCGTGTGACATTTTCTAGATGTCTAATCTAAAATTACCATTTCGAAAAAGATGTTTTGTATCAATTAAGGCCACATAGGAAAATTTGTTGAGGGAACTTAAGACTTAATGATTATACCTCAACTACTGGCCTACTAAAAATATATGGGGAGGGGGGGGGTAAGTCAAACGCGGTATAATTGGACTATTTACATTACAAATATCTGACAAAATGTAGTAATTTTTGAATTGCTACATTTAAACATACTTTCTTTTACCAGATAGAATTTAAACCTTCAAGAAGACCTCGCAATTTATTTAAGAAACTAAAAAAAGAATGTCCTGGCGTGAAAGAAAGAATTATGTACAGATAGAAAACTTAAAGGGATAAAAACGTTTCAAAAGCCTTTCTTTATGAGATTTACAACCTAGCCATGGAAAGAGAGCACTGAAGAAAATGTTTTCCTTTTAAATCCGAACACTGGATATTATTAACCATCCTTTACGTACATCTTATAATGTATATTGAATCACAGTTACGGCTGAATGAACAACTAATATATTTACTCTTTTAAAAGAAAATTTTAAACTCATTTATCCGAGTTCGTGTTACTTGAGTTTTCTTATGTTTTCAGAATGCTAAAACTTTCTACATGTGAGTGAAAAGACCAATTTTCATTTAGCTGAACATCACCATATATAAGAGGTTTAAGGATTGAATTTTTTATATATATGCACAAAAATTGACGATTTTCTCTACTTTTCCCGCCATATATATTGGGTGTTTTTTTTCTTTTGAACTATTAAAAAATATCGCGAAATCTTTTCAAAATATCATCACTCCCCTGCAGTAAAAAATCAGATGCAAACTTTACAAAAAATACTATTAATGTTTTAAATTATTGTTAAAGTTTAACTTTTTAAAAATTTGTGAGGTAAAAAAACATTTTTTTGAGAATTATTTTAAATTAAATAACCGGTATTTAAAATTTACATGATATTGTCTAAAAACATTTTTCTTAAAATTCATTATAAAAAAAAATTTTTTTTTTAGGTTGCCAAGCCATACCAATTATTTTCAAAAGTATTATGAGTAACGATTATTATGATGACTTATATAATTTCTTTTCGTACTAACCGAGTTCGATTGTATTTTTTAAACCAATTAAAACCCTTCTGATGATATATTTCTCTTAAATGGTTTAACGCTTTGAGGAGCAAACAATTGTGTTTGTGTAACTCTGAACTCCCACCGGAAATTGGTAAAAAAAAGTTTTTTTTTGGTTATCCCTTCGAACAAAAAAATATTTATTGCCAAACTATGAGATTAAATGCCAATAATAACTTATCGTGAATATCACATTCAATGACATTAAACACGATATATATCATTAAATTTACCATCATATTAAAACGTCATTATGTGATTTTCATTTCGACTTTTTATTTGTACTTTTAATATTCTTCTAAATATTTGTTTTTCGTTATTTAAAATAAAAATTATGCCAATATGTATAATTTGGCTATTAGTTTGGCGATTTGTATATTTTGGCGAAATTAATCGACGGGATAACCATGTAGTACAAAAAATTCAAAATAAGGAAAAGCAATTTTACGACTTTATTCCACCAAACTTAGAAAAAAAAAAATTTAATAAAATTTTCAGGTCTAAATCTTTATTAATAATAGGTGGGATATAATATATCCAACCGCCCCTCAAGGGGTTAAGAATTAAATTGTGGAAAATAAAAGTCATGCTACAATGACTTCCACACGAAGTGAGGGGAAAAAAAAACGCAAAATCCGAAGTGTTTCAAAGTCAATAAGATCCCAATTTTCAGACAGCCTAGAGGGAAAAAGATCGGAGAAAAATATTGTCAGAGGAAAATAAAATACACCGTCAGCAAAATTAAAGCGAATAGGAAAATACGAATACCATAAAAGATTACTTCTATGTAATTTTTCCGTCGACAAAGAAAACAGAGAGTAAAAAAAATTTTTTGCTGGTAAAAAATATAATTTCAAATGCTTAAATAAAAAATGTTTTAAATGTTTAAATTATTGCGAAATGTTTATATTTTAATTTGATTCATTATAAAAATATAAAGTTTCTGTATTTATTTACTGTTTATTGAAGTTCGGTTTTTAACAATATATTTAATATGATTGTTTCAAATTGCAAAAAAATTTTTTATATATATAATAGTAATAAGTCTCCTTTTCGAAAGCTGCTCTAAAGTAAAAAAGTCAATTTAATATAAAAAATAAGAAAAAAAGTTTTATTTTTAAGAGAATAGAAATTTTTTTTAAATCGACCGAATAAAATTCTTATTTTACCTTTTATTTTATTTTAACTTATTCTCTTTTTAATGGATTTATCCAGGTTTATTTTAAGCCACCAGCATCTAAGTATACGACCAATTTTAAAACAACGTATTTAAAGTTTTAAATGTTCGTCTCCCCAATAATTCGAATGAATCATACCTAATGATACGTTGCTTTATTCCAATCCTTACTCGATTCCACGAGAATTTACATAGCCTTATTTGCATCGAAACTTCACACACTTGATTTAAAAGAAGCAACTGTACTTTTATTTCCAACAAATAATTCAAAATAAATCTAATAAAAATTCAAATAATGCAAATTGTTCTTCCTCTAATCCTTTCCTAAATTTGAGCTTTATTTGTTCCTAAATTATGCTGTTCTGGGTAAAGAAACAACTTCTTTAAGAAATACTCCCTCAGTTAAAACACTTAGAGAAAAAAAAAAAAAAAAACTATCATGTGCAATATAAAATATAGCATATCCAGTGTTCTCGCTGACATTTGAAAAACGTTAGTAATTTGGCTAATTAAAAATTAAAAACATTAGCCAAATGAAAAAAGTATTAGCCAAATAGATTCCCGGAGTAGCACAGATATATATCTTTAATCCTTTAATGTACCCCTTTTTTTTCAATAGATTCTAAAATAAACTAAGTTTTTATAACTGTGACAGCGATTATTAATAATCTAATTTCAACTATCCGCTACAAATGTATTAAAACTGTGTATATATTAAACTAGCAGGCTATGCCCGCTGCGCTGGTCAATATTTCAAAATCAACCGGGGATGAAACGAACTGGTGAATTTAAATTTGTATTTTAAATAATTTGGACTTCCAGCAGCACCTTGCTCATTGCTGAAAACGATTTAGACACCATTGTGATATTAAACTATCTTAAACGTTGCGCAAAAACCAGCTATTTAGAAGTAACTATTTTAGTTTATTACTAACAGTGCACCCCCCCCCCCCCATTTGGAAGCGAAATGAGACCATTATGGCAACAGGATTTAAAATTTTCCCGTATCTGAAGAAATATTAATTATTACAGTAGTTACCATGGTACAACTTCTGAAAAATTTCTTAACAACTTTTCATTATGTGAAGCCAGGAACCCAAAGCTACTCCCACCTAAAAAGTTTATATATATTAAATTTTGTCTGAGCGATAAAAGGCACAATTATGCAAGAATCATCTTCAAACTCGTCAAGTACATTGAGATGGTTAATATCTCAGTGGGAATTGCAAATGTACAAAATCGGCCCAAGGGGGTGGTAATTGGGAAGGATTCAAAAATTTGAATACCATCTTAACATGGCTTTCACAAAACCAGCTCTTACAAAACAATAGTAAGAAAAAAAACATTTTTCGTTACAGCAAGTTGTCAACGATAAAAAAACACACGCATTAAAATTCTCACTACAACAATTACTTTATTATTGCAAAATTTCCTCCTGAAAAACGAAAACAAAATTATTTGCTCTTTCGTATTTAAGCATTTTTTCTTTAGTTATTTAAGATAAAATTATGTAAGTTTGTATAATTTGGCGAACGATTTGGCGAAATTGGTTGACGTGATAATCAAGTAGTAGCCAATTTACACTTTTCATATTTCACAAAAGATTCCTACACAGACATCATATACGAAATAGGTTTAGCACGATTATCTTGCAACTACAATGTGGCAAAATCCTCGTTTTAGAATATCAAAGAAATTTATGTATATTTTATTGTTTTCTATCATTTTAAACAGCAATGAACAATAAATAAAAAGTAACTGTAGAACAAAACAACAAATGTCATTTTAAAAAAGAAAAAAGTGAAAGTAAATAAACAACTTATCAGATAAACAACTATAGCTGGGTTACCGTATGAGGCAAATAATGCCATTTTGGCGCCAGTGAGATACCTCGATGAGTATATGACCAAATCCGTGACAAAATTTCCATTTGGAAAAAACTTTAATCGGTATTTATACTGCATTTTCCCTACTTATGTATGAGAAAAAACTTTGACATAGATGTCATGTATGCACACATTGGCGCAATTTTTTCTGGCACCAATTTGGACAACTTGGTTTTTAATTACCAATTTCATAAATATTTTTTTAATTATTTTGTATTATTTGAAAAAAAAATAAAATAAAATAAAAAAGTTTAATTAATAGCTATAGAACAAAATTATTTATATTATTTAAAAAAAAAATGAAAGTTAATAAATAATTTATTAATAAATGAATTGTTTAATGACAAAAGTAAATTCAAACACCCAAATAAACAAATAACATACAATTATCAGATAAAATCATTTTTAAAAGTAATTCTGCTATTTTGTCCTGTAAGACACATAATGGTAGAATTAGATTTTAAAAATATTTTCTTAAAAAATAGAAAAATGTTATTTACGTTTTATCTAATAAAATATTTAAAATACATTTTTGTTAGCCTGCGCGAAAGAGAATAGCGAAAGTTTGATTTAAGAAATATTGAAGAGGAAATGGTCAATTAAAAAAGACTTGTAAATTTTATTCAGCGGGAATTTTTCATTTCAAAATGTTGAATTTATCTATAGTAATAACGTATAATTGCAAAATTTACTTTGAATTGCAAAATTTTTCCTTCAATACTACTTGGTTATACCGGCGACCAATTTCGCCAAATTATACAAATCGCCAAACTATTAGCCAGATTATATAGATTAGCATAAATTATCATTTAAATAACAAAAATCAAATTTGTAGAACATATATAAAATTAAAAATAAAATGTCGAATTAAAAATCACTTGATGACATAATTAGTATTTATATTAGGCTTAATGTCAAGTGAATGTGACATTTACGATCATCCATTATTGACATTTAATCTTGGAATTTGGGGGGGGGGGGGGTAGATTTTTAATCGATGATCTTAGATGATTTTAGATCTTTCCTTCCTCAGTTTTTAGGTGCGTTTGTAATTATGTAAATGCGTAGCACCTATAGTTGTCGTTCAGTCCGCCCGGCTGTCCGGCTGTCTGTCCATTTGTCTGTCCGTCTATCTGTCTGTCCGCATATAACAACGCAAAAACTATCCAACCGAATCGTTTGAAATTTAAAATACATAATTATAACATAATTTTGTCGAGTCATTTTAAATGTTATGAAAATCGGATGCATAGATCAATTACAGGGAAAATCAAAAGGATTCCGTTACATTACGGTCAATGGGGAAAAAAGTTTCAAATGCATTTTAATCGTTTGAAATTTAAAACATATAATTTTGGGGTAAATTTATCAAGTCATTTCAAATGTTATGACAATCGGATGCATAGATCAATTACAGGGACAATCAAAAGGATTCCGTTACATTACGGTCAATGGGGAAAAAAGTTTCAAATGCATTTTAATCGTTTGAAATTTAAAACATATAATTATTACGTAATTTTGTCGAGTCATTTCAAATGTTATGAAAGTCGGATGCATAGATCATTTACAGGGACAATCAAAAACATTCCCATTACGGTCAATGGGGAAAAGTATCAAATGCATTTTAATGATGTTACACTCATTCGAACATAATAGAATTGGCATGAATCTATGAAGTATATATTAAAATATGCATTCTGAACGATCTGTGATACAAAGAATTTTTATTATTAAATTACAGGGCCACACAAAAGTATTCCACTACATAATGCTATACGGGGAAACATTGTTTGGGACGTGTTTTAATTATATTAAACTATTTCACATTTTATGAATGAGATATACGTTGCTGAGGTGTAGTAAAAATTACTTCGTGCATATTTACAGAAACACAAAGATTTCGACTACTATACTGTATATCCGAAGTACGGTCTACTATATCACCAAGATCTGAGTATTTTTAAAACTTCGTTATCGTACGAACGCACCTCATTTGCTACGCTTCACGTGCAATTTCCAACTTGTTAAATTTTAAAACTAAAATTTTTCCTGTAAGTGAAATTGACGAAATGGCGCAAGAAAAATTAAATTAACAATGACAACATTTGCAAAAAGAAATAAAAGAGTTATACTCATATCTATATAATTTACGATTGAATATTAAAATATACTCTAAAAATTATTTTCACTTGAAAAAAAAAAAAAACAACATTATTGCGACCATTAAGAACCTGAGTCAGGCATTAAGTCAATAGTGCATTTTCGGCTTAAAAACACATTCTTTGGCGACAAAAGCAAGATGAAAATGGTGTAGAAACGAATAGTAACTCACAACTTGCAGTGTCTTTTACAATCAGATCTGCTTTTTTCTGCTGTAAGTTATATTATACGGAAATTCGATAAAAAAGAGAAAGAAAATAATAAAAAGGGAAATAACTATCATTCAAAATTCATTTAATCAATTTCTGAAATTCATGTTTTTATTCTAACACCAGGGATAAGTCGCCAAAAGTTGAACCAATTGTTATATTTCGCGTTAATTTATTTTTTAAGCATTACAAATATTTTTTTCATTTTCAAGATAAATATATTTTTATAATATTACGCCTCATTTAAGCGGTCTTTCTTTATTATTATTAATATTATCAGTAGTTATTTTCTGCTATTATTTGCAAGATATTTGTAATATTTCTAATAGATATAGCCATTTTAATTCTTTTAGCAGTTATAATTTTCGCCAAAAACAGCTACTGGCAACCCTTTTGTCAAAAATAATCGAAAAATACGAAATTTACTACGAAAAATCAGAGTTATCCCTGTAAATTTGAGTCATAAACCTTCGGAAAAATATTTCCTATCGAATGATACAATCGGCAAAAAAATCCATCGGGTAGTTTTTGAAAACACTCGTTTGGAAGTTTCAGAACTTCTGCTTTATAATATATATGATATGCAAACGTATGGAAAACGAAAAAAAAAAAAAAATAAATAAACAAATAAAAAGCAAAAATTGAGCACTAGCAATTTGGCGAATCTAATCGCTTGTTTACTCGCCAAATGAAGAATTTAGTCGCAATTTGGCGCATTGGCGAGCGACAGCGAGAACACTGAGCATATCCAGTAAAACTTACTCGATGTGTGGAAGATACAGTAGACTCCCGATTTAATGACCTTCATGGGGCCTCGGCAAATAGGACGTTAAATCGAATGGTCGTTAAATCAAATGCTGCTAATATTGGTTGATCTTACTGCATTTAAAAAATATAGTAAAAACTACAGATTTTTACATAAAAAAATATTTGTAATATTTAATCAAATTTTTAGGTTTAAAAAATTGTTAAAACTTATGGAATAATTTTACAAGAATTTAAAAATTTTACAAGATAAAAGACTGATTCGACAATTGACACCTTTTGTATAATCATGCTTTATTTTTATTTATTTATTTATTTATTTATCTATTTGTTTGTTTGTTTATGCATTAATCTCTTCTCCTCCTTTTACACAAAATTTATTCGGTTTCTACCACTTTGAGGAAAAATTACATTTACTTAAATTAATCACGAAAATGCTCGAATTTTTAAAAAAGCACATGTTTCTTTTCTTTTTACTGGGGCGACTAACAAGGTCTATATGCTCTTTTTGAGGGTGCATATATACACACCCATGTACCCGAATGAGTTAAATAGTAGTTGGAAACTTTTTATAGTAGTTGTTAGAATTTTCTTTTCTTCCATACAACTTGATGACATCCACTGTGTTTGTATGCAGGAGATATACATAGAACATCGTCAATTTCCTCGAAATAAATATTTAGAATGTACATTGAGGATTCAGAAGCCTGTAGATTAAATCATACTTCGGAAATTTTTTCTCAGTTTCAAACTTATCGTCAACGTCAACATAACCTTCAAATGCGAGATTTTCTGGCCAAATAACATGTTTTTGTAATGCTTAATGTTAGATGATTGGAATCTTCTGCTGCAGTCTTCAGTTTTTTCAACCTCTAGGTAGCAAGTTCAAGTTCCCTAGCTTGGTATTCTTTAAATAGGTGGCGGGATGGAAGCAAAACTGTCCTGAGAAACCGCTCGGTGAACATCATTTGCAGTATGAATAACCACAAAGAATTTATTTTATGATTTTTTTTTTTTCAAACTTCTAAATTTATTAGTTTTATCGGTACCTTTTTTTAAACATTGTACAACATTTTGATCCATGTATCCAATTATTACATGCTGTAAAACACATGTAACAATTATTGGAAAGAAAAATGCTGTTTATTGCTTCTAGAGTTTTAATATCTGGAGGATGTGAAAAAGGTCACTAAATGGAGATTCGAATTATTTGCAGGTCATTAAAACGAGCGAGGGAAAACATTGTGACTATTGAAAAATGGTCGAGACCTCATCCAGTGGTCGTAAAATCGCGAGTCTACTGTAGTTCTATAAAATTATAGTTATGATTACATATTTTAAAACACATTCAAATTATTCTGGTAAAAATATATTTGTTAAATTTTTTTATATATAAATCATGGGAAACAATTTTATTGGCAAATAGTCATACTCCAACGACTTTCAATTAGGAAGATAAACATGAGTTCGAAGTGCTTCAAAGCAAATAATATCACGGTGGAGGTAATTTTCAGAGGAAAGAAGATCAGAGGGAAATATCGTCTGGGAAAAAGTAAAAATCTCCGACAACAAAACCGAAAGGAATAGGAAAATACGTATCGCATAAAAGATTACTTCTGTTTTATTTTGGTATACAGAGAAACAAGCAAGTAAAAAAAATTTATTTTAATAACATGAAAAACTAAGTTCACATGTAAAATAAAGTGCACGATGAAATTTGGAAGAAATTATCATTTTTCAAATTTTGTTTCTAAAATACAACCTTTTGTAGTTATAAAACATATAATGAAGTAATATTCTCAAATATAAGAGCTGCTACAATTGGAAAATTATCACTCTGAATTTCTTTGTCAAAAGATCAGGAATACATAAATTACAAAGCCGACATTAAATGCATTTATGGCGGTTCTCAAATCAAAAAGCACATCTGGACTCATGAGGAGACAAAGATTGTATCTATATATTATTTTTAGACATTAAATGCAATTTTTAACATTACTGTCTGGTAGAGGGAACTTAAATGAACATATATACAAAAGTTCATACATTAATTCAAATGAATATTAGCTTTTTGAAGCTGAATTGCCAGACTCTCTACAGTCATGTTGTAAAATCATAGCCCAGTTACCCCATGAAACCATACCGGTTTATTCCGATATGGCACTTCCTTGATTAGATTTAGAGGTTCATTGTTTAACTATAAAAAGGGGGGACAACTCCCCCCCCCCCCACACACACACTTAATTTTGATAGATGGGTTTTCATACAGAATCATCCAAAATTTGGTTCTTATATATTTTTTTCCTTCTGGGTTCATTCTGATTATAGGAGCTTTACTGATTACGATTTGGAGATTCATTGGTTAAGTACAAAAAAGGAAATAGGAGAGTTAATAACCTCTTAATTTAACGGAATGGTTTTTTCATACAGAATTGTCTGATTTGTTTCAATTTGATAAGCAGGTTCACTCTGATAAAGTATTTCTCTGATAAGTTTTAAAGGTTCAGTTGTTAAATATGGGGGGTTGTTAAATATGGGGGCTAATCCCCTTATTTTTTTTAGGGGAAATTCTGATTCTTTGAAATAAGAGTATATTATATATTTAATGTGAATATATGCCGTGAGCTCAATGCCATTAGTTTAACTGGGGACTTTTTATTTTATTTCTTCCTTAAGAATTCAGCTAGTTTTACTCAAACAGTAAATCTTAAGTGCGTGTAGCCAAATTATAAAAGATACCTGGTCTTCAACATTGAATTTGAATTGGAATTTAAAAAAAAAATTAGCTATCTTAAATTTGGTTTCATTTATGAAGGTCTATTTTTTATTCTAAATTTAGCCAAATACCACTGAACTTGGTGCGAATTCAACAGTCGCGCGGATATGACTACAATGTTTTATGCGTATGAGAGTTAGAGCAATTGTTACAACAATAAAAGAAAATTTGTAAGAAACGACTCTCATTAAAAATCAAACGAAACCAGTTTATGAAGATTTGACTGTTTAAAATGTAGTTGCATGTTTGATAGGGTATACTTTAACATCAGATTATACCCTATTTTTAATCTTTTGTCTTGGTTCAAAGTGTCAGACACCCTAGAATTCAAAAATGCTCTAGCTCAGGCACTATTTAAGACAGACAAAACAAAAACTGCTAAGGAATCTTAACTACTAGGGCAAACACTTAAGAGAAGAAATCTTTTTGGATTCTTAATTTTTTTCACTTCTTTTTGAGAATGAAATCATTAAGTGGCTGTCGTTTTAAAACAAGATAGTGGATGAAGCTGCTATGAAGACACTGTATATTGAGTATGTCGAGACACTGTACATCTGCATGTATGTGTGTATAAACGAAAATTGGCTTTGGGATCTAGGAGCGGTGAAAGTACATATTTTTCTTAATTATTTTTCTCAGGTCAGCTAGGTCTGAATAGCTCCATTTTTACTTTCTGTAATGGAAGCCAACTAAAATCGAATCATACCTTAACGACAATCTCTCTTGCAACAGGAAAAGAGGTTTTGTCCCAACTTTTATCCAGTTTCATTTAAAATTGCCTTTTATATGATTAATATCTGACTAAATATTAAATTATTTTTTCTTATTCCTCAAAATTACATTTGTAACCGATAATTCAAAATATTCCATGCAAAGTGTTTTTCCCCGTTAATACTTTTGAATTTTCTCGAGAATGTTAATGGCCTCATTTATCAAAAATGTCGATGTAATCATCTGAAAACAAGAAACACTTATCTGAATTATAAAATTACTCGTTTGCAAATGTAGCGCACGAACATGTGAAAACTTACACAATTTGCGAGAAATGTCTCAGGAGTTTTAACAATATTTGATGTATGTAAAAATAAATGCACAGTTGAGTTTGCTTAAATGAGTTAAAACTTGAGTAAAAGAAAAAAAAGATTTATTAAATATGTTCTCCTGTTTCAATTACTATTACATAGCGAAAAGGGGGAGGGGAGTCTGCATTTTATTATTAATTAAATATTTATTATTATTAAATAAATATAATATGACAATAATAATCGTGTAAATATAAAGTTTGAGTAATTTGTACTAATTAAAGTTAGTATTTAAATTAAGTTTCGATTTTTAGTAATTTAACCCTTTCGAGCCCAACAATTTTTTTTCCATTTTGAGAACAAAATTGCTTTTATTTTAATAATTTTTAATATTAATTATCCAAATATATTTGCAGAAAAGTTGGTACTACGAGGTTATCCCGTCGACCAAAAAATTATCGCCAAACTATAAGATTAAATGCCAATAATGGATGATCGTGAATGTAACATTCGATGACATTAAATACGATTCACGTGTTTAAAATGTCATTAAGTGATTTTTATTTCGACTTTATTAATATTTTTATTAATATTCTACTAATTATTTGGTTTTTTTTTCGTTATTTAAAATAAAAATTATGTCAATATGTATAATTTGGCTATTAGTTTGGCGATTTGTATAATTTGGCGAAATTGGTCGACGGGATAACAGAGTAGTACCCAGAAGTTTAAAGATTATCTCATTATCTGAAATCTGGCGAATATAATTATTTTGTGTATTATTCAATTCATATGATAATTGGCCAAGGAAAAGTTTTTGCAGACGTTAAGAAAATATTGTATTACAACAGAGTTTAACCGATATAACAATTCTGGAGTATTTTTTGCGTTTCATCACATTTTATTCGTTTAGAAAAATTAATAATGTAAAAACAAATGTGAAGTCATATGAAAGGCATGGCCAAATACCTTCTTTTCTATAAATAATTGTAAAGGCAAAATAATACTTAGTGAAAAGATATTTAATAGTATACCAGATCCGAGGAAATTAAACAATATTTTAGCCATTTTCTGACTTTAAACATAATTTTTGAACAGTTTCCTGATTAAAATTAGTCCTGACTGGTCAAAATTACAACCGTGCAAGGTTAAGAATTGACAAAAATTTGTTTGTTTATAGTAGCTTTTATATCCTGAATCATTTCAATATGTAAGCGCATAATATGGTAAATTTCAGTTTTAATTATGCCGTTTTAAATTCAATATAGAACATTAGACGGAAATAAATATTGAACTATTTATGCTGTTTTATGTTTCGTAAACAAATTGTACGCTTCCCCCCCCCCCTGCTCGAAAATTTTAAATCATAAGTAATCGGTAAATTGATAAAATTTTGAGATAAATATTTGAAAATAATCAGGGTTGTTAAATACCCGGTTTTTTTTTTCAGAAAAAACCCAACCCACTGTGTTTTTTCAGGGGTTTTTTTTTTTTTTTTTTTTTTTTTTTTCAGGTTTCTGGAGGTTATTGGAGGTGATTCAGTATGCTTGAAAAAAAAGTACTTATTACTAAATTTAAAATAGCTAATTGATTATTACAAATATATATAAATCAATGGCAGTAATCAAAATTGATAGATAAATTGATTATTAATAATAATTTATAAAGTATTTTTTTATTATTACTAAATAAT
Organism: Maratus speculifer; assembly: GCA_964019185.1. Lineage (NCBI taxonomy): Eukaryota > Metazoa > Arthropoda > Arachnida > Araneae > Salticidae > Maratus > Maratus speculifer. Next base: position 450,173,462 of record OZ025289.1, read on the forward strand.
AGAATAAGCCAAGTAATTCTACATGTCTACATAATTAAATTAAGATTGCTAAGCATATATGGTATTTTGTTATGAGTTTCTATTGTATACCATAGAACGGATTACACATCAAAGTATTTTTTTAATGGAAAAAATTTGTTACTTACACATGCTACAGAGATTAACTAACAATTATTTCTTTTAAAAATTGTGATGGTATAATTAGGACATTTCTTTTCTTTGGGGTGGGGGGGGGGGGTGATGGTTATAAACTTTATGAGTGGTGTACTGATATTAAGAAATATATTACAATATATTATATATGTAATATAAATACATTATATATGTAATTTAAAGTTGAAATTTTGAAAAAACACACTTGGGTTTTTTCTTGAGTTTTTTCAGAAAAAACCCACCCGGGTTTTTTGGGCTGGGCAAAATCATAACAACCCTGAAACTAATTTATTTTCCACTGTTCGACAGCATAAAAACTTAAATGTATGTTAGAAGTGGATTTATTTTACTAATAAGAGTTCGAAATAGAATAGCTATCTGCTGCAAATGTCGATTTTACTTCAGCATTTCTTGGAAAGGCTTTTAACCTCGTACAGATAGATTATATATGTCTATTTGCTTTGGATGTTTTGGCTTGATTTTACATATTTTATCGAACAAAATTTTATGGAGAATTTCTTTCTTTTAAGAGGGCAAATTTTTAAAATTCAAAGTTTGTTATCTTAAACCAAGAACATTAAGTTTACAGTAACTGATCATAAATTTACCATCAAATGAAAAAGTCGATTCAGAGTCATTATAAAGATGAAATTGTGGATAATATTGAAGCTTCCAAAAAAGGAGAAATTAATTTAGTTAATCGTGTTAAATTTATATCGTATGAAAGTATACAATATATTGAACAGTTAAATTGACATAATTGATGGCCTCAAGTAAATAAATAACGGAGATAAAATTAAATCAAAATAATATTATACAAGGGAAAAAGGAGAGAAAATATTTTGGGATGTATTTTAAATCGATTATAATTTCAATTTAGTTGAATGTTTTTCAAGTATTTTGGTTGGTTGTGTTTATGACAGCCAATTACCAACACGTGGGATATAGGACCTAAGGAAGAAGGTGGGATAACATCCGTGAGGATCTTTCTAAGGGAATCTAACCCGTATTTACAAAAAGAAATTCACGGTCTGAAGAAAACCATGGAAAAATCCAACCGATTAGGCCGACGGCAGCGATTGGGTTCGAACCCAACACCTGCCGACGACCAGTTTCGAGGACAGAAACTCTTCAAGTATTTTGAATGAGTAAATTCGCAATGCACAATATTGTATGATTTTTAGTTTTTTCTGTATTTTATATATTTATTACCCATACCTGCATATTCTTCAAGAAATACTTTTACAGTGTAACAGATAAAACATGAAATAACAAAATAAATAAATAAAATAAAAATAAGTTTTTTATTCCCCTCCCCCCTCTTGGAACAATTGTCCAAATATAAATGTTTCAAAAAGCTTAAAAAGTTATTTTCAAATATTTAATTTTCAAAAACAATTTAGAGAAGAGAGAAGTATGTTACAGCAACTGTAATGTAACGAAATACGGATTTTGAAGTAATAGCACATGATTAATTGTCCGAGTAATTAATTTTATCTCTGAAGTTTTCGGTGAACCTCATAACCTTCTGCAAAGGCTAAGGTTATAAAGTCCTTTAATCGTTGTTTCGTACTCATTTCCTTTCTGTTTCAAAATTCTTGTGAAATCATCAAATATAATAAACCATTAAAAGCGGGTTTTGCTTTATCAGTGGCGCAGCGAGGGGGGGGTTTTGGGGGTTAAACCCCCCCCCCAGAGCCATGACAAAAATACAAAAATTTCCACTTTTATGAACCGAATCATAAAAAAAACTAAAGTTAGAATTTTTTTTGTTTTGTTTTCGAAATCTGCCGCTTTATTGAATCAAATTTTATTTAAAAATTTGACTCGTTTAAGCGGCAGTAATGTATTTTCTTTGAAAAATAGGGAAAGCACATAGCAACAGTATCAGTATCGAAAACTAGTCACTCAATTTTGGAAAAGGCCGGCATTCATTTATACTATTGGAAATCAGCCGAAGGCTAAAAGGAATGGTCATTTCCTGTTGCTGCCAATGCCGTCTTGGGTTTTTCAATACTGCACCACTGGAGGGGGGGGGGGGTCTTAATTAGTTGCATCTGTTTCTTGCTCTTTTTTTGGAAACGGGACTGGACTCTCGAATTCCAGGAAAAACACAAAAACACATGCTCGCATGCTTTGAAGGATAGACTTAATTCCACAAACATTGTGTTGTTAGTTGCTGTAGTGCTAAGGTTTTTTTTTTTTATTGTGCGTTTCGCTATGGAGGATATTAAATCCTCTTCAGAGAAGAAAATTATGAAAAAGATGGATATAAGAGATCATTTTTTTAAATCTTTCGAATTCCTTCAAGCATTCTTGAAATCCAGGTATGTTTGGAAAGTATATAATTCGTTTATATTTATGTTTCTGGAAAGATATTAACAGCGCTGTGCGAAAGGGGGAAGGGAGGGCGGTCGCCCAGGGAGCAGAGATTTAGGGGGCGCCAAATTTCTAACTATTTTTCTACTTACTACTACTTTAAAGGGGCTACTTTCAGACAATTTTTTTAATTAATATTAATTCTTATTTAAAAAAACGCCCGAAATAGGCAAGTGGGTAAACGGAAAAAAAGTTACCTGAAAAACAGTTATTGGAAAAAAGGGACATGACTACAAAAGCGAAAAAAAATGTTACTGGGAAAAAAAGGGACATAGAATTGATTTAGGGAAATTATTATTGATTTTGGGAATTCATTATTGATTTTGAGGATTCATTGGTTAAGTATTTAGAAGGGATCAGGGGGAGGCTCTTAATTTAGGTAAATGGTTTTTTCATGCTGAATTAACTGTTTTGGTTCGGTTTTTGGACATATGATAACCCCCCCCCCCCCCATCCGTAACCTCTCAAATTAAATCAATAGTTTTTTACGCAGATTTATCCGATTCACTTGGAATTTTGGACATAGGTTCATTATGATAAGATGTATCTCTGATTAGTTATAGGGTTCTTTTGCTTATTATAAAGGGAGGATGGTCAATTAACTCCCTCCTCCCACAAATTAGATAGATCGGTTTTTATGCAAAATTATCCGATGTATTTCAAATTTTAGATAGAGATTCTTTCTGATAAGGTGAATCCCTGAATAGTTTTAAGATTTTAATGAATAAGTATAAAGGGGAGAGTGGACGGGGGATAATTCTTCTTAAATTAAATTAATGGCTTTTCACGCAGAATTATCCGATTTGCTTCGAATTTTGGACATAGGTTCATTATGATAAAACATATCTCTGATTAGTTACGGGGTTATTTTCCTTATTATAAAAGGGGGGCAAGCAATTATTTCCCCCTCAAATTAGATAAATCGGTTTTATGCAAATCGTTGTTTTAGCCGATGTATTTCAAATTTTAAATATAGGTTCTTTCTGATAAGGTGAATCCCTGAATAGTTTTAAGGGTTTAAAGGCAAAAACGAGGATAACTTCCCTTAAATTAAATAAATAGTTTTTATGCAGAATTATCCGATTTGCTTCAAATTTTGGATGTAGCTTTTTTATGATCAAGCGTATTCCAGATTAGTTATGAGGTTCTTTAGCTTATTATAAATAGGAAAACGGACGATTATCCCCCCCTTAAATTAGATAAATTGTTTTTTATGCATAATTATCCGATGTATTTCAAATTTTTTATATAGATTTTTTCTCATAAAGTGGATTTCTAAATAGTTTTAAGGGCTTAATGGCTAATTATAGAGGGGGGAACTGGGGATAACCCCACTTAAATTACATAAATGGCTTTTTACGCAGAATTATCCGATTTGCTTCAAATTTTGGATGTAGTTTCCTTATGGTAAGGCGTATAAGCTAATGAATGTAGTTAAAATAGGGAGGGATGCAGCAGTCCCTTCAGGAAACTCTTTCGGGGAAAGAAGCTTGCTTTCCCCATTCGACGGAGGGGGATGTCTGGTAGATATCGCGGGCGGTTAGCCTCTTAGGAAATTTGTCGATCAGGGGATTTCCCGGTATGGGTTTGACGCAAAAATATTCAAGTAACACAAAAAAGCGAATTGAATGCAATTGAACGCAAATAACAAATAAAAACAATTTTTCTTTATTTTTTAATTTAATGATTGAAAACTATTATGTCAGAAAACATTATAACACATTTTACCTTTTTTCTTATAATGATTAATTTCCATTCATTTTGCATTTAAAACTGGTTTATTTATTTATTTTTTTTATTTGTGAAAAAAGTAATATACTAAATCATTTGTTGTAATTGTCATTTTAATTTACGCCAAATATTTATCATTTAAAACTGGATTTTTACTAATTAATGTCCCATATTACGCATCACAAAATATAATATAAAACATAAAAAAATATATGTTAGAAAACTTTAATGTACAAACTATATTGTATGTCACGAACGAATGAACTAGTGAATTCATTAATTTGTAGTAATAGTTTTTTTTTATTACTAGCTTATGTTAGTAATTAGAAAGTTAATTGTTAGTTCTTGATAGATCTTCAGGTTTGAACTCTTAAAAAAAATAAAAACAGATTTAAATTAAAAGGAAAAAAACGATTTTAAGAAAAACAGGATATTTTTTTTCTTTGTTATTTTATTTATAGAATACTGAAACTGCTATGCAGCAACATAAATCACAATTTTAAATGCAAACAGCTATTGAGGATATATAAACAAACACTTAAAACTATTCAGGGATTCACTTTATGAGAAAGAACCTATAGCCAAAATTTGAAATACATCGGATAATTGTGCATATAAAATAATTTTTCTAATTTAAGGGGGGGAATAATCGTATCCCCCCTTTTTAATTAGCAAAAGAACCCCATAACTAATCAGGGATACCCTTTATCTTAATGAACCAACCAGTGTTGCCAGTGGGCTACTTTTTTTAAATTGAGATTTCTTGATTGGCACCACTTTTTGAAACGGTAAAATTCCCTTTCTTTTGGTCTCAATTAATATGTCATTAAATAAGGGTTATTTTACCATTTCAAAAAAGTAGTGTCAATCAAGTATATAATTTTTTAAAAAGTAGCCCATCTGGCAACACTGGAACCAACATTCAAAATTTGAAGCAAATCGGATAATTCTGCGTAAAAAGCTATTTATTTAATTTAAGAGAGGTTATCCCCCATGCACCCTCTATACTTAACCATTAAACTCCCAAAATTATTCAGGCATTATATACTGTGATGACGTACTGACAACTTTAATCGTGGCAGAAGATAGATAGCGAAGTCTTATTCTGAAAAAGTATGCATAGTTGAAAGTATCTTCATTCAAAAGCTGTTAAGAACAGGTTCTATTGACCTCCAGGGATATGCCTAGAAAATAATTGCACTGGTCTAGTGGCAATGAGCTGAAGGGGACAATGGGATTATTGCGCATCGAGAGAGAAGGAAAGTAGTTGGAAGAGAGACATGTGCTGGTAATGTACAAGAAAATACATTCATGTAAGATGGCTTGGACGTGCTAAGCGAAATGTAATATTGGAGTGAGGCTCCTATGTAGTTGTAATGTCGTTTTATTTATTTTTTTAATAATTGGTCTATGGTTCTAATAAAGAACTTGAGGAATTAAAATTGTGTTATTGATGAACTTAACAAATAAACCAACTTAGTAAAGAGAAACTCAGGACGCGACACCACAATACTATATATAAGCCTCGTCAGAAAGAACCTATATCCAAAGTTGTTTGAAATAACACATTGGATAATTCTGCTTAAAAACCATTTATCTTATTTAGGGCGGAGGGGAGGGGGTAATCGTCCATTCCCAAAACTAATCAGGCAAGCATCTTTTCAGTATGAACGTATATCCAAAAATTGAATCAAAGCGGTTAATTCAGCATGAAAAAAACACTCACTTAAATTAAAAGCCGACCTCCCCCCCTTTCATACTTAGTCATTAAATCCCCAAAATCAATTCTTTGTCACTTTTTTTCCGGTAACATTTTTATCTTGTCCTTTTTTTCCGGTAACTTTTTTTCCGTGTCATTTTTTTTCGCTTTTGTAGTTTGCCGGGTTTTTCCGTTAACTCTTTTTCCTAGATTCAGGCAAGTAGATATCATGATTAAAAAACTATGTAACTGAGAAATGTTCTTCATTCTTTAATAAGATCTTTCAGAAGACGATTCTCACAGTTGCCAACTTGTACGGTTTAAAACAATCGCGGAAAAATGCAAATTTCATGAAAGGATCGCCCAAAAAGCACACATTTCGTTAATATTTTGTGAAAAAACGACAATTTCGTCAATGTTTTTGTCAACGAACTTTGTCAAAAGATCGCCGAAAAACGCGAATTTCCTGTGCGGATCGCGGAGAAAACGGCAATTTCACCAAATATCGCAGATAAAACGCTGATTTCGTCTGAAGACCGCGGGGAAAACGTAGATTTCGTCTAAAAATTTCTGATATAATGACGATTTCGTTAAAAAATCGGGGGAAAACCGCCGTTTTCGATAAAAGATTGCTTAAAAATATTTTGTCAAAAGATCATTGAAAAAAATTCCGCTTTCAGCAAAAGATAACGGAAAAATTTCCGATTTCGTCGAAAGACTGCGGGGATAAAACGCCGTTTTCAAGAAAAGATCGCGTAAAATTGCAAATTTTGTCTAAAGATCGTCGAAAAAAACGCCGATTTCATATAAAAAACACACTGAAAAACACCGATTTCGTCAAAAGATCGCAGAAAAACCGCCGATTTCGACAAAAGATTGCAATAAATCGCCGATTTTGCTAAAATATCGCAAATAAATCGCTGATTTCGTCTAGAGGTCGCGGAAAACGCCGATTTCGTCAAAAAATCGCGGAAAACCGCCGATTTTGACGAAAGATCACAATAAATCGCCGATTTTGCTAAAATACCACAAATAAATCGCTGATTTCGTCTGAAGGTCGCGGGAAAACGCCCATTTTGTCTGAAGATCGCGGATAAACCCTCTTAAAGGGGGGGAACTCGCGGAATCCTCCCCCCCCCCGCCAATTTCCAAAAAAAAATTTCTACCAGAATCACCCCTGAAGCAACTCTATCCCCCCCCAAAGCCGAATTCTGGCTGCGCCACTGGCTTTATTATTACATTACGCATAAGAATTTTAAGATTGTCGACATTTGATCTTGCAAAAAAAGTCTTAACTGTTTATACTTAAATGAAAATGAGCTACTATATTGAATATACAAACACAATTTAACGTTTTCCAACAATGCAGAAAAAAAAAGAAAAAATTCCAAAAAAATGTATTAAACAAAATAAAAAACTTGCTTAAGGATATTCTCAAAACTATAAGGGTATCTCTGATATAAGTTTTAATTTATTTTTGTTTGAAATTCATGAAACTTTGCAAGTGTTATTGCTCAAATTATTTATTCGAACTCATTTTTCCTCTTCCCCCCCCCCTTTTTTAAACACAATAGATTTTTCAGAAAACAGTGTCAAAGTGGACGTTTGTAACTAATTTCAGCGCGAAAGAAGAAAAACCATTCAGCGAAGGGTGAAAAACTTGTTTGTCACTATAGTTGTAGATCAAAATCGCTTATAACTCAATAGGTAATTCATTGATCCAAAAATAAAAAATTCAGTTCGTTTCCATAATCAAAGTTTCCAATTTTTATCTTTTTGTTGAAAAAGGAGTTCGTAAATGCACCAAAACATTTTGCAATTGTTGAGTAGAGCAGTTGAGAATAATATTTTTAAATTTAATCAAAAATATTCAAGAAAAATTTTCATATTAAAAAATCCGAATATTTTTAAATTCTGCAATTTAAAAAACTTGGAACAGGCATAAATAAAGTATAAAAAAATTTTAAAACCAAAATTGTTTAAAAACATATTTAAAATGATCAAACAATAACTCAGAAGATATCCATATTAATTGCTTGACTTTCCAAATACTCTCTAGAGGGCACAATAAAAGGATGTTAAAATTTATTAAAATTCAAAAGAAAAAAACCTTTCGATTCTTGAATAATTCTTATAATAACATTTTTAAAAAATCCCTATTTATCCCCTATTTATCAATTTATCGCCAGTGATTACGGTGTTTTTCAATGCCCTATTAATGTTTACGAAGCGAGGGGGGGAAGAAAAGAAAAAACCCTAATATGTGTTCTATTCAGTAAAAAAAAATACTACTTTTTAAACAATACGTGCAGTTAAAAGTGTTAAAATTTCCTTAGAAAAATAGACAAACTACGTGTCAAAATTACAGTAATTAGTAAAAGTAAAAAGTCAAACTACAGCAACCACAAACCATCAAAAAATAAATAAATAAATAATATAATAAAATAAAAAAATAAAAAAAAAATCTAAAAAAATCAGAAGTAGTAAAAAAGAAGTTCAGATTATTTGAAGTTGTTCAATTTAATACAACCTTAACACTGTAAATTAGTGATGGGCGATTCTGGAAATTTTGAGAATCGATTAAAATCGATATCGTATAAAACAACATCGATCATAATAAGAATCGATTTCTCAGTTCTAGAATCGATACTAGAATCGATATTTCGATATTTAGGTTCACACAGAGAAGATCCAAATTACTAATTCCAGTACTTAGACAATCAGCAGAACCGTAATTACCGCCTCCCACCCCCCTTCCCCATCCCCATTTAGGGAGGCATAGAATTAAGCTATTGCAGATTTTAGAGTCGGATAATAAGAATTTTAAATTGATTGTCACTTATGGTTTTCACTTACACAAAAACTTTGACAAATTTGAGAAACATAACTCAACTAATAACAACACTGAGTAACTTGGCATTAAACCGAGTATAAAGAGTGCCAAGACCGTGTAACTAGGATGGGAAACAAGGAGTATAGACAAAAAAAAACCTTTTTTTTTTTTTCTAATGCCAACCAAATGTTACACGAGATAGTTTGGAAGAACATAAAATATGTCCCATTCCCAAGGGGGGCAGGCAACCCCCACCTCTTGACGGAAAGGCGACCATAGCCCAAATGTATCTTTTGTCGAAGTTTCAAAATGAGGATTTACAATAAAATAGAACGAGAATTGGACATTTAAAAATTGCATGCATACTTTTGAACGGCCCATATAGTAAAGATGTAAAGATTGGCGAGGAAGGGGGGGGGGGACGAGGGATTAGAACGGACGAACTTGAGAAAAAAACATAATTAACTAATAACCCAAATAACTGAGCTTCTAAACAAAAATATAGTGTTTAACTAAGTGTTGAATTCATGGGGTGTCCCGCGGGGAACATACACTCTTTGAAACTATAAAAAGTGCCAAGAGCATGTAACTAAGTGGGGAGAGGGGTAGTAACAGAAAAAAACGAGGCGATAAAAGCTTTATAACGATATGTTACATGAGATGGTGTGGAAGAAACAAAAAATATGCCCCCCACCCAGGGGGACAAGGTGAATCCCAAACGGACAGAAGGGCGACCCCGGCCCAAATGTATCTTTTGTTGAGGTTTCAAAATATGGATTTATAACAAAATAGAACGAGGATTAGACTTTTTTTAAATAGCAGTCATAATTTGAACGAACCTGTAAATTAAGATTGGTGAGGAGGGGGGGGGGGGGGGTAGGACGGGTGAACATGAAAAAAAAAAAAAATAGTGGTAGAAGTGAAACCTTGAACAATTACGTGTGTATTTTTGAATCGCCAGGAAATACTTTTAAATGAATAAAAAAAGGTTCTATAATATTAAAAAACATATTAATGTCTAAAAAAAAAAAAAAAAAACGCGCGATACCATATGTCTAGCTATTGTAGTTAACTCACTATAACTACTTTCTTACGCTTTAAAACGCGATAAATACATCAACCAAAATTAGACCATACTATCGATACCTTAATCCTTATCCAAATAAATCATTTTGTATTAATGCCTGTTACAATATCTGTAGATTACTTTTTGAATTATTCAAATCGGACATTCCATTTAAAAGATATTACGAATTTAAAGATGACAATCTAAAGAAATAATAGCGTTGCTGAGTACTCGGTGGCCAAAAAGCCTAGGGATTACGTGTGCAATCAAACGATTGCGGGTTCGGACCCCAGTTTCGCTAATATGTATCAATGTTTTTTTTTTTTTTTTTTTTTTTTTTTTGAAGAAGTTTGAAAAATTAAATTTTTAACACATTATGGGTCCGTAATGTGACCTGAAATGATGGGAGAAAATTTATTTTGCTAGATTTGTAATGTATGAAGCATAAGCTTTCAATAGACATATTGTATCAAGAAAAAACCCCTCTGCCCCCCCCCCCCCAAAAAAAAAGGTCCTATAGGGGAAAACCGGAAAACTGGGAAAGCAAAAAGAAAGGCGAGAAATGGTTAGCTATACTAGAATTTTTCTCATCACGTAACTCCTATAGAAGCAAAGTTATTACCTTTTAAAGATTGAAATAAAGTGAAGAAATAAGCAAAATTAGGTGAGTGATCGACAGGGGGGGGGGAAGAATCCACAGCTCTGGGAGTGCCATGTAGCTTAAACTTTTAAGTTAAAAATGGTAGAAAATTAAATGAGCGAAATTTTAATGTGTATATTGAGGGAGGGTGCAAGCCCCCCCCCCCCTCAAAATTTTTTTTGTTTCTTTTAAAGAAACAAAAAAATATGCCCCCCGGCGGGGCGCAGATAAACCCCAAACGGGCGGAAAGGCGACCCTTTATTTATCTTTTGTCAAGGATTTAAAATGTGGATCTAAAATAAAATTGACAGAGAATTGGACATTTTTAAAACTGTATGCATATTTCGAACGGCCCTGTAGGTTAAAACTGACGTGGAAGGGAGGATTAGAAGAGACGAGCGTGAAAAATAAAACGTAATAAACTAATACTTCAAATAACTGGACTTCTAAACAAAAATATAACGATTTAACCTAGTGTCGAGTTAATGGGGCCCGCAGGTGATTACCACCCCCCCCCCAGAAGTTATGAGATTTTATGTTTTTTAATGCACAAATTGCGATTCCCCCTCTCTTACAGAGCTGTAAAACATGATGCCTTTCTCCGGAGTCGCAGAAAAATACCTGCATTCAACACTGATTTAGCCTAGAAAAAAAAAGAAAAAAAAATCGAAATCGAATCTAAAGATCGACATCGAATCTAAAGATCGACATCGAATCTAAAGATCGACATCGAATCTAAAGATCGACATCGAATCTAAAGATCGACATCGAATCTCAGATCGACATCGAATCTAAAGATCGACATCGAATCTAAAGATCGACATCGAATCTAAAGATCGAAATCGAATCTAAAGATCGAAATCGAATCTAAAGATCGAAATCGAATCTAAAGATCGAAATCGAATCTAAAGATCGACATCGAATCTAAAGACCGATCTTACGGGCAGAATCGATTTTACATTTTTACTTTCTTTTGTAACTTTACAAGAAGAGAGTATTAGATTCGTGAAAAATTTTGACTTTCTGTTTTTGATGGATTTATATATTTTAGAAGGTCTTTAACACGATTTCATGGTTTTTAAGAAATATCTGTCTGTGTGTGTGTCTGTCACTCTGTGAGTCTGTATACGACAAAAATTTCTGACAGTTCTATCTGAAGAACAAATGCACGGAATTCCACAAAATTTTAGATTTAGTTTGACCTTGATATAAACTGAATCAAATTAATTTTTGGTGCATATAGCCTAACAGGTGGCGCTGCTATGCTGCATTTTTTGCGATTTGCGCAACAGCTATATCTGAATAACGAATGAACGGATTTTCATCACATTTTAGATCCAGTTAGTCCTTGACATGAATTGATGTTTTTTGCATTTTGATGTATATAGCTTCTCAGATGGCGCTTCTATACTGAATTTTTCACAATTCCCACTCAGCACCATGTGAAAGGGGGGGGGGACGAAAGGAAGCGGTCGTTCCGAGCACGGAAATTTAGGAGGCGCCAAATTTTTACTACTAACATCACTTCTAGCCTATCACAAGAAAAAGTTAATGGGGGGGGGGGGGCTACATTGGAACTTTGAACGGGGCGCAGTTCTCTTTTCGCACGCCCCTGTTTCCATTTTAGCTTTATCTCAAGAACTAATGCACGGACTTTCATAAAAATTTAGATTCAATTAGTCCTTGATATTATTTGAGGGTAATTACATTTTGGTGGAAATCGCTTAAGAGATGGCGCTGCTATACTGCATTATTCATGATTAACGCAATAGCGCTATCTCAAGAACGAATTTTCATCAAAATTCAGATTCAGTAAATCTCTGACATAGATTAGTGTTATTTAGCTCTTGGTGTAAATTGCCCAACAGGTGGCGCTGATATGCTGCATTTTTTATGATTTCGCAATAGCTGTATCTCGCGCTTTCATGGATTTTCATCAAAATTCAGATTCAGCTGGTACTTAATAGAAATTGATCCTGATCAATTTTTGGTGTACATCACTCAAAAAAAAAAAAAAAAAAAAAAAAAAAAAAACACTATTTTGCAGGGTGGGGGGGGGGGGGGAGTTCTGAGGTTTCTTTAATTCTTCTATCTTAGAAACTAATACACTGAAATTTTGGAATTGGCACATCCGTCTATTTTATCTTCGACTTTTGAAGGAAAATGAAAATTATATTACCTTCAGAGAAATCGATTAAAAATTTTAAAGTATCGATTAAATCGAGTTGGCCGTAGTATCGATTAAATCGATTTAAAAAATCGAAATCGCCCATCACTACTGTAAATACTTTGGAATTTATAGAACGTCTTTTTTCTTTTCGATTTTATCACTTTTAGCTTTCTCAGCAAAAAGAAAGTCTCTAGAAATTTGCTGAAAAAAAATTACCACATTAAATAATATGTATGGAGCAGCATAGGTTTCAAATAAAGATACACTAAATTTTGTAAGGCAAATTCGTATATTTAAATTTTCAAATTTGATTTGATTTTTTTTTTTTTATTTAATTTTTGTTAAGGGAGGGCGGCACGAAAGCTGAGACTATTTGAAAGTAGTTTGAAGTCTTTTTTTTTTAAAAAAACACATATTAATAGTTAGCTACATTTTTGATAAAATAGTTGCAGTTTGTTACAATAAAAAACTGATTTTTTCGACCACTATATTAATCTGTATATTTCAGTTATATCAACATGCAAAAATGTATGATAATACTTCATTTATTTTAACGATGATCCTGAGAAGAATTTTTATTGCAAACTTATATCAAGCATTGTGACTCGCTATTTACTGAACACGATTTATTCTCTATTTACTTACCCATCATACGTAGTCATAGGGTAAGTCTTGCAATCGTTTTGAAAATAGAAAAAAAAAAAAAAAAAAATGATGGATTTCGCATTTGAGACCCAGATTCAAAAAAACACTTTTAGAAAGAAAAAAAAAAAAAAATCCCGTCCGTATGTCTATAAGCGGTTTATCTCCCGTACAAATTGAGATAGAGACTTGAAAATTTATATGTACTTAGTAAGTAAAAATGCGACAAAGCCTATTTAATATCAGTAACCTTGATTATCCGGAACTATTTTTTTCGGATTCTCGAAAAATTTGTTCTTATGAAAAGTATATAAAAATTTTCGAATTTTTTTATTTTAAGGAGTGCACGTAAACGGCAATAAAATAACACAAATTTTGCACAAAGAGCGAAGTCGATCGGATTGTTATTTTCAGAGATATTTTTAATCCTGTTTTCCACATTCTTCGATTTTTCAAAACTCTGCATTTCATTCAAATTTCAATTCAAGAGTCATATTTTAATTGGAAATGAGACGCTTAATACAATGCAGTAAACTGTTAGTTATTATAACTATTATTTTTGGAGTTATAAAGATGTTTCTTTTACGCAATTCGGTACTACTTGAGTAGTTTGGCGTTTTTTATAATTTGTCAAAATTGATTCATCAGCAATTCATTAATAGAGCACTGCTATATATATTAAAAATATTTAAATATGCGTTTAGGTTGTTTTGGAATTGCAATGCATTTTATAAATAGTTTACACATGTTTTACTTTCATATATTATGCATATTCATGATGGGTAAGTATTACGGTTGCCTCCAACGATTAGTTTTTACTTGTAGATGTTGAATGAGATTTTATCATGTCATCTAAATTCTATTTTTCTCATACATTAAACAGTTTTTATAATTCAAATGACAGTATTTTGACATTAATTACAAAACATTTAATTAAATATCAATTTTAAACTTTAAACCAGAATTTTAAAACAAAATTTTATGCTTGGATTTCCGTATTTACAAATAAATTTTATTTTAAATTCGGATCCCATAGTAACATATAAATAAATAAATAAAAAAAAAAATTCGGGAGGAGTACATTTGTTAAGGGCTAATTTTCAGATAATAATAATAATAATAATAATATTAAAGACTAATTTTTTCCCATCATAATTCACACCAATCGTGATTTAAATTAACAATTTCAATCATCAGATTAAAATTGTTGAAAGTTTACAAAAACTACGTCTAAATTCTATAAAATTAAAGATCATCAAAAATGATTTATTCTGAAAATTTTTCTCAATTTCAAAACAATTTACCTTATATAAACACGATTTGGATGAATTTCGATTTCAAAAAGGAAGTATAATTTTACAATATGCCCCAATAAATTCACATAACCTACATTTCTATACCATCAAAGCAGTGGAGGAAAAAAAAAAATATATATATATGGTTAGCTATTCCGATCTATGCTTTCACTGACCACATTGTGAAACTAGAGAAAAAGTTGAGAGGGTCGTCTAACCGGTTCGAACTCTTCAAAGAAACGACCTAGCAGACTCGACTTCCCCAGCCAAACATTGGGGAAACCCCCCTCCAGCAACACGTGATCAAATTTTGATATCGTACGATGACGAAAAGCATTCAAGACCAAAGGTCTCTGTCACTTATCATTTTCATTACAAAACCGGAAAAAGATGGAAAATTTCATTTTTACGACTTACGAGTAATCAGAATTTTAATGACTTGTATAAACAAAAAGTGTTTTATAAGCAATCAGTTGCTGCTAAAAATTATGCAGGAGTTCTTTATCATTATTGGTGTCAAAGAAGAGAGAGAGATAAACGCTTTTTAAATTAAAAAGAAAATATAAAATCAAGTAAAAATAACAATTAGGGACTATATATATTATTATCACGATGCTACTTTTTTATCCCGTCGACCAATTTTGCCAAATTAAACAAATCGCTAAACTTTTAACCAAATTATACAAATTAACATAATTTTACGTTTAATTAATAAAAAAAAAAATAAGTTAGTAGACAATTATTAAAAGTAGAATTAAAAATCACTTGATGGCGTCACGTATATTGTGCTTAATGTCAAATGAATAAGATTTGCCATCATCCATTATTGGCATTTAATCTCGTAGTTTGGCGGTGGATTTTTAGTCGACGGGACTAAATAGTACCATTATCACTTTAGAAGAGTGGGGGGGGGGGGGAGGATTTCTTTTGATATCGTTTTTAATCCAAATATTTGTTACTTTTTCTTTTCTCTTTTTTTTTTTTTTTTTTTTTTGGAATATTCAATTTCAAATTGTGGAATACCCCCAACTTTTGGCATTCGTATTACTCTGTCATATGTGTAGTGTATGCTTATGTAAACCGCTGTTCGAGAAACCAGGTGCAAATATTTTTGAAATGATGTTTGTGTTTACTAGTAAAGAAAAATATGATATCCTCTACATTACAGATAAGAAGTTCTGCATGCTCCCTCGGTGCGGGAGCAAGCGCAAGAAGACATTATTGAATGCATTTATGTAACAAAGAGCTCTTATTAAATATTTTTAAATAATAACTTTTTATAAGTGTTATTTAAGATATATTTTTTAATACAATATCGATATTTTATTGATTTCTCTTTATTTTAATGAATATAGAGTGCAAATAAATGAATGGTCATATCTGTATATCACAGCAAACAAAAGGAAAAAATTTAAAAATCAAAGGGATTATTTTACATTGATAACGATATCATTAGGATGGGGTGGGTGTTTGAAGCATGATAGAGTACGGTATTGATAAGAGAGGGGGAAGCTGTAGTCCAAAGCTATAAATTCTTTAGCAACGTTATGTATGTACAACTTCTTATTAAAGTTCAATCAAGCTAAAAAAAAAAAAAAAAAAAAAAAAAGATACAGAAAAGTAACAAGGGAGGGCAAGTTATACGATCGAGAGGCCATTTGTCCCGGGCACCAAACGAAGATTTAGCTCATCATACTAAAACATTTTCGCTTGCGGGCGCAAACATGTTCGTGACGTGATGTTAGGCGGACCGCAATACACTTGTTTAATAATACAACAGCCAAACTCGTTAACATGAACACGCTTAACGTGAATTACTTTTAACATGAACTGTTTTCAACGGTCCCCTATACATACGAATACAAAGATATGATACCGATAATATGAATTACTGTTAACATGAACAAAATTTTGATTCCCCTAGAGGTTCATGTTAACGAGGTCCGACAGTATAACTAAAAGTAGCATAAAAAAGTTACTTATTCCAGAATCGCAAATAGCTTTCTAACAAAATAAAAAAAAGGGGGAGGGGGGACGTCTACAAATGTATCAATTATTCTGTATTGGGATTTGCCTGTATTTGCTTAGATTTTTCATGCGTTAAATATGAACAAAAAAAAAAAAAAAAAAAAAGGAAAGAGGGGGAGGGAGCAAGAAAATACCCACGTGCAGATATTGCAGGTCTACACAGCCTGGCAAAACAACGAAAGCAAATTCTAAAACTGGCTGGACCGGCAGAATAAAGAAAAATTTTTTAACAAGCCAAGCAGAATAGATGGAGAGGGGGGGAGGGAAGGGGGAGGGCGAACATATAAAAAAATTAATGGGATCAAAACAATTCGATAAAATATAAACAAATTTCAATAGACATGACTGGGGCTGAGAATAAGAATATAAATGTGCTGCGCGAGTTTGCGCCAGTTTGACATCATCAGTCAAATAATAAAATACTCATTTCGAGATCGGCACAAGACAGTTACATGCTATGTGAACTCGAGCTTATTTTTTCAGAAGACTCTGGCTTGGGGTAGGCTTGCATTTTTTTTTCTATGTTTGCATTTTAGAAATATCTGCAGCACTATTCTGTAAATTAATACAAATTGCATGTTAAAAAATCAGTTTTTTTTTTTTAATTTAAATTATTTAGGTCGGGCCGAGTCGGATCGTAAACTGAGAAAACAAATGTGCTGTAGCCGAGCAAAACTGTTAATTTTTACACTGGACCCTTCTTAAATAACTTTCGTTTATAGCCGGTCCCGGGTTCGGAAGTCTAAAGTTGTTCAGACTTCTAACAGGGATGGAATTCAAGGAAAAGTATTTAGAAATAAAAAAGAATATTGCTCAGTTAAACTGATGGCATTGAGCTCACAGGCTACGCATACTTGTACATTACAGCCTTGTATTTTCGTTAATTCCGTTCAAAAAAAAAAAAAAATTAAGAAGGGGAAACAGCTCTCTCCTTACTCCTTTTTTTATACTTAATCATTGAACCTCCTAAACTATTTAGTACATGCTTTATCATATTAAAAAACCTATATCCAAAATTCAGAGCAAATCGGATAATTCTTCTTAATAAAAACCCATTTAGCATTTATATAATTTAAGAGGAGTTATTCTCCTCTTTTATACTTAACCATTAAACTTCCAAAACTGTTCAGAGATTTGAACGAAATCTCACAATTCTGATTGAAAAATCCATTTATTCAAGTTAAGGGGAGGGGCATTAGAACCCCCGTTCCCCCTGTTTATACTTATTCAATGAACACCTAATAACAGCCACGGACTCGCCTCATCAGAATGATCCTATATCTAAATTTTGAACGAAAACTGTTAATTCTGCATGAAAATCCCGTTTATATCAATGAAGGGGGGGGGGAGCATGAGCCCCCCGTTCCCGCTGTTTATACTTATTCAATGAACACCTAATGACAGTCACGGAATCGCCTCATCAGAATGATCCTATATCTAAATTTTGAACGAAAACTGTTAATTCTGCATGAAAATCTCGTTTATATCAATTAAGGGGAGGGGCATGAGCCCTCCGTTCCCCCTCTTATACATATCGAATGAACTCCAAAAACTAATCAGGGAAGCGCCTTTTCAGGATATACCTATATACAAAATTTCAAGTGGATCCGATATTTTTATCATGAGTTATCGCGTTACGCACGAAGGAACATACGAACGTACATACAGAACGGACGGGCACATAAGCTCTCAGGCTATGATAGCCTGTGAGCTAAAAATCGAATGATACCCTCGTTATATCATCAGAAATGCTATAATTAGAGGCAATACAAAATAGGTCTTTATATGAATGTTTCATATTAAATATAAGATAATTAAAAAAAAATCTTTAAGAAAAAATCTTAAACATAGTTACACCAAATTTTTTTACACACACAAAAAATTTTGATATATTTGTGTGTTTTTCCCATCTATGTGTGTAAAACCGAAGAAATGGCCAAAAAGTGCGAAAAATTGGTAAACAAGTGAGATAATTATAACAGAAAGTTCCATTAAATTAAAAAAAAAAAAAAAAAAAAAAATGAACAAATGGCAGTGGTGTAGTAACGTAGTTGCAGGGGCAGAGGGGACAGTCCGCCCCGGGGGTCACCCAATTTCTTTTAGCAAATCTATATATAGGTAATCTTATGATTTTGTAAAAGAATTTTACAACAAAATGAAAATCCAACAAAGTTAATTTTCTTTTCTTTGAGAATGTGAAATTTTTCTAAAAGAATGCACCAGAGAACAAAAACCAATCAGGCGAAGGGGGGGGGGGGGGTGACACTCTGATAAGTGGGGGTGACACCCCTTCTAGTTTTGCCACTGACAAATGGAAGAAAGTTGTAAGAAGTTATGTTAAGTGATATAAATATAAGGTAGAAAGTTATCGCGTTACGCACGAAGGAACATACGAACGTACATACAGAACGGACGGGCACATAAGCTCTCAGGCTATGATAGCCTGTGAGCTAAAAATCGAATGATACCCTCGTTATATCATCAGAAATGCTATAATTAGAGGCAATACAAAAGGTTATACGGAAGGCAATATAGAAGGTTATACAAAAGGCAATACGGACGGGCACATAAGCTCTCAGGCTATGATAGCCTGTGAGCTAAAAATCGAATGATACCCTCGTTATATCATCAGAAATGCTATAATTAGAGGCAATACATAGGTTTTTATATGAATGTTTCATATTAAATATAAGATAATTAAAAAAAAAATCTTTAAGAAAAAATCTTAAACATAGTTACACCAAATTTTTTTACACACACAAAAAATTTTTATATATTTGTGTGTTTTTCCCATCTATGTGTGTAAAACCGAAGAAATGGCCAAAAAGTGCGAAAAATTGGTAAACAAGTGAGATAATTATAACAAAGTTCCATTAAATTAAAAAAAAAAAAATGAACAAATGGCAGTGGTGTAGTAACGTAGTTGCAGGGGCAGAGGGGACGGTCCGCCCCGGGGGTCACCCAATTTCTTTTAGCAAATCTATATATAGGTAATCTTATGATTTTGTAAAAGAATTTTACAACAAAATGAAAATCCAACAAAGTTAATTTTCTTTTCTTTGAGAATGTGAAATTTTTCTAAAGGAATGCACCAGAGAACAAAAACCAATCAGGCGAAGGGGGGGGGGGGTGGACACTCTGATAAGTGGGGGTGACACCCCTTCTAGTTTTGCCACTGACAAATGGAAGAAAGTTGTAAGAAGTTATGTTAAGTGATATAAATATAAGGTAGAAAGTTTTCGAAGAATTTGGAGAAAACTGTCTGTACAGCCTTGGATGTCTATTTAAAATGAAACAATCTTTAACATCATTAATTTAGATTTAAAATAAAAAAAGTCAAATAAAATAGACATTTGCATTAAGTCCATCGTGATTAAAATTGTCAATGAAAAAAAATATATATATATCAAATTCGGTCGCTAATTACTGCAAGATCATTACGTAATCCACTTCTAATTGTAACAGAAAACGTCCTTAAAAACGAAAGTAGTAATTAAATTACTTAGCAACATCTCCAAAATTAGAAGTGAAAATGGCCATTTTTTGTTTCCACTTCATGTTTATAATGAGCATATACTAGCCTCTAGCACTAAAGAAAGTATTTAGGTTTTAGGTTTAATGAATTGAAATTCAACTGCTAATAGAGCGTCCAGAAAACCTTCATTCCAACAAATGAATGTTCAGCTGTTTGAAATCTAGACTGATTATGTTACAGCAGCCACTGTGTCACATACTCGCATCAGAAAATTTCCGTATCAAAAGAACCATTCAACAGCACTAATTAATGATTCGAATCGATTGAATTGATTCAATACTCATAGTATGATAACTGTATGAAATTTTATTTTTGTATTTACTAACTGAACGACGAATTAGTCACAGAATAGATAAGACAATTTTCTTCCTCTTGACAATATCATAAATATTAAATAGTTTTGAGGAGAGTTTGTTTAAAAAAAAAAACATTAAGCCTGGAAAATAAATTTAATTCGTATGTTATTTAAACTCTCGTATTTCCCTGTTGTGTGGTACATTTTTCACCGTTTAATAGCCTATTTCTACATAAATTATTTTCTATGTTTAAAAAATTAAGTGATCGATAAAGCTACATAAAGGTTTAGTTTATTATTAACTTTTTGTTTCTTTAACCCTTAATTGGAAGGGGAAGGAAGAAAATTTTATTTTTAAGTAAGTATTTTATTTTTTAATTTTAAGTTTTTATGTGTTTAAAAGAAACACATGAACAGAATAAAAACTTTTACACAAGAACTTATTACACAGAAAAACATGCCTATTCGTCGAAATAACACAAACTGAGAAAAATCACTTTTAAGGGGGCTGGTCACTTGACTTTCAAATTCCCCTCACTTATGTGAAGTCCATGGGCGCTTGATGCATCCGTTTATTAGCTCACAGGCTATCATAACCTGAGAGCTTATGTGCCCGTCTGTTCTGTATGTACGTTCGTACGTAACGCGATAACTCATGATAAAAATATCCGATCCACTTTAAATTTTGTATGTAGGTATATACTGACAAGGCGCTTCCCTGATTAGTTTTTGGAGTTCATTCGATATGTATAAGAGGGGGAACGGGGGCTCATGCCCCTCCCCTTGGTTGATATAAATGGGATTTTCATGCAGAATTAAGTTTTCGTTCAAAATTTAGATTAGGATCATTCTGATGAGGCGATTTCGTGACAGTTATTAGGTGTTCATTAAATAAGTATAAATAGGGGGAACAGGGGTTCTAATGCCCTCCCCCCCTTTAATTTATATAAATGGGTTTTTCAAGCAGAATTTTCAGATTTCGTTCAAATTTCTGAATAGTTTTGGATGTTTAATGGTTAAGTATAAAAGAGGGGGATAACTCCTTTTAAATTATATAAATGCTAAATGGGTTTTTATTATGAATTATGTCATTTGCTCTGAATTTTGGATATAGATTTTTTATATGATAAAGCATGTCTTTGATAGTATAGGAGGTTCAATGATTAAGTATAATAAAAGAGGAAAGGGGAGCGCTGTTTCCCCTTTAATTTTTTTTTTCGTACGGAATTAACCCTTGAAAATATAAGGCTTTAATGTACAATTAGTATTTATAGCCTGTGAGCTCAATGCCATCAGTTTAACTGGACAGTATTCTTTATTTAAAATATCTCCTCCGGAAACTTATAGTTTTAACTTCTATTTTTAGCTCACAGGCTATGTGCCCGTCCGGCTGAGAGTTTATGTGCCCGTCCGTTCTGTATGTTCGTTCGTGCGTAACGTGATAACTCGTGATAAAAATATCCGATCCACTTGAAATTTTGTATGTAGGTATATCCTGACAAGGCGCTTCTCTGATTAGTTTTTGGAGTTCATTCGATATCTATAAGAGGGGGAACGAGGGGCTCATGCCCCTCCCCTAAGTTGATATAAATGGGATTTTCATGCAGAATTAAGTTTTCGTTTAAAATTTAGATTAGGATCATTCTGATGAGGCGATTCCGTGACTGTTATTAGGTGTTCATAGAATAAGTATAAATAGGGGGAACAGGGGTTCTAATGCAACCCCCCCCCCTTAATTTATATAAATGGGTTTTTCAAGCAGAATTTTCAGATTTCGTTCAAATCTCTGAATGGTTTTGGAAGTTTAATGGTTAAGTATAAAAGAGGGGGATAGCTCTTTTTAAATTAGATAAATGCTAAATAGGTTTTTTATTAAGAATTATCTCATTTGCTCTGAATTTTGGATATAGATTTTTTATATGATAAAGCATGTCTTTGATGGTATAGGAAGTTCAATGATTAAGTATAAAAAAAGAGGAAAAGGGAGAGCTGTTTCCCCTTCTTAATTTTTTTTTGAACGGAATTAACCTTTGAAAATATAAGGCTTTAATGTACAATTAGTATTTGTAGCATGTGAGCTCAATGCCATCAGTTTAACAGGGCATTATTCTTTATTTTTTGCATACATTTCCTAAAAGATGTCTCTGCTTTTCTAGTTTTTTAAACTTTGTTAACATATATGCTTAATTTTACATAAAGTGTTTAAATTTTACTCACAGTTCCCAAGTTTTAACATAAAATGTTAAATTAAACATAAATTTCAGAAATATTTTGAGACCTAAGAAAAAAAGAAGACATTTTTTAAGATGAGAACACAGAAAAAAGTTAAAAATATTAATTTCCCCAAGAGATATTTTAGATATACGAATGCATCAAACGTCCATCGACTTAACATTATTGAGGAGAATTCTGAAGTTGAGTGACCAGCCGCCTTAAGTGAAGTGGATTGTGGTATTTAAAGAGATAGCAATGTAATAAAATCACTTTAAACTGTATTTATACATCAGATTAATATATGCGTCCGCGCTGTTTTGTGGACCACTTGAGTTGTCCGCCGCTGGGTCTGGTCACAGATCATTTCACGATAGGTTGATAGAAGTTTAAAGATTTTATTTCCCAATTTTTCGATCTTCCTTCAAAATTTAGTGAGCTATATGCCGCCTTTTTTTTTAAGTTCTTAGGGTTAAGGGAGAACTTTTTCTGGGCCTGTTTGTACCTCCAATGCTGCCCTTCCCACCTCGATCACTTTTTAAGTCTGTCAACGTATGTGATGATTTCCTAAAAAATTTTTTAGAAAGTCATTGCGCCACTGGAGGTATATTTATCCCGATGCTCCAACTCCAGAACTAAGTTTCACTCGAGTTTTCAAATTCGTAAAATTTTAGAATGCAGTGTTTTTAAATCGTATCTTTATGTTTTATTTCACTTTCGTTGGAGGTTTAACAGGGTTCGCGACTCACTGTAAGTACTCCTTAAGCACCAGCGTTGACTTGACAGATTAATATCAGATTGTTATCGTTAAGGTCATTTGGGTGAATTAGTCCTCCGGCATTCGTTCAGGATGGCTCAGTTGGAAGAACATTGGCGGCTTCAGCCAATACAACCCTGGCTCGAATCCTGGCCCGGACTTTTTTTACCCACTTGGAAAATTTACTTGTTATATTTATATAATCGAATCTTTACAAAATTTCACTAGAATGTACTAGGAAATAAAAATGTAATTTAAGCAAAAAATTAGAAAGTCAATATTTTAGTCACTTTTCGCCGAATGAAAGGTACAGACAGAGTTCCCTTAACAAAATCAGCTGTAAATTTCTGTAAATATTCGAAGCTTCTGCTCTCATTTTAATGACATAATAGGCAGCATAGAAGCGCTAGTGAAAGTATTTAGGTTGAATGGATCTAAATGTATCCATTAATAAAGCCCCCAGAAAGCTTTCATTCCGACAAATGAATGCTCAACTCTTTGAAATCCAAATTGATTTTGTTACAACAGATAGTTACTGTGTGACATACTCTCATCAGAAATTTCCATATCAATCGAAGGATACGACAGCACAAATTGGAGATTCGGATCAATTTAATTGAAATACATTGTTGTAGTTTAATAGTTCGATGAAAATAAAACTGTTAATTCTTTCCAGCATCTTTTATTGGAATAAATAGAAAAAGAATCGTTCAGTCTACAGTCGAACCCGGTTAAGACGTCACACTGCTGACTGAAAAAGACCCGGATGATAATGTGAAGTCTAAGGGGGCGTTCTTTTAAAATATCTCGCTCAAATTTTAATATTTTGACGTGATTTTTATTGCATAGGATAGCTGAGGACGATCCACAACCGTCCTAGTTTTTACTTTTTCGATTTTGGTGTCAAAATACTTAAACTTTCTGAACCGGTTATGAAACAAACTATCTTAACCTCTTCAGTCCCTGAGTACCCAAATGTTTACATCAGTTTTGTCCCAATTTATTAATGATACTCAAATATAAATGAAATTTCGATATAAGAATAATATGTTTCGAATTCTAAGATTCGAGCTAATGAAAATAAAACAAAAATCTCGCTCTCAAGTCAAACGAGAGAAGAAATAATTTAGTAATAATTAAAAGTACTGTAATAATCGCCAGTAGCGAAGAGGTTAATATAAAAAAATATATATAACCAAAATCAAAAAAGTAAAAACTAGGCCGGTTGTGGATTGTCCTCAGCTATCCTATGCAAAACAAATCACATCAAAATATTAAATTTTGAGCGATATATTCGAAAAGAACACCCCCATAGACTTTACATTATCATTCGGGTCTTTTTCAATCAGTAGTGTGGCCTCTTAAAACGCTTACAATTAATATGCAATTTTTTTTCACCATTGAACATCGCTTATAAATCTGACGTAAAAATATCGCACTTAATACGCGAATAGTTATTACGCAATCCCGCTTAAAACACAATAAAGTTTCGGTCCCTTGAGGCAAAAATTCCACACGAATTCATAGACCAATATGGAAATTTATTTTATCTCCTCCACTATTACCAATTTAATAAGATTTTTAAAATTCAGACATCTGTCACAATATGCGAATAGCAATATTCACCCTATTTAATGATAAGAATAATTAAATTGGATATTACTAGTCAGAAATGGCGGTAAATTGTTGAATTTAAAAACAAAATCATTAAATTAGAGTAATATTCTTTTTCTTTAACTTCGCGTATGTTTTTATTGAAATAGAAGATTAAACAAATTATGGCTGTTTTTCTTTTATGTTTTCTATATTCTGATTCCATGTTAAGAATCTATATTTACAAAGTTTACACATGATCACAAATGTTAAATTTAATTTTTAATAACGGGGTTGCCTGCAAAAATTTAATATTTTTAATTTCAGTATTTAAAAAAATACGTTAACAAAAAAATAATTTGTTTTATTTTTGGTGTGACGTATTAATCAAGAATTATTAAAAATACATATGTTTTAAAGCTATTTCAGCCGGTCCTCTAAAATCAAAGGAGTTATGTTGTAGTGGAGCGTATGCGGCATATACCCTCTGTATTTTTTTTTTTTTTTTTTTCGTTGTATTGCCAACGATACTTTAAAAAGTACCATTGAAATAATTTATTATAAAATTAATTTAATACATAAATTACTAGCAATACAGATTAGAATAAGTTAAGTACTTTATCTTGTTCCTAAAGCACAAAAGTATTTTTAATAGGATAATTTTTCATTTTCATCTCTTTAATTTTCTTGGCTTGAAAGACTTAATGAAACATTTCAGTTCGAAAATATTTCTATATTGCTATTGTAAAAGAATTATATTTGTACATTAGTTAATGCTATGAAATACAAAATAAAAGATTTGAGTGGAATTACAAGTATTCCACAAAATACCTATGCATTCAAATTTAATTTTAATTGGTAAAATACTAAAATTCATTAAAATATTGCATAAATCTTCAAACAGTTTAAAAAATTTACGAAAAATGCTTTAGAAGATGAAATTTTTATGACTTCATAATTTGGGACCTAAGGTTTCACTGCATGTGCGTGTAATTAAAATGAAATCTCACAGATACATACGTCTATATGGAATATTTGCACCCAGGAGTACAATAAATAGCAATATAATGCTGATTGTCCATACAAATTAAATATCGGTTAGAAAAATTCGATGTTTCTTATATCATGTATTTTAAATGCATACAATTCGTCGAAACTATAGCTTTAAGAATCCTCATGATAGGTATAGATTGATTGGGATTTATTTTGGCAGTGTGATAAGGAATTTTGAAGTATTAATATGTATGAGATGGGAAAAAAGTTCTAGGATTTTCAGACAAGTTTTATTTCGTTTTCAAGGTAATAGGCAGTGACATATACTTTTTTTCAGACGAAAATGTATACCAAATTAATTAAAGTTTATAAAAAATACAATTTTTTGTTTTTGATTGATATATGATTAAAAAATAACGCATGTTAAGCTTACGGCTAGCGATAATGAAACTTTCTCGAAATAGAAATGTACACTACTGTTTTTAAATAATGGAATTACTGTAGAAACCCGATCTTTAATATAGATGTATAATACTGTGTAACCCTAAATCAAAGCAGCATATTAATATATATATATATATATATATATATGATTCCCATAATGTTAATTAAGACATACGTAATTCCCAACAAATCCAGCATAAAAATATACAATAATTCAACCAATGCATTAAAATATATATAAGAAAGAGGAAATTGTTACGTGAAACTTAACGACCGATGGGGGATTATAAAGATATAATGTAATAATTGGATGAGCTTGATAAATGAAACCGTAACAATAAATCACGGTGAGATTTATTTCCAATCATCGGGATCATTCCATTTTCACATAAAGCAAATAGGGTCAAACTAACATTTTCTATATCACAGAGGTATTTATATCGGTCGCAAGATTAATTTGTCAATCGTCAACATAAAATGTTTATCATTTTGTTTCAGAAAACTGAGGTTTATTTTAATCTTTAAAATGAAGGGAGAATAAAGCTGTAGAAACAAATAATCCACTATTACTTTTTTTTATAGTGCTCTTGATAGGGATCTTCAACCTGAAAGTTGGCCGAAGTCTGTACGACTGATAGGCAAAAAAAAGAAAAAAAAAATGCATTCTAGAATTTATATTTTGTTTTTTAACTTTAAGACTTTTTCTTAAATTATAGCATAAGAAAGAGCTCACCCATAAGAAATTTCAATTTTTTTTTAATAATATGCATGAAAGCATAAAAAGTCTGAAAATATGTACAAAACTCTAACACCGCAATAAAAACTATGTGAAAGCCAACAGACCGGCGCGGCGCGGCGATTTGAAATCGGAGACTGCCCGCGCCAGATCTCAGAGATAAGCAGCAGAGAAATGTCAATAACATTTCAAAATTATTTCAAGATTATTTTTTTAATAATACCCTCTGACATAGAAATAACTTGATCTTACATATTCCCTCATAAAAACGCTTCGATATTTTCTAGAGCTAGAAAATCTGCATAAATAACAAATTTAGTATGTGTAGATCGAACCATTGACCAAAATCTATAAAGGTCCAGCTCTTTTTTTTTTTTTTAAATGCAATTGTACAACCATGCCAGAAAGACCCAAGTTTTGCTTTACAATATTCGGAAAAAGAGACTTGGAATAGAAAGAGAATAGACGAGGAATATCCCATGGCTTCTTGGTGTTACTAACTTGATACTGCCAATATTTCAGAATCAGAAAAAAATCTCTCATTATAGCCCATGAACAATAATTCGATTCCTTTTCAAACTATTTTTTTAGAGATTTGAGGAAAACTAAGTAATTTGGATTACATTCTTGTTCCTCAAATATCATCAGACCTCCCCCCCCCCCCGCCGCCCCCAGTTTATGAATAAATAAATTTTTTACTTCGACAAATCTGAGACCGTAAGGTATCTGGACTCAATAGTACACCCTCACGAATTTTTTTTAAAGATTTTTACACATAAACTCAGACAAAATTCTTAAGAATATCCTTACTGAGATACTTACCGTATATACTCGCGTATAAGTCAACCCCCCCCCCCCACACACCCCCGAGGTCTTAAGCAAATTTAAAAAAAAAAAAATGAATTTTCGTGTATAAGTCTTAACATTTCTGGTTAATAGGTTGAAAAATGATTTGTAATCGATAATAAAATATACATAAATAAAATAAATAAATTTTCATTAATTTAGTAAACATTTTTTTTCTACGTTTCTAATCAGACTTTTTTTTTTCTTTAATTTAGCATTTTAAAACTATAATTATGTAAGACCGAAAAGACAAATTTTTAAAAAATCTATTCACATCAATTTAATAGTACTTAAAAATAATTCTTTCAAGCACCTAGGCCTTATTTACAAGGGTAAACAATTTCTTAGACTGCTAAAATATAGTACTTATTTGTACTGTAGGACTTTTGGAAGAGATATTTAAAATCATTCTCGAAATGAACGCTTGTTAAAAAGGGGATTAAATTGTTGAAAGGCATGTCCCTATATTGAAAATAATTTTATACCAAGAGAAAAAAGAAGCAAAAAAATTACAGGGACATTAAGTTTTTTTTTTTCTTTAGGTCAATCATAGAAAAATGACCATTGTTCACTTATCTCTCTCTCAAGCCTAGTGATTACTTAAAATACTTGTCTATTCACCGATTAGTTGTGAAAAAACTTAGTAATATATATGTATATTACTAACTCGTGTACAATCGTGGACACCCGATTTTCAACTCTCAATTTTTTTTTTTTTTTTTTTTTTTTCCTACAATTCCTAGATTTTTTTTTTTTTTTTTTTCCCCTGAAAGAAGGTGTACAGCTGAAAAAGACGCTATTTTAATATAGATGAATTTAGATTTTATTATTATTGCAAAAAGCTTTTTATATTAATCAACTCAGTAGTATATTAGTAAAGAAACATAAAATTGCTATTCACTTTAAAACTCGGAAATATTAAGACACACACACGAAAAAAAAAATCCATAACTCAAAAATTTTGACAGAATCTCCAAAAATTTCACATACACGCATATATACAACTGCTATTTATAATGGACGGAAATCGAACCGTTTCAAAAAACTTAATTCTTTGAAAATATTTTGATGATACGTTGAAGTAAAAAGCATTTTTAAATTCAAAATCCCATTTTCTGAAATCCGTTCGAGAATCAAAGATCAAGAGAAAATCACTCGGGCATTAACGTCAAAACTTCCCGGCAGAACCATGAGAAAAATTCAAAATCCCTTTTATTGAGATATCAATTCCCGGGAATTTCGGATTGCAAATCGAGAAAACGCCGCCAATCTTCGAATATCTTAGCGTTTTTGAATAAAACCTCTCGACTGGAAACAAACTATACGATTAAATCGGAGCTTTTAAGGGAAATTGAAATTTAAATATACACACTAGTACGGCCTGCACATTAAAATGAAAAGGTTCAGAAGGTCTTATCTTTGTTTGGCTGCATAGGGGTAAATTTAAAAATTAAGATTCTGAAAGTACGCATATGTGCAAATGCCAGCTAAGGCGCGTGAACGAAAAATGAAAATCTAATTGAAGCAATAAGAGTTATCTTTTAAGAGCTCAACACACAAAAGAATCTATTTTTAAGCCTGGCAAATAAATGCATAGCTTGTATGAGAGTTGTGATATAAAACTTCAGAGCATTCGAAGCATGAAATTATGCTTGATTTGACTGCACAGAGAGCAATTTAATTGTGCAGAAAGTTAAATATAATAAATTACCATTTTCTTTGTATTTATATTGCTTTCTGTGCCTGAATATGCGCGTGCTCTAAATTTGTACCTGTTATACAACCACGAAACATACATCTACCATTACTGAGGTATAGCAATAGAGGAAGCGCATGCAGTAATACAACAGCGTAGTATGACTTTTTGGTTTATTTGTGCAGCTATATATACCAAGATGTACCAGTAATATTACAGCATAGTCCATATGAAAATGCTCATTACAGAAATTTATGGGTTTGTTCAGGATCTGGAAAATAATTCGAATGCAATACAGCTTATAAAAGATGATGCTAGAAATTTTATAATTAACTTGTGCTTGTAGTTCTTTTTTCCGTCTGCTTGTGCTTACCTAACAAATGGGTAATATTTTCATATAATTCTTTCATTATGGTAATTTAATTTGCTTTTTTTCCAATATTTTCGCTACTGGAACACTTTAATATCTTTTTTCTTTTGGTGGATTTTAGCTTTATTTAACATTTTCAACACGCAAAAACTTCATGATTTTTATTTCATAATAAAAATATTAATACTTCAAGGGTTAAAATAGAAGCCATTATAAATATTTTAATTAAAATATGAGTATATATTATTGGAAATAGCAGCAAAAACAATGAATGACGAGTGTATTTTCTTTATTTTTGCGAAAAGTTATTGTAAAAAAAATTTCTCCAGAGAAGAAACATTTTTCCGAGGATATTTAAGAAAAAAGAATAGGAAAGTAATTTTGAATGGAAAAATCGTAATATTTGGAAATAAGTATTTTTGACAAACAAGCATGCTAAAGCGAAAATACATGTATCTATTGTATATCCTGCAGCAACAATGCATCCAGTTAGTTTTACGCAAAAGAGGAATGCCGTCTCTTCGCATCATGTTTTCAAAAGTCTAATATTATGTCTAGTCTAGGATACTATGTCTAGGATGTGATACAAGCATAACCTTTTCGCTATAGCTTGTTTTATTTTTAAAAAGTTAGAATTGTGTCTAACAACAACTAAAATAACACTAAATCTTTGAGAAGACATTTTGCTTACAAAAAGATTTTTTTTTTCTGTTTCCGAAACATAATGATCAGTTTGGGTGTGGGGGGGGGGGGGGGGGGGAGGGCTTCGGGAATGTATATTGATACAGTAAACTATTCATATTATATTTAATCTACTCTACGGATATTGTTACTGCTACAAGAATTGGATCTAAAAAGTTCCTTTTCATTACTTATGTTATTACAATTCGAAATTTCCCAAAGAAGTTTTCCTTACAATTTAATAAACATTTGAAGAAAAATTCAATTTTTAGAAAATTTAACATTTTATAAAACAATTTTTTTTAAATGTTTTAAGCATTCAATTTTTAAAAAATAGTTTCTTCATTATTTTGTTTAATTTTGAAAAGATTTTATATATAAAAAAATTGTTTGCTTCCGTTTCTTAATCTGATAAAGTTACTTTTAGAAATTCTAACTAGCTTGAAACAAAAGTTATTAAAAATCCGTTAACTTCATTGCTAATTTGAGACTTTTAATAATTCAACAGTTTATGACGGATGGATAGATTTGGTGTATACTATTTATGAAGATTGTTCCTAAGAGATATTGACAGTTTGGGACAAAAATTAAAGCGTATGTAGCATTTTAACCCTTTCAGGGCTCATTTGCTGTAAAGTTGAAAATTGATTTTCTAAAAAAGGTCGTTTTTAAAAATAGTTTAATTTTTTAAATGCAAATTAAAAGAACCAAATTAAAAAAAAAACTTTTAAATAATATCCCCCGCTCTTCAAATTGTTAAGCATGTATAGAGTATGAAAAATTTATAGACAAAAATTCAGTACAACGGGTACTTTCCACATTTACTTTAGTTTGATATATTTTCTACACATCTTGTCAAATTCTAATGCCAAAAAAGTGTGTATTTTTGTTAATTTTAGAATTTATTGTCCCCTTAATTTAATTCGATTAGTTTCGTAAACTGTGACATTTGATAAATATGTTATGCGTAATAATTTATAGTTTAGAAGTATCAAAAGAATTTTATCTAGATAGCACCTAAGTGGTTAAAGAAAATGTTAATAAAATAAGTACTTTCTTTACATTATGAAGTATTTGACAGTAAAAAATAAAGAAATAAATAAAAAAATAAATATCGACAATTAAAAAATAAATTACTATTAAAAAGATACGAAGCAATTGAAAATGCAACTTTAAAATTTTAATTTTCTAACAAAATGTTATGCCACCATTGAAACGAAATCTTTGTCTATATACTTTTAAAATTATATAATTAAGTAATATCGATAATTCTGTTATAAATAATTAATTGATGTTAAAAAAAATGGATTAAGTGATTTTTTTTAACACTCAAATCTGTATTTTATTGAGTTTTTAAATATTCTTCAAATAATTTGATGATAAAATATTAACAACAAGAACAAATACAAATAAGTAGCTTCATAGGTACTTTTATTAAAAACTAATTGCATGGAAGTTCTGAATGCTTAGTTTTTTAAATGTAAAAGATTGTATTCATTTACTTCGGAGAAAATAATCATTAAAATTGATGTCCCGTTTCTTTTCAACACATTTCTTAAATTACTTTTCTATTTATCAATAACGTTTTCAATTCGGGATTTTCATTCAAGCTTAGAAAGATGCATGCTTAAACTAGATGCCAATCAAAGATGAAACTTCCTCAGAATAACAAACAAGAAGAAATGATGTCCATTAGCTTTTCTACAGTAAGAAAATATTCTCCACATATTGGTAATCAAACATGCATCCTTCGAATGGAATATTAAGAAGCAATTTTAAAATGGTCGACTAAATAAAATTTTTAAGTATCATTGTAAATATTAAAAGTATTGACTAACTTTGAATGCATATAATATCAATTTCTCCACGAATGCGCTTTTAATTCCGTTAAAAAAATTCAACTATATAAATTCGCAGCTTTGCTATACGTTTTATATATATATCTTTATTGTACTAAAAATACTACCTAAATTTACTCATTTGGAAAATTTACCTAAGCAAATTTTAAAATAAAATATTGAAGATAAACAGCAAACACAAATAAAGAGCTTCAAAACCATTTTCGAAACTATTTAACAGAATTTCTGATAGTGTTTTTGAAAAGTGAAGAATTAAATTTATTCAGCTTGTATAAAAATCTTCATTAATATCATTTCATCTTTTCTCAAATAATATTGCATTTACCGCTACCAGTATATTAAGATTATAAGACAGCCCTTTGGAACTGGATTTTGATATTTATTTAGTTGATTTATTCATCAGTATTTAGATTTCACAAATAAAGCGAGAAATTAAATTTTATTCAACAGCTATGGAACCGAAAATATTTTCAGCGGGATAAGGTAATCTAAATAAGCAAAGAAAAAATTCTGATGCTTATTCAAGTTTGCATGAAAAGAATCAATTTTATTGAATTCGGATAAATTATAGTACAAAAATATTTTGTAACAGATTTCTAATCTAGAGTTTAATCAAATTCCTATTTTCATTAGATGACAGGTAAATAATTTTCATTAGCTTTCCTACAGTTACAAAAGTACTTACCACATAATAGTAAGTAAAAAAATACGCTTCAATACCAAAGAAGCAGTTTTCAAATACTCTGCACCCCTCTCCCATCCACTCCCAAAAAAACTTATATTAATCGACTCCATCTGAATTTATTCTTTGCGCACTTAATACCTATTGAAAGCTGTAAAACTGAATGTACTAGAATTATTACACTTGTTATAGTGATATCCCTTTTTTTATTAAAATATTGTCGGAGGCTGTTTAATGAACTTAATTAATCAAACCTTAAAATCAAGGCATTGAAGATAAGTATACGGGCACAAATAAAGGGCTTCAAAAGATACTTTCGATTGTAACTATTGGACAGAATGATTACTCCGCCTTAAAGAAGCAAATGTAGACATTCATTTAATGCGGATAGAATCTTCATTAAAATCGTTGTTTCGTCTCTTTTCAACGCGTAACGTTCTAAATTACTTTTGTATTTATTACTGCCAATATCTTTAGAAATAAGTGATTTTGATATTTTATTACTTTTATTTAAAATTCAGTGATAATGAAACAAAATAACAGATTATTTAAACTTATTTAAAAGAGTTTTTTTCAGTTGCAAAAATTAATGAAAATTTTGCATAGAAGGAAATTTAGATAATTTTCGGGGTTACTTAAAAATAGGTAGCTGCGTAGAAATAAGAAAACTTGTACTTTGAAGAATGCAGAACCCTTTTACAGTAAGGTACTTAACTATTTAACGGCAGCCCGAGATAAGACGGGAGTAACAGTTTTCTTTATACCTGCTGCCAATGAAGTGGTCAATATTTGATGTTAATCTTTCATCCCTTTCTCAGAATAATACACATAAAAATAAAAATACAATGCAACAGGATATCTACAATTGGAAAAAATTTCTCCACAATTTCTCGAAAATTTACTTTTTAAACAAGAAAAGATACGAAGCAATGAGAAGAAGCTTTCAAATATTTGGTAAGACAAAATTTCTTTACATCCTTGCTTATTAACTGATTAAATCTAAAACTAATTTTCACATACCAATAGGTTTTGTCATAAATGGTTATTTCATACTTTAAAAAATGTATATTTATATAAATTATTCCCTCTAGCGCTAAAATTGCTATTTTATTAAAACAGTACAGACGAATATTGAGCAAATCTGAAAATTGAGACATTGAAGACAGACAGGTACCAATAAAGAGCTCAAAAGAAATTTTCGATAGTAACTATTGGATAGTATTTGATTACTGTCTTTGAAAAGTGAAGGGTTGCATTCTTTTATTCAGATAGAATGTTCATTAAAATCTATGTTTCAACTCTTTTCAAATTGCAACGTTTTCAAATTACTTTTGTAATTATTAGTGTCACTATCTTGAGATGAATCGATAATGTTATTAGGGTACGGAATTTTTAGTCGGTGTATTTGAATTACTTACAATTTCAACTCTCTAGAATTCTATATATAGCAAAAGCAAAATAGAATATTTTAATTTTAAAAGGTTGATCAATCACCTTTAACAAATTAAAATCATTATGTTAAAAATAATATATATATACAGTAGCAAACTAATTACTTATATTGAGACTCAAAACTAAATGCCATCATCGAAAATGCTTCCTCTGTGAAATACAAATTCTGTTTTAATATTAGTTATGCATATTTAATAATAAAAAATGCATGTGTGCGGTTTTTAAGAGAGCACTTGGCATATAGAGCTCGATTTTTTTAGCAGCCAATTTTTGGATTAAAAGGTTTTAAGTGGTTGCATACGTTCTCGACTGTAAAAATAAAAAAAACAGCCTTATATTTTCAAGGGTTAATTCCGTTCGAAAAAGAAATTAAGAAGGGGAAACAAACAGCTCTCCCCTTTCCACTTTTTTATACTTAATCATTGAATCTCCTAAAGTATCAAGGACATGCTTTATCATATAAAAAAATCTATATCCAAAATTCAGAGCAAATCGGATAATTCTTAATAAAAACCCATTTAGCATTTGTATAATTTAAGAGGAGTTATCCCCCTCTTTTATACTTAACCATTAAACTTCCAAAACTATTCAGAGATTTGAACGAAATCTGACAATTCTGCTTGAAAAACCCATTTATATAAATTTTGGGGAGGGGCATTAGAACCCCCGTTCCCCCTGTTTATAGTTATTCAATGAGCACCTAATAACAGTCACGGAATCGCCTCATCAGAATGATCCTACATCTAAATTTTGAACGAAAACTTAATTCTGCATGAAAAACCCACTTATTTCTATTAAGGGGAGGGACATGAGCCCCCCGTTCCCCCTCTTATTCAGGCTATGATAGCCTGTGAGCTAAAAAACTACGCTTTATTATTTTTATTCTTTTGATGAGGAAATTAAAATTGAAAACTAATAATTTCACATTGTTTTCAATTGGTTGAAGTATTTAAAAATATCTTTTGCAGTTAAATTTGGTCACATATTACGTCAGAAACCTGCAGGTACTTTGATCTGTTGCAAAATATACGGGTACTCATCCTAACTTCTTGAAGGAAAAGAAACTCCACTTTCTTCTTGCAAAAAAAGATTGTAGCAAAAAAGGTCAGCGATTCATTTTTTTTTTTTTTTTTTTTAATAAGAAAATTGCGCTATTTGAAATAAAAATCATTTTTTGGTTAAAATTTTATTTTTTAAACTAATTGGAAAAATAAAATAAATTTTCAAAAAACGGCTCGGCATCTCTTGGACAATTTAATTATGTATAGCGCATATTTTATCCAATATCATGTATTTTTTTAATTAATCCTCAAAGTTTAAGATATTAATACTTCTTACATCGATAGCATGGCTTGAAATTGAATTTTCCGACAACTGATATTTTCAACTCATGTTTCGAGTGCATAAATCGTTCAGCTGTGTTACGAATGAAGAAAAGACAGAATTTTCTCCCCCAAGGTTAAACGCGAAGCCAATTTTTGCGATCGTCAAAGCAATCCATCTAGTCAAAACAGAAAGCTCTTGAAATACTTTGGTGAAAACCCTATGCGAAAATATACCAGTGGAATCTTACAGTTTTGAGCAGCCGAAACAGCTGCGTTTCACGAGAATTTTTACGATTCCTTTTTCTTGTTTAACAAGACAGCTTCTGTTTCGGAGGCAAAAAAGTAATTTCTTTTTTTCTTTTTAGAACCTATACCATCCGAACAACCAATTCAGTAGAAATGAAGTGCAATGTTTAGTCTACTTTTCTTACAGAAGGCAGTTTGGTGATCTGTAGAAACAACTTTTTTTTTATGAGTAACTACATGTTTGAATTATTTTCAAGGGGAAAAAATACTGAACAAAAATCTAATAATTTAGATAAACTAATTGTCAATTTTTCATTAAAGAAAGGTGACTTTATGTTATTAAGGCAAAAAAATTCTTCAAAAAATGTTCTGTATCATTAGGAAAGCTCTACAGGCTACAGTACAATATAGTACTAGTTAAAGTATGAATCAGTTCCTTAATTAGTTTCTTTAGTAGAACTAGTTCATACAGTATAGGGGAGTTTTTTCTTGCGCCAGTACATTGGAATAGTTAAAAAAAAACTACACAGCTCCTTATTTTAAAAACTGATAATTTTTTTATGTTAATTGTTCTCTCAAAATAAATAAATATACATAAACAAAACAGTCATGAAAAGAGTTGTAAAGGTGTGACGAGGCGCTGGGTAAGTGTGAAAGACCATGATATTCCATGCCTCATGTTCATATTTTGATTGTCGTCCTTAAATTTTTCATATGTGAAATATGAAAGACCTCGATTTGATTTCACCCCATAGGAAGAATCAAAGGGCAAATTTTCAAAAAATCATTCATGTTCGAAGTCTATGTTCAAAAATTCTTTTCGAAAATCTTATTAAACCATATCATTTAAACTAGTTCGACCGTGCCAATTTGAATTACATTGTTCAACAGCGCCGGATCCAGCCAATTCTTTTTCAGAATCTTTAGTTCTATCACGCACGACGCATTTCTATAAGTAATATAAATTAAGAAATGGACAGGTCGTTCCTGGCCGCGAAATGTTCTCTTAAAAAAAAAAAAAAAAAAAAAAAAAAAAAATGTAAGATTTATTTCCTTTTTCAAAATAGTTCGTCGTTTATTTTAATAAAAAAGTATACCGTTCCAAACATTTGCTTTTTTCATAATAGTTCATTTGAACTAATTCGTTCACGCACGTCACTCCACAAATTAAACACCTTTAAAAAACACGGGTAACCATATAATAATAAAATACTAATAAAAACATATTTACAAAACTAATTCGAATGCTTTGCTATTAAATTAGTATAAAAAATATTTCTAAAAATTCCAGTTTATAAATACAATGCTATTTGAAAAGGCGACGCATTATTACGGCTGTCACAAGCGATTATTATTATTATTATTATTATTATTTTTAACTATAACAGGCACCATTTTTTCAAAACAAAAATTCTTAACACTTTCACATCATTTGCAAGAGAAATACAATAGACTCTCGATTACCCCGGTCGGATTATCCGGATTGTGAATTATCTCCCCAGCAGGGCTAGGCGATATACCGTAATATTGTTATATATCGATATTTTTTTTAACCGCGATATCGATATTGAGATTTCAATCCTTTCGATATATCGTTTCAAACGGCATTTCATACTACTTTTGGAGTCTCGGAAATTACAGTGCTACGGAATTTCAGATCTGCCAAATGTCAGCACAAAAGTTGGTTACTTTTGCAAATACCGTAATTTTTTTGCAAATTTTTTATTGCATTGCAATTTTTTTGCATTATAATTAAAAAAATATTTATATTTAATTATTTTCATTTAACATATCTATTGTCTTATTATTGTGTCATGTACATTTTTTTGTTTCATTTGAATAGTTTATAATGTTTAACATTTCAAAAGTTTTCAGTAATATGCATTTTAGATCATATCTGCAGGAAGATTTACATTTTATAAAGCAATATATAAAAGTTTAAATTTGTGTATCCTTTTAAAATGTTAAATTAAGTTATTGGATTTTTATTTTTTTTTTCTAGATAATCCTTTGCTCTCCCCCCCCCCCTTCAAACATGTGTGTGTTTCTGGTAATTTCAGCAGAAGACAGCTACATTTACAATCGTATGATGGTGTGACATAAGCATTAAAATTGATCGAGATATCGAAAATATCGATATTTTGTTAACGATATATCACGATATTAAAATTCTGATATCGCCCAGCCCTATTCCCCAGACAGTAAAAATCTTAATTTTCAATGCAATTTATTGTGTTGATGATGCAGGGAAATTATCAAAAAGTACTATGGTTAAGAAATCCTGGAGGACAATTTTATCGGGTGGAAGAAAATGAAACTCATACAGAAGACGACGATAGTACTGATATATGCAGAGTGAAATCTTAGAAGATTTGAGAAAATTAAACTGTTCTGAAAATGTGGACGAAGAAGCAGTGCAACAATGGATTGACGAAGTTTCAAAATTGTAATATTACGAAGTTTTAAGTGACAATGATATTTGTGTCGCGAGTAGCTCTGGAGAAAGAAGGAATTTCGAAGAATGTCCTGAAAGTAACGAAGGGAATCTTGTAACTCATTAAAAATTAAGCAACGTTAATGCACACTGTAAAAAATCTATAAAATTACTAAACTTTATCAAGGATTTTAACAGTGTATACGCACACGCACTGAGCCATTACTTATTTACTTGTGTTAGATGAAAGCATGCATAGTGAAAAACTTTACTTGGGGGGGGGGGGGGGGGGCACAGTAATACTTAATCATCATGGATATGAATAATATATGAAAATAAAACGCGTGTAAACAATTTATAGAATGCATCGCAATTCCACAATAAAATTTAAACGCATATTTAAATAGTGTTAATATATACATAGTAATGCTCTATTAATGAATTGCCTGGTGAGCCAATTTCTACAAATTATATACAACGCCAAAATGCTCAAGTAGTACCGGAAAAAAGAAACATCCTTATAACTCCAAAAATAATAATCATATTGACTAACAATTTATTCCGTCGGATTAAGCGTCTCATTTCCAATTAAAATATATCTTTGTATTGAAATTTGAATGAAATAAAGGGTCATGCAAAATCGAAGAATGTGGAAAACAGGATTACAGATATCTCGGCAACTAATAAGCCGATCGACTTCGTTCTTTATGAAAAATTTGTATTATTTTATTGACTTTTACGTCCACTCCTTAAAATAAAAAAAATAAAAATTTTTTATATACCTTTAATCAGAACGAATTTTTTGAGAATCCGAAAATAATAGCTTCGGATAATCGAGGTTACTGATATTAAATAGGCTTCGTCCCATTCTTACATATTAAGTACATAAAAATTTTTAAGTCTATCAATTTGTTCGGGAGATAGAGTGATTACAGACAGACAGACGACACATTTTTTTCCTTAAAAAATTGTTTTTCTGAATCTCCAATATCTGAAACGGGTAAATCCTTCAAAAATTTTTTTCGATTTTCAAAGCGATTGAACGACTTACCCTATACTACGTATGATGGGTAAGTAAAATGATGTTGAGAAATTTTCATAGTAAAATTCGTCAAAGATTAAAAAAAAAAAAAAAAAAAACAGACTTGTTATTTCATTCTTCATAAAAAAGTGACGTAAACTAAATTTCTATTTTACTTATATTGTACTAATTGTTAAGATAGGTAACATTAAAATTTGTGTGTGTGTTTATTTTTTACTTTTTTTTTTTTTTTTAATTTTTCATCAAAATTTGCACAAATTTGATTAACCAAAATATTCACTTATCCGGAAAGAGGCATTTCCCGACCACCCCGATTAATCGCGTCTACTGTATTTCAAAATTTATATTAGAAAAATGCTGGTGTGAACATAATATAAAAATAGTCGCTTTGGCAGTCCTTCATTATCAACTTCGGCAGAAGTACACCATAATGATATAAATTGTATTGCAAGTCTTAAAATACTGGGTGTTCCAGAAAGAACTCCCCAACTTTGAAATGACTTAACTTCGAAACAGTGAGAGATAGAAATGTGAAACAAGTTGAATATTAGATAGATAAGTTTGGAATTTGTTATACACCAATTTGAAAAAATTGTTCCAATATTGGATAATAGGTGGCAGCAAAAGCACATGGAGCTTTAAATGGTACTCAAAAGTACACAAATTTCATTCGTGCGTCTGTTTCATTGCTGACACGTATAAAAAAAGTCTTTTTGTAGGGTTACTTGAAGGACGCTATTTATTCAAAGATTCCCCAAGCATTGGAACAGCTTGAACAATTCATCTGTGAGGCATGTGCATCCATTTCAGTAGAAGTATTGCAACGAGTGATTTCGAACTTTACCTTCAGGTTGCGTCATGTTGTTGCTGAAAAAGGTAACCATACCGAAATTATTGTAATGCGATTTTAATCTCAATTCAAACAGATCACTTTCAGGAACTATTTCAGAGACACAGCTTTGTGATTGCAGCGCTCTCTTTTGTCTGATATTGGAACTATTTTTTTTAATTGATGTATAAAAAATTTCAGACCTATCTGTCTAACATTCAACTTGTTTCACATTTCTATCACACACTGTTTCGAAATTAAGTCATTTCAAAGTTGGGGAGTCCTTTCTGTAACACCCTGTACATTGAAGAATCTTATTTAGTAATTTATGAATAAACATAGAAAGGAGGGAGGAGGGAGGGGGGGAGAGAAAGAAAATTAACTCAATTTGAAATTAGTATTTAAAAAACATGTTTAATTTTTAAAAACTAATATATTGTATTTTTCATTAGTTTCTAGACATTGTACGTTTTTATTCGATCAAAATGGTAATAACTATCAAGGATATATCATACGAAATAAACATATTAATGTAACCATCAAAATACCCAAGAGAACAATTGTTACGACACCATAATAAACGTCTGTAAACAGTTGCACAATGTGTCATAGGAACATTAGGTTATTTAGTTTAATTACACATTTAAACTTTACACTCAACTATTGTTTTATTCAGTTACGTTTCAGACAGGAATGATCTGAATCAATTCCACTTCGTAGCACATGGAATATTTTCTTAAGTTTGTATTTATAAATTAAAAATATTAATATTCTTTGATTGCCTCCATTAAAGTATTCCAGATATGCATATGTACATATAATTAACTTATATGCACATTTTAAATTTGAAAATAACTGCAAAAGCTAACGCCTTAATTCTTGATACACAAAGACTTAGAAAAGAAGTTAAATCGAATTACTGCTACGATATGAAATTATTTAGATTCAAATATCCTCTGAATCTAAATTGTTACTTTATAAAGCTTGGTATAGAATTCTCCAAAAGTGAAAAATACAAAATAACTTGCATCATTTATTAGAGAAAAAGAAAAATTTTCACTAATGACATTATTAAC
This sequence comes from Maratus speculifer, assembly GCA_964019185.1. Classification (NCBI taxonomy): domain Eukaryota; kingdom Metazoa; phylum Arthropoda; class Arachnida; order Araneae; family Salticidae; genus Maratus; species Maratus speculifer. Next base: position 450,215,200 of record OZ025289.1, read on the forward strand.
AAAAACACATAAAATGTACATTGTCAAGTTTTTTTAAAATTCTAGATAAGCTAGCAGGGTTTTCTCACATGAGCTTTAAACAAATCTAAAAAAATAATAGTATATTTTCACATACTATAATGCTGTAACAGAATAAAAAGAATCGTCAACCTTTAATTTTTTTTATGTTCATAAATAAGCATTTAAAAAGTCATTAAAAATATACGTTTTTGCAAAAAATAAAAAAATCACAAATAATCAACTGTGCGAAAAAGTTAGAATTTTTTCTCTTTAACGAATTTGGAGATTGAAAATAAGCATATTTTCGAAAATTATCAACAAATATTAAACAATTTTTTTGTTAATAAAAAATTAATTGGAGGCTTATAAATAAAGCAATAACAAACGCTTAAATTTTTAGAAAAGTGTGTGCAGGAATAAATCCCCCCCCCCCCCCCTTTGGTTGCAAGAAGGATTCGGGGGAAAGGGACAAGAAATTAAATTCACTCATTAAAATATATTTGGAAGGCTATAAATAAAGTAGATTCAAGCCAAGTCTCAGGTTCGTTTTTAGTAATACAAAATGCAAGTTAAGGCTTTATTATTGAGTTATTTATTAATTTTTTTACAAAGTTCTTAGAACAGACTAAATTGATAAACACTTTGCCACTTAAGCTTAAAATTTTCCCTCACTTATATATATAAGGACATGAAATTTGTTGGAATGAAGCTCAGTACTAAAATGAAAAAATAAATTTTAGAGCATCCTTAAATTTAATCAAACATTTCAACTCAACAATACTTTTGGTTTTTACATAATTATATTTTAAAAATAAATTTTATTCCCATTCCTTCTCTACAAAATTTGATAATGTGTAACAAAATACAAATAATATTCACTGCTTATTTCCTATTACAATTTTCTTTTAATTGTGCAAATGCATAATTAAAAATATATAGCTATTTCAAACTTATTGCAAAAGCAAACGCCCGCTTATCAACATGAAAATTTTGTAAATCAGATTATTGCGAAAATAAAATTCTTTTGTCAAAAAAATATTTTTTTGAAGTTTAATTACTACGTTATTAAGTATTAATATATTTAGTTTGAGATTTTTTAAAATGAAAAACACTTAAGCGATTTTAATAATTTATCACACAAAATTAGTTTTCGTGTACTCATTGATGACATTATCAATAAGAAATAAAATATGCAATGCAAAGTTTAAATTCAAAATCTAAGATAATCAAATGGCATGTCTTTCTCATGCATAAGCTTTAAATTAAATTGAATAATTCTTTCTCATATAATGTAATTACATTTTTAGAAAACAGGTTAATCATTTTTTAACTCATCAAACGATGAAAAATTCTTCATTAATGAGGATTATCTATAAAATATACAAATAAAATAATGAATAATAATGAATGGCATTTAAATAAAAAAACTGAAGACACGAAAATTTGATGTAAGCTAGATATTTTATTTATTTATTTTTTTTTATTTTTATTTTTTTTTTTCAAACATGAAAGATAAAAATTTTAAAGATAATTGTATTTTAAAAAGGAAGTTAAACTTAACTGATTAAATAAAAACAATAAAAAATCTTAATTGGTTTCTTATAAGGGTATTTCCATGAGTACATGTTGTGTAAGTCACATACTACGATTTTGGATACCAGTATTTTAGAGCGGAAAAATGAGACTTATTTTATCAGAAATATTTCATTAATTGAATAAAGCATGCACTCCTTTCGGGGGAAAAAAACGGTGGCCAACAACTTAACAATTACTAATAATATGACTTATACGACAAGTGCACATGGAAATACCCATAAATAACATTAGGTTCAATGTTCTAATCTTGCGATAAGCTATTTCTTTTACACTAAATAAATTGCTAAAATTGGTTTGATTAACTGTTTTATTGCATTACATTTGAGCTATTAATTGGAATAGAAAAATACAAGAATAATGCGAAGTTTCTAGTAAATGTATATATAGATGCGAAGACCTTCACTATTCAAAACGAGATATTTCTCCATTTTTGAAAAATGAGCTGAGAGTTCATTTTTTTTTCTTTTTATTATTTTACCACAATTGATTTCAAATTTGATAAAACAATTGAATAGTTTTATACACACAGATAGACAATTTATTTGAACGAGGCTTTTATATGAGGTGAAATAATTTGGAAAATTCGTCCGAAAACTTTAGGAACTGCATAATTGCGCACATTTCAAGCACTTGCATATAAAAGTAGTATCACGAATTGGACAGATTTATTTTAAAGCTGAAAAAATAATTATATAAAAAAACTTACGCTTTATCAAACTTTACAACTATTTACTTGAATTATTAATAAAATCAATTATTTATCAAATTCTATTTCTTTGAAAATATGCTCTATTATTATTCTTTTTTTTTTTGGGGGGGGGGATTTGATAATTAAAGGATCTAACACCTACACATATCCTTTAAAGTTTAATTGCTACTTTATGTATTAATTTCAATTTGGTACTGAACTTTTCTAAACAGCAAAACGCTAAAAAATAAATTTAGTAATTTATTAGACAAAACTAGTAATTATATTTTCGCTAATAATAGTATCAAAACATGGAATACAATATGCAATGTCAAGTTTAATTTCAAAATCATTAATAACTAAGCACGAAGTTTTATCATATCTTTCAGTTTTAAGCTTAAATGCAATTTTAATAAATTTTCATTGTCAATACATAATGAAAATAATCGGTTGTCTTTATTTTATCGTAAAGTACAATGAAAATCCCTCATTAACAAAGACTTATCCCTAAAAAGTAAAAATAATCACTTATAATGAATGAGTCTTAGAAGTTGCGAATGTAAAAAATAAATACCTTTTTGAAAATCAATAAATAACTTCCGACATAGAAAACTGGTAAATTTTTAAAAACATTTAAAGAATATTCAAACTATGTTAAATGGAGGCTTGTAAATGTTCTTATTGGATTTTATTGTCTGTTTATAAATGTTATATGTTACTGCAAATACCATAACTTTGAGAAAAAATTCTATATAACTAAATCCTTGTCACCGATTAAATAATTTATCATGTATGTATTAATTCCACGATCGTTCTATTATCAGGTGATTTATAAATAAAGATATTCAATATGCCTTAATTTTGTAATATTACTGTAAAATAATATCTGTCACAAAACAATTCTTATTTTTATTGAAGATTATAAATTTCAAAGTTTATAAGTATAAATTTTTTTATATAAATTCGTAACAGGAATTTCTAAAAATGTGGTATTATTACAAAGATGAGGTAGCTTGTCAAATTCCTTAGCACTTAAACAGAAAAGCATGCAAACTTCATTTACTAATGAATGAAAATGTCATCGTGAATATGAATTGTCGAGGAAAATAAAAGATGGGAAATATCCTTAAACTTTAAATTGGCGTTTTAAATTGGCTATATTTTGGTTTTATAGAGTTACCTTTCGGACAAATGCAAAATCTGTATCAATCCCATTTTTTCCACACCATTACCCCCCCCCCCCCCCAAAGTATAGATAAAAATGTTAATAAATTCGTATATTGTTTCCATTAAAGTATTTCAACTATGTTTATACATATAATTAAGGAATACTTATTTTAACCCCTTAAATGGTCAAATTTTTTTTACCAGAAATGTTCAGACAAAAGTCTTATTGCATAAAATCAAACATACTTGATAGAATACGAAAATGCAAGATTTATTTTTATTATTACTACAATTAGTGATATAAAAGGTTTACGTATTATAAACCGTAAATAATGATACAGTACAGTGAAACCTCCGAATAAGGGACACCCATGGGACCGGAACTTTTGTCCCTTAAATAGAGGTGTCCCTTATTCGGAGTTCTTGGATTTTTTAAATTAGTTGTTCAGAATGACATAAAAAATAGCAAAATATTAAGGTTGAAGTTTAAATGTGCCCGAAGGTTATAAATTATATTAATCAAGCACAAAAAGAATAAAGAATTAATTCGATTTTCAGTTGATTACTAAATCATTAAAAAAATTGCAAAATTATTAATTTGTATTTTTTGCATAAATATTTGTGTACATGCAAAAAGTACAATAATATTCAAAAGAATCTTACTTGAAGTCATCAATAAAAAAAACTTATTGTTTTGCAGACTTCAATTTCCATAATACAAAACCTTTCAAATATTCAATTACTATAAGTTTTAGTTCTTCAGTATAAACAGTATTTATGAAAAAATGTATTCAATTGCTTTGCATATCTTAGCATCTGCGAAATTCTTTAACAATTTTCCTTTCTCCTTCACAATTTTCAGCATAACTTTCAATAGGGATAAATGCAGGATAAATATATTTCGATGTCTTCCTCTGAATTGTAGATAAATAAAAGCTCATTAATTGTGTTTTATACCTCTGTATCAATATGACTGGCTGTCTGATAAATTTACAAAATTCTGTCTATTAATTTTCATCAAACTATCTTATGTGAAATGCAAAAAACAATACCTTTAATCCTTTGCACTCGTATGACGCTATTTCATTCTGAAGACCAATTATTGATTAGCGATTACCAACGTACCAATGTGACCGGACAGCATATTTCTTTACAAAATTTCTTTACGGCACCAGTAACAAAGAAAAATAAAATTTGCCCTATTTTATTAGAGCTTTTTTTTTAAGATTATGTATTTAAAGGAAACTTTTTAAAAAAAAGTAGTATTAACGGAATAAAATTTGTGTAAGAAACGCCCGAGTCGAAAGAATCTCATTTTCAAGTGTCTCTTAAATCGAGTGTCCCTTATTCAGAGGTATATACATTACACTCCCTATACCAAGGGACTGGGATCGGAATTTGTGTGTTTTAAATAGAGGTGTCCCTTATTCGGTGTGTCCCTTATTTGGAGGTTTCACTGTAATACAGTTTTTTTAAAAAGAATGAAAAATATCACAGAGGGAAAAAGGAAATATCGATTCCCGAACGCGATACGGGAATCGATATTTTCTCTTTTAATACACATCTCTTTTAATACACACTTTTCAGTTGCCCGAACAGCGTTCGGGAAAATCAGTTAAGGGGTTAAACTTCAAAACGACTTGAAACTAACGGTTAATTCTGTACAAGGATGTGAAAAATCCAATTACTGCTATGATATAAAATCCATTCAACTGAATATATGTTCTTTGAAATTTAATTGTTACTTTATTAAGCAGCAATTTATAGCTGTATGTAGAATTTTAAAAATTGAGAAACACAAAATAACTTTAAAAAATATTAAAATTCGCATTTTTTAACAGTAATGCCATTATTAAAAATCATAAAATATGAATTGGCAAGTTTAATTTAAAATCGTGGATAATTAAATGGCGTATCTTTTTCATGCATGACCTTTAAATTCGAAAACATTTCAGTAAATTTTGTTCACAATAAAAATATTTAACTAAAAGAATTAGCAGCTTTTTTAAACTAATCATCAGAAAATGAAAAACCTTCTTTAAAGATTTTTATCTATTAAACAAATTAAAATCGCTGATAAATGAACGTCTGCTCCTTAAAATGCCAAGATCTTGAAAATTTTAAATGCACCTGAATCTTTTTTTTTTTTTAAATAAATATAAATGATTTCGAAGATAAAGAATTAACAGTATTTCAAAGAGAAATTAAACGACAAAAAAATTTTTAAACCTCAATAATTAAAAAATTTTAATTGGAGTTTATAAATAAATACATGTCAAACTCCTAAATTTTGATAAAAGAGACTAGATAAGTAGTTAAAATTGAATGGTTACAAAAATTGCTTTTTTATATAAAAGAGGAAATAACTTGGTTTCCCGACTTGCAGAATATAGATAAAAAACATTTAACTTATAACTGTAACAGTAGATTTTTTATATATTTCTATGAAATACACATTGACAATACCAAACATTATTTATATGACAAATAATAATTAGCTTAAGTAAATTTTGAAATTTATTCAAAGCTAATTTTTGTTTTTGTTTCGCATCAGTAAGTTAGCAGCAGAAGTAATGGGCAAGTATCACTATAGGAAAAAGCCTTTAATTCAAATCATTTTAGTGGTAATGCAGATATTCTTGTATTTCACGAATTTCTACATTGTGTCTCAATTGATTAAATATAGGGGGAGAGCATGTTGATGAAGTCACGATTTCATATTTAATTTCACATATTATATGAAGTTTTGTGTCACCATTTGTAAATAATACTCTTCATGAAACTTTTTATAGATTATTATTAAATCGAAAATATACATTATGTACATTATTTACACAGTTATAGATGAATACATTTAGTTGTTTAGTTAGAATTCATGATTATAAATTACAATTAAATTTCTAGCAACTTTTTCCTTTAAAATTGAAACAACATTTAGTTTTCTTCCACTTTTGGAAGACCAAGAAAAAACGCAGTCTACTTACTGCGTTCAAAATTTTACATAAACTAACTAAAACAGCAAGAAAAAAATGGTTTTAATATCAATTACCTAGTTGGTCACGTGACCTTGGTGCCTGCCGTCTGTTGAGAGTGGAATGGATTTGCGAAATATTCCACATGTGTTTAAAGTATGCAGTTTGATCACTTCTTAATTTTTTATTGTATTTATATTAATATATTTTATTTATTGATTCAGGAATGATTTAATTTCCTTATGGGAACAAATGCTGAGTTATTTATATTAATTCAAGAACAAAATGACTTATCTTTGATAATCGTCAGCCCGCTATACAGATTTTTTTTAAATTCATGCCTGAAAATCATTTTAAAAAGAATAAAAATTTAGTAAATAGCTAATCATTTTTTCAAACAAATTGCAAAGCAGTTTTATTTCCAATTTCCTTTACTTTACTTTTTAATCATTCAAAAGTTTAGACGTTTTAAAAAGTTGCAGTAAAAGTTAAATTCAATCATTTGGTGCTGCCACTGTCACGTCTTCGTTACACAAGGACACGTTTGTTCGTTATAATATGGATATTTTTTACTGTGAATTGCTACACAATATGTCTGGACATTGCAATTTTATAGTTATTTGAACGGAAAATTAAAATTCAGTACATTATGCGTTAGATTTTTTCCTCCTTAAAATAAATAAAAATATTTAGAAAAAAATAATATTTTAATTGTAGACGGACAGAATTGACATTTCATTAGGTCTTTTTTCCCCCTGTCTTATATTTTGTTAAATTTACACAATACAATTTTTAAATACTTTGACGCAAGGATACGCTGAACACTATGCGCTGTTTTAATAATTGGTGAGAGTTTTCCGTATATTTAAGGGAACAGATGAAAAAGGAATTTAAAAATTTAGTAGTTAAACTGGCAGTTTATATCTTAAATCTAGAGAGATGAAATTTTACATGATTGTAGAGTCAACTACTTTATTTCTCTACAAATTAAAAATCTGTATTAATATTTCAATAGAAAGAAAAAAAATATATATTTTTTCGAGTATATGATTGTTTTTAAATGTTTCAGTTTTTTTTATTCATATTATTGAGAAAAATGAAAAAATATATTAAATATGATTTTAACTATAAAATTTAAATGAGTTATATGCAATATTACATTTATACATTTATTATATGCCGTTTAAAATACGATGCGTAAATATGGGTTAAGTTCCCTTAGAAAGACCCCCCACGGAGGGCACCTCAACCCTTTGTCTCACGTGTTGATAATCGGAAGTCATAAAATAAACTAAACCAAACAGTTTTAAATACTATGGGTTTAATAGATATTTTGAATTATAGGTATACTGTTTATTAATTTCTTTTTTCTGTTCAATAATTAGCAAAAATAATTCTCCTCCCCCCTCCCCCCCTTTATCGGGCACACTTCCACGTATTAGGTTTATAGTTGTCTTTGTTTGAGTTCATTCGCATTCCGTAAGTTATGCGAAAACAAAAAGACACTGAATAAGGAATAAATTAGAAGCCATAAACACTTTTTGAGCTGCGTTGAAAAAGGTGTTGAAAAATAAAAATATTGCCATTGAAAACCTAGCTGTCCAGACAAGCAGGAAAAGTTTGTAACACGATGCGCATGGTCATTGTCAAATGTCGGGTGAGAAATGACGTCATTACGATTCATTCAGATAAATGGTCAATGGCCGCCCAAAGTTTATGAATTAATATCATTAAAAACAGTTTTCTTGTTATTCAAACAAATTGGATTCCACAAACTGCGTGCTTTTTTAACTTTCTTCATTCACGCATTGTGTCTTTGTTAGTTTTTCTTTTCTGTCTGGAGATACATTATCACCAGCTATCTATTCCACTGCGCAGTTGAATACTATGCTTGTGAAAAATAAAAACAATGTTATATAAAAATTTCTTACCAATAGATGAATAAATTTAACATCAAAAGATACATTGTATGTAATTCAATTTAATTTTCTGTGTATTAATCTATCAAAAAGCCACGGGGAGTAAGGTTTTAATCATAATTGAGTGTTAGACAATATAGTTTTAAAGATACAAAATCTAAGTTATTTAATAAATTACAATTTTTAAAATTGCACGATATTTTGATGATAGTAATAGCATAGACAACTATATACTACCGGCCTGCGCATTTCTCTAAAAACCGGCCAAAAAGTAAAGCTGGATTCAGTTTCAAACCCTGAACCATTTCATTGAACCACGTGGCGCAAACCCTGCACAAATTAGCATTGAATAAGCTGATTTCTGTTCTGTGCACATGGCCATTGTTTTGATTCAGGATTTGCACGATTGGTCAGAAAAACTTAGGCAAGGTATCAGTTTTCTGGCGGGATACTTCATACATTAATCTCAAAAATGTGGCCCGTATAGATCTAGTTGGCCATGGTAATAGGAACGCCTAATGTATGCGAGCAGTACCGCGAACTTTTGAAAAATATTCGGTGGGCTCAAAAAGTTGAGTAAAATAATATTCACATTTTTCTTCATAGCGGTTGTCTTGGAGGTTTGGAGGAGAAGCAATTGACTAAGATGATAATTCGAAGTCAAATTACGGTCTTTTTGAATAAAATTAACGTAATTGTATTCTTATACGTTCTTTTTTATAAATAAATTAATATTTATTATAAATATTTAAAAAAAATTCGTAACTATTGAAAGTGCAAAAAAACTAAGTGTCAAGAAAAACATACATTTTAGTTACCATTTGTTTTTTCGATAGAAGAATGTCTATTTTATCACCAAGCGTTTTATCAATTCAAGACATTAAGGCCCCTGTCCCTGGCCGGGGAAACGCTCGCGAGCTAATGCTTTTCCTATGAGGAAGCATTTTTCTCATAACTCTCTCGCATTTTGACTTTTTTTTTTTTTTTTTTTTTTTTTTTTTTTTTTTTTTTTGCATTGGATAGCTGAGGTGCATGCCGACAGCGCACCTTTTTTACTTTTTCGATTTTGGTTGCAGATATTTTTTTACAAAGTTAGTTTCATTTTCAAAACCGGTTTCGAAACTGAAAGTGCTTTTTAAAAAATATATCTGCAACCAAAATCGAAAAAGTAAAAAAGGTGCTCTGTCGGTATGCACCTCAGCTATCCAATGAAAAAAAAAAAAATATATTCAAAAATGTCAAGATGCGAAAGAGTTATTAGAAAAATGCTTCCCCATAGGAATAGCATTAGCTCGCAAGCGTTTCCCCGAGTTAGGACAGGGGCCTTAAGAGCCCACACTACTGAGTGAAAAAGACCCGGATAATAATGTCAAGTCTATGGGGACGTTCTTTATCTTTTCAAATATCTCGCCAAATTTTAATATTTCGACATTTTTTTTTTTTTTTTTTTTTTTTTTTTTTTGCGCAAAGGATAGCTAACGACGATTTACAACCGGACTAGTTTTTACTTTTTCGATTTTGGTTATATTCTTTTTTATATTAGGATAGTTTCCGTTTCGTAACCGGTTCAAATCGATTCTGAAAGTTTTTTTTTTTTATCTGAAACCAAAATTGAAAAAGTAAGAACTAGCCCGGTTGTGGATCGTCTTCAGCTATTCTGTTTAAAAAAAAAAAAAAAAAAAAAAAAAAAATCGCGTCAAAATATTAAAATTTGAGCGAGATATTTAAAAAGAATGCCCCCGTAGACTTTACATTATCATCCGGCTCTTTTTCAGTCAGTAGTATGGCGTCTTAAAAAAAATATTAAAATAAGTAGTAAATTTGGTTTCGAGAAAAAATTTAACTATACACCCGCTGATGAAGCTTTAAATGCCCCGTAAGTTTAATTGGTGTCCATACTATTTTTTAAATTATTTTGAGAACTTCAATAAAACAAATTTTATTCATTTATTAATTAAATGAATGAATAAGGTTAAAATACAATATTCAATTAAAGTAAAGAAAAGGTTGCATGATCCCAAATAAAATCTTTTTACAGAAGTTTAAGTTTTTATGAAAGTGTGTCTCGGATTTGAGTACATTAGAAGAGATGACATTCCGATTCATTACAGAAATTGACAACGGCTGCTCGAAGTTTACGATTTATATTCTTCAATAGTTATGTTGCTACAATAAAAAGTTGCATCTTAGAATTTTTTTTTTTTTTTTTGAAATGAAATTTGTGTCTGGTCTGATGAGAGGAGAGTATTACTGAACTTTTCATAAACCAGAATTTTGTACAGATCAGGATCGGGTTGTACCCGACGCCAGGAGCAGAATCCACGCAACACTGCGACGCACGTCGCAGACTCTTGAGAAGGTCTGCTGATTATTTTTCAACTGTTCAAATTTTAGCAAAATTAAAAAAATTTCGGTCCTAAATCCAAAAATTCGGACATAAAATGTATCGCGAATTTTGACAAATGGTCTTCGGAAAGAAATCAATTTCGTCATAGATCGCGAAAAACACGTGAATTTCTTCCAAAAACGGCAAATTTCGTAATAAAATCACGAAAAAAAAGGTAAATCTCTTCTAAAGATCGCAAAAAAACGTCAAATTTCTTCAAAACATCGCAAAAAACGGTAAATTTCTTCAAAAGATCACGAAAAATCGGAAGTTTTCGTCAAAAAATCCCGAAAAAACGGCAAATTTTCTCAATAAATTGCGAAAAAAGGCAAATTTCGTCGAAAAATCACGAAAAACCGGTAAATATCTTGAAAAAAAAACCGAAAATTTCTTCTAAAGATCACGAAAAAATAGTTTTCGTCGAAAAATCACGGAAAAATGGCAAATTTCTTCAAAAGATCGCGAAAAAACGGCAGTTTTTGTGAAAAGATAGCGAGAAAACGGCAGTTTTCATAAAAAAATAACGAAAAAATTAGATCAACGAAAACTCCAACCGAAAAAAAAAATAAATAAAAAAATTAAAATAAAAAATTAAATATTTTTCTTGAACATTTAAAGTCTCATTTATAATCAACGGGACATGCAACAAAAATTTCAACATGACTAAAGGATGAGTCAAGTTCGGGTAACGTTGGTTTACCCGACTTCATACAAGATTAACAGATACAGTCTTTTTTTTTTTAAAAAAAAAAAAAAAAAAAAAAAAAAGCCTGGTTTGAAAAACTAAAAATCTGCAACCCAGTGCTTCATTACAAATGATTCATAATGAAAAAAAAAAAGGGTCGGTGCTTGGCTTTTAAAAAAAGAAGGGGGGCGGGGGAAGACGGGGTAAAAATAAATTGCATCTAAAAAGGGGGTGCAAGATAAAATTTCTAATGTTTGGTACTTTAACATTTTCGGCCGATTTCAACCGGTTTTCGATCACACGACACGCCAATGCTCAAACATTATTGAAAGTTTTTTAAAAATAAGACTTAAGATTAGTTTGAAAACAACTGTAAGATATAACAAGCTGTTATATCATATAAAGGAAAATATATTTACGCGAGAGTACAATAATAGAAATATTTAGATATATATCTTATACGAAGCCTATTATTTCGAAAAAATATATGAAGGAAGTAGAATCTTTCATAATTTACAGTTTCATTTGTAAAAGGATTTATTTAACACGCAAAAAAAAAAGAAAAAAAAAAAGTAGCAAAGCCGTGTATTTACAGGTGACTTGCAATATTAAGGAAAAAGAGTTGCGGCTTCGCTCGACGTAGTTTTGAAAAAGTCCCAAGACGTCAATAGTGTTTTGATGCATTATTTTCCTGTACAGCTTCTTTGAAAATACTAGAAGGATAGTTTCTAAAGCTTCTTTTTCTCAAATAATATGGCCATTGAAAAATTTTTGGTCTGAAAATTGATACAAAATTGCCCTGCTATGTATAAAACATTTATAATGCGATGCATAAATCTGTTAAATATTTTTCTTGATATTATGCATTTCATAGGATATAGCTGATTATTTTTAATTGATTAAAGATGCATCATTTCCTTATTTTTTTATTTAAAGAGAGAGAAGTGTTGCATCTTTAATTCATTCAAAATAATCAGATATAAACTGTAAAAAAAAACGACGAAATGAATTTACTCAAACATAAAAAATAGATCTAAGTTTACAGCACAGCAAATTATTAACTTCGATCGGGTTTACAGGTGAATGACGGCACACGTGATGAAAATGATTTCCAGAAATATGAAAATATCCTGAAAAAGAAATTGTTTCCAATTTTTAACTATATGCTTTAAATCAGTCAATTGGGTTTTTGAAGTCGGAAACTGGTTTTTGAAGTGACAAGTGTCAAAAATTGGTTTAAATTGACAAAAATATGGTTTTAACGTCAAAAACAGGCTTAAACCGTCAAAACATGTAATGTGCTTTAAAATATTTTAAGAACAGGAGGGAAACATTGAATAAGTCTTAATGATTTAAGTAATTTTTTATTTAACATTAATTACTCTAATTTAATAATTACAAAAAGTTAAATTATTTTGATTGCAATAAAGCATTTTTGTTTTTTAGAATGTTCAAAACAGAAGAAAATGATTTTGTACAGTTAATAATCTGGATCAATTTTATCCCGCAGCATCCTATAGCACATAATCAATTTAGCACATTTATTTACACCCAATCTATTTCTGAGTTTAGCGTGTATGAAGCCAAAGTTAGAAAATACTCTCTCAATTGATGCTGAGCTAGCAAGGCCTGATAGCAGACACATTGCTAGTTGAGCAAGTTTTGAGGCAGGCCAAATTTTCAGATTTATAACAGATTTTTTTTCCCGGAAATGAAAATATACAATACAGCAATGGTGAATTTTAAATATTAGATCTAATGTTGTATATGTGCGACAGATATGTAATGTAAAATTTTATAGATCAGTGTAGCATTTGAGGTTTCTGACGGGGTTTTTGACATGACGGTTTAAACCGGATAAAACCACACACTGTCAAAAACTTGCCAGCCCTGCTTTAAATTTCTACGAATAAAGAAAAAAACGCCATTGTTGCATGCTTTGAAATCTGATCGGCTAAATAGTGTTGATTGCTTTACATGTGTGAAAAAAATTATTTCATCAATGGTCTTGTTTTATTAAATTAGAAGGAATCATTTCTATTTACATCACCGATCATGAAATTGGCCGAACTTCAACCAAAAATATCTTATTCAGCAAGGGTCTGTCCAGACTTTTCTCACAGGGTCTTGCTTTTGTGAAATTGTGAAGTTTTTGTTATATTTGTGAAAATTCTAATCATATTTTGCAAAGTTTAAATTATTGGTGTATTCAGTTCTATCCTTCATGCATAAAAAACTAAGTAATATGTTCTTTGGTGAGTTCAACTGTTTATTTACAGGCCAGATGTTATATTTAAATGATTAAATTTGTAAAAATTCCGATTTCAAGGTGAAAAGTTAGATAAAAAGTCTACTTAAGAGAAAAATAATTTTGAGAAAAGTCCAGGTTGGGTTAAAAAAAAATTGTGAAATGTCCTGTTTTAAGATAATTTATTTTGTGAAGGGTTCTTTAAAAGACCTAAAATTTTCCTCAATATATCCCTGCTCAAGTAAAACTCATTTCTCAAAATTTTTGTGTTTTCATAAAGTGTTTAAAGGGTACAGTTTGCACAGCTTTATTTAAAAAAAATTTAAACTGCCTAAAATTGCACACTATCAGGCACTGGTCAGACTAGCAGTATCTAGAATAGATACTGTGGTCAGTGCATAAGAAACACTATCAGTTAGATGTGGGATTTTATTATGATTATTTACTCAAAGTAGGTGATATTAGCTATTAGTAATGTATCAGTAAATTATAACTTTTATCATAAATTAAATTTGCATCGATCTACTACCTCTGACAATAAAGTTCGGTGAATAGTCCTGTATCATTAGTGTAGATGAAATACCAATGAAAGTTACCGTACCATCCTTCGAAATAGTCATCTCCCATAACGATGCACCCCTGAGATCTGCTATACATGTCCTGGGAAATTCGCAAGAAGTCTTCTTTTGCGATGGAGTTCAAAAGCTTCGTCACGTTTCGTTGGATGTCAGCAATAGGGTCAAATCTCTTTTAAAGAGAGTGAGTCGTGAAAATAGGAATTAGTCTGGGGGATTGAGATCTGGCGAGTATGGTGGATGTTCAATTTGCACAACCCCTCATGAATTTCTTTTGGTACCTTGCAAAACTTAAAATGAAACTTTAAACTGATCTTTTGTTCGTTCATTTTCCTGTTCTCAGTTAAGAACCAACACACTGAACAAGCACTTAGTAAAGCTCGTCTTAGACTGAACATAAACGACGCTCAACTGAACAACGGTGAGGAAAGATGGTCAACATTTGCCTCTATGCAGGTGCAGCAGTTTGTTTTCCCAGTGTTGCCAGATCGGTTGTTCTGAATTCATTCACCGAACTTTATTGTCAAAGGTAGTATTATTACATGCTGCTACATGAGACTATTTTTTTTAATTTAAACGGCATCACTTTCTTAAAACTGAAATCCTTAACACGAACTTTGACAGCATTTGTAAGAAAAATATAATTAGAAATGTGTATTAGAGAAATACAGATGCGAACACATTATAAAAATAGTCACCTATGGTAGCCCTGACATCATCGCACACAAAATAATTCAGAAATACACTCTCAAAAAAACTTCCGTCTTTTCACAGAAAATGCACTGGCAGCACTGCTGCCAGAAATTGTCTGTTTATTGACGATTTTCCGTTTATTTTTTTCTCCGTCAAAAGAGGAAAAATATCCGTCTCTTGAAAAAAGTTTGGAAAAAATCAACGCGGAAGAGGTGGGGATCGAACTGACGACCCCAGCATTACCAGACCAACGCTCTTCCACTGCGCTACAGATGCTCATCGTGATTGTGCTTTAAAATAGTACCGTTCATTTTATGTGGGTGTGGGTTGGTGTATTTCGTTAAAAAGCGTTTAATTATGCTGTCAATCTCGGAAAGATTTCATCTTTAATGAAACTGTGGCTGGGTTTTTTTTTTACGTTTAGTATTAATATAGTATAAAAATGTGAATTTTAAATATATTACGTAGAATGTTAGAGAAAAAACATGGATGTTCTATTTGTGAGAATTTTTGGACGAATAAAGAAAGTAATTGTTATTTATTTTTAAATTCGAAAACATTTTTGTCTTTTAAAACTAAATTAGACATTTTAATCAATAGAATATTTTTGTTTTTCATTTTAAAAATAAATTCGAACTTATTACTAACAGACCCAATGCGCATGCGTGCTAGATATAAACAGAAACTTTTCCTCATTTTTCGACGCTCGGAATGAACTCACAGAACAAATACGTTTTCTGGGAGAACAGAAATTATTTGTGAAAAAATAACGATAACTTAGTGTATATTGACGAATTTTTCTGACAGTGTAGCTCCAAGTTAATAACTGGTCATTTCTTGAATAAACAGCACTATATTCTGCTGTAAAATAACTATTCACTACATCTTATTACATTTATTTTTTCTGTGACTGGACTAACAGTTTTCTACATATTTCAGTTATTTGATTTTCGTATATGCGGGGCGAAGGCAAAGGCAACTCAAAACGTAATATTTTGCAAGTAACAAAACCACAAAAAAACTAAAGTTAAAAAGTGAAGTGAAAAAAATTCTTTAAACACCATAAAATAAATTAATTGCGCAAGGCCTTTCGAAAGAACTTAGTCTTTCTTCATCAGGCGCAAAAAAGACGTGCGTCTACTAGGAATGTAGCGGCACGACTCTAAATTCTAATTCTTTTATAATATTTTATTTAAAGTTAAAAAACAAAGAACTGTTCATTTCTTTCTACATCATTTTTTCAAGAAAGATAAAGGAATTAAAATTTCAAATTATCCTAGGAAACTAAAATATTCCTTTCTTCTTTTAAAACATCTTTGATGCAACAAAAAAGTTTTAACGATAAGAAGTCTAATCAATTCCTACGATAAGATCATTTAATTAACATTACTCGAAAACAAGGATCAAACGAAATGAATGGCTTTTTAATTCACTTTACCTGCTCACAACGTGACATTAATTTCGAACGAAATGAACTTATTTCGACAGGAGAACATCTTGAAAAGAAGGGAAAAAACTAATTCCTTTCCATTCACTTCCCCATTCATCAGTGTCAGTACTTAACGAACTGTAAGCCAGCGATGAGAACTTAATATCGAAGTTAAATCGATCCCTTTAAACATGCAACACTCCAGTTTTCAAAGCAAGCAGCATACATATTGATAATTATATTAACTTCAATAAAACTCCGAATCCAAAATTATCTCTAAATGATGAGCTACGACACCATTGATTTTTCTTCATCATCTCCGCATCAACACATGTAACAAACAGCACTGAAGAAATTTGACTCGCAAATTATTACAATTCGAAGAGTTTTCAAACAGAAGCAAGTTTGTTTCTATAATAAATGGACAGAATGTATAGGACAGTGAGATTCTGTTCGTTTAAATAGTACTCGAATAAAGTTTTCAATAAAATTTAAAAAGTAAGACTTATATATAATAAATTTTAATATATTGAAGGCATTTCTTTGTCCAATAAAGCTTAAACAAGTTGAAACAGATTTTAAAAGTTTACTTATAGCCAGAGAAAATGGGAATAACTTTTGGCGATTAAATAAGATGAATAAATGGAGAATGTATTAAGTGTTCGTCGTGAAAACTTGTTGGTTCTTGTTATATCTGAAGAGACCTTTTATTAAAAATGATTACATATTAAATGACAAGACGTTAATTTTGAAATAATAGGTATCGTTACTTTTCAACCATGAACATTAAATGGATCGAATTTTTAATTCTCAAACAAGAATGAGTTTATCAGATATAGAAATTTTTAATTCGACAGCTGTCCTCCGTACACAAAGGAAATGTTTCAACTTATTTTATTCCACAGCACAATTGGGAATCTGATTCAATTTCTAAAGAATATTATAGTACAAAAAAACTTTATGAAAAACATGAAAAGAAAAGATTTTTAAAGTTTACATAATAACATGCATTTAATGCCAGAGAAAAATAAAAGTGTACAATGTTATAAAACTATATTTTTTAGAATACATCATATATGTCGAGCATTAAATGATTATGATTCCAGGCGCTATTTATGGGGAATTCAAGCAGGATATACTATACCATATCCACACTTTATATTTGCTTATTTCCTTTAGTTTGTGTTACATATATATATTTTTAAAGCTATTTATTATATTTCTATGTTACACACCTCATGAAGGTTTCTTAGGCTGAAAAAAGGGAGGAATGCGTAATACGGTGAATATGTCAAAAATAGGAAATACGGTCTCAAATCAGATACATATGTATGCCAGAATAAGGAAGATAAAATTTTTGCATAAGTATATAGTTGTAAATCTTCATACAATCCAGTCAAGATTTGTCTTTGCTTTTCACATTATCTACTGCAGAAAAGTTATATTTTCATAAATGTTCAGAGCAGATTTTTTTTCTTTATTTTATAGATATTTTTTTCTTTTTTGTAAAATTTAAAAATATATAACTAAGCATACGAGAGAAAAACAATATATTGTAATATCCATTTATTAATTACGTATTAATTGCGTATTTCCAATGGAACTATCTGCTCTTTTTTATTTCTGATAACTTTTATAAAACAGCTAAACCTCCAGAACGGACACTTCAGAAGAAAAAAGTCAAAGGTCAGTATAAATCAGAAAAAGTAATTGGTAGAACTTAAAATTTAGCTGCCATATTTCAAATTCTTACTTTAAATCACTAGCAGCTCCATCTAAGTTTTTTTTTTCCCCAAGTGTTATGTTTTTATTATTGAGGAATTGGATTATATACTATATTCTAACTGAATTAAATGTCATCTAAAAAACTCATCAAAAACAATTTAAATTTTGTAGTCTATAATGAAAATGTTTCTCTGTACAAAAGCCAATTATGCCCCCCCCCCCAAAAAAAAAAGGTTTAAACCAATAAAAGCCACCGGCGTGTTTTTTTTTTTTTTTTTTTTTTTTTTTTTTTTTTTTTAAACCTTGCTTTAAAGTAACTGAAATAATATGGTATCAACGTGTCCTTAATTAAGAGGTTTTACTGTATTTAAATTTTCTGAAGGACATGTGCACAGCACTTTTTGAATTACTCTTCTAAACAAGAAATAATAGTATCAAGTGTTGGTGAATAAGTGCATGTGATCTTCAAAAGTTCAGTATCATAATTCTAAGGTTTGTGCAAGTTTTTTCACTACATTTTGTAAATTCATAAAATCATGATTGAACACTGCTGAAAATTTTCCCATTGAGAAATACTGCAAACATGTTACGTAATTTGATTTCATTAGAAAACTTAAAAAAAATAACTACCATATAAATGTGCTAGTAGACAACATTTTCCTTCCTTATCCCTACGCCGACGTATCTAAAAACAACATAGAAGAAATTTGACAAACAGTGCTGCTGATTTAGCGGATTTATTTTAGAAATTCCGAATTCCACCAGAGAATGCAGGACATGGGGGAAAAATACACTACTTTTATCAGAATCCCTACTCAATAAGCTTTTAATAAATTTCTTCAACATATGCAATGAAAATATATCATAAATATAATTATTTCAAAAGTAGTGGTAGAAACAAAAAGAAAAAAAACATAACCTGCGCATTGCAAGACCTGAAACTCTTACCAAAAATATCAAATAGCAATTTTTAGCTTTCTTTGCTAATATATTTCGTAATTAACTCCTTGAAGAGTGGTGATGGCATCACATAATTTTTACCCCTAATTGAAACATTGGCACCTGAATTTTATAATAAAAATTTCATTTTTGCTAGTAAGTGAACCATTAGAATCGAGACCTGATTCATTTTGTAGCACTATACATAAAAGTTAGAGAACCGAAAAACGTCTGTTAAAATCACATTATATGTTTTATATTTAATTTTTTTATTATTTGATTTTTATTTGTTTATTTTACGCCAAAAGTAAGTTAACTCGCTAAATATGACTCTAAGAAGTTTTCATTTGTCTTATTTTGGGGCTACGAGACTCAACTAGGGTTGCCGGAAAACTCAACTTTTGAAAATATGCCAACTTTTCCCCCTCTAAAAATGTGAATATAATGACATAATTTTTCAAAATGAAATTCGTAAGTTTTTGAAGGAATTTTTAAACGTTTTTCAATATTATATATTTATTATTAATTTATATTTTTTTTTTTCTTAAAAAATCTGTTAATAGTTCTATAAGTGGCCTCGAAAATAGCATTTTTAGAAAATTATGCTGCTGCAAAATTTAAAAATATGACTAACAGCAAAAAATATTCTATTCTCAAATTTCCTAATATATGGACTTAAGATGCACGAAGTCTCAATTGTAGGTGTGAGCAACACCAAAAGTTGCTCCTTGAAAGTACAAGAAAATATACTTTTATTTCTTTACAAATAGATTCTATTATATATACTGGTGTCATTAAATAATTTCAGCATTTTACGAATACAAGTACTTAAACCCTGAAAGGGTTGAATAAGGCGAAAAATCTGAGGTTGCAAAACTGCTAGCAAATTACACTAGTCTAGAAACACAAAAATAATTTTTGGAACAATAACCGTTATAGTTTAATTTCATACTTTCATCGACAGAAGAATATTAAAATGAAATAAATTTTCTTTAATCTCACATTCCATTCTTTTTATACAATTTTCAGAAAAATCTTCAAAAACTCTTTGGAAGTATATAATTTACCAAATGATAAATTTTGATATATGAAATTAAGGAAAATGAAATTAGCTTAATTTGCCTAACTGAGAGACTACAGGGCATTTATTGAACCCGCAAAATCTAGCACGGATTATCATGCACAATTCACACCCGCCAATGGCTTTAGCTACGCACTGACAGGTTGCTTGATTTCAAATACTGTCTGGCTGAAAAAAGAAGGACCCTGGAACTGGTTTTGGCTCCATCCTGTTGCCAGGGTCACTGATCAGTCGACTTTATTTTAGGGAAGTCCGGTATTTTCTTTTCACTCTTTCAATCGGTCATTCCCAGAATTATCGTAGCTTCTTCTCTCTTTCCCCTCCTACGGACGAAGTTCCTTCCCTACAAGTTTTGGAACCTCCAAAAAACAGGAAATCTACTCAGGGTTTTTCTTGCCTGAGCCAGACAATAGGTTCTGAGAGGTTGATTCGTTTGTTTATAGAGTTTCTCACTCATGCTAGACATGACTCATTAATTGGACCTCATTATTTAATGATTTTCGATACATTTGCGATTTTCATATCCCCAACAAAATTGATCAGAATAAATTAAACACGTCACACGCAAAATTTCACAAAATAAAACGCAATTTCATTTTGCTTGCAACGTTTAAAATAAATGTTTCATCTCTGGATCATCAGCGAATTTGTAAGAATTTTTAAAAAAAATACCATTTTACCTAGATCACGAAATTTTGGAAACGGGTAAATGAGTCCGATACATTTGAAGGTAGCAAATGTTAAATTTTCAAATACATTTCTAAAAAGTAAATTGAACGAAATACTATTTCTTATTTCTCTCAGATATTCATTTCCACACAAGTCAATCTTTTCAACTTTGTTGTGACAACCTATCAGCATTTACGGAAGATGACAACTTGCATAAACATGCTTTTGCTGAACGCTGAAAGTGTTTCTACACTCCAAATTCTTGATGTTTTCCCATTAAAACTTTTTTTTTTCACTCTTTTCAATGCAGTTGAAAATTGTTCTTGAATCAATTTAGTCAGGCCGCATGCCTGTTCACGTTCAAACCCGAGAATAAAGTCCGATTACCATATAATTAACGTATGTTATTGAAGTCAATCATGACGTGTTCGATATTGGAAATTAAATTGATTTCTTGTTCGTTCACAGCAATACTCTAAAGAATATCTTTATAACGATGGAGAAGAATCGTCTGCAGTATATTTTAACACGTTCGCTGCCGCTTACACGAAGATGTGATGATAGTTAATGCTGCACTGTAGAAGTGGATTTTTCCTAGAAGCCGATTTATAAGAATCAGTTGAAGAATCAGTTAAAAATCAGTTATCATATAAAAAACTGGTGGAGCCAGAGAGTAAAGTAGAGCTCGATCTAAAAAAATGTTAGAGTAAAAATTGGGAAATATTTTCAATCTAAAAATGTGCGTAAAAAAGAAATGGAATCCGATTCAGTAAAGATCGTGAAATAACCCAAATTTTTGTTAGCTGAAAATGAGGACTGAGCTTTTACTGGTGCCTTAAGATCAATCAAGGAAAAAGATGCAGTTTTAACTTACTCCGTATTTCAATCATCCATAACCAGTTTAAAAATACGGGTTCATAACTATAAATTACAGGTTACAGGCCGATGTAATGAAGTATGAGAACGGTTCGTTCAGTACAAAGTGTGGACACCACTCCATTCCAGCGGTTTTGATAAGTGGAAGATCAATGCTCCAAGTAAACTCAAATCCTTCAACAGATACGATTCAACCATATACTAAATGTTTGTGTTCAGACATGTTTATCTACATCAATTCCTCAACATCCTGATTATATTAATGTTATACTTTAATTATAACTTCATGGTTTATATTCGTTTAGCATTGTGGAGCTTAACTGATTTGAGACAACATAACAATACATTCTATTGCAGTAATAATTTTGAGTGGATAATAGTACAGTTCTGAATATAAGGCACCAGTAAAGCTCAGTCCACATTTTATGCTAACAAAAATTTGGGTTATTTCATGAGCTTTACTGATCATCTGATTCCATTTCTTTTTTACGCACATTTTTAGATAGAAAATATTTCCCAATTTTTACTGCAACATTTTTTTTAGATAGAGCTCTACTTTTCACTCTGGTTCCACCAGTTTTTTATATGATTTCATAGCTTTTTCAGATCCTTTCAGAAACTTTATCAATTACCTTCTACTAACAAATCTAAACTATTATTAGTATTAGTTTAAAGTTATTACTAGGCATATTAGTTTGACGAAATACCGGAAATAACGCCAAGTTGGCTTCATTTTTGGCGAGTAACTTTGGGCCGCCGCCATGCGAAAAACTTGGCGACATTTGGCGACAGAACCGCTCCTTCTCAGATGGTACTGCAGTTTCTCGGTATCTACGCAGATTTTCTTGTGACCATAGACACAGATTTTCATAGCTTCATTTTCAAATCGTTATTTTTATAAATATAGAAGAATTTTTTTTTCTAAATTATCTTTTTAATTGAAATATCTGTATTGTAGTAACTGTTTTGACGTCGAAAATACTCAAATAAAGGTGCGATGTTGTTTAGCTTATATTTAGTTACAGTTTATATACATGCTTATGAAAAATATGTATTTTCTGTTTCGAATGATGTTACTTTCAGAAATTCTAAAATCTATTAGGAGAATCAGAATTTTTATTGTTTTTTTTTAAAAAAAGAACACGTGTTATCATTTCTTTATTAAATTATTGAATTGTTTTTCAGTTGATGGCAACTCGAAAGAAATAATTGAATAAGCAATTAAAAAGGAGAGATTTCTATAATGTTAAATTATGGAAGGTATAACGTTATATAAATTTTAAATGGGTGCTATTTCCTTAAAATTGGATAGTTTTTGACAGGACTTTCGAAAGGCACATACCTAAATTAAAAGCTTTCGAACAAGCTATTACACGTCGCTGAATGTTTCCTGGTTCGTGTTATAATTGAGTTGTTCGTGTTTTGTTTTTTCTTGTTTTACGAGAAAAAAATGACAAAACAGGGGTTCTGGATCTCCATAATTAATCGGTGGATCTGGATGATTTTTTGTAAACTTTGAGGTGTAGAGTAGGACACTTCGTCTTTTTAATTTCGTCGCGATCCGATGATTGGGTCCAAAGTTATAAGGAGGCAAACTATGGACTTTAACATTGGATATGCAGCTGAGCTCTACTATACAGCACTATCGTGCTGTATGATAAGAATCAGTGAAAGATTCTCCTGCGCCAGCGCGTGACTGACTATTGGACAACACCTCACATTACGCGCTGGCGCGTGAGTGGCCCCTTAACGTTGGCGCCATATTATTTATAACAAAGAATCAGTTAAAGATTTTCCTGCGCCAGCGCGTGACTGGCTATTGGGCAACACCCCACATTACGCGCTAGCGCGTCAGTGGCCTTCTAATGTTGTCGCCATATCACGTGCTGGGGCGTGATCGGCAGCAAATGTGTTAATGTTGTTACACTTTTGCAAAACATATTGAAATAAATCACTAAGGCGCACTACGAGATGCGTACTGTAGAAAAGGGTGTACATAACACTTATCGTTCACTTGCAAGGTCTAAAGTCCTATGTCGGGTCGTCTTACCCATTTGCGGGTCGGATTAATCTAGGTTCGTTTATTGCTGGTAGTTTTTGGCAGGGTTTTGACTCTAGCGGGTCCGGTTGACCCAAATTGAGCTTAAATACCTCTGATTCGGTTCGGGTCACCAAAAATTATTTTTGCAGGTTTGGGTCAGACTGCGGATCAAGGATTATTATTATTATTACGACAAGTTGTGTGTCGGGTTGAGGGTTGACTTAAAATGGAATTTGCTTTTGCAGGTTCGAGTCAGGTACAAAAGAATGTTACAGTACTAAATTTGAGCGGTATTTTCTGGAAGTGAATTTTCAATTGTGGTACGAGTGTTGCAATTGAACTACTTTTTCGAATATAAATAAGTGCATATAAATTCTATTAGGTCCTATACAGTGCAGCCGAAAATAATTAAAGTACATTTCTGCTTATTGATGGTAATTTCTGATGAGGGAGTTTTCAATTGTTATGCGATTGCTAACTGGAGTAATTTTTTGCATATTGTATAGTATATATACAAATCTATAGATTATATACAAAGTTGCACCTGACAAAAACCAGACTATAGATGTCAATGACTGAAATTTGTTTTCAAATGTGTTACGAGTTTTCTAAATTGTTTATATGGATTCATCTTAAACTGCATAGTTTTGTTATAGTATCCTGAAAAGCGTTGAAAGTATTTCATAATCAATACTTTAGGCATGATTTTCGTTTCTTGCTTCTTTTAATCATGCATTTAGTTCGCTGAAATATATTTAAAATATTTTACATAATGGAGTCCATCGAACGAGAAAATTACGGAGAAATTGATCTTGCAGAAATCGCATTAAAAGCTTAGAACATTAATCCAGAAGAGTCAAATTTTATTAGTATTTTATGTGAAAATGTAAGAAAATCATTCTTAGGAATACTGTATATGCATTTCCTTGCCTTCCTAACCCTACTTCTGGTATTTGATTTCATGGTTATTAAATGCATCATAACTCCTCTTCAAGTAATTATAGGGATAAAATTAAAACTTATTTCGAATTATAAAAGACAGATCTCTTTCAAATAAAATAATTTTGAAAAATTTAACCAAAACGACTATTTTAATGTAAGTATTGCATAGCATTTATCGTCCATTTACAGACAAAAGGTTCTAGCTGGATACAGGACTTACTGATCGATAATTGCTGGCGGTAAGTTTTCAACTGCGGTATACGCATGATTTTTAAATCAGATTTAATGTATTGTGTGTGTTTATATACATACCTATATATATTCTATAGATGATATGCAGTGTTGCGCCAAAATATTCCCAAACATTAAGGAATATGGACAACAATTGCTGCAGCCTTACAGATATTTCATTTTTTAAAATTTTATTTAATATAGAAAGTTTGGGAGCCACTCGCAAACAATGTCAGGTGATTCATGAACAATATTTTATTTATCTGTATTGCGAAATATGATTAGGGGAGCTTTCCGAAGCGACCATATAAGCGGACGAAACTCGATAACTAGATTCCAAGATACTTAAACTAGATTCCAAATTTTAACCCTTTTTCTACGGATGGTTTTCCATAAGTACCATAAAAATTATTTATTATAAAAATCGTTTATTGCGTCAATTAGCTGTAATACTGTTTAGAATGATTTAGATATATTACTTTATTTTGTTCCAAAAGCATTATTGGTTACAAAAACAAAAATATGTTTAAAAAGATTATTTCTGTTGGCTTTGTATCTTTTCAGCTTTCTTGGCGCTGAGGGAGGGGGATGGGGATTTTTCAATTCGGAAATATTTCTATATTTATATTGTAAGAACATCATATTTGTACAATTTATAATTCTACAAAATACTAAGAAAACAATTTAAAATAAAAGATTTGAGTGAAGTTATAAATATTGCACAAAAAATCCCTGTAAATTCAAATTTAATTAATCCTTCTAAATCCTTTAAAAATTTATTAAATGATTATGTAAATTAATTTAGTTAATTTAGTTTAAATAATTTACGTAAAATGCTTTAGAATTTAAAATTTTCATGAATTCATAATGCGGTAGATAAATGGGTTAACCAAACAATTAAATCAAACATTTTATTAAATATTCCACTGATTTTAAAACAAATATTGCCTCAAACTTTTGTTATACTAGATATTCAACTTTTCTCTGCGGTTAATTTGCGTGGATATATATCAATATCTTTTTTCTCAAATCCGTTTGATATCTTAAAATTACTTTCAAAAGAACTTTTCACTTTCTAGGTAGTAAGCTTTGAACTTCAAGATTTTCTAGATCAAAGTTATTTTATGGAATGTGGCTTTTGCTTGAGACAGAAATTTTTTAAAATACGTTTAATAAATTACAAACATTCTTCACTGCATGTTACAGAAATCATCGTTGATGTTTTAAAAAAATGAATCCGTGTTCTTGCTGGCATTTGATCAATGTTAGTAATTTGGCTAATTAAATATAAAAAAACATTCGCCAAATGAAAAAAGTATTCGCAAAATAGATTCGCCGTGTAGGAAAAAGAAAAAAAAAACTTTAATGTACTCCATTTTTTCCAATCTGTTAAATAACCTAAGTTTTTATAACTGCAACAACGATTGTTATTAATCTAATTTCTACTATCTGGAATGAATATATTAAAAAAATGTATATATGAAAAATATGTAAGCATGCATATGTATGAAGAACAAAAAGAAAAGTAAGAACGAGCAAAAATTGAGCACTAGCAATTTGGCGAATCTAATCGCTTGTTTACTCACCAAATGAAGCATTTAATCGTAATTTGGCGCAATGGCGAGCGACAACGAGAACCCTTAATATGACCATTAAGATAATAGAGAAACATTACAGGAAAAGTTATTTTTCTAATAAATATTTGTTCGAAAAAGATATTTTTAAAAATTTAGTAAAAAATTATGCTTGAATATACAACAAAACAAGATATTTTTATTTTATCACTTTATTTTTTTTTTCTCACGGGTAAGGGTGGGAAAAAACAATCGAGATCTTGAAATTACACTAAAAGTTTTTCCAGTTCCTAAAATACTCCTCTCTAACATTGACCTTAAATTTGCAGTTTTTTTAAAATTATGATTATGTATATATTTTGGATATTCTTCTAATTATGAAATTTTTTAAAAAAAATAATGTCGCTTTGGGAATCACCAGTTGAATGAATTTTGCAACTAACATAACTGTCTGCTGACTATATGAATTCTGAAAAATAAGAAAACTAATTTTCTATCAAAAAATGAGTTTAAAAAAATCCTAGTAATTAAAATATGATGCTAGAACACAATACAATCTAAAAAACATGGGAGACTGGTTTCTTTTCAAACACTTGTACCTAGTCTTTATGAAAAAGATAGATTTTTCTTCGATACATACATTAAAAACAGACTGTCAAACGCCACATTTGTCAAACAATGCACAGTAAGTATTTCTGACATCACCTAATGTAACAATGGCGCTTTCCTTTTATATAGCTAATCAACATCCCGATCCCCCCCCCCCCCCACACACACACACACAAGCGTTAATCAAGAACCAATCAAATATGGGTCCAGTCCCTACAAGTGCTGCGAGCTTCGCCCAATGCGTCTTATCTATTAGATTTTCGAAGACAGAGCGAAATTGACCGAATATTTTTTTTTTCCCATTTATCGGCGCGAGATTAAAATGCATGAGGTGCGAGATTAAAATGCATAGTGATGGGAGCTTTGAAAAAATTCATGAGCTCTAAAATTCGTGGACAGCGATGTGTAGCTGAAGCCATTAATTTCTCCAGCCTTTTATTTTATTTTAGTTTTGATAGGTGGCCAAAGTGTAAATCCATGCAATAACACAAATTCTGATGTTAGCCAATGGCCTGCATTTTGAGATTGAAAAATAACGAGTTAACTTAGCAATCTTGCGGGAGGGGGAGGGGCGGCAGGAGCATTTGCCCTTCATTCTCAATTTCAAGTAATTCAAGGTCTCAACAGTAAAAGCCTTTTGATAAAATTTTATTAAAGGGGCTGTACAAATATAACGTTATTAACTTTTTGGTAATTTTGAACTCCTCCTCCCATTGAAATATCATTCGTTATCCTCCCTCTCCCCTACGGTAATTATATCGTTAATTTTTTTTTTTTTTTTTTTTTTCTAGAATTTATTTTTTGTGATCTACAAAACTGGCTACCTTTTTTTTTTTTTTTTTTGCATACTTTTATGTTTCAAATGAAGTGAAATCAATCAAATATCGTTTTATATAAACCTACACTTAAAAGAAATAGTTACTATTTAAAAGTATTTTATAATAGCTTTTTGTTACATAATGCATTCAACAGTAAAAGAAGTCCTGTTGCACTTGCCCCGAACGGAGGAGGCGTGGGAGGCAGATAGAAATCCTTATCAACAAAACAAGTGGACAAGATTTCTTCTCTTATTCCTCTTTAATTTATTAGAAAATACAAGCTCATTTCAAATATACTTCACATATGGTTTCTAGAGCCGTAATTATTTATGTATAGATCATATATGAAGAAGAATAGGATATCAAACGTTGGGATAATTTAGAATTAATCAACGCCTCGTGAAATCGTTTTATTGTCACATACGAGCTCGTTGTAACACAGTTCGACTGTATTTTCATTTCTTATAGGAAAATTTGATTAGATTGTCCAAGATTTCTATTTTATAACAGTGTTTTGTTCAAAGCTGTTGCTTGTAAATTCGAGATATTATAATTACTCTTTTTCGTTCTTGAACTTTTTCTGGCTACAATAGTGTCTAAACACGATTTTTTTTTTCGGATTAAAGTTATTTTATGCTTTTAAGTGCTTGTCTTGATCGAAGAAAGTTGTAAATATCGCCAAATATGTTTTATTTGAATTGTAAATTTCCATCTGGCGAAAAATGTTCAGACCAAGTTTTGAACCAAGGATATCCTGGATGAAGCCGCCAATCTTTGCCAACTGAGTATTCCCAAACGAATTTGGGTAATATAATTCATCCAGCTAACCTAATTGACCCTGGCATCTGGTCTGATATATGAATCATAATTTTAACCCAATTATTCTAATTTGTAAATAAATCATATGAGTTGTAAATTTCAACTGGTCGAAAAACTGAGGATATTTTTTATTGCCACATTTTTAAAGAATCCAGAGTTCTTAAATCAATACGCAGGGTCGTGCAAAGATCAACCTGTGTAAGACTACAGAAGGGAATAAAAGGGAGAAATTAAGATCATTTGAATAAGACATTTGTGTGTGTGTGTGTGTCAGGAATTACCGGTCAAGGACTGTGTCAAAAATTAAAAAATGCTTCACTCAATTTGTAGAAGATGGGATAAAGTGCAGCGACAAGCGAAAGACTGAAGTACAAAGAGTGTAAACATGAATCATCTGCAAAATGACGCGAATAAATTAGCTGTTGGTTCACAGGACCTTTTGTCTCGGCACCGTTCCAGCAGCGTGGGTAGACATGGTGGAATCCCATATCGTCTTACAATTCTGAATTAAATGAGCTCTCAACTGCATTTGATATGCAAATGTAAAATAAAACATAGTGGCTGTATTCTGACCGCGGTTAAAATCTTAAATAAACCTGTCGATAAGAAACTGGCGAAGAATTATTCTTTGCAACCTTTTTAGTTTTCCTTAGTTAAAAAATTCGTAAAGGACTGATGATTTAAGTTTTATTGCATATTTACTGGAAAAAGAAGCCTTGAATTTCATCACCTCCACTCCCCCCCCCCCCCCTCACACACACCTCAAAAGCCTTTCTTTCATATTAAAATTTTGGAATCGTGTTTAAAAATCGCACATTTTGAATAGCTTGTAAACACATAAGAAAATTAAATTCTCTTTTTGAATACTGATAAATTACCGCTATTTTATTCAGGAAAAACTATATCTAAATACCGAATTATA
The DNA here is from genome assembly GCA_964019185.1 of Maratus speculifer. Taxonomy (NCBI): domain Eukaryota; kingdom Metazoa; phylum Arthropoda; class Arachnida; order Araneae; family Salticidae; genus Maratus; species Maratus speculifer. Next base: position 450,244,804 of record OZ025289.1, read on the forward strand.
TACTATCTGGCGCATGAGATTTAAAATTGAATATGTAATATGACTCATTGAACCCAAAAAATGTAACAACACAATTTAGTTTCATATTATACTTATTTATAATAATAAGCAATAATTGAAAAGAATAACAATTCGCACAGAAATACATTACATTCATTTAAAAAATCTATTTTTGCAATCTTTTTTTACTATTATTTATTGGGACACCCAAAAATTAGAGGTATTCCGTTACCTTAAATATGTCTTCCATCAATTTTTACTATTGTTGAAACTTTCCACTAGTAAATGTTGTATGTTCTATACATTATACAGTTTACATGAAATCTGTAAACGGGGAAAAGTACATTTACCTTCAATAAACTTGTTCATTTTATGGAATTTTGCATGATTTTGAGCTTTTGCCAAATTGTTTGAAGCTGGCAGTTGATATTCCTCTACTAAAATATTTAAATTTTTGTTTTCTTTTTTGGATGTGAGTATGTATGTGTGTGTGTGTGGGGGGGGGGGGGGGGTTAGATCATTCAAGCAAACGCAATTTTAATTCTAAAATGTGCTTTTTGTAGTGGTTATCTTTTGTCGATAAATAATAAGTCTTTAAATATAATTTTTGCAAAGATGCAAAAAAAAAAGTTCTGATTTGTATCCTAAAATGGGATTTGCACTCTTTTCTTCCCACTGAGAATGAGAAAATCATAATCGCATCCGCTGAAATCTGCCTGGATTCGATAGGTCTTGCAAATTCCACTCTCTAATGTTAAACCTATAGACTTGAATGATCCCGAAATTTTCGAATTTTTTCGAAAATTCAAATTTTACTTTGTTTTCTGTACGCTCTTTTCCAAAAAATGTTTATTATTATTATTATTATTATTTTTTTTTTTTATTAGCCAAAATGTTTCTACTATATACATTTAATTTTATATTTTAAATGTTAAAATATTAGTGAAACAGAGGACTTATAAGATTTTAATACTTTAAAATAATGCATTTTAAAAATATCAAACATACGTAACATAAGGGGCATTTTTAAACATAGCAGTAGAGAGAGGAATTACCAGACTGACTGATGAAGAGCTTTAAGGCGATTCTCCACTCACTTGCTCGGTAATGTTAAACCTGCGGGTAGGTTATTTCGAATTCCTCGTTTAAATTTGAGCATTTTTAAACTTTTTTTCCCCTTTTCGTATAGGATTGTTGAAATCAATTCCTAACAAGGCTATTTTGCACTTTTTTGTTTTGTTAATAAAGGCGCCGGTTCCGAAAATGAAAATATCTTTACTTTAAAAAATTAGAAAATAAAATCGAAAAAGTAACAAATAGTGATATTGGTGAAATTTGATTTTTTCATTAATAACTCTTCAATTTATAAGCAAAACTAGTCGTTGGGGGCCACTGAAATACTTACCCAACATCAAATTGCAACTAAATTCTTCATTTGGCGAATGAACAAACTATTAGATTCGCCAAATTGCTAGTGCTTAATTTTTGCTTTTTTTTTTCTTTTCTCTTTCGTTTTTCATATGCATGTATACATATTTTTAATACATACATGTTTTTAATATATACATATTTTTAATATATATGTAGCAAATACTTAAAATTAGATTAAACAAGAATCTTAGTAATATAGTATAAAAAGTAATAGTAAATAGTATAGTTACAGAAACTTTATTTTACAACATATTCAAAATAAAGGGGTACATTAAAGGATTAAAGATAATTTTTAGTGCTACACGGCGAATCTATTTTGCTAATACTTTTTTCATTTGACGAATGTTTTTTATTTTTAATTAGCCAAATTACAAATGTTGGTCAAAAGTTAGCGAGAACACTGCCCAACATGGATATGTATAATATATGAAAATAAAACATGTGTAAATTATTTATAACATGCATTGCCATTCCAAAACAAAATTTAAACGTATAGTTAAGTATTTTTACTATAAATACTAATACTCTATTAATAAATTGCTGATGAATCGATTTCGACAAATTATATAAAACGCCAAACTACACAAGTTCTACGAATTACGTAAAAGAAACATCCTTATAACCAGATTAGTATAAATCCACAAACTTTCTGCGCACGTAAATATTGGGTCTAATACTTTCTGCAAATTAATTTAATGTTTAATAAAATTGTGTGTTACATTATTTTGACATGGATGAAATTCGCATTTTTTATGCGATTCATGGACGTAATTCGCTTTTTTAGAGTAATCTATCGACGAAATCAGTGTTTTTTTTTTACGCAATTCATGGACAAAATTAGTGTTTTTTACGTGATTTATTGGCAAAGATTGCGTTTTTTAAGAGATTCATTGACAAAATTCGCGTTTTTTAAGCTATTCATTGAAAAAAATTCGCATTTTTTAAACGATTCATTGACGAAATTGGCTTATTGCTACGATTTCAACATTGGCTTCGATAAAATATTATATTTTTAATGATCTAATTATTTGGAGGACTTTGGCCCTTTTAACATTTACTTTATATCGCATCCAGAATTTATTTGTGCATTTAACTCAAATGTCTCAATTTTGAACATTGGCCCTTTTTGTTCCAAGGTACGGACACAAAGTCTATGGGCGTTTGATGCATTCGTATACTTAAAATAGCTCCTCGGGAAATTAGCATTTTAAGCTTCCATTTTTTGTATACACTTCTTAAAAAATGTCTCTGTTTTTCTTAGTTTTCAAAATTTTTCTAAAGTACATTTTTAATTTTAAACGAAGTGTTAAAATTTTACTGACAGTTCCTAAGCTTTTAACACAAAATATTAAATTAATCATAGATTTTAGAAATATTTTGAAAACTGAGGGAAACGAAAAAAAAAAAAATATCCTTTAAAAAGAATACACAGAAAAAAGAAATTAAAAATATTAATTTCCTCAAGAGATCATTTAAATAAACGAATACATCAAATGTCCACAGACTTAACATATACGGACGAGAACTCTAATTTAGAGTATTTGAAGATTTATAAACACTTCGCATTCCAATTTAACATAGCAACTAAAAAATATACAGTTTTCAACTTAAATATGCACATAATTCTTCATGAAGTGTAAATAGATTTTTGTAAACATTGTGTATTAAAAAATAAAATACGAACGAGTCTTAAATAGTGAAAAGTTAAAATAGTATTGTCCCTTAAAAAGATGCAATCACCAATTGAATGACGATCTTTTCTTTCTGCAATTTGGTTATTAAAATACAGATATATATTTCTCCTCAATTGTACAGAAATTTATTTAAAACAAAATATTCGTTCCCACAAAATAAGAAAAAAATAATGCCTCAGATACATAAATGTTATGAACGATTATTTAAAGGCACATAAATATTTTCTCTGAAGTAATAGCTTAGGAAAAAAAAAAAAAATACATGCATTCTCGGAGAGAAAAAAAATAAGTCCGTATCTTCTATTACACTATTACGATTTTACTTCTTTTCATCTTTCCACTTCAGCAAGCATCATTTTCACTTGCGGTGAATTCTTTCCTTCATTTTTTTATCTTTTTTTCTACGTCTTTTTCCTTTTTCCCCCCCATAGTTGCCAAATTTACTCGAAAAAAAAATAAAAGGTTAAAAATTACTAACTTTTAAAATTGTTTCTTGTTGTTAATTGCGATTATCATTATTTCTTCAAGTTTATATAATAAGGTCATGAGTGTTCAGAAACAAAGTCTAAACATTTAGTAGATGTCGATTGAAATAAAGAATAATGAAATGTTTTCACAACACGGATGTGGTTAAATTATACATGAATTTTAAACTTTTGGTTTCATACTTCACAAAAAAAAAAAAAAAAAAAAAGTAATATTTTAGTATTTAAGATGCATTTCATGGGTCATTATTTAAACGCGCATAAAAATTTTGTTACAAGAACTAGCCTCCATACAAAAAATATAAGTGCAGGCAATGTGAAATCAAAGGAGGAGAAAAGTTTTGAACAGAATGTTTGTATGCCGCAAATTAGACTCCCACCCTCTCCCAGGGAAGTGTATACAGATTAATAAGATTAAAGGGTTTTTTATTATTTATTTAATCCTCAAAGTCGCTATATGAGACATTTTTTAAATATATATCAATGAAAAAATTGATACGAAAATGTAATAACCAAGAAATAATTTTAAATACAAAAATAAGCTTCTATCAGTTTTTTTTTTTTTTCTTGTTCTTTTTTCATTCATCTGACGGAAACCTATTCGTCGATGACTCTGTCCGTGCGTCACAGAGTCCGTACACAAAAACTTTAGGTCAGAGCCTTCACATTTTGTGTACTTACAGCTGAATACCTCGTGTCATACGGCAAATCATAAAATTTTGAAAAAGTCTATTATTTTAATTAGATTAATTTTATCAACGTCTTCCGTTTATTTTTGCGATTTTAAAAAGAGAAGCTTGACTTGAATGTTTTGGGAGTGGCTTGGGGAGAAAAGCACCTCGCTGAAAAACAAATGGTTCTTAAGTTCGATCCCCGTTGCGGGAACTTGAAATTTTCATTCTAAGATGGGTTTAATGAAAAGAAATTTCGTATTTTACGTTGATTTAAGGGTTTATATTATTAGGTTTAGTTCATCTGACATTTGTAATATTTTTTGAAATTCAATTTTCTTTCTATTTAAAAAACTTGCATAATTATTTAATAATTCAGCATTAAAAATTAAATTTTAAACAATTTTTTTTTCGTTTTTAAAAATTTAAAATTTTATTTATATCTCCGCTATTTCTTTTTTCGGATTTTCAAAAAAAAAAAAAAAAAAAAAAAAAAAAAAAAAAAAAAAAAAAAAATAGAATTTTGGATTCTATTTAAATGATTTGATTTGAACATTTTTAATTTGAGCAAAACAAAAAACTTTCTTTTATATTTATTTGTAAATTTAATTTATTGGTGCTAGTATCTATGTAAGAATTTGCTAATTATAAATTAACAATTTGGATTTATTAATTAAAGGATAAGTTGTTTTTGAAAGAAATATTAAAACGAAACTTTCTGTGCGATCTGAGATTATACTTACCCACTTGTTTCTATTTTGAGTCAAGGGCTCCCTACTCTTCTAAATCCCTGAATAAAAGTTCTTTGTACTTTTTTCTTTTAATACTTAATTATTTTAAGTCACTCAGCAACAATAAATATTACTTACTTTAAAATTATTTTTAAACTAAAAAAAAAAAAAAAAAAAAAAAAAAAAATCAGTTTCATTTCAAACTGGGACAATACCCTCCCACCTCCTTCCTGGCATTCATAACACTAACCGAAAAATTAACTTGTCTTCTATACACCATTACCATTTTATACTTTTCATCTTTCTGCTTCATCGAACATCTTTTTCGCGTGAGGTTAATTTTTTCCTCCATCTTTTCATCTTTTTCATTCCATAGCTGCCAAACTTACTCCAAAGCACAAAGGGGGAAAAAACATCCTTTAACTTTTAAATGAGGCTTTAGTTGTTGCTGCTAGTTGCGATTATCATTGTGTCTCTAAGGCTGTCAGGAAATAACTCAATTTTCCTTTAAACATAGTGTAAAGTCAAGGTCAAAAAATTAAATGTTTCAAGTATTGAATTCAGATGTTTATTTTAAAACTTGCAAAAAAAGTTACGTGAATAAGAAATTACATAGTAACAAATGAATTCCCGCAAATAAAGATTGGATTGGACAAAGTTTTTGTTTGTTTAGTTTTCTCTGACATAATATATAAACAGATGCTTTTTAAAAAACATTTTGTTGCCCACATGTTGAATTTAACCGTTTTCTCCAGTTATTAGAAAAGAGCTGGAGAAGACATCGATTTATATGATTGAACATACTGAAACAAAAAACAATTTATTAAAAAAAATTCATGTAAGTGAATTCAGCTAATAAATCTATTTCAATATTTCTTTTATCGTTAAAAAAAAAAAAAAAAAAAAAAAAAGACGTAACAAGCGTCCGTTTTCTTCTCTCTCTTTTTTTCATTTCTTATCGAACGATCAATTTATAGTTTACTACCAAAACTATATTTAAATATAGGTACATTCAAAACTGCTTCAACAGTTCCCAAGAAAAATGTGCACCAGTATTAGCTATTTTATATGCGATTTTGCAACTTTTGTTGTCCCTTAAAATTAGATTTAAAAAATTACGGACTCGCAATACATCAACTAAATGTCTGTGAAGCAGAGATTATTTCCACCTTTGGGTCGCAATCCGAAGTAGAGGTCTGCACCAGACCAAAATTTCCAGGTTCGGGACCGGCCCGATACGGCGCCTTATAATAGCTAAAAACACAGCCCGATTCCGGCCCGGTCCGGAAAAAAGTTTAAAATTTCGGCTCGAACCCGGCCCAGTCCGAGTGAATTTCTACAGAACATTGATTTTTACACTTTCAAAAGAGTTCTGAGAAAAAATACTCATATTAGTATTTTTTTTTTTTTTTTTTTTTTTTTTCATGTTTATAATCTTCATTTATACAGAAATGCCGTAGAGAACGATATTTGTTTTTTAATGAACCTCATTTCAGTTATCATTAATATTATTAATGCATATTACATGTAATGGAGATATTAAAATCTAAGATATGGTATATGATAAAAATAAAATCTTCTAAGACGGAATCGCATTGGAAAGAAAAAAATATGTTATAGACAAGTTCCCTTCCTAACATATGTAAATGTATAATATTTTTTTCCTCGCGTATTATTGTATTCATTTTACATGGATAATCGTTTTAAAAAGTTTAATTTGAAATTTCCAGTTTTCAGTTTCAAGGAAGATTCTGCTATAGGCAGGTTCTATTTTCATGCATTTAATTATATTTTAAAAAGCCTAGAAATCTATGATTCTTTAAAAAGAATACATTTTAATGCTTGATTGTAGAATAATGGTGATTCAAAAGTATATGCCTTTTTTTGCAAAAATTTTTGGACGAAGCCAAATTTTACTGATTTTTGAACAGACTTGGCCACATCGAGAAATTTCATTCGGGATAATTCAACCGGGACTGAATTTTTTGGTCCGTGAAGACTGGAAAGAATGAAATGAGTCCCTTTCTCCGTACGGAAAAAATAAGTTTGGTCCTACCCCGACTCTGAAAAAATAGTGACCTGGCTCGGCCCGGTCCGAATCTTTTGAAAAAATTAAAGCCTGGTCCCTGCCCGAATGCAGTTAAAGGAAATCAGGCGGTACAGGACTCGAGCTGAGGCCCGGCCCGTGCAGATCTCTAATTCGAAGTTCATTTTCTAAACCTGTTACCCATTGATTCTCTTTCCCATTCAACTTGACTAAAAAGATCTGGTGAGGGAATTGATTTAATGAAAAGTAAATACAAAATAAATACACAATGCTACAAATAATGTTAGTATAAAGTTTCATAATGATTTCACTGGAAATAATTTAATTTTCTTTAAAATCAACATAAAATAAGTAATTAAAATTAAAGTTAAAGAGAGTTTTATTTTAATATATATACAACTTTATTAGGAACAAAAATTATTTTAATTACATGTATCATGACTTTATAAACACCAAAACCGTGATTCCCGATTTTACGGAATTAAAATCATATTAAAGTTTTTAAAAATTACTTTAAAATCAGCTTTTTATAAAATAACTTTTAGTAATTTATCGTTCTTAATTATAATTTTTAAATGTAGGCATTAATAAATGTAATAATAAAAGCAATACATTTTTTCATTATTCAGATCACCTTTGAAACAGTTTATTTTTTTTTAAATAAGACGAAGATACATAATTTGACTACACTATCAAATAAGCAAAAATAACGCTGGAGAGAAAAACACATGAAGCATTTCGACAGAAAATTTTATTATTCCGTCGGAGGATTTGTTATTTAACATCACTTTTAATATTACTTTAATATTTACCTTCAATATTACTTTTAATTAGACTTTTTTTCAATTAATAAAAGAAAATTTTAAATACTAAAAATTTAGAATGTCCAAAGACGGTTTCAGGGTTAAAATGTCTAACATGCAGAATTATTTCATATAATTACAGTAGAAAAGTAAATTTTTAACTTAAACTTTTTTTATAAAAATCTTTTATGAATAATTAAGAAAACGGAAAAAAAATATGAAGATACATTATATGACACTATTATACAACAATTCAATTTTTATTTTATACAGTTTTAAGCTTTTCATTAATAAATAAAAATATTTCATTACGAAAAACTTTTTTATCCAAAGCCGGTCTCAACTTAAAATAATAACAATAATACCAGTAAATACATTTTTACGATAACATCAAATCACGCTAAAATATTTTCTTCTTACCTGAACATGGACACCTGAAGAACCATGCAGCCACAATAATAGAAATAAAGTACAAAGTATTAAAAGTCTTGGAAGAGCCATTTGGGGACAAAACAAAAAAAAGAGGGGGGACAAGAAGAGTCAATTTTTCACCGAAAAAAAATTCTTCACCCCGAAACTTTCTCAGCGGCCTTCAACTAATTTTTTTTTTCGTCACTGCACAACACTCCTCATATCTTCAGCACAAAACGAACAGTCAGTCCACTTGTGGTAAGATCCTCTCCCCGCAAGTCGCTCATGAGGCGAAGGGCAGGGGAATATCCAGAAGTAAAAGGCGCGAAGAGAATCGAGGAGTCTTGTCAAATCGTGAAAACCGGGGTTGCTAGAAATCCGGATGATTTCGCCAAAAACTCTCGCCAATCGGGAAGATGATCCCGGAGGGTTTTTTTTCCTTTTCTTTTCTTCCCCCTCTTCATCGGAGGGTTTTTATAAATTGTCGTGGATGAAATTGTTCTTTAGGAGGACGTGTGATTTATTTGCTGAAAATTATAATTTAAATGGATTCGTTTCGGGTTTTTAGATCGTGAAAGTCTTTTTGGTATCATCGGAGATAAATAGGTGAATAAATAAAGAGATTTACTTACTCTAAAGAAAGTTTTTAATTACTTTTTTTTCAGCCCCATTTAGTTAGTTGAAAAATGGCTGATTTAATTAACTGAAAAAACTAAAACAGGTTTCAAAAAGATTTGGGATCATTAACTTTCAACAAAATTATCATAAACAATATAGGAAATAAAACAATATGTAAGAAAAATGAACGATCATTTATAACAATTTGTATATATTGTAAGATCTGCATTTGTAACAATAAATCAGTATTTTGCAGTCGAATAAATTTTCTTACGGATAATTTATTAAGCTAAAAAGAAAGTTGGGAGATAAAGCTTTGTTAAATATTAAAATTATCTTTAAAATTTCAGAGTACATTTTTGCAAACGCAGCATGTTGATTGGTTGGCTGTATACACATATTCCGACTTCCGACTCGGATATTTAATCTATTATACTGTAAAATGTGCATTTATAAATAAAGCAATATTGCGTAGTCCAATAAATTTTTTTACAGAAATTATGTTTTAAAAATACAATTTAAAAAAAAACTGAGCTAAATATTAACACTATTGTATTTGTATAGCTTTGAGGTAGGCGCTACAGCTCTTCGCCGGCATAACCTCCAATGATCACAAGAAACCATATAGAACACTTTATTACAGATCAGGCTCGGACTGGCCCGCCGGCCCATCGGCCCGAGGGCCGGTGCGCCCTCATCCGGAGAAAACTTTGAGCCCCTAAGTGCTTAAGCACTCAAATATTTTATTTTCTCGTTGTATCATACTTTTTCACTAGTGCACTAATTTTCAATAGTTCGTTTTGGAAATAATCCTCAGTCAACAGACAAGCAGCTCAAGACAGGTGTTTTTTAAATAACAAAGAGATTAAAGATATATCGAAATAGTTTCAGGATCGGAAACCAAAGTAGGCATTCTTGCGTACGATCGAGAGAGAACACATGCACCTAGGGAGAGTAATAGCCACAGCGGCGCCCTAGCTGGAATTTTTTTTAAAATAATTTCTTTGAATGATATCATTCAGATTTTCCTCAAATATTTTGCATATCTTCATTTCTTTAGCTTTTAATATTTTGCACCTTCCTTCCGATTTAAAGTCTGTTATGAATGCGCGTCTAATTAAAACCTTTATGAAAATAATCTGAGAAAAGAAAGACGGAAATATCAGTGGGCAAAAACTTTTTGTGGGGATTTTGTTGTTGATTGGAAAACATGATCTTTGTTTACAGGGAATGCAAACTTGATGACCCTTTAGGATTATAACAATGGATTATTATCCTGCAAGAGGTAGAATTTAACTGCCAGCATTTTTTTTTTTAATTCACAAAATTTAAAACATGATTTTGGTTGTTAATCTTCGCTGTATTTAATGAGAAACTTCCGTGGTTAAATTAGAGATCTACACGGACCCGGGCCTGGCCCGTGGCTTGTACCCGGCGGAATGATTCCGCATTTTTTAATGAACCGGCAAAAAAATTGAACGGGCCATACGGGCCGATTAAAAAATTTAGCAAGCCTACAGGCCCATTATAAAGATTTAAGAAAAACGATAAAAATGAGCTATTTTCAATGAATATGGCTTTAAAAGAATAAGTATAAATGTGCATCGCGAGTCGATACTAATTTGTCAGCATCACTACAGAAATGTAACTTGTACAGCGTAGAGATTGGAATCGGACAGTTACATTGTTTCTAACCCGGACTTAATATTTTTTTAGCGGACTCGGGCAGAGCCGAGATCAAGCTTGTATTGTTTTTCTACACATTGACAAGCTGGGCTGGAACTAGACTTAATTGTTTTCAAGATGTGTAGGACAGACAATATGATTTGTAAAATTATTAATAGAGATAAAGAACTTGTGTTAATGTAATCTTAGGAAATATATTTCTTGATGGTTCTTAAATTCGCTTCTCAGCAACGAAAGAGTTTGACACATTTTCCGACTAATTTTTAACTGTAAAAGTATAAAATTGAGAAGCCTGACTATTGAAAGGATTTGGAATCGAAAAACGTTTTCAATTTTTAGTAAATAAGATGTTTCTATAACCTTGTTGAGATATAAATAAATAAGATATTTGTAAAATCTTGTTGAGATATAAGAGATACTTGTCAAATGATTGCAGATTTTTCTCCCTTCCCATGCTATGTCGCTTTCGGAAATTCTATTCAGAACGCTAATTTTGACAGTATTTTCTTTAATTACTTGTATCAAAAAATGGATAACGCCGTTCGATTATATACTTTCTGAATAAAAACACCTGCTATCTTGAGCGTTTCCGAAAAAACAAAGTGAATTCGGAAATGTATCTGAAAATAGCTCCTTTGGATTTCAAATCATTAATAAAATGATATAGAAATATTTTCTTAAATCTACTTTTATTATATAGCTTCATAAGTTACGATGTTTTTAACTTTCTTTTATCCTAAACCATATTAATTTTTTAATGAATATTTATCTGAATGTTGAAAGGTCTAAGAATCTAAGTAACCATTAATGTTGCTAATGTGTATTTCCTGTAAAATATATTGTAAAATCATCTATAGATATGTATGCAGTATTCTTTAAAGAAATATTAATTATATGATAAAAATGTGATTTTTTTAGAAATAATAGAAATTGCGTCAGGCCAGAACGTGCTGGGCCGGGCCTGCTTTCACCGATTTCTGTAAGGGCCGATCCCGGGCCTAGAAATTCTGGCCCTCAAATCTCTTAGTTAAATAAGTATAAAGAAATTCTAGCATGATTTTTTTACATTAAAAAAAGTTTAATTTAACCTTGGGAAAATCTATTTTTAAATAAAGCGATAAATATATTGAGAAATTGCGATAGGTTTTTTTTTTATACTGTTAAAAATCTGCAATTTTTGTTTGCACGGTCACTCGAACGCTTTTATAAAAAATCTCTGTTCTGACCGATGAGAATGCTACATATCGTCAAATAATCGTTTTCTATAAAAGCGGTGGAGCGACTATGCAACAAAAGTTGCTGGTTTTTAACAGTGTAAATAAAAAAATAAAAATAAGAAATAAAGCTGGCCACAAAATCCTGCAACTCCAGAAATAAAATCCCTGTTGCATTCCTCTCAGTTCTCGAAATTTAAATATTTCCCTTCATCCCTAATTATAATAAGAATTTTGCAAATCATGGTAAGTGTATGCTGAGAGGTGTAAAATTAACAAATTATTTTAGCGATCTTAGGCTAATATAAAAATCTCTGTAGTGCATTTTTTTTTTTTTTTTTTTTTTTTTTTTTTTTTTGTAGAAAACTTGTAATAGTGATATATAAATTTAGCATTTTATGAATAAATAAAGTCATTTTTAAGGATACAAAATGCGTCTTTCTATAAGATATCTGACTCCCAAAAGTAATTGCTGTCAAATTTAACAGAAGTTGAATTTATCTTATTTTTAACTGACTGATAACTAATTTTAATTACATTAAAGAAATATCCTTTTAAAAAAGGATTAAAGCTCTTCACAGCATCGCAGAAATTCTATTTGGCAGCCAGAGAAAAAATTTTTTTTAGTTTTTCTACCAATTTTCAGTGCATTAATGGTGATAAGTAGAATAGAAAAGTTTACCCCAAGCTAATTCCACTAAAAATAATCATAAAAAATATTTTGGAACTAGCAGGGGGGGGGGGGGTATAATGTCTATTAATTATTGTTATGGATAAAATATGCTTTCGAGGTCATCCTTTTTTTTTGTGTGTGTGTACTTATTTTGAATTTTAAAACACCCATTTTTGACGTCTTAGTTGAGTTTCTTGAATCCAGATGACTAGGAGATGGCATGGTTTATCCATATTATCTTAAATATTGATGCAGTTGGGAGAGTATGAATTTGAGGATGATAAAGTAAAAGCCAACGGAAAACCTTAATTTACATCTTTATAAAATTTATCTGACTTTTAAATTGAATAGACCCAAATGTATTACAGACTTTTTTCTCTATTCAAACACTTTTTTTTAAATTATGAATTATGACCTACATTATTTTTTGATTCCACAAACCACAATCATAAAAAAATTGATGTGCAAGTTCATTTAAATAATTATTTTTTGAGATAAAAAGAAATTTTGCCTTTCCATAATTTAAGGAAACCGTCTTCTTTTATCAAAAGAACCACAGAAAAAGAATCGTACGACCTTACTAAACACATTTTGTAGAATTTTCTTTAATCTAAAATAAGTTTATTATAAATGTAAAATTTTTGTTTAATTCTACTAGTGACTAATTGAGTTTTTTTCGGCATTTTTTTTTCAATATTTTCATTTTTAACCGACTTCAAAGAGGAGGTTATGATTTCGACCTGTATGTATTTGTTGTTCACGCATAACTTTTGCAAATATGGACCGATTTTGATAATTCTTTTTTTGTTTGAAAAAGTATGAGGCCCGTGTAGTCCCATTCGAATTTCATAAAAATCTGATTAATAGAACTTTTTTAAAAAATAAAAACTTTAAATTTCAAATTCATTTTGAAGCAATCGACCAATTAGAAGTGTTCCTTTTGCATGCTTTTATGTTACACTTACATAGACATACGATCTTTTCACTGTTAAAAGTTTGAAGTTTTTGCTGCATATCAGGACTCCACCACTTTTATGGAATATCTCTATTTTGACCAATGAGAATTCACCATAATACAATGGAGTAATCATTTTCTATAAAAGCGATGGATAGACGATAAAGTAAAAGTTTCAAATTTTTAACAGTGTTCAAAGTGCAAAATACTAACTGGACGAGGGCCAGGATTCACATAAATTTTGCGCTGTTTGCGAAACGAGATTTATTAACAAGAAAATTTAGTTAAAGCATTGAAAATTTTGCTAAAATTCAGGCTTCTGATTCGTAAATATGGTTTCGCTAACAGCGCAAATTCTACCTGGATTCCGGACAAGTTCTCTTATGCAAGAAACCGGAAATATAGCATCTAGGGTATATAGTGTGGAAATCGGCTATCTCAGGGCGTGTTCAAAGCAACTTACAAAAGTAATTAATGTTACAGTCCGATTGTAGGGCAGTACGAAAGCAAATTGTGGCATCAATGAAAACTATTCTGTCGAATTGTACCTGACGTCACACTTCGCTTTGATTTTCATTTCGTACTTGTCTACAATCGGTAAGTGGTCGGTAAGTAACCGGTAAGTTGTGCTGAACACGCCCTCTGTAACACTTAAAAAAGCGCTAAAATATTCTATTCTTTAAATGTACAACAATGCTAATGAAATTTAAAGATAGAAGCGACATCTGCAGGACATTTTCTAAAAATGCAAGAATTATTGCTAGTCTAGATAATGTATCACGAAAATGCCGCAGATGTCGCTGTGATCGACACTTTGGAATTCAGTAGCATCGTTGCACATTTAAAGGATACAAATTTTTAGCACTGTTTGCATTGTAAAAAATTTAACCCTTTTGCTGCATCGTCACTCCATCGCTTTTATAGGAAACGATTACTTCGCTCTATTATGGAGCATTTTCATTGGTCAAAACAAAGAATTTCTATAAAAGCGATGGAGTAACGATGCAGCAAAAGGGTCAAATTTTTTACAGTGTCGATAGCAGATTTTCACTCCATGTATTCCAGACTCTCTCCTTCGAACAATGAAAAGTTCTCAAAAATGAGGGCTTATGATTGGTCAATCTTGTTTTGCTTAACAGCGAATAATCCTCTGGATCCTAACCACTGTTGCAGAGATGCTAGCTTTTTTTCAAAGTACGAAATAATAGCTGGAACAATTCTCGTATCCACCAAAGTGAAAGATCCACATCGATCCAGACATGAGAATTCGATATCGAAAAGCTGAAAATGCATCTCTAAAGAGCCTTACACGTTAAAGCAAGAGTGTCTGTGTATCAGGGTGCTTGTTATGCCGGATTCGCGAAGTGATTAAAGTACATTACTATGTGCTAGATTTACATTTGGACAAATCACTGAGCTCGACATATAACAGGAGGTCCGACTCTGCGGTCAGTCGTCTGCTAGCCGAATTACAAACCGGAGAAGCATAGTAGGCAAGAGAGAAAAAATAGTCCGCTTTTTCAATGTTAGACATACGAGAAATCTCTTTATTATTATCCCAATTTATTCTTCACTAATTAAGTAAATTATAAAACAATGAGAGTAAGTGATCTATAAGAACAGGAACTACCCGATTAGTACTTATTTAGCAGAAATATTTTTAATTAAATTGTTTATAAACCCCATCTTTCACATCCATTCGAAATCGGCAGATAATGTTGTTTTGAAATTGGCATATAATTATCCGGCTTTTTTATTATCCGAATATGTATTTTTATTTTATCATTTCTGAACGAAAGAATACTTTGTTTTCATCATTATGTTTATAGTTTTAAAGAACAATTTACAAATTAATTTCAACAAAATAAAGCTTCAAATTTTAATCAAGGGGTTTTAAGTAACACAAAAATTTCAGAAGTATTAAAACATAAGGTAATTTTTAACATAATAAATGTACTTATACATATGTTTTCATAGTTTCAACGCGCATTATTATCGCCGTAAAACAAAATCTAGAGTGAAGCGGAAGCAGTTATCCTAAAAACTATGAGACTGTTCCAAATATTCAATATCCCCCCCCCCCCAAAATATAAACATAATACTATTTTTTATTGATAAACGATAAATTTATGAACTTGAAAATATTAAATTAAAAAGTAAGCTGTACGATAATTATACACTATTTTTCAGAAAATTTTAAAATGCATCTAAAAAATTATAACAATAATTGTTACAATAAATGAATTTATAGAATTACGATGATACATTAAAATAATAATAATAATAATAACAATAATGGAATAATGTTTTACACCAACTATCTAACTAAATATTAATTTAAATATTTATGTATTTTTATTAAATATTTATCCAATATATATGTTAAAGCATTTTCTCAAAATATTTTCCAATAAGTATTTTAGTAATCTTTGTATTAAACACTAGACAAAAAATGATACTTGAAATTAAAATAAATCAAAACAAAAAATTATCATTCACAAAGTTCAGAAAAAGACCCGGATGTTAGTGTAAAGACTATGGGTGTGTTCTTTTCAAATATCGCGCTCAAATTTTAATATATTTACATGATTTTTTTTGCATAGGATAGCCGAGGATGATCTACAACCGGCCTAGTTTTTACTTCTTCGATTTTGCTTATGTATGTTTTATATAATGATAGTATCAATTTCAGAACCGTTTAAACCGGTTTTGAAATATAAAATATTTTTTAAAAAAAAATCTGAAACCAAAATTGAAAAAGTAAAAACTAGGTCGGTTATGGAATATCCTCAGCTATCCTATGCATTAAAAATCACGTAAAAATTTTAAAATTTGAGAGAGATATTTGAAAAGAACGCCCCCATAGACTTCACATTATCATCCGGGTCTTTTTCTGTGTGCGGCCTTAAAGTTTGCTGGATGCGATAAATTTCCAAAATGTTAAAGCTTAAATGGACAAGTTCTCTCATCCACTAAAGCGGAAATAGACATCGATACCAATCGACATCCTTAAGTTGTTGAAAAGATGAAAATCCTTTAGTATATATTTTGCTCCGGAGGAAAAAATTATCTCTACATATCAATGCAAAATAAAGTGCATAGACATGAGTAGCAAAATTATCTTTAGATTCAGATTTGGTTACCAGATTAGACACCAGAATGATTTCAGATTTTGTTCATGTAGGATTTCTCGATGTGAATATGACGACACATGGAGCACAGTATACGATTGATTGAAAAGATTCTGGACAAAAATGAGTCATCAAGGGGGTCCTTGTGGCCGAGTGGTTAACACACCACGCTGCTAATCTCTTGAGAGCGTAGGAGATTGTGGGTTCGAATCCCCCTGGCTCCGTTGCACACACTCTTTATGTGTAGCTCCCGGTTGTACTTTTCTTGTGTCGTAATATTTCCTTGTGCTATCTTGTCCTTGTATGTCCAAGAATTTGTAAAATAATATGGATTATGTATTTATGTATGTGTAGAAATAAAGGATCATTCGGAGTACAATCGAATTCTACCAGGAAATCATCATCAAATTTTTTAATAGAAATGCCTAGCATTGCGATGCATTGTTAAAAAATTAACTTTTGCTGCATCGTCACTCCATCCCTTTTATGGAATATCTCATACATACACTGTAAAAAATGTGATCCTTTTGCTGCATCGTCACTCCCCCGCTTTTATAAAATATTTGTCTTTTGACCCACGAGAATGCGCCATGATAGGCTGAAATAACCGTTTTCTATAAAAGCGGTGGAGTGAGTTTCAAATTTTTAGTTTGGACAAAAGCGTCCGTGAAAAAAGTATTTGGGCATCGAATGCTGTCACTCTCTAATAGATGCAGCCAAGTACAGGTTATGATTTTCGAATTTCTCGTCGAATCATTTCCGATGCCTTTACTGCATTTATAGGAATTAGATTGTTGTTGTTTATCTATTGAATCATAGAGCGATTTTTGTTAAAATCTTTCTTTTGGCTTTTTCTGACTGAAAGGGGAGTACTTTTGACTACACTAGAAAAGCATTTTACTATTTATTGATACATGGAGGCATTTTGCTGTATGCTCATATATGGAAGCGCTTTGCCGCGCGCTTATGTGTAAGGACACTTTATTTGAGACATTGTCACCTTTCGATAACCACTTCCGATGTCCGTACGATTAGATGTTGACTTTAAGATTTAATGAATGCGGTAGCTTTTCGTCGTGCCAGATCTGAAGAAGTTACCACATCCAGAAAACCTAAAGATTCACAACGATACTAACCGATATTGTAAGTGTCTTTTGAAAAGTTGACAATCAAACAGTGACAAGTAAAGCGAATACATCAGAACTCAGCAAAGTGCGTTCATTAGTAATGCGTTTCAAAGAGCCATCATATGTCAGTACACATAATTATGTATTACGGTATAAATAACTAAAAAGTAGGAAATAAATTTAACTTTTTCAAAAAAATGTATAACCGACTCCAAAAAAAAAAAAAAAAAAAAAAAAAAAAAAAAAAGCGCTAAAAAGAATTAAATAATTCTATAAAATTCTCTAATGACAAATCGTTATCCAATAACCACACATTGACTATTATGTACCGGTATAAAACGGTTAAATTTAATATATAGAATTTAATATCCACCAAACATAGGTTTTCCAGAGAATATTTTTTACAAGAGATTAATTTACATATTTTTGATTTAATTTTTGAATATATACATATAAAAAGTAAGGAATTACTTTTTGAAGTTGGTGCCAAACAATCATAATCGATAATGATTTCCCCATTTTATTTATGGTACTAGACATAATATATCCACAATTCTTACTATACTTAAGATAGTTTGGCACCAACTTCAAAAAGTAATTCCTTACTTTTTATATGTATATATTCAAAAATTAAATCAAAAATATGTAAATTAATCTCTTGTAAAAAATATTCTCTGGAAAACCTATGTTTGGTGGATATTAAATTCTATATATTAAATTTAACCGTTTTATACCGGTACATAATAGTCAATGTGTGGTTATTGGATAAAGATTTGTCATTAGAGAATTTTATAGAATTATTTAATTCTTTTTAGCGCTTTTTTTTTTTTTTTTTTTTTTTTTTTTTTGGAGTCGGTTATACATTTTTTTGAAAAAGTTAAATTTATATCATACGAAATTTATGGACAACTCATAACACTGTTTTTTAGCTGTATTAAGCTTTAAGAAATATATCTAAATTATATCTTTTTCTTGGCTGGCAAAGATTCAAATAGGATGTCAAAAACGGATGTTACCATTTGAACAATCAACTTTCGTACATGCATTAATCTGTAGACAATTTCCAAAGAAAATTTATAAATAGTATTTAATTGTTGATATGATTACCTATCAATTGTTACCTATGTTTTTTTTTTTTTTTTTTTTTTTTTTTTGTACAAACATTTGCTAGATAATAAGTACGGAGAGGTAACTATTTTTAACTATGATTTTAAGATATCTATTGACACAAAAGAATAAAATAAGAAATTGATAGCCCTGATATCAGCGTACAACAGGCTAGTCTGTATTCAAATTGCTTGAACTTTTAACATGCACGGGTAATATATTATATAGAGATATAAATTTAAGCTTTTTTTCTATATTTGGTGCTATGCGAAATATATGCAAGTGTTAAATCTTGTTAAACTAAATAGAACACTAGCAAATAAAATTGATGTTAGCTTATTAATTAGTTTTGCGCCCTCTGAAAATTTAAGGTCTGCGCCCTTTTCCCTGCCCCAGTCCGACCCTGTTACAGATTATCCAGTACATACATTTTTCACAGGTACAACACAGACACCCATGCCGCTAGCTGGACTCGAACCAGGGTCCAGCGGTGTGGGAGGAGCTGATGCTACCAACCATGCCACTGGATCGGCTAACACTATTGTTAAAGTTCCAAAGTATATTTTTGGAAACACAGCATTCTGGTTGGTTGATTGTACACACATATTCCGGCTCGGGCACTTAATCTCGAAGTGTGCTGGTTAATATTTGAGTATGTATTTGAATTTATCAATGCGGAATTAGACAGCTACACTGTAGTTTTGTAATTTTCACACAAAAATTTTATCCTTTTGCTGCATCGTCACTCCCCGGCTTTTATAGAATATCTCTCTTTTGACCATGAGAATGTTCTACAATAGGGTGAAGTAATCGTTTTCTTTAAAAGCGGTGGAGTGACGACGCAGCAAAAGGGTCAAATTTTTAAGCGTATATAGAAATAAAAAGTTGTTCACCGGGCCCGTGCTGGGTCAAACAACAACTTTATCAATACGGCTTTGGCGTCTAAAAGGGGCACTGGTGTCCAACGCACCAGTACAGGAAATTATTGGGATTTTAGAAATCTATAAATTTCTAACATGGATGAATCGGCTTAGAAGAGAATGTTTCAACTCTGGTTTTGAAAAAGGACTATAAAAATTTTACGTTTCAGACCAGTTCAATATTAATAGGTTTTATCTTGAAGTAGACTAACGAATAGTACGATAAGAAAGGTCATTTAATCGTTTATGTAGCAAGTTATGAATTCTTGAAAATTTCATCTCCTAAAGCATTTTTCTCGAAGAATTTCTGAAATTACATTAGAAGATTTAAACAATCATTTAATAAATTCCAGAAAGATTTTGATAGTTAAAATTTAGTACAGTAATTAAATTTGAATTTTTAGGTATTTTGTGCAATTTTTATAACTTCACTCAAATCTTTTATATAAAATATTTTTTTAGTATTTTACAGAATTAGAAACTGTACAGAAGTGTCAACTTATCTGGGCCAGTGGGGCCCGAGACCATCCAATAAATTGCTCGTCCAACCCACTTAAATGTCGTTATTCTGTTTACATTCTCTTTATTTTCAATCGCTGAAAAAAAATGTCTGTTCTTGTTCGCAAAATTAATTTATTTGAAAGAAACACAATCTGCCTAATCCCCGCGTTCATCTTAAAAGATACAATTAATTTTTTATCAAAAGGGAAATTTCCTGGATATTTGCGATTATTTTTCTTCTTAAATTTGCAATTGTTATTATTCAGAATTTTTTTTCCTTTTTTTTTTTTTTTTTTTTTTTTTTTTAATTAAAAGAACTTTTAGAAAATGGTGCCAAAGCTTTTAAGGCAGTTTTCAACATGCGTCTATCAGCTTAGAAATAGTTGTCATAAAACATAATTATAAATGATCATGAGATAAATTTAAGAAAAATGAAAAATATTACTCAATTTTAAATAGTTTCAGATGCCATACGTATTACAAATCTTATACTTTTGAGGGTTCCGTTTTTAAAAAGTAAAAACGAAACCATTATAAGATCACTCATGTCTAAATGTCAGGGCCATTTTACTCGTAAACTATGGAACATGGAAAATTCAAATTGAGGGAAGTAATGAAGATCCTCATATTTAAAGATTATTAAATATTCACAAATATATTTACGGAAAATATAGATAGGTTTATTAAGTTACCAGGAATAAAAAATATTTTCTTTGTATATCGTGTGAAAGCTTTTGTAATGCTGAACTCAAAAATACATTTCTTTTAATATTAGATATTCAATTTTTAGAGATACCTTTAAAAATGTACAGCAAACATATGTTCCCTTCATCTATTTCCGAATCTACTGAAACTAAAATTTTGAAAAATAGAGGTAGAAGATAATAATTTAAACATCGAAGGAAAATTACAGCGATTATCCTAGTTTTTGAGAAAAGGGCATTTTTCCGGGGACTTTTCTTCGGTAAAACGTCTTACTCAAAATATCAAATCAAATGTAAGCTTCAAATACAGTTTTACATAATAGGATTGGTTCACAGACGATGTTAATGGCAAAATCACTTAAGTCGCTGTAAAATCGCTGACACACTTACTCCCCATTTAACCGCCCCACCAGTGGCCGAGAGGTTCTGTCCTCTCAACTGGTAGACGGCAAGTGCTGGGTTCAAACCCAATCGCGGCTGTCGGCCTAACCGTTCGGAGTTTTCGTGGTTTTCTTCGAACCTTGCGTAAATACGGGTTAGGTTCCCTTAGAAAGACCCCCACGAAGGGCACTCTCCCCCGCGGGCCTATATCCCATAGTGTAGAAAATCAGCGACAAAAAATACACCAATACACACCCCATTTAACCTTTCTTAGTGGTTGGATTTCTAAATTATAGTTTAGATGCATGTTTAGCTACTTTTTCCGTAGATTCATCATCCTACAGTTAAGTTCCTTAAACTGTACTGAAATTTGGTGGAATTCCCTAAAACTTTCGACCCTTCAATTAACTCCCTTACAAGTTGGACAGCTAAAATACATTTTTAACTATATTTTTAGTATTTTTTATGCTGAATTTTACGCTCTCCTACCTAAAACTGTTCCTACAATATGGAGAAATTACCTAAAACTTTCGATTTCTCATTTAACTAAATTACGGGACGAATTTCCAAAAATATATACTCTTTTTTTCTTGTCTACGTCATAATCTTCTGTCCAAATTTTGTGATCTTAACTTTTAGAAATGAGACGTAATATTTTAATTTTTTAAACGGTGCAGTTAATATTACATTATTCTGAATATCTGAATGTGTTGAAAAGTGCTTCATGATTTATGCTTGACGCATGATTTTTTCTTTCTTGTTTTCTTTCCATAGAAATATTTCTGCTCTGGAGCACATACATTAACATCAAAACTGTAACAAATTTCATTTTTCAAATCCAAAGATCTGAAATAGTAAATGTCTGTTTTGTTTTCCCCTTCACATTTTGATAGTTGGATTTTTCCGGTTTGTGACGCATTAAGTTGAAAAATTAGTAAAATGAAAAATAATATTTTTCTTTTTTTCTTGCAAAGCTCTAAGAACTGAGTTAGAAAAGCGAAAAAGCGAAATTTTTGCTTTATTTTCTTGCGTTCCTTTATAGTTTTAACCAACTGCAACATTGTTATTTTGGTCAGCCAGGAGTAGGAATAGGAGTCGGAGTCAGAGTCGAAAAATTATAAGCTAAAATTTCCGGAGTCAGAGTCGGAGTCGGAGTCTGCCATTTTACCCGCCGACTCCGCAGCCCTTCATAAAATCGAAGCACGTTGATGTTTTACAGTTCTTATTATTTTGTTCGGATATTTTGATTTCTTACACTTTTTCGCAATCATGAAATCCGTAAATTTAAATTTTCTCCTAAACGAAAAATTACGGAAAATTGAATCCTGTTTTTCATATTGTTTAGGAAAATGTATCTTTTCTTCTTAGTACCTTCATTTATAACCTTTTTTTAGGTGCGTTCTTAATTATGTAAATAACCTATAGTTGTCGTTCAGTCTATCCGCATATAACAACGCAAAAACTACCCAACCGAATTATTTGAAATTTAAAATTCATAATTATTACATAATTTTGTCGAGTCCTTTCAAATTTTATGAAAATCGGATGCATAGATCAATTACATGGACAATCAAAAGTATTCCGTTATATTACGGTCAATGGGGAAAAATGTTTCAATACATTTTGATGGTGTTACACTCATTCGAACATAATAAAATTTATAAGCATCAATAAAAATTAATAAGCATCTGTAAAGTACATATGATAATAAACATTTTGCATAATCTGTGGTGCAAAGAACATTTGTTATTGACTATATTATTATTGTTTGTTGCAAGGCCACACAAAAGTATTCCATTACATAATGGTATAGGGAGAACATTGTTACACCTCATTTGATACGCTTCACGTGCAATTTCCAATTTTTTTTTTTTTTTTTTCATTCACTCAAATCGTGATTAATCCCCTTTTTTCTTTACAGCACAAGGAAAATTGTCTAAAGAGTGCATGACTTCCAAATTATGTTTTTGACGTCAGTTTTCAAAAAATTAGTGGCTAATTATTAAATTTAGATAATTTTTCTTATGATTATCTTACTTTCTACATCTGTGATTATATGCAGTTATCTAATTTTTCTGACATTGATGAGAACTATCTTTAGCTTGAATTTTTCCGATGATTTCTCGCTTGGAAGAATTTGGCTGATTATTTTAGCAATCTAATGTTGAAACTTGCCGTATCAGGAAAATTCCTTAATGAAATTCTTAAGGTATTGTGAAATTTCTTTTCCTCGGGAATCCATAAGTAAGTTGTAGAAAATTTTAAGGTGAAACTTCCAAAAATTATAGAGGAATTTTCAAAATAGTCAATAAATAAAATCTATAATAATAAAGAGAGAAGGATGTTTGTCTGTCAGCGCTGTTCTGAAGAGACTGCTGCACGTAGAGTTACAA
This sequence comes from Maratus speculifer, assembly GCA_964019185.1. Lineage (NCBI taxonomy): Eukaryota > Metazoa > Arthropoda > Arachnida > Araneae > Salticidae > Maratus > Maratus speculifer. The sequence goes on from OZ025289.1 coordinate 450,268,487, forward strand.
AATTTGGAGGGAAGGTACTTTTTTACATGTAGTTTTGCACCTCGAAGCCCGATTTTCGATTTTTTATTTAGATTTTTTTTAATAATTTTTTTAGGCGATTTTTAGCGTTATTTTTGCGGTTTTATCCCATTAGTGAAAGGAATACGGTTTCATTCTTTTAACCCAAAATAGCAATTTTTTTTTCTCTTTTCAACAAAGTTTATTCGGAATTTGTACAGCGATTTTTGAATTTTTAACGAATTTTTAATGCGATTTTTAGTGTTTTTTTCTCATTTTGCGGCTATTTTTTGAGATAAATAAAACGAAAATCGTTTTAAATTTTTAGCCTAATGCCCTAAATTTTGTGTTTGTTATGATTTTTAGATTTTAACGATTTCTAATGCGATTTTTAACGTCTTTTAAAGATTTTTGCGTTTAACATCTAATTTTTTTCATAGTTGTTCTATCAAAAACTTGAGCTGTTGAGAATGCAATAAGTAGTATTTTTTTGTGAAATCTATCTAAAATGTCAAAAATTTAGATACCACTATTTTCGAATAGCAATTTCATAAACTATCTTAAATTCTTGCTTAAGACCGCTACCCCCTCGAGTTATATATCACCTGATAGGTTATTTAACAGAGTATGGTTTTGATAAAGTTTTTGAAGAATAGAGTGCTCTACCTGGTGGTGGAAAATGGAACTAATAGAACGCTATTTTTTAAAATCTATAATAATAAAGAGACAAATTTGTGTGTGTGTCAACGCTGTTCTGAAGAGTCTGCTGTACGTAGAGTTACAAAATGTGGAGGGAAGGTATTTTTATACATGTAGTTTTGCACCTCGAAGCCCGATTTTCAACTTTTTGATTAGATTTTTTTGATAATTTTTTTAGGCGATTTTTAGCGGTTTTTTGCAGTTTTATCCCATTAGTGAAAGAAATACGGTTTCATTCTTTTAACCCAATATAGCAATTTTTTTCTCTTTTCAGCAAAGTTTATTCGGAATTTGTACAGCGATTTTTGATTTTTCAACGAACTTTTAATGCGTTTTTTCTTAGTGTTTTTTTCTAATTCCGTTTTTTTTTGTTTTTTTTTTTTTTTTTTTTTTTTTTAGATTGATAAAAAGAAAACCTTTTCAAACTTTTAGCCCTAAATGATTTTTAATGCGATTTTCAATGCGAATTTTAATGCTTTTTCAAGATTTTTTGCGTTTAGCATCTATTTTTTTCATAGTTGTTCTATCATAATCTTGAGCTGTTGAGAATGCAATTAGTAGTATTTTTTTTTGCGAAATTTACCTAAAATGTCAAAAAATTAGTTACCACTATTTTCGAATAGCAATTTCATAAAATATCTTAAATTCTTACTTAAGACCGCTACCCCCTCGAGTAATATATCACCTGATAGGTTGTTTAACAGAGTATCGTTTTGATAAATTTTTTGGAGAATAGAGTGCGCTAGCTGGTGATGAAAAATGGAACTAACAGAACGCGATTTTGTTAAAATTTGGAAATATAACAATGTGATTTATTTTAAATTTTAAAATGGTTTACAATACATGATAAAAAATGTAAACAAAGAATGGTGTGACACATTTCAGGGTGCATGAAAGGAGGGGCGCGAACAAAATTAGGAAATGTGATAAGATCTGTTTTGCACTTTAAGGTAGTTTATAACGAATGTTAAAAATTTTAAAGTATTAGCGATGCTCTGGAGATACCGCTGCACGAAGTTATGTATGAAATTTTACACCTTGAAGGCCGATTTTCAGTTTTTTTAATTTAATTCGTATGCGAATTTTAGTGGGTTTCGAGGCGATTTTTCGACATTAGCGAAAAGGAAAGCGGTTTCATTCTTTCAACCTAAATTAGTAAATTTTGTTCTCTTTTCAATATAATTTATTTGGATTTCGTGCAACGATGTTTGGATTTTTAATGAATTATTTAATGTAAATTTTGCCGCTATTATTCGACATTAGTAAAAGGAATTTTGCTTAAAACTTTCAGGCTAATGTATTAAATTTTAGCTGTTAAGATTTATGAATTTCAGCTAATTTTAATGTGATTTTTCGAGATTTTTTGCGTTCGATGTCGGATTTTTGTCATTCATGAGATATTTCCAATTACAACATTTTACCCTATTAGAGTAAATTTTGACCCTTGTGATTTTTTAATATTGATTTTTAATGCACTTTTCAATGCAATTTTTAGAAATTTTTCGAGTTTTATGGTGGTTTTTTGATATTTGGAAGTAAAAATTGATTTCAAACTTTTAATCTAATATAATTTTAGAGATTTTTAACGCAATTTTTCAAGAATTGTTGTGTTTCGTGTCGATTTTTTATTATCTATAAAGGATTTCCTTTTACTACGTGATTATCCTGTCGACCAATTTTGCCAAATTATTTCAATCGTGAAACAAGCCAAATTATGCAAATAAATGTAATTTTTATGTTAAATAATGAAAGAAGAGATAATTTAGAAAAACATTAATACAAATACATATAAAAATAAGAAGTAAAAACCACTTGATGACGTAACAAATATATGTAACATGTTTAATGTCAAGTGAATATGGAATTTACGATCCGCCATTATTGTAGTTTAGTCTTATGGTTTGACCCAGATAGTTTCTTGGTCAACCGGATAATCAAATAGTTCAGATTTCCGATTAGAATGTTTTATCCGTTTAATGAAATTCTGATTACTGCGATTTAAAAAATAACTAGCGATATTTAGTGCATTTTTCAATGCGTTTTTAATGAACTTTTTAATGCGATTTAATACTAATTTTTTCGATCCCCACCACAGTGGTGTTTAACAATAAAAAAATTATTTTGGTTTCAAACTTTTAGCCTAATATAGTAAATTTCACCATTTACCTTTTTTTAATTTCGTCGATTTTCAATGTGATTTTTGATATATTTTGTGTTCTGCGTCGATTTTTTTGTAATTCATGTAAAAAAGAATGGTTGCTATGTTTTACATGACTAGAATTTTTTTTTTTATTCACGGGATGTTACATTTAGTGATTTTTAATGAATTTTTCAATGATTTTGTATTGGTTTTTTTAATCTCACGGCTATTTTTTGAAATTTCGAAAAGGAAATTAATTTCGAACATTTACACTTCATTTACGAATTTTGAAATTTAGTAATTTTTTAATGCAATTTTTAGCAATGTTTTCATATTTCTCACGCTTTGCGCCGATTTTTTCACTCGTATTTAAGAAATAATTCAGATTACACTATTTTACTCTATTAATGTAAATGTTGTCCCCCGCTATTTTTACTTTCTTCTATCTTTACAAGAAGAAAGTATTGGATTCATGAAAATTTTCGACTTCCGGTTTTCGACGGATTTATACGATTTAGAAGGTCCTGAACACGTTTTGACTATTTTTAGAAAATGTCTGTCTGTGAGTCTGTCCGTCTGTCTGTCTGTCTGTCTGTCTGTCTGTCCGTCTGTCTGTCTGTCTGTGTGTCTGTCTGTATGTGACAAAAAATTTGTGGGCGCTCTATCTCAAGAACTAATGCTCGAAATTTAATAAAATTTTATATTCAGTTAGACCTTGATATGAATTAGTGCCTATTGGTTTTTGGTGAAAATTGGCCTGCAGGTGGCGCTGCTATACTACGTTTTTCATCATTTTCAAGATTGCTATATCTCAAGAACTAATGCACAGAATTTCACCAAACTTCAGATTCTGTGACCCCTTGATATACATAGACGCTGATTAAGTTTTGGTGTAAATTGGCCAGCAGGTGGCGCTGCTGTGCCACGTTTTTCATGATTTTCATGATAGCTATATCTCAACAACTATCGCACAGAATTTCACCAAACTTCAGATTCTGCGATACCTTGAGATACATAGCTGCTGATAAGGTTTTGGTGTGAACTGCCCTATAGGTGGCGCTGTTATGCTACATTTTGCGCGATTTTTGCGATAGCTATATCTCAAGAAGTAATGCTCAGAACTTTATCAAATTTTAGATTCTGTTACACTAAAATATATAACATAATTAGACGCTGATTACATTTTGGTATTAACCTTGTAACAGGTGGTGCAGCTATGCTGCATTTTGCAAGAATTTTTCCGATAGCTATATCTCAACAACCAACGCACAGAATTTCATCAAACTTCAGATTTCGTTACAAAATGACATATAACATAATTACACGATGATTACGTTTCGTTATAAATCCTTCAACTGATGGTGCTGCTGTGCTATATTTTACACGGTTTTTTTTAAACTAACTATATCTCAAAAACTAATGCACAGAATTTCATCAAACTTCAGATTCTTTTACACCATAACATAATTAGACGCTTTTTTACGTTTTGGCATAAATTTTCCAAGATATGGTGTTGCTGTGCTACGTTTTGCAAATTTTTTGTTATAACTATATCTCAAGAACTAATGGACGAAATTCTATAAAATTTCAGATTCTGTTAGGTCTTGGCATAAATAGATGCTTATTAGGTTTTAGTATAAATTACCAACATGAGGCAATACTAAGCTCATTTTCTCAGAATATTAATTAAATTTTGCGTTTTAGGCTTTTCGGATACCAGAATCTCATTAGGCTAGGTCAAATGTTCGAGGAAATTCGATAGTGGGTAACTTTGGGGTCACCACATTTTTTTTTTTTTTTTTTTTTTAATATTAAAATGTACTTATGAGATAGAAGAAAGTTTTTGGGATTGACACATCCAACATGTTTTCGAGTCCACGGCGATTTTTTCACAATTGGAAAAGAAATTTTTAAATAATTTGTAGCTTAATGAAGTAAATTTTGACATCAATGATTCAGATTTTTTGTGTATTTTCATTTAGTATAAATTACCAACATGAGGCAATACTAAGCTCATTTTCTCAGAATATTAATTAAATTTTGCGTTTTAGGCTTTTCGGATACCAGAATCTCATTAGGCTAGGTCAAATGTTCGAGGAAATTCGATAGTGGGTAACTTTGGGGTCACCACATTTTTTTTTTTTTTTTTTTAATATTAAAATGTACTTATGAGATAGAAGAAAGTTTTGGGATTGACACATCCAACTAGTTAAATTTGAAACGATTTGTAATGAATTTTTGAATACAATTTTTAGATGTTTTCGAGTCCACGGCGATTTTTTCACAATTGGAAAAGAAATTTTTAAATAATTTGTAGCTTAATGTAGTAAATTTTGACATCAATGATTCAGATTTTTTGTGTATTTTCATAAAATGTTTAGTAAGTTTTGTGTCGGTATTTTTTAACTAATGAAAGAGTTCAGATTTCAATGTTTTGTCCCATTATGGTAAATTATGTCCGCAGGAATTTAATATAAATGTTTATCTTACTATGGCAAATTTTGTCCGGATTTTTTAATTTTACTGATTTTTAATCTGTTTTATAGTGATTTTTCAAGTTCTGTGACAGTTGTTGACATCGGTAAAAAATTTCGGTTTCTAACTTTTAGCATAAATAGTATAATTTGTTCTCCACGCTTTTATGAAGTTTGCCAATTTCTAATGCGATATTCAATGTAATTTTTAGTTAGTTTGGGGGATTTTAGGTGTTCCGTGTTGACTTTTCCTTATTCATGAACGATTTCCGATTACAATATTTTCGACTGAATATTAAACTTTTACAGCCATGACTTTTAAATATTCAGCGATTTTTATTATAGTTTTCGATACGTTTTTTAGCTATTTTTTTAAGTTCCTTGGCGATTTTCTGCCATTCGGAAACCAATTTTTATATCAAACATTTTGTTTAATGTAGTTATGTTTCGAATGCAATGATTTTGGCGTTCCATGCCTACATTTTGTAATTTATGAATGATTTCGATCATAACCCCCCCCCCTTCTCCCTGCTTTAATATTATTTTTTTAAGCATTGACTTCCAAATATTTAGCTATTTTTAATGCAATTTTCAATGTTATTTTTAGCCATTATTCAAGTTCCGTGGCGATTTTTTTACATCCGGAAATCGATTTAGATTTCAAACTTTTTGGTTAACATGGTTAATTTCTTGATTACAATATTTTATATTATAACAGTGAATTTTTACCCTAGGGATTTTTAAATGTTTTACGACTTTCATTACAATTTTCAATGCAATTTTTGGGCTTTCTCAGTCTTTTTTTAATTTTAACATTTTTCAAAGGAATTCGATTTTAAATTTCTAGACTAATAAGAGTTTGGTTTCAAATTTTTATCCTTTACGGTAATTGTTTTGCTCTCTTATTTTGATTTACAGTAATTTTTAATGCAGTATGCTTTTTTTTTTTTTTTTTTTTTTCTTTTTGAATCTACGGCGATTTTTTTCAGATATGGAAAAGGAATTCGGTTTTTAATTTCTTTGCTAATATGATAAATTTTCTCCTGTGCGATTAAAGATTTTTATTGTGATTTTTTAGCAGTTTTTTTCGTATTTCAATGCTTTTTACATTATCAAATTAATTAGATTCAAAACATTTATCCAAGTACAGTAAATTTTGAGTTCCGTGATTTTTGAAAATTTTGCCATTTTTAAAGCGAAGTTTACGTTTCTTCGCGACCCGCTTCGATTTTTTAAAGGTTGAATTTTTGGCCGAATTTATTAAATTCTGATCTCTTTTCTTCAAAGTTTATTCGAATTTTGAAACACAATTTTTGAATTTTGTTTTATATTTTTATGAGATTTTTAATGTTTTTGGCGATTTGTAAGATTTTTCCACATTAGTAAAAATAATCCAACTTCAATTTTCTAGCCCATCTCTTTTCAACGAAGTTTAGACGAAATTCGTGCAGCATTTTTTAAATTTTTTTTGAGGTTTTTACTATGATTTTTAAAGTTTTTTCGCAATTCATGCTATTTTTTGATGAACCCGGGCAACGCCGGGCAGAACAGCTAGTAAATAAATAAATTAGTAACTAAATTTCAAGTTATTAAAACCTGAACAATATAATATTCTGTTATCAGTAACAATAATAACAATAATCTGTTATCAGATTAACAATATTCTGTTATCAGATGTAAATTTTAAAGTGGATGAAAAAAGTTCGGACCAGGGTTCGAACCAGGGATGCAGTGCCTGAAGCCGCCAATGGACTTCCAACTGAGCCGTCCTGGACAAATACTGAAAGATTATATCACCCAACTAACCTTAAAAATCACATAATCTAGTCTGATACTTCGGATTAGCTCGGGTAGAGGGGGGGGAGGAGGGTCATCCGGGATGGCTCAGTTGGAAGAATCGAATCCTGGCCCGGACTTTTTTCATACACTTGGAAAATTTACATCTTATATAAGTGATTTACCGATTGAAAAACCGTGTTATAAATTAGTTTAATATTCTGTTATATATTTTTAATAATTACAATTTTCTATCTTCAATAGAAGAAAATATTGTAATTGAAATTTTTTTTCGACGGATTTACACGTTTTATTGGTCAGAGATTCCAAAAAACATGCTTTTACAAAATGTCTGTAAGTCCATGTGTGTGTCTGTGTGTCGCCATTGTACCATTAAAAAGAGCATGAAGTATGCATAGAATTAAGGAGAACTTTTTGTGTATGTTTTTGGCTGTGGCAAGCAGGTCCTTCTTCAATTTTGAAATATTCCGCCGAAAAGGGGCGCTGTAATAGTGATTTTTGTGCCATTTTCAATATTTTACTATCGAAAAGTGTATGAAGCTATGCATAGAATAGAACCAAAATTTTTGTGTTAGTGTTTTGATATGGCTAGTAGGTCCATCCTGAATTTGAAAAAAAAAATCCGCCGGAAGGAGGCGCTGTAATAACTGTTTTTGTGCCATTTTCATTATTGTACAACCAAAAAGTGTATGAAGTTCTGCATAGAATAAAAGCAGATTTTTTCTGTAAGTGTTTGGCTATAGTCAGCAGACTCTTCCTGAATTTAAAAAAAATTCCGCCGGGCGCTGTAATCGCGATGTCTGTGCCATTTTCATTATTGTATCATCAAAAAGTGTATGAAGTTATGTTTAGACACGAAGTAAATTTTTTGTGTATGATTATTTTAGAGCACGGTAAACAGGTCCGCCCTGAATTTTAAAAAAATCTGCCAGAAGGGGGCGCTGTAAAAGCGATTTCCGTGCTATTTCCATTATTGCTCCATCGAAAAGTGCATAAAGTTATGTACAGGATTCAACCAAAATTTTTGTGAACGTTTTTGCCTAGAGCTAGCAGATTTTCCTTGAATTTGAAAATATCCCTTGGTAAAATGGAATTGTGATAGCGTAGCGCTTTTTATAACATTTTCTCGATTCTTTTTCGTTCTATTGTCCATTGGTTCGTGCAGAGACGAAAATTTGCGTCCTGTTAAGCCATCTATTTGCAAACAGCTGATGATAACAGAATAAGGGAAAGCTACTTAATTTATTAAATACCATGATTCACATTAACTCGTTTTGTACTCCAATTAATTGACTGAAGCAGAAATTTAAGATGAAATTCAAAGTTGATATAGTATTGAATTAATAATTTTAAAATATTACATGCTTAATTACTTTTTGAAATATTAAAATGTACGTATGAGATAGAAGAAGGTTTTAGGATTGGCACATCCTACTAGTTTTAAAGTTTAACCTCAAATCAAAAATATGTTTCTCTTTTTAACATTTCCCAACAAAGTTGAAAAATGTTTATGACTTCCTTTTGTCTGTCCGCGCTATATCTCTTATAAATATATTCCGATTGCTCTGAAATATTTAGACGTTATTGACGTTTACCCTAAAACGTACCCTATTTCAAATGAAGTTACTAGCATGTTTAGTTTGTTTACAGGGACAATCAAAAATATTTCGTTACATTACGGCCAATATAAAAGAAAAATGTTTCAAATGAATTTTAAAGATGTTACGCTCTTTAAAATATAATAAAAGTGATATACATTTACGAAGCGCATTAAAATATGCATTCTATGGAATATGCGGTTCAAATAATAGTAATTATTCATTTACAGGGTCACACAAAAGAATTCCATTACATAATGGTTAAAGTGGGATAGTTTACGGCGTATTTTAAATATATTAAACTATTTCAAATTTAATGAAATTGATATACGTCTCTGATCTTTAATACAAGTAACGTATTAAAGCTCAGATATAATACGAAACGCATAGCATTTACAGAAACGCTCAAAGATTTTAAATGGTATATTTTATCCGAAGTATTGCATATTATTGATGATGGCAGTTAATCTATTTTTAACTATAATATGTGCTTTTAAATTATACTATATTTATACACACTGTATGGTGTGTATAAATGCTATAGTTTATATACAAGGCTATACAAAAGAGTTTGTAAAAGTTATTGATGTATGAGCTTAATATCTCTCTGAATTTTCACGATATTAGACTGGATTTTTTAATGAATTAAACCATAGAGTTGACTATTAAATTATGTAAAAAGATCATTGTTATCGTCGATTTGGATTTTTGGTTGACTTCAAATGAAATTTTCAGCCTCGGTTTGCTTTTAACACGATCTGCGCAGGATTTTAGTTGGCAGTTATACCGTAATAAAAATTTGTTACTTCAACAGCCGTGTTTTTTCACAGAAAATCGTTAAAATTTGAAACTTTTGCTAAGTCCTAATTTTACTTTTTGTTACTACTATCTCCAACATTTATTTGGAGACGTGACTTCAGGAAGACATTCACTCTGGCGAACTTGATTGCCAGGAAAAATTACATTTAATTTAGGGGTCATAAAAAAATATTTGTTAATGTTAGTTATTATAACACATTACTAAAAATTGATTAATTATGAGTCTGAGTTAGTTATAATAAATTATAACCACGCATTAAATCTTAGAAAAAAAATGTGTAAGCATGTGTTCGTAAAGTGAGGAAATGGAGATGGTCAAGAAAGGTGGTCAGGAAAATAGAATCCTGTAATTTCATCTGCTTTGACATATTGGGACAAAATCTCTTTTTATGCATTACAGGCGATATTACATTTTTTGATGAAAATTTCATAGTTTCTACGTATTTCCTATTTTTTCAATAAATCAGAATAAATTAATTAAAAAAATGTATTTGAAACATTTTTGAAAATATATTAAAGGTATTTTAGCTTGAGATGTCATTTTTTTTTTTATCTTTGTCTATCATTTCGGGACACACTGTAGTTATAATAATTATAACTGTTAATTATAACAGCATTAAATCTTAGAAAAAAAATATTTAAGCATATGTTCGTCAAGTAAGGAAATGGGGGTGATCAAGAAAGGTGCTCATTAGAATTCAACTAAAATTTTTAATAAAATGCATTTCAAAAAGCGTTTTATGCAGTCCTTAAAAAATATTGTATTTACTAAAATACTGCAGTAAAAATTTGTTTAAAATATTTTATTTGCATAGAATAAACATTTGCGTCGCTTTTGTATTATCATTAGAATATTTACTTTTAAAGTTTATCATAGTTTCCGATCACTTTAACTTTACTGAAATTAATAAATTAATAAAATTTGCATCTTTTCCATAAATTTTCCGAGTTTCGAAGTTAGAGGTCTCTTGAGCCTCGGAGCCCATGGTATTTGAAATCTTAGCTATCCCTATATTCATACCACTGCTTTTCCATGGATAATTAATATTTCAAATTTGCTGGGCAAAAATATTAAACACTGACTTTCCGTTAAAGAAGTAATTAAATCAGAGACGAAAATATACCAAGCAGTGATTTCGTCTTCTTTGACATAAGGGACAAAATCTCCCTTTAGGATCTTAAATATGATAAAATGTTTACATAGCTCTTAACATTGCTTAGTCAAAGATATAAAACCTCTGCTGAAGTCCAAGTTGAATAAAGATGGATGCTGGATAATAATATGTACTTTTGAACACAATTTTGGATTTAAAAAAATATTCCCTCATCAAGTTTCTACATATATTTCCCGTTTAATGTAACATCAATTAAAGAAATATTCTGTGTAAGAGGACGACGCATTTATTTAATTTAATTTATTTTCATTATTAATGTTATCTCAAAAAGAAATCGTGAATTCAATAAATATTTAAAAAGAAACTGAAAAGTTATTATTATTATCATCATTATTTATTATTATTATTATTTTTATTTATTAATATTATTATTATTATTATTATTATTATTATTATTATTATTATTATTATTATTATTATTATTATTATTATTATTATTATTATTATTATTATTATTATTATTTATTATTATTATTATTATTATTATTATTATTATTATTATTATTATTATTATTATTATTATTATTATTATTATTATTATTATTATTATTATTAGAGATGAGATTTTTCTAAAATACTTCATCTGCCCTATTTTATCACATTTTTTACTCTCCATTTTTTTTTCTTCCTTTCTAACTTTTTTCACCATAGTTGAAAAATGTTTACGAATTCGGTTTCTCTACTTGTTTGTATGGCTGGCTCATCTTTCCGAATTTTAGCTCGCGTGAATGTGCTATGACTGCCATGTTATTGATATATGTTATTGAGTTTAATTCTCAAATGCATAAATTATTTTTTATTATTTTTCATTATTCTATAAAAAAAAAAATTTGTGATAAGCGAGAACATATTCCAAAATAATTTTATTATCGTGATGCATGCTAGCTATTGTCTGTCCACAAATCAGATCTTCATAAATGAATGCTGAAAATTTTATTGATTTATCCTTATTTAAGGCCCGTATGAATGAGAGATTTGACATGATATGTTCTGTATTAAAATTGAAGTGCGTATCATTTATTTTTCATTTACAGGGGAGCTCAAAATAATTCCATTACATTAGGATTTATCGCGAAAATCGTTTTGAGAGTATTTTAATGATAATATACTATTTAAAACATATTAAAATTGATTTATATTAATTAAGTGCACTACAAGATCATTACTATTGAAAAGAGTGTGTGAGAATTTATCATTTATCTACAGGGACTCACAAAATAATTCAGTTACAGTATTGCCTGTAGGCCAAAATTGTTGTAATTGTGTTTTGCACTGTAGAATGCATTTTTAAAATCAATTCTTTTTTTTTTTTTTTTTTTTTTTTTTTTTTTTTTTTTTTTGCATATTACTTTGTGTATAAGTTGCATACCTCATATATTAGGTTCCACAAAAGAATTCGAATGCAATTCCATTGGAAACTACTGAAGAAAAATTTTAAACTGCAAATGCGTTTCCTAACAGAATTGTATCTTAGCATACTGTGTAGTATATATTAGAAATCAACATATAGGACAAATCAAAATATTCCGAATATTTTTCCGACTATAGATGGTAATTGCTGAAACTGGGTTTTCAAATGAGTTATACTTTACCCAAATATTTTGTTTGGCTATTATTAATATACTCAAACACAAACTATATTTCAAACAACAAAATATAACAACTCAAAAACAAGTTGAGATGCAAACAATTGAGATCTTTCAAACAAACTACATATAAAAATCAATTTTTTTCCACCATGACGGTGTAAAAATTGAAAATGTGCGATGTTTAGAAGTTTAAAAATTTTCCGTATTTAAAATTTCTTTATACTGGTCCAGGAATATTATTGTTTAATCAATGGCGTGTGTAATGTATATGACTCTCTTATTACGAAAACCATGTTTTGGTCATCATAAAAATGAAGTTTATTACTATTTTTTGATCGATTCAACGATATTCCATTTTCTTCTCTTTTCTAATCTTCCTCTGATTGTTATCAGTCATTCAGTTAAATCAAATACGTATCAAGCAGTACATCAATTAAAAAACAGCAAAAGATTTTGCTTCGTATTATTTTTCGCGGTTATAGAATTATGATAGTTAATCGTTAACATCAGTAGATTCTATCAATACTTGCTTCATCAGCATTAATCACAGAAGTCTAGAATCATATCATGCGATTAATTTTTCCTAAATTAAATGGTTTTAGCAGAGAGATTATAAGATCGTTTTATTCGGGTGCTGCCAGTGATTGTTTGAATGTGATGAAATTTCGAATAGAAATCGGCGAGAAGGAATGAGAGAATAATTAAAACCTTTAGTGCAGTACTATGTAAATTAGCTGAGCATAGAGAATTAAGTACAGGTTCAAACAACATACTGAGGGATAGATTTGCATCTGGAATTCATAGCATGTTTGGAAAAAAGTATGCATAATCTAATTTTTTTTTACGTTTTAGATGACGCTTGGAATTTATTACAGAGTATATTTATTCATTGCACAGTGAGTTTACAACTTAATGTGGATACTTATGATAAATGCCACAATTTTGTAACAATTGTCCATTTAAAATTTCGAACCATTCGTTTGGTTAGCTTTTGTACTGTTACATGTGGGCGGACGGATAGACAAACATTCCAGACGACGAATTTATATAATTACGAACGCATCTAAAAATAAAGTTGACGGATTTTGGTGTATAGTGATTTTTTTTTTAACCATTTCGAAAATGGTTGTTGCTCTCGTTCTAGAGATATCTGAGACATATCTGAATCCTTGTGATGTCGCATTTCTTTCTTTTTGATTGGTCCATGTTTAATCGATGGCGAACATAATATATGACTGTGTTATTACTTAATCCACTGTTTTTTTCTTTTGTTAACAAAAAGATACAGTAACCTACTATTTTCTCTTTACTTTCGCAGAAATGAAATACTTCAGTTGCTACTATGAGAAAAAAAGGCGTTAAAAAGTTTAAAAAAATTAATAATTCAAAAATAAATTAAATACAGCTTTCAAACAAAATTTTGAACAAACATTTAAAAGCACATTTTGTCTCCTTTACAACGATGTAAAAATTGAAAATGTGCGATGTTTAGAAGTTTAAAAATTTTCCGTGCTGAAAATTGTAAAACTGAACTTTCATTTAAAATATTTTTATGATTGGTTCAGGAATATTAATTTTTAATCAATGGCGTACGTAATATATGACTCGGTTATTATGTAAGACATGCTTTGATCATCATAAAAATGAAGTTTAATATAATCGATTCAATGATATTCCATTTTTTTTCACTTTGCTGAACGTCCTTTGGTTATTATTAGTCATTCAGTTAAATCAAATACATTTCTGGGAGTACATGAATAAAAAACAGAAAAAGATTTTGCTTCGTATTATTTTTCGCGGTTGCAGAATTAAGATAGTTAATCGTTAACATCGGTAGATTCTCTCAATACTTGCTTCATCTGCATAATCACAGAAATCTAAAATCATATCATGCGATTAACTTTTCCTAAATTAAACGGTTTTAGCAGAGAGATTAGAAGATCGTTTTATTCCTATGCGGCCAATGATTGTTTGAATGTGTTGAAATTTCGAGTAGAAATCGGCGAGAAGGAATGAGAGAATAATTAAAACCTTTAGTGCAGAACTCTGTAAATGAGCTGAGCATAGCGAATTAACTGCAGGTTCAAACGACATGTTGAAGGATAGATTTGCATCTGGAATTTCTAGTACAATTGGAAAAAAATTATATATAATCTAATTAAAAGGGAAAAAAATGTTTTAGATAATGCTTGAAACTTATTATGGTATATAATCATTCAATTCATAGTGAGTTTATAACTTGATATGGATAATTAGGATAAATGCTGTAATTTGAATTTAATTATGATGGAATTAATACCATTTATTACTAGTTACTTACAAATATATTCAAACTACAATTGGACAAAAAGTATATAGTGTTATTATTATTTTTTAACACTTTCTAACAAAGTTGAAAAGTTTTTATGCTTTCGATTTCTCTGTCCGTCTGGCTGCGCTGTAACTCTCGTAAATATACTCGGATTGTCATGAAATTTTTGGACGTTATTGACATTTACCATAGTACGAACCCTATTGCAAATGAAGTTTCTACCATGATTAGTTTATTTATAGGGACAGTCAAAATTTTCCGTTACATTAGAGCCTATGTGTAAAAATCGTTTCGAATGAATTTTAAAGATGTTGGATCCTGTCTAATATATTCAAATTTATATGCATCTATGAAGTGCACTATAACGATTATTTCGTTATACAGGGTGTATCTAAACTACTGGGCAAAACATTAAGGTGTGATAGTACACATCAAGACAAATAATATTAAATGGGATACTAAGGGTCCCAAATGTCTTCCGAAGGAGATAGGCGCCATCAAAGTTTATGGTCCAAAATTTGAAATGATTATAAAAAACAGAAAAATTGGTCGATTCGTTTGCGGTTTTCACGAAAACTATTCTTTATGTCAATATTGTCTTGAAAATAAATTATAAAGCTAAATTTCAAAAAATGCCGATAGAGGGCGCTTTAGACTTTGGAGTAACGAACAACTATTTTTTACCGTTATTTTTTGCACCTCATTAATTTTTTTAGCAATTTAGAAATAAACTTAAATTTTGAGCTCAAAATCTGTGGAAAAATAGCGCAAACTGAACTGTGTTCAATGGGAGTGGGTAGGTTCAAATTTCAAATGATTATAAAAAACAGAAAAAATGGTCCACTGATTTGCGGTTTTCACTAAAATTATTCTTTATGTCGGTATTGTCTTGAAAATAAATTATACAGATAAATTTTTAAAAAAATGTCGATAGAGGGCGCTTAAGATTTTGAAGTAACGTACAACTATTTTTTACCGTTATTTTTTTCATCTCATTAAATTTTTTTAGAAGCTTAGACATAAAATTAAATTTTGAGCTGAAAATCTGACTCGTTGAAAGTGGTTAAGTAGCGCTAACTGAACTGTGTTCAATGGGGGTGGAGAGGTTCAAATTTCAAACGGTTTTTAAAAACGGTAAAATTGGTCGAATCGTTTACGGTTTTATCTAAAACCGTTCTTTATGTCAGTATTTCCTTGAAAATAAATTTTAAAGATAAATTTCAAAAACTTCCGTTAGAGGGCGCCTTAAACTTGAAAGTAACCAACAACTATTTTTAATATTTATTTTTTTTATCTAAATGAACGTTTTAAAAGCTTAGACTTAAATTTTGAGCTCAAAATCTGAATCGTTGTGAGTAATTAAGTAGCGAAAAATTGAACTGTGTTCGTAGGGTGGGCAGGGTAACATTTCCTCTCCTGAACACAGTTCAGTTTGCGCTTCTTAACCCCTCCCAACGATTTAGAATTTGAGTTCAAAATTTAAGTCTAAGCTTTTGCAAGCATTTAATTAGATACAAAAAATAATAGTTAAAAATTATTGTTGGTTACTCTAAAGTTTAAGGCGCCCTCTAACGGAATTTTTCGAAATTTATCTTTAAAATTTATTTTCAAGGAAATACTGACATAAAGAATGGTATTTGAGAAAACCGCAAACGAATCGACCAATTTTTTCGTTTTTTATAATCATTTGAAATTTGAAAATTCCCACCCCCATTGAACACAGTTCAGTTTACGTTACTTAACCACTCCCAACGATTCAGATTTTCTGCACAAAATTTAAGTTTATGTCTAAGCTTCAAAAAAAATTTAATGAGATGCAAAAAATAACGGTAAAAAATAGTTGCACGTTACTCCAAAGTCTAAAGCGCCCTCTATCGACATTTTATGAAATTAATGTTTATAATTTATTTTCAAGACAATACTGACATAAAGAATAGTTTTAGTGAAAACCGCAAATCAATTGACCAATTATTCTGTTTTTTATAATCATTTGAAATTTGAACCTACCCACTCCCATTGAACACAGTTCAGTTTGCGCTACTTAACCACAGATTTTGAGCTCAAAATTTAAGTTTATGTCTAAACTTCTAAAAAAATTTAATGAGATGGAAAAAATAACAGTTAAAAATAGTTGTTCGTTACTCCAAAGTCTAAAGCGCCCTCTATCGGCATTTTTTGAAATTTAGCTTTATAATTTATTTTCAAGACAATATTGACATAAAGAATAGTTTTCGTGAAAACCGCAAACGAATCGACCAGTTTTTTCGTTTTTTATAATCATTTCAAAATTTGGACCCTAAACTTTGATGGCGCCTATCTCCTTCGGAAGACGTTTGGGACCCTTAGTTGCCCATTTAATATTATTTGTCTTGATGCGTACTATCACCCCTTAAAGTTTTGCCCAGTAGTTTAGATACACCCTGTATATTGGTTATTTTCTTAAATTATTCCTTTGCACCCCCCTTCCCTTTTCAATTCAAAATTAGTTTTAAATTGTCCTTCTTTTCTTTTCCATTTTCCTCGCTTATTATTTCTCTAACCGAAAATCTGCAGCTGCCCAAGATTATCTGTGAGAAATACACCCACATTTTTAATAAACCGTTCAAAACAATTTCCAGATGTCGGCTAATTCTGATCGAATCAATTCTTCATTACCTTATAAGGAGATCCTCTCTGTATCGCGGTTAAAATTTATGCTTTCGCTTCTTTTTCCTTTCTTGACAAAATCCTAAAAAGAATTTAACATCTGCGCATTAAAATCTGGTGCCCCTTCTGTGTGCTTCTTTGCGTAGACATAACAACACGTGTAACATTTATCTATGTCAACCATATCCTTTCCCCATCCCAGCTGGGCAGCCAATTTGAATTCTGATCATGCCGGCTGCATTTTAACTGTAATTTGGCAGATACTATCCATTGTGCATGGGCGAACTTGTGTATGTTGGCGATTTTCTTTCACGCCAAAAGTGGCGGTTTGTTTCTATGTACGAACCCACTTGACTCGCGGCTCTTGACTGAATAAGTTGTAAATCTCTGTTCGGAGATTTTCTCCGATTATTATAAGTGTACCCCTCCCTATTACTACATGTTTAAATAAAACGTGACTTAACAATCATTGTGGGTTTTTTTTCGCTATCTTCACATCTGGACCTGGACTACTATACTTTATTTCGTTTCTTCTAAGTGTTCTAACAAAATATCTGCTACTACAAAACGTCTCTACATGCACTAAAACAGGCATTCTGTAAAATATGCAGTGAAAAAGTAGTCATTCATTTACAGGGCCACACAAAAGAATTCCATTGCATAACAATAAAAAGGGAAATGTTTGCTACATATTTTAATTATGGTAAACGATTATGTATAATAATATTGATATACGTCGCTGAGGTTTAATATGAGTTATTTCATGCATAATACGAAGTGCATAACATTTACAAGGACATACAAATGATTTCAGATAATATGCTCTATCCGAAGTACTGTATGTTATGGATGACGGTTGATGGATGGATGAAATGCATTTTTAATTATGATATATGCGCTTTTAAGTTTCCCTTAATGTATGCATATTATATTCAATATGGTGTGTATAAAAGCTACATAATTTAGATACACAGTGCTACTCAAAAGAGCTCGTTAAGGTAATTATTTTTGGTTATTATTACCAATGATTATTCAGTTTAATCAAATACACTTCTGGAAATACATTAATTAAAAAACAGCAAAAGATTTTGCTTCGTATTTTTTCACGGATATAAAATTAAGATAGTTAATCGTTAACATCAGTAGATTCCATCAATACTTGCTTCATCAGCATAATCACAGAAATCTAGAATCATATCATGCGATTGACGTTTCCTAAATTAAATGGTTTTAGCAGAGAGATTAGAAGATCATTTTATTCCTGTGCTGCCAGTGATTGTTTGAATGTGTTGAAATTTCGAGTAGAAATCGGCGAGAAGGAATAAGAGAATTAAAACCTTTAGTGCAGAACTCTGTAAATTAGCTGAGCATATCGAATTAAGTGCAGGTTCAAACGATATACTGACGGATAGATTTGCATCTGGAACTCGTAGTAGAATTGAAAAAAATTATGTATAATGCAATTAATATACAGGGGGGTTATTAATTAACGTCAGGTGTTTAGAGCCCTCTAGCGAGTAAAGTATTGGACGAAATATAACCAAATTTGATCAGCATACATAGTAGACCATGGGATTTTGAATTCTTAAAAAAAAAAAAAAAAATAAATAAAAAGTTTTAAAAATCGCCACTAGGGGCAATTTTATCGTTGTTTACCGACTAAAATGCATTAATTTGCATAAAATCAGCTGTGTATAGCAATCATGAGTATAAAAGGAAAGGTTGGGAGAGTTCTCATCCTTATCAACTCTCACCATGCTTTACTAGTCAAGCTGTGTTATCAGCAGAACGAGAATTACAATGATGCTCGTCCTGAATTTCACCGATTACAGAATTTGCCAAAAGAACCGATGAGCATAACAAATTTACAAAGGATGATTCATCGATTTGAAACTATGCGGCAACAAAGCCTAGGACGCAAAGTGATTAGTCAGTAACAAGTTGACGAAGTTGTAACTGCTATTGTTGAACAAGAGATGAAAAATATGCAGGTACCATCAGCGCTCGGGCAGTATTCTAGCAGTATAAAATTTATCTGTACTGTATTTTTTGTCATTTAATCATTCAACATTTACACTAATACACTTTTGGTGCGCCAAAATTGCTGATTTTATGCAAATTAAATGCATTTTAGTCGTATTTTAGCTAAAATTGCCCGTAGTGGCGATTTTTTAAACTTTTTATTTTCTTTATTTTTTTTTTTTAAGAATTCAAAATCCCATGGTCTACTATGTATGCTGATCAAATTTGGTTATGTTTCGTCGAGTACTTTACTCGCTAGAGGGCTCTAAACACCTGACGTTAATTAATAACCACCATGTATATATACCGGGTGTCCTGAAAAGGACTGGACGATTTTAAAAATCAATAACTTGCAAACTTTTACAGATATTTAAAAAATTCTTGCACGAGAGTCATCTAAAAGGTCAACAGTTTTTTTTTTCCTGCGATTCTGGATTTTAGTTCGAATTACAAACAATAGATGCTGTTGAGAGCGCTAGGTGCTGTATTGAGACGGATATTGACGTCACTTGGCACTGAAGCAAAATAAGGAGTTAAGGCTGTGGAGTGGATCTTATTCGAAAATGACCTTTTGCTTATACCGTCCGATTTTGAATGCAATCCATATAATTTTGATTTTGCGGGCGTCAGCGCAATAATAGAGAAAAATATTGTTTTCATGGGTACGACTCCTTTGAAATCAAAATGCGTGCAAGAACAACGCTCGAATTACCGACTTTTATTTTTTTTACATTCCAAGAATGTAAGTACTTTTGAGAACAAGGTATCTTATTTATCTATTTATTTATCTGGATATCTTTTAAACCTTTTTTATGTCACCTAGTCATGTCCTGTATTGTATATTAAGTATGTGAAATTAACAGTTCATTTACAGGTGCACCTAAAAGATTGCATCACATCATAGTCTATGGGGGAAAATCCGCTTGCAGTGTATATTAATGAAATGCACTATTTCAAATGTATTGAAACTGATATAAATCACTGAATTTCAGTATAAGATGATTATGAAAGAATAGAATATTTAGTATTTATAAGCATTTAACGCTCATTTACAGGGGCACACAAAACGAAATCGGTTACTGTACTGTCTTTAAGTAATAATTGCTGGAAATGCGTTTTCAATTTCGGCATGCGCTTTTAAATTTAACTGATTTTAGATACGTTACTGATTATATAAATGCGTATCACCTATGCTC
Organism: Maratus speculifer; assembly: GCA_964019185.1. Classification (NCBI taxonomy): domain Eukaryota; kingdom Metazoa; phylum Arthropoda; class Arachnida; order Araneae; family Salticidae; genus Maratus; species Maratus speculifer. Next base: position 450,288,950 of record OZ025289.1, read on the forward strand.
GTCTCTGGTCCGTCCGCCCGTCTGTCTGTCCGCATATAACAGTGCAAAAATTACTCTGTCGAATCGTTTGAAATTTTAAATATATATTTGTTGAAGAATTTTGTCTAGTTATTTCAAATTTTATGAAAATCGGATGTGTATTTCCAATACAGGGACAGCCAAAAGTATTCCGTTACATTATGGCCGACGTGAGGAAAAGTTTCAAGTGCTTTTTGATGATATTACACCTGTCACCTTAACATAATGAAATTTATACGCATTTATGAATTAAATTAAAATACAAATGATGTAGAATACGCTGCACAAAGGATAGTTATTATTCATTTACAGGGCCACACAAAATAATTATGTAACATTACGGTATAGAAGGGAACATAATTTGCGGCATATTTTAATTTTGTTACATATATAATAAAATTGTTATAAGTTGTTTAGATTTACTACGAGTTACTTACTATGTAATAGAAAATACGAAATATTTACAGGGACACACAAAAGATTTCGGAAACTATGCTGCATCAAAAATGCTGTACGCTAACGATAATTGCTTGAAGTTTTTAGTTTTGATATGATTTTTTTTAAGTTTCACTAAATTTTTGCATGTTACGCTGTGTATATAATTGGTGCAAATCACACACAGGGCTACACAAAAGAATTCGCACTCCTTACTAAGTGTGTAAGTAAATATATTAAAGGTGGTTCGTAAATGAGTTATGCATTTTTTACGTTGAACAGCTTTAAATATATTACGATATGTTTAAAGAATTGAAATGAAATGATATACATAGGCACTCAAAAATTGGATTAATAGCCGGCTCTGGATGGTAATCTCTGGAAGTGTGATTTCATTAGTTTAAAACATGTTTCGGTTTTAAATCGATTTTAGCTAAATAATGGAGTGCATTTAAAGATAGTAGGTAAACTACAGGGCTATACAAAATAGTTCAAATATGCTTCCGTCTATTTAAATAAATTGCTAAATATCAAATTTCAACTTAACATGTGTTTTTAACGCTTTCTAATATGTTGAAAGTGTTTATTATTTCTATTTAGTTAGCCGTCTGCCTGTCTGTCTTTCCAAACTCTAATTTGCGTTGAAATAATTGAATTGGTCTGTAAGTGATATATGTTAATGAGATTTATTATGCCGTGTTGGGTATTGTAAACAAACTATGCATAATTCATGATTCATTTACACAGACACTCAAAACTATTCCATTACATTATGTTCTGTGAGGATAATTATATATGTAGCACCTATATTCGTAATCTGGAATGCTTTTTTATCTGTCCGCACATAATAGCGCAAAAACTACCGAACAGAATGCTTTGAATTATAATATATATAGTCGTTGCAGAATTTTCGTTACTAAATAAAAGTTTCATGAAAAGCGAATCAAAGCTTAAAAAGATATTAATAAATGTTTTCTTCATTCCATTAAAACCTATCATGCGTGACTAATTCAATGATTTCCAATGATAGGTGATGATTCTAGGTTCTCATGATGATTATGGCTCATTTAAGATGGAATTAGTATTATTTCCCTATTACCATGAATTTAATATACATAATCGTAATAAATTTTGTATTTAGGTATTTTTTCAAAAGAGTGCAACAGTTATTGCACCAAGTTTTCAATGTTTATGCTATAAATATTCTTTGTTCTAAAGAATAAACCATTTCCGCAAATTTTTTACAACATTCATAAAACTCTACTAAAGAACTTCTTTAAAAGAACTAGCATTTCTTAGAATATAAAAAATTTTTTAAAATAGCAAAATTGATTAATTTTTAACAAAACAAAACAAAAACAAAAAAACTACTAAATCGTTTCACTTTGTTTTAAAATATGATGCACAAAATATTCTTCAAATTAGATGATAAAAAGTAATTTAATCCGAGAAAATACAGCTTTATTAAGTATAAAATCGTGTATGCTGCTCGTTAAATTCATGCCCATTTTTAATCGCTGCTATTATATAAACGGATTTATTATTTCCATGACAACAACACATTTCAATGAAATCATACCGACTGAGTCCAAAATCGGGCTTCATGTCGAGTACCCAGATTAAATGTGTGTTGTTCAATAAAAACAAATAAACAAAAGTTCAAAATCGGGCCCCAAGAGCAAGATTGCATTGTCAAAGGAGACCCACTCCACAGCCTTAACCTCCTTATTTGGCTTCAGTGCCAAGTGACGTCAATATCCATCTCATCGCAGCACCTAGCGCTCTTAGCGCCATCTATTGTTTGTAATTCGAACTAAAATCCAGAATCGCAGGAAAAAAACTTTTGACATTTTAGATGACTCTCGTGCAAGAATTTTTTTAATATCTGTAAAAGTTTTGCAAGTTATTGATTTCAAAAATCGTTCAGTCCTTTTCAGGACACCCGTTATATTTATATATGTTTTAGATAAAGCTTGGAACTTATTACAATGCATAATTATCCATTGCATAGTGACTTTACAACTTAATGTAGGTAGTTATGATAAATGCTGTAATTTGAGATTATTTGTGTCGGAATTAATACCATATGTTATTTGTTGCGCACTCATGTACTCAAACTGCAATTGGACAAAAAGTATGCAGTGTTATTGTTATTTTTATGCGATAATGCTTGAATTCATGATAAAATCGGATAATTCTTAAAAAAAAAAAAAAAAAAAAAAAAAAAAACAATTATCTAAAATAAGGAAGGAGGTAAATTGTCCGTTTTCCCTTCATACTTAGCCAAAAAACATCAAAATTAATCAATGAAGTGCCTCATTAGATTGAACATATCCAAAAATTGAAGCTAATCGGGTAATTCTGTATAAAAAAATCCATTTGCCTAAATTGGGGGGGGGGGCGTTCTTCCCTTTATACTTAACCAATAAACCCCCAGAATTATTAAAGAAGCAACTTACCAGAATAAACCTATATATAAAATTTGAGACAAATCAGTACATTCTGCGTGAAAAAAACATTTACCTAAATTATGGGGGGGGGGGGGGGTTAACTCGTATCCCCTCCCTTTATGCTTAAATAATGAACATTCACAACTAATCATGGATGCGCCTCATCAAAATGCTCCTACACCTAAAATTCGAATGAAATCTGCTAATTAAGCATGAAAACACATTTATTTAAATTAAGGGGGGGGGGGGGGGGCTCCGACTTAGGTGAGACCCGTTCTTCCTCCCCTTTATTCTTTTCCAATGAACTCTCAAAAACTAATAAAAAAGCGCCTCATTAGAATAAACTTTTATTCAAAATTTGATGCAAATCGGGTATTTGTATTAAGAATTATTGTGTTACATACGTACGTATGTACATATGTACATACATACAGACCTGCAGGCACATTAGCTCTCAAGCTTTGATAGCCTGATGAGATTAAAAAAAAAAAAAAAAAAAAACCACCAAATTACATTGGCCTTAGGACAAACTAGATCAGCCAAGTTTAAACTAGAAAGTTGGCGTCAAGGCGGTCTTTGGATTCAATAAAATCAGCCAAATTGAATTGGCTTAGTATAAACTAGATTGACCTGGGATAAACTAGTTTGGCCTAGGAAAATCTAGTTTGTCCTATGGGCCTTAGGATAGACTAGTTTGGCCTAGGAAAAACTAGTTTACCCTATGGGCTTTAGGATAAACCGGTTTGGCCTAGAAAAACTAGTTTATCTGATGGCCATTAGGATAAACTAGTTTGGCTTAAATCGGGTTTGGCCAGTAACATATATATTAATATACAATAAGTTCATATTCTCATCTTCTAATTTTCAGTAAATTCAAATTTTAAAACTGTTTTACTGTCTTAAAGAAAGAACCAGCGATATTTTGAAAAACTTTTCCATTTTAAAGGACGGATTTGAAACATTTTTGCTGTTATCCGGAAAGTATCTACCTTAAAACATTTTATCAACTTATTGGAGAAAAGAAGTAAATTCTATGGAGGATAAAAATCTTTAAAATGGATCAACTGCATTCAAAATTGCCACCTGTTTTCAGAAATAACTCAAAATCTCAGTCTGAATATCCGAATAAATGTTAAGGTAACCAAGGATACATTTGCAGCATATTTTCTCAAAAATTTTAACATTAAGAATCTTTTAAAATTTAATGTATGTAAATTTTAGAATTTTTAGTAAGATATGAATATCTGTTATACTAAGCCATATATAATTATATGTTAGAATTTGTATTACTTCTCAGAAAGTTTTATTGGGCACATATTTTTACAAAATTTACTGGAACTTCGCTAAAGTAAAACTTTGTTCTTCATATATATATATCACTAAATATAAACTCTCTGCTTTTACATAACATTTGTAAACAGGACCAGATTATTACATTTGCATTAAATTTACAGAAACCCATTAAGACTGTTTTGAAATCTCTCTTGTAATTCAAAATCTAACTGATGATTCCATTTTTAGCACTTTCCAATAAAGTTGAAAAGTGATTATACATTCGGTTTTTCTGTCCGTCTGTCCGCGTTCTAACTCCTATAAATACACTCGGATTGCCCTGAAATTTTTGGACGTTATTAACATTTACCCTAGCATAAGTCCTATTGAAAATGAAGTTTTTACCATGATTAGTGTATTTACAGGGAGAGTCAAAAGTTTCCCATTACATTACGGCCTATGGCGAAAAATCGTTTCAAAGGAATTTTAAAGATGTTACGCTCTGTCAAATATATTGAAATTTATATGCATCTATGAAGTGTATTAAAATATGCATTCTATAAAGTATGCGGTGAAGATATATCTATTATTTACAGGGCCACAAAAAAGAATTCCATTACATAATGGTAAAGAGGGAGGGGAATGGTTTGCGACATTTTTTCAATATATTTATCCGATGATGGCTGATGGATAGATGAAATGCATTTAAATTATAATATGCGCGTTTAAATTTCATTAAATCTAGGCACATTATATGATGTGTATAAATGCTATAGTTGATATACAGGGCTACCCAAAAGAGTTCGCCTATGTTACTGAATAGGAGCGTAAATTACTAAAAGGTGGTTCTTAAGTAAGTTATGCATTTTTACGCTGAATTGCATTCTATTTATTAAGAAGTGTTTGCAGAATATAGATAAAATGATATACAGGACCACGCAAACAATTGGGTACATGGACGATATGAATGATAATTTATGATAATGTGATTTCAGTTGCTTTAAGGGTGTTTTAGTTTAATATAAATTTTAGCTTAATGCTGACGTACATTGAAATTACAAGGTAAACTACAGGGCTGAACTAAAGGATTCAGGTATGTTTCCATCTTTGTATTAATTGCTGAAAAAGAAATTTCAAGCTACCATCCATTTTCTTACTAAACTAAATTTTCCCATTATATAGTATGTATATCAATTGACAGATCAAATACAAGGCTGTTCAAAAGTATTGGAATACATATTTGGCTATATTTGGCTATATTTGGCTACGTGTCCTTATTTCCCTAAATAACGAAGTTTAGTTTAGGATTTCATGAAGTGTTTGGAAAGTGCTTCATAATCAATGCTTAACGCATGATTTTTCTTACTTTTTTTTTTAAACTTTTATAATAAGATTATTATTATGATGGTAATCAAATTAGAAATTGTAATATTTTTTTTTCATACTTTCTGAGATACATACTTTTAAATGAACAAACATATTTACGAATTTAATGTTTGAGGACAGTAGGGATTATAGAAACTCCTATTAATCGAGCGTCGAATATCAGCCGAAACTTCTGGGATTTCTTCTTATCGAGAAGTATTTCATTCATGCGAACACATCCGCTGGCTAATGTTAATCCAAAGGGGTTTTTTGTAAATGTCTCTTTTGTATTTCAATATTTTTAAATTACACATACATATATATATATATATATGTATATATTATAAATATACATATACACTGGATGGCCATTAGTGACCGGATACTTTCGATTTTAGACGAATATTTAAAAATATATTTGTCAATTTTTTAACTTCAGAAATATGAAGAACACATTTCATTTCATATTTATCACTGAGGATTTGATGAGAAGGACAATTAGGGGATCAACAAAAAATCAAAGTATTAATTTTTGAGATCACCCTGTAAAATAAAATGCGCAAAGTTAAATAATAATAACAACAATAATAAAAATTAGCGGAAATTTGATACTATAAAATTGATGTGATAGTTGTGTTTTTAACTTTTGGTGGTTGATTTTATGTATTTTTTACAGCTAAATCCAAAAATGACTTTCGTTTTTAACCATCGCATCAAAATTTTTCGCAAATTATAAATTTCAAAGTTAAAAAGTTCGACGTTAAAACTGAACCTCTTCCCCCACTTCATCGGGCCCCTGTAAAAATCCCAGTATAAGCCAAAAAAATAATAAATTATTGAATTAAACAAAATTAAAATAAATAAAACTAGTTGGATGAGCCAATCCCAAAACTTTCTTCTATCTCATACGTACATTTTAATATTTCAAAATTTAGTTACACATGTTAATTCGTTAATATTATTAATTCAATACTATACCAACTATGATTTTCATCTTAAATTTCTGCTTCAGTCAATTAATCGGAGTAAAAACGAGTTTCCGTATCTGCACGAGCCGATGAACAGTAGAACGATATTCAGATATTTTTTTTAATTCAGGAAGGATTTACTCCATAAAACCTATGCGATACCAAAAACAAAGCCCCAAAAACATACACAAACAATTAAGTTCAGTTCCACGCATATCATCAAACACTTTTTGGAATCGTTGACCCCTAAAACGTGTAAATCCGTCGGAAACCGGAAGTCGAAAAAAATTTCGATTACAATACTTTCTTCTATTGAAGATAGAAGAAAGTAAAAAGCTTTACATCGGTTTCATAGTACCAGATTTTCGATACATTTTCGATTCGTGATATTTACGTTTTGCGAAAATTTCTAATGTGATAACTAGAAATAAAGGTCATTTCTAGATTTAGTGCTGAAAAGTAGATAATAATCAATTTTCAAAAGTTAAAAAACACAGATAGCTCCTTTATTTTATAATATCCGTTTTTTGTTATTTTTTAACTTTAACAGTTCATTTGTGAAAAATTCTGACATAATGGTTAAAAATTAAGGCAATTTTCGGATTTAGAGATTGAAAAAATGTTATAGTTAAAAAACAAAACCATCTAAGTCTTATGTTATGCAATATAAAACTTTTTCTTAAACTTCTTGGCGGTAATTTGTCCAAATTTTTTTGTTTATCCTTTAAAATATGCATAAATGCATAGTAACCAGCGAAAATCATAACAATATTAAATTATCAAGGGATTTACATCATAATGTAAAATTCAATCTCGATCTGTTATTTAAAAGTGAGTTAAAGTTTGAGTACAAATTTTGAGCTGCAAAAATAGACATACGATCGTTGAAGTTAAATAAAGAATACTGCCCAGTTAAACTGATGGCATTGAGCTCACAGGCTACAAATACTAATTGTACATTAAAGCCTTATATTTTCAAGGGTTAATTCCGTTCGAAAAAAAAATTAAGAAGGGGAAACAGCTCTCCCCTTTCCTCTTTTTTTATACTTAATCATTGAACCTCCTATACTATCAAAGACATGCTTTATCATATAAAAAATCTATATCCAAAATTCAGAGCAAATTAGATAATTCTTAATAAAAACCCATTTAGCATTTATATAATTTAAAAGGAGTTATCCCCTTCTTTTATACTTAACCATTAAACTTCCAAAACGATTCAGAGATTTGAACGAAATCTGAAAATTCTGCTTGAAAAACCTATTTATATAAATTAAGAGGGGGGGGGGGAGGCATTAGAACCCCTGTTGCCCCTATTTATACTTATTCAATGAACACCTAATAGCAGTCACGGAATCGCCTCATCAGAATGATCCTAATCTAAATTTTGAACGAAAACTTAATTCTGCATGAAAATCCCATTTATATCAACTAACGGGGGGGGGGGGCATTAGAACCCCTGTTCCCCCTATTTATACTTATTCAATGAACACCTAATAACAGCCACGGAATCGCCTCATCAGAATGATCCTAATCTAAATTTTGAACGAAAACTTAATTCTGCATGAAAATCCCATTTATATCAACTAACGGGGGGGGGGATTAGAACCCCTGTTCCCCCTATTTATACTTATTCAATGAACACCTAATAACAGTCACGGAATCGCCTCATCAGAATGATCCTAATCTAAATTTTGAAAACTTAATTCTGCATGAAAATCCCATTTATATCAACTAACGGGGGGCATGAGCCCCCCGTTCCCCCTCTTATACATATCGAATGAACTCCAAAAACTAATCAGGGAAGCGCCTTATCAGGATATACCTATATACAAAATTTCAAGTGCATCCGATATTTTTATCATGAGTTATCGCGTTACGCACATACGCACATACGCACATACATACAGAACGGACGGGCACATAAGCTCTCAGGCTATGATAGCCTGTGAGCTAATAAAAACTAACAAGTTGAAGTTAAATAAAAATAACATAATTTTTGCTTAAAGAATATTATTATTTTTAAATCGTACAGCCAAACTATTTAGTATAATTAAAAATTGAAGACATATTATGAAAGAAGGACTTTTACACCTTAAATGTCGTAATCAATTTGTAAAAACACCGGTGTTAACCCTGAAAAAAAAAAAAAACAAAAAAAAAAGGCCATTACTTGTTTTTTTTTTTTTTTTTTTTTTTTTGTGTGTGTGTGTGTGTGTGTGTGTGTGTGTGTGTGTGTCTTGCATATCGCATCGTTTCCAGAAGATGCAATTTTGGACATACCAGTTAACAAAAAAAAAAAAAAAAAAAAAAAAAAAAAAAAAAAAAGATATGCAAGGGCCTTTTGCTTTTCAAAGGTGGAATCAGTTTCCATTCCAAATATACGAATTTTAATCATCATAAAAAAAGAGAATACTTTACTACGTTTTACGGTAACTTTTTTTTTTTTTTTTTTTTTACGCTAAAAGCGCCAAAAAATTCGTATTTTGAGCATCTCTGAAGAGGCTAATTTAATCAAGGTAAAAGACCCGAATAATGAAAAAAATTATAAAAACATCTTGGTTGCATTTCAATTTTTTAAATGATTTTTTTTTCTTTGGATAGCTGAATTCGATCTGTACATATGCCGTTTTTTACCGTTTCGTTTTTAATTGTAGTTTTTTTTTTTTTTTTTTTTTTTTTTTTTTTTTTTTATGAGAATGCTTTAACTTTCGAAACCGGTTATCAAAATGAACGTGTCCTCATTAAAAATATCTGTAAACAAAATCTAAAAAGAATAAAACAGCCTTTGCACAGATCAATCTCGACTATCCACTGCAAATAAATGAATAAATAAACATATAAAATAAAATAAAAGTAAATAATTAAACAAATACATAAAAATAAAAATAAAATCATTTAAAATATTAAAACATGATTTATACATTAAATACAAAAAAAAAGTTTTTTTAAATTTTCAATTATAAACTGGTTTTTCATAAATAGAAAAAAATTGTGCTATAATCGGAATGAAAATCAAAGCAGCGATTTAAAAGTTTTTATTTCATTTTTTTATTTTTTGTTCGCATTTTAGCAGTTGTTTTCGTCATAATTGCATTCTAAAATTAAAAAAATTAAAAACAAAAAATGTTAGAAAATAGCTTTTACAATAAATTACTCAGTAAAGAATTACTTGAACAAAAATTTTACTTTTATTTTTTAATTTCTTCTATCCATTAGAGAATACTTCATTACAAAAAAAAAAAAAAAAAAAAAAAAAATGAAATGAAATGAAATGGATTCAATAACTAAACAAAAATAATAAATTATATAAATTATTTAATAATTAATAGAGAATTATCATCTAGAAATATAGAAATGTCACCAATAACCTTTAATAAAGACAAAAACTAGTCGTTGGGGGCCACCGTAATACTTACCCATCATGGATAGGCATATGAAAATAAAACATGTAAAAACTATTTATACAATGCATTGCAATTCCAAAACAAAATTTAAATATTGTTAATATGCATAGTAATGCTCTGTTAATGAATTGCTGATGTACCAATTTCGACAAATTATATAAAACGCCAAACTACTCAAGTAATACCGAATTGCATAAAAGAAACATCCTTATAACTCCAAAAATAATTATAATATAAACTAACAGTTTACTGCGTTGGATTAAACGTCTCATTTTCAATTAAAATATACCTCTGAATTGAAATTTGAATGAAATACAGGGTCATGAAAAATTGAAGAATGTGGAAAACAGGATTACAAATATCTCGGCAACTAATAATCCGATCGACTTCGTTCTATATGCAAAATGCGTGTTATTTTATTGCCTTTTACGTCCATTCCTTAGAACAAAAACATTCGAATTTTTTTATATACCTTTTATCAGAACGAATTTTTTGAGAGTCCGAAAAAAATAGTTCCGGATAATTGAGGTTGCTGATATTAAATAGGCTTCGTCCATTCTTACATACTAATTACATACAAAATTTCAAGTCTCTATCTCAATTTGTTCGGGAGATAGAGCGTTTACAGACAGACAGACGGACGGCAAATTTTTTTTTCTAAAAATATGTTTTTCGGAATCTCCACTATCTAAAACGTGTAAATCCGTCAAAAAAATTTTCGATTTTCAAAACGATTGCAAGACTTACCCTATACTACGTATGATGGGTAAGTAATAACATTTCAGTATCTGTAATGTAAAACATATATAGGAAATCTATAATAATAAAGAGACAAGTTTGTGAGTGTGTCAGCGCTGTTCTGAAGAGATTCCTGCACGCAGAGTTACAAAATATGGAGGGAAGGTACCTCTGTAAATAAAGTTTTGCACCTTGAAGCCCGATTTTCGATTTTTTGATTAGAATTTTTTATTTAAATTTTTAGGCGATTTTTAGCGTTTTTTTAAGATTCGAGAAGATTTTTCCACATTACTGAAACGAATACACTTTTATTCTTTAACCGAGCATAGTAAATTTAGTGTTCTTATTGATAAAACTTATTGGGAATTCGTGCAGCGATTTTTGGATTTTTAACGAATTTTTTAATGCCATTTGTAAAGATTTTACCGCTTTTTGCAATTATTTTTTAACATTGATAAAAAGAAAATTATTTCAAACTTTTAGCTTAATTTACTAATTTTTGTTTGCTACTATTTTTGAATTTTATCGCTTTTTAATGCGATTTCAATGCGATTTTCGAAGTAATTTTGAGATTTTGTGCCTTTAGAATAAATTTTTCTTTCATTTTGTCGATATTATAGATTAGTCTATGCATCATAGTTATCACGGATCCGAGCAACGCCGGGCGGGTCAGCTAGCATACAATAAAAAATATAGAAAATTTCTTAACATTCGCGAGGGTTAGGTACCCAAAAACATGCGCGAATATCAAAATTGTGAATGGTGAGACTATCTTCCCGTACATGGAAGGAGTTTAGGTTCTAATTTTAAAGGTTTGGTTTATTTTGTGTCGGCCGATTATCTACTCTAGGGATATAGGCCCAGGGGGAGGAGTGCCCTTCGTGGGGGTCTTTCTAAAGGAACCTAACCCGTATTCACCCAAGGCTTGAAGGAAACCACGAAAACTTCGAGAGGTTAGGTCGACGGCCGCGATTGGGCTCGAACCCAGCACTTGCCGTCTAATTTTAAAGGGAAAAAATAATTATAATTCAAAAATCACTATTATTAGAAGTGGTAAACGTCTATCTGTCTGTGCGCAAAAACCCCTTGAAGCCGCAAAAACTTTTTTCCTATTTGACGCAGATAACACAAAATGTATATGTCATAAATAAATTTCAATGATTATAAACATATCGTACAAAATTTATTTGCTAGTGTATGGTGGAAAAAAATTAGTGATGTGCGATTGTTTGACATAACAGATCGTATATTTCTGAATTACCATGTAAGGGAAAGTTGCGGCCTCGATTTCTATTTCAATTTTAAGACTTCTCATCATTAAAAATTCGCATTATATTGCTTTTTCAATAAGTTCTTGTTGATATTTTAAAATTTACTTGACACTTTTTGCAAAAAAATGTTTCACCTCTAAAAAAAATTAAAATTTTAGAAAATTTAGAAAATTGAAAATAAAATCTGAATAAACACTAAAGGAAATTACTGGTGTATATTTTCTCTCAACAGAAACGTTTAAGCTCTCGTAACTTAGACCATACAGTAATACAGTAGTATATACAGTACCGGGTGCATCATAAATTCGTACAAACTTTAAAAATCCATAATAAGAGAAGTAATGCTTGAAAAATTTTCGATTTGCGCGAGTATGATCAGACGTATTTTATATATTTTCCCCATGTATAATAAAAATGATTCCAAAAACGAGCGATAGAGGGCGCTCACACGTAATATCTGGACGCTTTATGCAAATCAAGCAAACACAAATAGATAATGAAACAAATCACAATAACATGTCGTTATGCATTTATTATAAAGTAGTAAAAGATGTTCAACATGCGAAACTTTGGTGATGCAATATTTGTGGATTTACCATTCTTGTAGAAAAGTTTAACCACCAGCGCTAGATCTGCTAACGATAGCATACTGCCGATATCGAATGACGAATCCATCTCCGGCTAGGTGTATTATTGCTAGCCTGATTTTCATAAACTCCTCAGTATGACGTGTGAGCGCCGTCTATCGGTTACTTTTGGAATTATTTTTTATTGTTTATGGGAAAAAAATCTAAAATCCATCTGATAATATTCGCACAAACCGATTTTTTTTTTTTTTTTTTTTTTTTTGAGAATTACTTTTTTTATTATGGATTTTTAAAGTTTGCACGAATTTATGACTCACCCGGTATATAATAGTCCAGCGTCACGTAGTTCACAGAATTGGTAAAACAAAGTGAGTTTACTTTGTAAAAAAAATATTCTTTATAAAACAAAATTCATGAATAACCATGTTCAGTCTTTGCAAATGCTGAAATGTTACGGACTTTTTATTTCGCGAATGATCAAAACTCAAGAATGTTAAACCCGCGAATGTTAAAAAATTACTATATACATAAAAAAAAAAAAAAAAAAAAAAAAAAAAAAAAAACATAAAATACAAAACTTTTAAGGTAAATGAAAAATAAAGAAAAAATAATGTAAAATTGGAATGAAAATATGAAATTGAATTAACTTTAAGCAATAAACAGAAGAAAAAAAAATTAATAACTTACGCTCGAGTATTATCCTGTTTCCTCTTACGGAGAAAATTCATCTGTACAAATATAAGTATTTTTTATGAAGTAAAAATGATGATTCTGTATAGTAATTCTTTTTTCATTATTTTAATTAAAAACATATTGTCTTGCAATTATTAAAAATAAAATAAAATATTTTTTCTTTTTAAATTATGCTGTGAAACGATGACAAATATATAAGTTACCGACCGTTATATTTAAAAAATATATATATTAACAGGAAAGGAAACGAATATTAAATTTAAACAAAGAAACAATAACATAAAATATGAATGAAAATTTTTAATGTAATTAACTTTTTACAAAAAGCAGAAGAAACACTGGTAACTTATGTTGGAGTTGTTATGAAAACTAAAACAAAAATAAGCGATTATCAAAAATAAAACAAAAGATTTTATTTTTAATTTCTAATATGAAGGTTACATTCAGAATTAAAATGTGAGTAACCGTTTAAATGTTTTTAATTTCAAAACTGATTTTTCTTCAGTAATTTTCTATTTGCTTTTATGGTAATTGGATTGTAAAGTTTTAAAAATAGTAAACTTCCTTAAAGATAGCAGGTTTTAGAATGAATTAATTACTCTTTAAGAAATTCTTTCAACAAAAATTCTTTTTTCTTTTATTTTGTCCCTTGAGATTTTTTTTCTTTTGAACGCGCAAAGCGAAAAAAAAAAAAAAAAAATCAACAAAAGCGAAGCAAAAATTTTAATAAACTATTTAATTATAAAAGAGCTATTGAAGCAAATTGACCTAGATAATCTTGAAACAACACAATAATTTTCTCTGAAGAGTTGCAAATGATTGATATTTAGAGGGAGATTTTTAGTTAAAAAAAATGATTAGTTTAACAAAAAGGGAGCAAGATATATAATTAAATATATATCTATTCTTTAAGGACAAATATATTTGTGCGTAATGTATACATCATTTTGAGAATGGCAACACTTTGTAATTTGAAATAAAATTTCGGTTTTGCATTTTTCGCTACTGGAAATTTTTAAACTTCTAAACATTTTCAATTTTTACACTGTCGCGTCGTATAGAGAAAAAAATGTACTTTTAAATTCAATTGGTTTGAAAGCTGTTTCTTCATTTATTTTTAGATATATATTTTTTATAGTTTATAACACGAATTTTTTAGTTGTGGCAATTAAAATACTCACTTTCTAATAATAATAATAATAATAATAATAATAATAAACATATCATGTTAAGAATATCATCTGTTAAATAAGCAGGCGAATTTCGGTTTTATTTCGTTTTTACTTATCAAAATTTTTAAACTTCTAAACATCGCATATTTTCAATTTTTACTCGCTGTATAGGGAAAAAATATATCTGTACAAATATAAGGAACTTTAATCAAGTAAAAACAATGATCATGTACTATAATTAATAATTTTTTTTTTATCATTTTCTAATTAAAAACATGTTGTTGTACTATGATTTCTCTAATATTTTTCGTCTGGTTTTAGGAAATGGTTAAAATCATTAAATTTCTGTTTCACGAGTGTAAGCACTCTCCGAAATTGTAGGACGTGTTAGTTGCTTTATGATTTTTATTTTCAAGGGAAGCGTAAGATCTTAACAGTTAAGTTTTTCATGGAAATGCGGCAGCTTGAAAATGAGTCAAGTCCACCAGATTCATAGTGATCTCTTTTTTGCTTCGTTCTATGATAGTTCAAGAGTCGGCTAATATTCGGTACTTGCCCCCACCCCCCAAATCTTCATTAACTTAAAAAGGTAAATACTATAATTATTTCATGTAACCAAGATTCATTCAATAGTTATTTATCTTAATCCTTAGAATTTTATTTATTATTATTATTATTATTATTATTATTATTATTTTTACGTATACTAGGGGGCCCCGCCCCCCTGCTCGCTATGCTCGCCAACCCCCCGCGTAATCGCTTCGCGATTCCAAATTATTGGCTACCCCTGCTTGCTGCGCTCGCCAATACCAAATGGTATGAATAAGCAGTTGCAGACCTTTCAAATGATGTGTCACACGACTGGTGTTGTAAAGAAATTAAAAATGTGCCCACCTGTGGGGCAGAGTGGGAGGCGACACAAAAGACATCCATAATATGAATAAGCAGCTGCAGACCTCTCAAATGATATGTCACACGACTGGTGTTGTAAAGAAATTAAAAATGTGCCCCCCTGGGGGGCAGAGTGGGGGTGACACACAAGAATCCATAAAATGAATAAACAGTTACAGACCTTTCAAATGATGTGTCACACAATTGGTGTTGTAAAGAAATTAAAAATGTGCCCCCTGGGGGGCAGAGTGGGGGATGACACACGACACATCCATAATATGAATAAGCAGTTGCAGACCTTTCAAATGATGTGTCACACAACTGGTGTTGTAAAGAAATTAAAAATGTGACCCCCGCCCTGGGGAGAGCAGAGTGTGGGGGTGACACACAAGACATCCATAATATGAATAAGCAGTTGTAGACCTTTCAAATCTTGTGTAACACGACTGGTGTTGTAAAGAAATTAAAAATGTGTCCCCCCCCCCCTGGGGAGCCGAATGGGGGATAACACACAAGACATCCATTATATGAATAGGCAGTTGCAAACCTCTCAAATGATGTATCAAACGACTGGTGTTGTAAAGAAATTAAAAACTTGGCGAAATATTACAGTTATCGCCAAGTTGGCGTCACTTTTGACAACTAATTTTGGTCGCCAAATTTGGCGATATATCGCCAAGTTGGCGACAAACTTGGCGATTGTTGGCGATGGTAACCTTTCTTCTCTTTATGGTAACCCATACGGCGATGCATAGACGGAGCCCTTTCCTGATTGGTCTATTCGACTCATGGAAGGAGTGGACAACCCGGATTCGTTAGTTCCGGAAATCTTCCACATCAGCATCATTTCAGGAGTCATTCCTTTTAAGGCTAGTTTTTTTTTACTATAGAAGGATATACACGAAGGAAAGGTAACCGGCAGAGTTAAAATTAGAACAACCACTTAAATGTTTTTAATTTCAAAACTGATTTTATTTTCAGTAACATTCTACTTTTTTTTTTTTTTTTTTTTTTTTTAATAATTAGATTCCAAAGTTTTAAAAATATGGGAAGATAAAATTCTGTAAGAATAACAGTTTTTAGAATGAATTAATTAGTCTCTAAGGCATTCTTTCAACAAAAATTCCTTTTTCTTTTCTTTCGTCCCTTGTGAGATTTTTTTTCTTTGAACGAATAAAGCGGAAAAAAAATTAACAAAAGAGAAACAAAAATTTTGATAAAATTTTTAATTAAAAATGAGCTATTGAAGCAAATTGACCTAGAGAATATTGAAACAGCACAATAGCTTTCTGTGTCGAAATATTTCAAGATGAATGATATTGTTTGTTCTTTTAATCATTAAAAAAAGAATTAGTTTAACAAAAAAGGGACATAATATTTAATAAAAAATGTAATTGAATTGTATCTATAGAAATAAATTGATCTACAGTTTATTAAAATTTTGCAACATCTTTTTGTATTTGAGTATTGGAAAATGATTGATATTGAGGTTTCTTTTTCATCGTATAAAGGGAAAAAGTAGTTTAACGTTGAAAAGTAAAATCTATAATAATAAAAAGACCAGTTTGTGAGTGTATCAGTGCAGTTCTAAAGAGAACGCTGCACGTAAAGTTACAAAATTTGGGGGGAAGGTGCCTCTATACACGAATTTTTGCACCTCAAAGCCCGATTTTCGAGTTTTTTAATTGGATTTTTTGTATTTAATTTTTAGGCGATTTTTTGCGTTCTTTTTATGTTTCCATGCGATTTTTCAACATCAGTGAAAGGAATATGGTTTAATTATTTTAACCCAATGTAGTAAGTTTTGTACTCATTTCAATAAAGTTTACTCGGCATTCATACAACGATTTTTGAATTTTTAACGAATTTTTTAATGTGATTTTTAGTGGGTTTTTTTCACATTTTGCGGTTATTTTTTGACAATGACAAAAAGAAAATTGTTTCAAACTTTCAGTCTAATCAACTATATTTTGTCTGCTGTGATTTTTTTCAATTTCAGTGATTTTCAATGAGATTTTTAACGATCTTTCGATTTTATGTGCCTTCAGCATCGATTTTTTTGTCATTTTTGTCGATATTACAAATTTTTGTACGCATAATGATCTTATCTACTTTTGAATTGCATGTAACAAAGGCAAAAACCATGAAACTAATGAATTAGCAGTAAAGGAATTATTTTGAATATCCACAGTAATCTACACTAATAAAATAAGACTAATAAAAATAAAAGACGTTTGTCAGTAGACGCATGTCTTTTTGCGCCTGACGAAGAAAAACTAAACTGTTTCGAAAGGACTTGCGCAATAATTTATTTTATGGTATTTTAATGAAGTTTTTTTATCACTTCAATTGGTTAACACTAGTTTCAACTTACTTTCTTAATAATAGTTTAATAAAATTTTGCTTTTACAATGAAAGCTTAAATTAAAGAGTTTCTAAAGAAAAAAAATTGTTTGTAAATACCGGAGTCAGTCGATAATTTCTCATTTTACGAACAGAATTTTTCCATGCCGGAAAGGGATAAAGTGATTCCCGGAACAGTTTCTTACTGTGTTAATAATGGTATGTACTAAAAAAGACCCGAATTGGGTTACAAGATTTCTGAATACAACAGTGTTCCAAATCGGAAAGTTCAATTTGTAGCCTTAAATGGTTTTTAAAAACGGCAGATCCTTAGTAACATTAAAACAACCACAACATCTTTAGATAATATATACATTATATCTAAGAAGTTTTGATCGTTTTAATGTTATTAAGGCCCCTGTCCTCGCTCGAGGAAACGCTTGCGAGCTAATGCTATTCCTATGGGAAAGCATTTTTCTAATAACTCTTTCACATTTTGACATTTTTAAATAATTTTTTTTGCACTGGATAGCTGGGGTGCATGTCGATAGCGCACGTTTTTTACTTTTTCGATTGTGGTTGCAAATATTTTTTACAAAGTTAGTTTCACTTTTAAAACCGGTTTCGAAACTGAAAGTGCTTTTTAAAAAATATATCAGCAACCAAAATCGAAAAAGTAAAAAAGGTGCGCAATCGGCATGCACCCCAGCTATCCAATGCAAAAAAAATTATTCAAAAATGTGAAAATGCGAAAGAGTTATTAGAAAAATGCTTCCCCATAGGAATAGCATTAGCTCGCGAGCGTTTCCTCGAGCGAGGACAGGGCCCCGATCTGCCCTGTTTTGAACCATTTTAAATTAACTACTTTGAGAACACTACTGCACCATTTTATGAACACTACTGTACCCAGGGCCGTAGCTAGAAGTGAGCAATAGGGGGGGGGGGCGGGGGCTCATAATTTTTTTTTCTCTCTCTCAGGCAATAAGATAAATTAATGCATATTCAAGTTATAGGTACTGTTGTAATAACTTTATTTTATGCTAAAAAAGTATATGATGATGAAAATTTTGAGTGTTAACTGGAGCAAAATTAAACATCATGTTCGCTCCATATGTTCAAATAGGATGAGGGAGTGTTGAAACACTTATTTTAGATGCAATTTAGTAATTCTGTAGAACTGTGAAAGGGTCTCAAGACTAAATTAGATTATTGAGCAGATTTTCATTTGGATTTTCGGAACAGAAATTCATTGAGTGACCCTGGTATATTATCCGCGTGGGGGGGCTCAAAATTACAGGAGTGGAGGCTGAGCCTCCCATGGCGCCCCCTTAGCTACGGCCCTGACTGTACCATTCTGGCAACACTATTGTACCCAGAAATCTTACAACTCAATTTGGGCCTTTTATTTTTACAGTGAACAGGGACTTTGAATTTTATTGTTCATTACGATTACACCAGACCCTATATATATTATCTTGTTTAGCTAAATATGCTATAAACCAGATTTTACTAATCTGAACACTCAATTATTCGCTGCTCCATGTAAAAAGACGGTACTGGTAAAGACTGGATTTTTATAGAAATAATTGAAAAAAAAAAAAAAAAAAAGGTAATCGCACCTTTTACCTTTTCCTGTTTACAAGCGTATTAAAATTCTAAAAATTACATTAAATCTAATTTAAACATTCTAGCATTTTTCGTTGAGATAAGAAAAGTTTTGATGTATTGTTCTATTAATACAGTGTTATAAGATGGCTAAAGTCCCATTCTTTCATCCCAAACTGCTATAATTACTTTAAAGCTACTCCTAGGAATTTTAAATTAAACGTCAACGAAACACCCTGTTATTTGAAGAATGTTTAAAATAACAAAGATCTTAATTAACATGATAAGCAAGGGATGTGACCAACTGCAACTAATTCAATCTTTTCGCCCAGTCTTATCAGATTAAGGAATAAGTTGTACCATACCTTTGTTTAAGAGATCATTAAATATTTGATTTATATGATTTGACTCTATTGTTGATATAAGATATTGTAGAATCAGCCAAAACAAACTCCACCCAAATAATTGAAATGCCTAGATTATACTACAAAAATACTGCTCAGAATTTTGGATTTTTTTAATTTATTTTTTAAGAAATAAGAAAGAAATGATATCTCAAGAATTAATTTTAAATTTCTGACACTCTATAATGAGCTGATGTGTTGTGATCATCACTAAACTTTAATCATTCAAACATGTTAGTCGAATAACGAAATAACATAGTTACTCACTAACAGGGACCGACTAACAAGTTTCTATGCCCAGGGCACTTTCAATTTTTCATGTCCCCTGAGATTAGTTGATTTATTTATACTAAAAGAAAATAAGTTAAAACTGATGAGAATTATAAAAAGAGATAAAAAAAAAATCTTAAACCCACCATAAAAAACTTGAATTCGATGGTCCTTTCGAAAGTCCGAGTCTTTCTTTGTCACGCGCAAAGAAGACGTGCGTGTACTATGAAAGCAGTGGTAGTGATGGGTGATTCTTTCTTTTCAGTTAAGCACGTGTATTATTAAAAAATATAATAATGAGGTGCAGAGTGTCGAGGAATGTGAGTGAATTTTCATTTAAAACTTCAATTAACGGCGTGTCAAAAATATCCGCTCGCGTGCCAGCTACGGCACTCGTGCCATAGGTTCGCCAAACCTGGCCTAGGTTAATCTAGTTTGGTCTAAAATCGGGTTTTGCCGATAACATGCATACTTTTTCTTTTTTTTTTATGAATATTAACCATTTAAAAGTATGATAAATCGACCAAAATAAATAAAACAATTGCTATGTTATAAAACTATAAATCAAACATGCAATATATCAAAAAGTGGAAAAATATATGTAATTATAAGTGTTACTCAAAATTTGATATCATTGTTTTTTTAGACTTATCTTTAAAATTTTTAGAGCCATAAAATAAAGTGTTGCGTCCAAAAACTAAAAAAGTTTTACTACTAATTCAGTTACAAACTAATTTTATAATCTCATTCGTTATAAATCGGTTAAAAATAGGATATGATATAAGAATTTGGACAAGCAAGTTAAGTACTTAAGTTCTTAACTGTTAAGAACTTAAGAATTATAGAAACAAACCTCGGTTCAAGATTTTATTATTCGTTCAAAATTAATCTACTAGTTTCTTGCTTCAATAACTTCTGAAGTTGCTATTCAACTCTTCGAAATTATGAATAGATAAAAATACGTTGCATATAATATAAATAGACTAATATACTTATGTATGCCATTAGAGACATTCTTGATATACGATTCTTTTTAAATTAGTGAAAAATCAGCCAACGCAACTTTAATTAAAATTTGAACATTTTAAAATAGGTATTCACAGCTGCAGTCATTAACATTTATTAGTTCTCTACGTTATGCAGAACTTTGCTTCCAAATTTTAACGCATTTCAATTGGCTGAAAACTACCATGAAATTAGCATGTCTTCATACATTTAAATTAGAATATTTTCAATTCGAACGTAGAATAATAATTTAAAAGGGAAAGAAATATCATGCTTTATTCAGGTAATTACGGAAAACTTTTTAATTTTGCTCACAGATCAAATGAAATTATACAAATATAATTTACATTTACATAACTTCTATGTCAATATCATAATTAAGGGGAAACAGTATCTTCAAAACCATCTCTTTCATTTTGTAATATACTGTAATGTATGAGATGGCGCAATACTTAATACTAACAAGTTGGAAATTGCACGGGAAGCGTTGCAAATGAGGTGCGTTCGTACGATAACGAAGTTCTAAAAATATCACTCTGATATATTTCAATCTCATAAAATTGTAAATAGTTAATTACAATTAAAATGCGCACCAAACAATGTTCTTCCTATACCATTATGTTATGGAATGCTTTTGTGTGGCCTTGTAAATCAATAACAAATGTTCTTTGCACCACAGATTATGCAAAATGTATATTATAATATGTACTTTATAGATGCATATCAATTTTATTATGTTCGAATGAGTGTAACACCATTAAAATGCATTTGAAACTTTCTTCCCCATTGATCATAATGTAACAGAATACTTTTGATTGTCCCTGTAATTGATCTATGCATCCGATTTTCATAAAATTTAAAATGACTCGACAAAATTATGTAATAATTATGTATTTTAAATTTCAAACGATTAAAATACATTTCAAACTTTTTTCCCCTTTGACCGTAATGTAACAGAAAAATTTTGATTGTCCCTGTAATTGATCTATGCATCCGATTTTCATAAAATTTGAAATGACTCGACAAAATTATGTGATAATTATATATTTTAAATTTTAAATGATTCGGTTGGGTAGTTTTTGCGTTATTATATGTGGATGGACGGACGGACTGAACGACAACTATAGGTACTACATATTTACATAATTACGAACGCACCTAAAAATTAAATAAGATGTTTGTAAAAAAGAATCTTGTAAACAGTTTATTTTACTAAAATTTAAAACTTTTTAAAAATGTTTACTACTTTTGTATATATGAACATTTTTGTTTCGATTTCTTTTCCACGTACATTGGAATATGTTTCATAAAACTATGCAAGGATTTTTAGATACAGTCGGCTCTCGTTAATTCGAACTCGTCGGGGCCACAAGAAATGTTCGAATTATCCGAAGTTCGAATTATGGAAAGTATGAAATGAGAACATGCTTAGTATGATACTATTACAAAGGAATTAATGTTATAATGTTTTTTAAATTTATTATTTCTGTTATCATCAGAATATGACTTAATATTAAATTAGAATGTATAAATACATAAACTAATTAAAATATTAGAAACAAGCACAACGGAAGAAAAATTTGAAGCGTCACTGATGGAGAGACGGGGGTCTAAGAAAGTGGATATCAAATGCATTGTATTATATGTATATTCGTTTGGAACAATTTTCACAAAAATCAAAGAAAGAAAGTTATTCAAATGATCTGAAACCCGCGAGAAAGAAAGAAAAAATGAAAAATCGAAATTCTCGTTAGTTCGAATTAAACGATGTCAAGAGAAAATAAGTTCGAATTAATGAAAAAGTTTAACGTTATTCTGCCATTGAAAATTTCGGAACTTCAAGTTTAGTTCGAATTAAGCGAAGATTCGAATTATCCGATTTTGAATTAACGAGAGTCGACTTATATGGGATTTTACATTTAATATAATTATTGTTCTCTCGTGTATAGTAAAAAAAAGAAGAAAATTCCACGAACTCTCAATTTAAATATTTTTTTTTAAATAACTATAACTTGAATCTTAAATCCATGCACAAACTATTAAATATACCATGGAAAACAAGTGAGAAAAATTTCAAACTTCTATCTAAACTAGCAAAAAATCCTTAGTATTTTTCGTACAAGCAAATTATGAAAATATGAACAGGGAGAAAAATCGGTTTAAAGTTTTCATTTGTATGGGTGACTGCACTGGATCTTTTAACAAAATTTACAATATCTCGCGATATAATAGTCGTACAGATAAAAATGAGGTGTCAAAATATTCACAATTAAAGAAGCTTTCAGTTAATATTAAATAAAGAAAATGCGTATTTTGACTAATTTCAAGGTACTGTGTCCCCTTAAGTGTTTTTAAGATATATACATTTATGAATATAATTTAAAATAATAGTTAAGATAACAAATTCCCACTTATTTTTAAATTACCTTCATGCTTTTAAAAAATATATTTAATTTAAAATGAGAAACTAGATAAGTGGTTTTATCTCTTCTTTTTTAAGTTTGTTATTTTTATAAAAAATAAATATCGTAACACTTTTTAGGATTTTCCTAAACTGAAACTTTATTTAAAAATGCTACACAGTCCTTTATTTACATTGTGAATAATGTTATAATGTAGATAAAAAGGGACATAACTTCAAATAATTTGCTTGGAAGCAGCTAAAAATAGTCGAGCCGACCGCACAAAACCCTAAGTCATCGAGCACAAGAAAAATTCCTTTATTATATGGAAGAGTAGTCATATGGGAATCTAATCATCCACGTCTACCAGAAGCGAAGTAGTGCATAAGCCAAAAATGATTACCACTAGTGGTTGACCCGTAGACTTAGCATTATGTTTTCCTGCGCCCAATTTTCTATGTATTCATACTTTTAATTGTACGGCAAACATAATGTTAAACGTACGAGTGAACCACTAGTGGTATCAATTTTTGGTGTTATGCGCCACTTCGCTTCCGGCAGACATGGATGATTCGATTCCCGTATTACTACTCTTCTATAAAATAAAGGGATTTTTCTTGTACTCGATGACTTAGGGCTTTGTGCGGTCGGCTCTTGGACTAAAACAAGCAATCTTGTTTCTTCCGTTCATTCAAATGAAAGGTTTTTGAATACGCTGTATGTAAAGCTTTGAAATTAAAACTCTCTTTTACCTCTAGTTATAATTTCAAACTTCGAAAAATCATCTTGGTCATAAGAATGTTTTACGTTGAATGAAAAAGGTTTTATTTTAACAAATCTTAAAACTTTGATTCTGGAAAACTGAAGCAAATTACTTTCATTAGCTTTCAAATAATTTCTAAGCACACCCCTATTTAACCATTTAATGGTTTTTTAATTTAAAATATCAGATAAACCAACTCATTCACTGAAAAATGCGTTCTGATCAATGCCGCATACGATTGAAAGATGTAATCTTGGTTTCTTCCTTTCTTTTTTTTTCTGATTGTATAGTTTCGTCTTTTCGTCTTGATTTCACCATTTTATCTATTACAATTTAAAATATGAGAAATCATTCACTGAAAAATGCGTTCTGATTAGTGCCACATACTGTTGAAAGATGTAAATTTGGCTTTTTTCTTTCTTTCTTTTTCTTTTTTTCTTTCTTTTTTTTTCTTTCTTTTTGGTTCTTCACTGAATGTATAGCACCGCCTTCATTTTCCATGTGCCCAAAGATCAAGAATTTCATTATTATTATATTGATTTTTACTGACTTAACAGAAACAACATGCTGGAATAATGAAATAATATACTTAGATTTATTTTGTCCTTCAAAGTTATCATAGTAAAAAGTTAATTCCAAATTTTCACATTCAACGCGTAAAACAATGTGTTGTAAATACATCCACAAACAAGTATATATTTAATTTGCTTCGCATCAACCCTTATATTTATTCCAAAAATTACATCCGGCAACATCACTACTTAGCTGACAAGTTGCATACAGTGGTGTTTTCATAAAAAAGCCAGAGGGTATACGCTCTGAGCAAAGGGTAAATGCTCAAAGCAGAGAGTATACCTTAGGATGTATATACTATACCTTTCTAGAAAAACAGAGGGTATACGGTGTTCTTTGAAAAAATCCTGAAGGTATACGGCATATACCCCCCGTATATCCTAAACTACATCCCTGGTTGTATACTTGAAACTTTTAGTTTATGGCCTAACTATTAATCAATAGTTTATATATTAATTACTACCGGAGTGACATTTCACCACATAAGGAAATTTTCATATTTTCATTACTAAGACAGTAAAGAATTTTATAAATTGCTCAAGTATGAGGTTATGGAAAACTTTTTGGTAGATGTGTCTTTTTTTTATCGTTACTGCGCATATTCTATAATGGAAAATTGACACATAGTATAACATAGAGATTTTTCGTAGAACGACAAGAATAACACTATCCCTGTAGCAAGACGTATACCTATGACAAAGCTATTTATGGAAAAATAAGTAAATAAATAATTTTTGTGAAAGAATTTT
The DNA here is from genome assembly GCA_964019185.1 of Maratus speculifer. Lineage (NCBI taxonomy): Eukaryota > Metazoa > Arthropoda > Arachnida > Araneae > Salticidae > Maratus > Maratus speculifer. The sequence goes on from OZ025289.1 coordinate 450,314,331, forward strand.
CTTCTATTTATATCCAAGGTGTGAAAATATGTTTATGCAAAACACATACACATATAAGTGATCATCAGTTCTATTTGAATAACGTTGCACTGATACGAAAGGGGGTCCCCTAATTTATCTTTGCCCAGGACACCAATTAATCATAATCAGGGCCTGAACAGTAGGTTTCAACAGTCATCGAATCACATTCGAAAAAAAAGTACTCCGTGATTAAAAAAGTTAGAAAACCACTGGCCTGTGTCGTAGAAATTTGCATATTGTGCGTTTTGTATAGCTAAGGAATCTTTCGTAATTCTGATTCAACTAATTAACGATCAATAAATATGAATTGGAATTTAAGAAATTTCCACAATTGGAGTGTTATTATAATTTTGTTTCTAATATTAATTTTTAACGTTTTTTAATAAAAGTAAAGTATGGCTACATTGTCAGTTGTAATAGTTAGACAATCATGCACCTAAGAAAATCAAATGACCCGCACCATAGATTAGAATATTTCGGAAAAAAATGAAGTCACGTGCTACACTTATCAGGTTACTCAATGTATGTTAGTTTACTTTTTAATGATGGTGTAAGCTTGCAAATTCAAATCTTCTTGAATGTTTTAGCTGTAAAAGGCGGAAATGGGCAATTATCTTTTTCTGTTTGTTTTCTTGTTATTTTTATTTTTCAAGACTTAATGGAGATAATATTATATCTGATAGGGTTATATAATCCATTTGTTTGTTGTTTCTGAATGGATTATTTTTCAACACGTGCGAAAATGGCATCAACGTTTCATTTACATGCAATTAGCCTACCTTGTCTTCCGATAGGTTTTAATTAGTTTGTGCTGTTTAGATATGCTACCAATTGCTTCTCATATTTCTTTATCTACAAATCCTGGCTTCCTAATTTAAGCGTCTTATCGGAAATTCGTTCTGCAGTGTGTGGTACAGATGTCTTGAGATTTCTTATGCAGTTCAACTTGACAACATTTATCTGTAAGATGATAAGCGTTACGTATCAGAAATCACTACACCTAAATAGGTACTACTCCAGAGTTTTATCAGTCAATGGAGCTGTCATTCATCGATTAGATATCGCTTTTGAAAAGGATTTAGTTCAAAAAATATTTTATCAAATTATTATCTAATTCTTCTCGCCTTTCAGTATTCGGCAGAGATTCATTTTTAACTCGAAATGTCCATCAAGAAATGATTTTAATAGGTTAATTTTCCAGCATTTATTTAGGCAGGATTGAATTCCTGCAGGGGCTCAATTTACAACAGTTAATTCTGGACATCCTTTAAATTAATTGAAACAGGACCCAATTGGAGATAAATCACAGTTAAAAAAAAAAAAAAAAACTTTATATAAATCAATGTATAAAATAAATCAAATTTATATAAATCATCATAAAAACAAAGAACAAAGCAATTCATAGCCTTTCTGAATTGTTTTGTTTTTATGGAAGTTTATTTAAAGCTATATTACTTTAATTCCTTTAAATTATGGTTGAGTTAGGTTATACAATTAACTTTTTATATAATTAGATTTAAAATAATTAGCCATATCTTCTTTAAGAAATGTTGTAAGCAGCATTTTTTTTTTATTTGAGTACTTTGGCGAGGCCTCCCTTTTCCCAGTAATGTGCCACAAAATCTCCATTCTCATTTGACATTTCGAAATTGTATCCTCCGGCCGTTCCCCAACCCCCGTACACCCCCTATTTTCGTTTATTCTTAAACGGATCAAGAATCTATGGATCTATCACGGATCTATGTATTTATTTATTTATTTTGAATATATTTCATCGTTCTCCAAAATTAAAGAGTAATTACGTGATAAAGGAAGTATGGCTATGATCTTTGGTGGTTCCAGTGTAGATATTTCCTCATCATAAAAAAGTTTTATTGTGCAAAAGTTAACTTGAAAGTGAAATCATATGTATGTTTCTCCAAAAATCTAAGTAAAAATATAAAAAACCCTTTACACAATATTACTTCCAATGCTTTCCATTAAACAATGTTTCTTACCATAGAAAAAATATATATATATGTATTTGCTTGCTATCTTTTACTATACTGTACTATACTATCTATACTGTAAAAAAATAAATTTAATATTTGTAGAGATTTAAAAAATTTAGACGTTATTTCCATGTACAGACTCTCATTTCCTATAAATCGATAAAAAAAATTAATTTAGTATGTTTAAGGTGGTCCGGGAAACAAAAAACTTCAAATAATAAAAAAAAAAGGTTAATTTTCTTTTGTTTTTTTTCTGCTTAAAATGACGTTTAAATCATGTTTCTATCTTAATTGCCAAGGTAATATTAATTTTGTTCTAATTTGTTTTCAAATTCTAGATTTCAAGCAATGAATGTCAGGGAAAAGACTTCTTGTGAAAATGTGTTTTTTTTTTCTTTCCTTTTCATGATGGGTTTTAAACCGTTTCTCGTATTTAAGTTTTTATAAGTCAAGAACAGTTAAAGATAAATGATTCAAACTTCGAACATGTCTCTTTCACTTGTTTTACTTTAATTCTGGTTCATCAAATTTTATAAAAGCATTTACTTTTTAAAATATGATTTTTTTTTTCAAAGTTACATCACTTTTTGAAAAAATACTTTAAATATTTTTAATTTTTATTTTAATTACTATTTTTAGAAATGCTGAATAAAAATTTATATATTTCTGTCTGCCTAAAAAAAATAAAAATTGAAATTCTACAAGTAATATTTCGAGTTATTACGATTATAATTTTTTCCACTTTTTTACTACATTTTAAATTTTAAATAAAAAAAACAATGTATATGATTGTATACGATATGTATTTTATCATTAAATCTATGATATATATTTTATCGTTAGATTTTATTTACTAATGGTATAGTTAGGTCATCACAAACAATTTCAAAATTTTAACTCAATAAATAAAAATTATAAAAAAATCTAAGTAGAAAGAAACCTGAATAATTTTTAAATTCTTCACATTTAAATAGTTTCCGTAAATAAATATACGCATTTTAATACACAAATGTTTAAACGTCAATGAAAAATCTTTTCGTACAATATTTCAAACAATTAGTTTCATTTGATAAAAATTAACTAACATATTTGTAATGTTCTTAAAATCTGCGCAGGAATTTTAATATGAAGTTTCATGCATCCTTTTATTTAATGAAACTCAGCGAACAAATATTCGTTTTAATATACGCATCCGAACAAAAAATGAAAAAAAAAAATAGTAACTAAATTTTTTATCCAACCCAGATATTTAATTTCAGTTAGTACAAGTTTCTTTTGAGTTACTCTAGAAATTACTCTAGAACCATAAAGAAGCAAACATTTTTTATTTGTATTTTATATATTTTTAGATAATTTCTTAGTGCAACAATACCTGTAAGAACTGAATAAGTTTTTTTTATTACTTATTTATTTATTATTGTTATTATTATTATTATTTGGAGAGAGGGAATATCATGTAGACTTCCAAATGTAGGTGTCCGATAAAAAACTTTGAAAATAGTTAACATTTTATTTAATAAGTTTACCATTTTTGCTCTTATAGTTAAAAAAAATGCGCTGTTTGAATTTTATGTATCTGTGCAATAGTAAACATTTATTAGTTAAAACATTTTAATATTTTTTAAATACATTTTTCACATTTGAATTTTTTAGAGGCTGTTTAATTTCTTAATTTATTGCATTATGTTAGAGAAATTATGTGCCTATAAATAAAATTTGCAGAAAAAAAAACATTTTCTTCCTTTTTTTAGTAATACGAATTAAATTTATAAAATATTTTTTCATTTAAAAAATCAAATTTAAATCATTTTCTATATTTTAATTAAAAATTATTATAAAAACAACTATTTAATAAGAATCAATTAGTGTTCATATTTTTAGTTTGATCATTAAAGGCATTTTAGGCGGGACATTTTTTTTAGTGCCTGATCAAAAAAGAAAAACGGAAACTTAACATGATGAAAACAAGCCTGAAGAAAAAAATCCCCCGGGGTATAATAATTCTACAACAGCTATTTTGGCTCTATTTATTAGTTTTTTAATTCGCGCGTACTTTTATTGTTTTTACTTTTCTTTATTTTTTCTTTATTTTTTTATTTTTGTTTTTGTTTTTGTTTTGCTTTATTTATTTATTTTTCGAAATATAACAATCATTATCTAAATAAAATAGTTACGTGAAATATGAAATAATATTTCTACAATTAATGAATAAGAAATGATAATAATGAAAGAATGAAAATAATCGATCTAATGAATGTAAATTAATAAATGTAATGAATTATGAATACAAATATGAAATACGTATGATATGAATGAATATGATATTAATTATGAATATGATGAAAGAATAATAATTATTATGAATGTATAGTAATATAATTTTATAAAATATAATAAAATAATATAATATAATGCGATAATAAATTAAACATGATTAATATAATAAAATAATATGAAAATAAATAAATATCGTAAATAGAATAAAATTAAGTTGAATAACATGTGAAAAAAATTATTTTATTTTACTTTTATAGGCGCAAGAAAGTAAAAGGAAATATATACTGTATTTATTTGCATAATTTACACTTCCGCACAAATTATGCGCCTCGTTAGTATTCAGACGAAACATCTTTTGGAAAATATAAAATAATGAAACAGGATTTCAAATTATTCTACTTGCATATATCTTATTTATTTTCATTCTATAATCAGATTTAAAGTCAAGTTTTAGTTTTATTAGGTTCGGCAAATTCTTTTGCCATGTCACAGAGATTTTATCTGGCGAGTATGCCCCGCAACTTTTTATTTTTTTGTTAAGACTATTCTGATGAAAATTTGGCCTAAGAATGCTCGCAGACAGCACCTTTCCTTCAACCCCATGCATGGCAAGCAACAACCTACCACTTAACTGCTTTTTTTCCCTTACCTATCCTTCAAATACGATTATAATCTTACTTATTAGATTAAATTTCCTTGAGGCAAAACTTACATTCATTAAAGAAATGTTTCTTTTTCAATTAACTATACTATTAAAAAATGATTTAAACAGCAAACTATCATTATAATTCAAATTATATGTTATAACAATTTTGAGAATTTGATTCGCCATCCTTTTGTTTAAAATCATATTTTATTGCTTTGCCATGACAATGAACACTTTTCCTTTCTGAATAGAATCTGAGATCCGAATAGACATAATCATCAACATACGGCGTATTTGTTATGGAGAGGCAGTGTCTTACATTTTTAAGTGCTCTTAAAAAGAAAGAAAGAAAGAAAGAAAGAAATACAAAGTTAACAAATATGTAATCAAACTGAACAATTAAGCACTTAAAGAATCAGAATAAAAAAGCCTGTTTTAACTCTTAAAATGTTGGCGATTTATTCGTTTATTAACATTTGTCATGTTACTAACACGAAAAACTTACCGCTTTTAATGTAGGGAGATTTATCTTCCTACATGTTAAACATACATGTCTCCTCCTACATCTTCAAACTACTGTCTAAACCTATATCTCCATACATGTCTCATCCGATGTTAACCCCTTGCGGACGAGTGACACGTATACGTGCCGCAAAAAGGCTTAAGAATTCCTGTTTATCCCCATCAGTAAAAAATTACTGTAATTTGCCTTATTTATTCCGAGCATTTTCTCGATTTAATAAGGCTGAAATTTCAGGTTTTAAAAACTGGTGACAAAAAATTAAAAATTTCGTAAAAGGCTCCCGTTTCGAAGGATTTAAGGCTACAGTGAACTTTCAAAATTGCAAAAAATCATCAAATTGTCGAATTTTCATTTTTAGCATAATAACATTATATGAACTCCTGCTATTGAACACAAAAAGAATTTTTCAATTTCGACTATTTTTACTGGAGTTAGAAGCATTTTTGTCCAATCAGCTGATTGTGCCACGCCCCTTTGATTACTTTTTTGCCGATTCACAACCGTAAAATTTAGCCTAGTTTTTAGTTTTACCATGCAAAATGTTATTGTTTTGCACTGAAATTATTAATTTTGTGATTTCGCAAAACAGTATTTTAAATGTAACTTTTAACTGTTTCTTTAAGCGTTTGTTTACAATGTATTTAGAGGAATTGCTTTTTGTCCCCAATCTTTTTAGCGTAAATTAAAAAATATTAATATATTTAAAATATTAAAAATATTTAATATATTTAACAATAATTTGTACAATAAGAGGTATTTATTTCATGAATATTTCTAGTAAAATTTGAAAAAAATTCATTAGAAAATACAAAATGTTACTTTTGAGAAGATTTTTTGAAATTCAGATACTTCACGTCCTTTGCATGAATTACTGTCGAACCACATATTTTATGTGAATTTACCATTAAAACATAAAACACTTACATATAAGCTAGAAATGGTATTATATCCCTTAAAAGCTGAAACTGTGTCAGTAAGAAAATATTAAGCAATTATAACCACTGTAGTTACTGAAACCTGTTTTTCTCAGAATGAATATTTTCATGATTTCAAAATGCTCCATACGAAATTCTTTAGGCCGAATTTTTATGATTTTTTGTTTAAAATGCTCTTTATGAATGTGTTAACAAATGTTACTAGAAATAAATTTTTTTAGACGCATGTAAATATTTTAAATTTCAGTTATATGAAATTTTTAATGATTTTTTAACGGAAAATACAAAAGAATTAAGTTAAAATCATTTTTTTAAATGTTTTACAAGTAATGTTCTAAAAATGCTTAGTAACATTTGTTAACACATACATAGAGAGCATTTTAAACAAAAAATCAGAAAAATTGGGCATAAAGAATTTCGCATGGAGCATTTTGAAATATTGCCATTTTTTGTTAATTTAAAAAAAGAAAAGTCTGTATCTCAAAAACTATTGAATATATATTTTTTAAAAAGGTGAAATAAGAGATATATATATATATTATGATTATTTCCAGAAATTTTTAAAAAAATTCATTGAAAATTAAAAAAATTAGTTTTGAGAGTCCACTGTAGCCTTAAGAAGGTATAGCTCCTTTTTTTCTCTGACCTCTTATAATTAATACCAAAAATATGAAGAGATTTAACAATAGAGAAAAGGTGTAAATGTGGAAATGGATTTGAAGTTATCGTACAGAATGATACATCAGTATATTTAACGAATAATTAAAAATGAAAGACACTGCCTCTCCATAATAAATACGCCGAGCGTTGAAGTTTACGTCTATTCGAACCTTAGGCTCCATTCAGAAAGGAAAAGTGCTCATTGTCATGGTATAGAAATAACACATGATTTTAAACAAAAGGATGGCGAATCAAATTCTCAAACTTATTATGATATACAGGGTGTTTCTAAATTCATGGTACAAATTTTAAGGGGTGATAGTACACATCAAGACAAAGAATATTAAATAGGAAATTAAGGGTCCCCCAATGTCTTCCGAAGTAGATAAGCGCCATTAAAGTTTAGGGTCCAACATTTCAAATGGTTTTAAAAAACAGAAAATTTGGTCGATTCGTTTGCGGTTTTCACTAAAACTATTCTTTATGTCAGTATTGTCTTGAAAATAAATTATAAAGATAAATTTTTAAAAATACCGATAGAGGGCGCTTTAGACTTTGGAGTAACGAACAACTATTTTCTACCATTATTTTTTGCATCTCATTAATTTTTTTTAGAAGCTTAGACATAAACTTAAATTTTGAGCTCAAAATCTAAATCATTGAAAGTAATTAAGTAGCGGAAACTGAACTGTGGAGGGAGGTTCAAATTTCAAATGATTATAAAAAACAGAAAAACTGGTCAATTGATTTGCGATTTTCACGAAAATTATTCTTTATGTCTGTATTAACTTGAAAATAAATTATAAAGATGAAATTTAAAAAAATGCCGATAGAGGGCGCTTTAGACTTTGGAGTAACGTACAACTATTTTTTACCGTTATTTTTTGCATCACATAAAATTTTTTTGGAAGCTTGACATAAACTTAAATTTTGAGATGAAAACCTTAATCGTTGGGAGTGGTTAAGTAGCGCAAACTGAACTGTGTTCAATGGGGGTGGGAAACTTCAAATTTCAAATGATTATAAAAAATGGAAAAATTGGTCGATTCGTTTGCGGTTTTCGCTAAAACTATTCTTTATGTCAATATTTCCTTTAAAATAAATTTTAAAGATAAATTTCAAAAAACTCCGTAACAGGGCGCCTTAAACTTTAGTGTAACCAACAACTATTTTTAACCGTTATTTTTTGCATCTAATTAAATTAAGCTTTTACAAGCATTTAATTAGATGCAAAAAATAACGGTTAAAAATAGTTGTTGGTTACACTAAAGTTTAAGGCGCCCTCAAACGGAATTTTTTGAAATTTATCTTTAAAATTTATTTTAAAGGAAATATTGACATAAAGAATAGTTTTAGCGAAAATCGCAAACGAATCGACCAATTTTTCTGTTTTTTATAAACATTTGAAATTTGAACCTCCCCACCCCCATTGAACACAGCTCAGTTTGCGCTACTTAACTACTCCCAACGATTTTGATTTTGAGCTCAAAATTTAAGTTTATGTCTAAGCTTCTAAAAAAATTAATGAGAAGCAAAAAATAATGGTAAAAAATAGTTGTTCGTTACTTCAAAGTTTTAAGCGCCCTCTATCGGCATTTTTTGAAATTTTTCTTTATAATTTATTTTCAAGACAATACTGACATAAAGAATAGTTTTAGTGAAAACCGTTAAAGAATCGACCAATTTTTCTGTTTTTAATAATTATTTGAATTTTTGGACCCTAAACTTTAATTGCGCCTATCTCATTCGGAAAACGTTTGGGACCCTTGATGTCCTATTTCATATTGTTTGTCTTGATATGTACTATCACCCCTTAAAGTTTGTACCATGAATTTAGAAACACCCTGTATAATTTGAAATGTAATAATACTTTTCAGTTTGAATTATTGTTTTAAATATCATAATTATTTTTAAAACTAAACATTTCTTTAATGAATGCAAGTTTTGCCCCAAGAAAATTTAACAACTATCAAATCTTAAATAATAATAAGAATCCAATGTAAACGAATTATTTTGAAAATTGATTGTTCAACCTACTTCTTATTTTAGCAGTTAGTATTGGCAAGGCCCGACTTAAACAGTGGGGGGCCCTGGGGCAAACATTATTAGGGGGCCCCCCTTCTATCTTAAAATTGTTTGTGAATTATACTCAAATGACTAAAATTAAAATTCAAATCTATTGTATGTATGCATAAATTTCGTACCAAGTACTGATTTCAGTATTCATATTTCACATTTTTATACATAACAGAAGACAGATAATTTTAACTATTAATTTTTTTATGATGTAACTATTACTTTAAGGGAACGTGGGGCACGGAAACAAAGGGGGTAGGAGGAAAAATGACCCCTTAAAATTAAAAAAAAAAAAAAAGAATTTTGGTAATATTTTGCTATTTTATACCATTTGGCTCTCTTTTAACAAGAAACTTTTTTCTCCTTGGGGGCCCCCCTCAAGCCGGGGGAAGGGCCCAGGGCAATTGCCCCGCATGCCTCTGCCTTAGTCAGGCCCTGAGTATTGGCTTTATGAGTATTTGCCTTTTTTGAAGCCAAAGAAATGATAGAAAAGTGCATAAAATTTATCGTTATATGTGTATTATAGATGTCTTCATACTTCATCGATAAAATAGAATCGGGTTTTAAAATACGTTAAAAGCTGTAAGTTTTTCGTATTATTAATTTCGAATTATAGGCGTTAATAGAAACCGCCAAATATTTCCCTATTTAAAGCAGGCTTTTTTATTCTGATTCTTTCAATACTTAATCAAGTTTTCAGTTCGATTACATATTTGTTAACACTGTGTTTCATAGGTTCTTTTTTTTTCCCCAATAATGCCTATTTTTTTTTTCAATAATGCCTTTTTTTTTAAATTTTTTATAGATTTTTTAATCTTTTATCACCGGTTTTTAAAAAACAGAAATTTTTGCCTAGTCGAATCAGAAAAATGCTTGGAATTAAAACTGCTAAATTTACAATAAAAAATTACTGATGAGAATAATAAGTTATGATTGGGAAAACACGTTGCTCGTATGAGGTACGGGCAAATCAGATAAACTGTTAAATACAAATGGGTTGGTCTTTTGTAGTTATAGTATAACGAATTTTATTATTACAAAATAAATAATTCATAATTGATGTCTAAATTAAAATTAGATAGACTAAAGTAACTGTAAACTAAATTGCTTTATGCCATACCTACAAAGTTAAAGTATAAATTACTCTTAATCAGAAACGTATGGCATAGTCCTTTTCATGTGTTTAGAATTGTAATATTACAAATGAATTTTAAAAGCTTCATTTACTAAGAATGTAGCCCAGGTAAATTTATTTCATGATTAAATTCAAACTTATTTACTTTTAGTCACATACACTGCATACCATTCATAAATTTTCCTTAAAATATACTTGTAGCAAAAGCAATCAAGCTTAGATTGAAAAACATCAAATCTTTTACATGTCAACGGCGTTTCCGGTTCATTAATTTAAGGATTTTTCAATTACAGATGTGTAATTAATCCTTCTAATTTCAGAGCGAACGTCTCTATCTACAATTATTACAAATTTGCATAAGAAGCAGAATGGCTATGAATAGGCTGACCAGTGGATAGATTTACGACGTTCTCATGGTGGTCCCTTAATAAATTAATTAGACATAGATTAATGACTGCAGCTGTTTTCTTATCAAGTATTCCCAGCTATGGAATGTACTACTGCTAGTTAAACGTGATATTTCGCACATGTTGAGTTACGTTGACCTATAAAATTAGAAGCTGAAATTACGAAATTTAAAGGTAAATGTGTACTTTATTAAATGATTTTCAATGTCAAATTCAAACATAAATCATAGTTAAACTTAACTTTTTTTAATGTAGAAAACGATATTATCTTGCACGATTACGAAACTTAGACATGAAAGTTTAGATTTACACGGTCGCTAAAATTACTTTGCAATTAAATTTTTGTATTTTTGTAACTTGCATTTTTGCAGTTTTTATAAGGAAAGTTTCTATTTTTTTTCCTATGTGCCATAATTATACCACATTATTTATAGTCATACCAAAACATTTACTTGAAAAAATATAAGCAAAAAACACATTTATTAGGGACAGAAAGGTCATTATTTACTGTTGAAAAAAACCTTAAGTATACTAGACTATTTAAAACATGTATTTACAAGGATCGCATTTGAAAGGGAAAATTGTTTTGTTCGTATCAGAACCTTTATCAATAATTTTCATGATCATTTTATTTAAACATATGCTATAGAAAGGTTCAATCAATTTATTTTCAAAATAGTGGTAGGAACTATAAAATTTTCCATATATAATGCGATCCTTTATTTAGAAAGTTTCTTTATGAATTTGATATTTTATTTCTAACTCATACCCAATGAATGAACGTTTTGACGATTTTTCATTTAATAGAAAACTTTCCACTGTACTCGAATAAATGTGTATAAAACTGTATGAATTTGTTATGTATACTTCATTAAAGGATTTTCTATGTCAAATTCTAACATAAATCGCATTCAAATTATCACTTTCCCTTTGTAAAACGATATTATTTTGCACGATCACAAAGCTTGGGCTCAAAATTTCAGATTTATAAGGTCACAAAAATTACAATTGATATTTTATAATTTTATCAAACTTAGAATTTTGAAAAGTTTTTGTAAGATAGGTTCCTGATGTTTCTTTTCTCCTACTATTGTATTGTATTGTTTATAGTCGCAAAAACACATTTATTGGACAAATATAAGTTAGAAACACATTTATTAATGACACAGAAGCCAATATTTACGATTTTCGAAAAACAGATTTATCAAATTTTATTAGAGATTCCCATTTAAATGTATATTTAGTAGGTTTAATTTTGAATCTGAAATTTTTTTTATAATTAATGATCAATGAATGAAGGTTTTGATTTAAATGTTATTATTATTATTATTATTATTATTATTATTATTATTATTATTATTTAATTCAAAATTCTACTCTCTACCGTAATAAATGTGTGTAAAAATGTATGTGTTAAACACTTCAATCAACTGTTTTTTGATGTGAAATTCAAGCATAAATCATAGCTAAATTCAAATTTTTCTTTAGAAAATGAAGATATTTTGTACGCTCACGAAACTTGAATGTAAATTTCAAATTTACTATGTTTTGCTATTAAGTTTTAATATTTTTGCCAAATTTTGATTTTTTTTAAAAATTGTTTTAAGGAAAGCTCCTGATTTTTCGTTTGGGCCACTATTGCAACAAATTGTATATAGTTATATAAAAACAATTACCAGGCAAACTCTAACCTGTGAAATCACTTTTAATAAGGATAGAGAAACTTTTATTTACGTTTGTTGAAAAAAAAAAAAAAAAAACACATTAATACATAAACTTTCTGTATATTTCCTTTTACGAACGATTCCCGTTTTTATATCTAGACACACGGCAGTGTGTCAGCCAAGTTCACAAAATAAAAGGCGACACACCGGCCGGCATATTTCAGATGTGTATATTGCTGGGACGATTACTGTTTCTAAACCAATAGGAGACCGTCATTATCACGGTCAAGTACACGCCCACACAGTTTGATTGACAGGAACTCGTGGACAATTGATCGTGTGTGTTTATTATTTATTTGTACTCGGATTGTTTGAATTTGTACTCGGTAATTAAAAATTAAAGGTACGAAAGAATTTTTTTTTTTTTCAAAATGACTGAATTTTATTTACTTCAATTAGAAATTATACTTCCTCTGATCCTGAAATAAATAAATAAATAAATAAATAAAAATTAAAGTAAGAATTTTGCTTATACGGATATTTTCGCAGAATACTTTTTTCCCATTTGTTTAATATATATATAAATCATTTTGGAACGATATTTAGAATATTAAAAGGGTTTGAAATATTTTTTTTTAAATGTCGTATTTATTAAAAAAAGACAGCCTCCAATAATTAAAAAAAAAAAAATCACCAACGGACTCTCGGCCCGCGATGGACTCGAAGCCATACCCTCCGGTTTCAAGCTCGACGCTCTAACCATCCAGCCAGTCAGCTCACTTTCATCCGCAACAGATTATCGTTATAATTAGCACCGTCAATTGTCCACAAGTTCCTGTCAAGCAAACTGTGTGGGCGTGTACTTGACCGTGATAATGACGCTCTCCTATTGGTTTAGAAACAGTAATCGTCCCAGCAATATACACATCTGAAATATGCCACCGGCCGTGGCCCGAACCATTTCGGGCCACTTTTGACCTCTCCATAACTTAAATTCTATTCGACCTACACACTTGCATTTTTTTGTGTCGTGTAACACCATCTTCTACTTTCCGAATCCTAAAAATTTTGTTAAAAATCTTTTACCGTTTACGAGAAATTGACGTCTGAAAACCACTGTTTTTACCACTGACTCACTGACTCACTGACTCACTCATATAAATGTTTAACTACTTCCAGGTGACTTAGGAAGTTGAAATTTGGTGTGGAGGTAGGTTATTGGATCTATAAATAGGAAAAAATCAGAAATCACCATTAATTAAACATTAATGGTTGGTTAGAAGATAAAGTATTGGATTACAATGGAAGTTTATGGGAATTTCGCGAAATATCAGAAATCGTGCCAAGTTGGCGACACTTTTGGCGAGTATTGGGGCTATTCTCTGAAACCACCGAACCACTTTCAAAATTAATGATACGAAAATGATGGTATTCACCCCGGTTCAAACATAGGCTATATTTTATGCATATACCATTAACCAAAAGAGGGTGAAGAAGCAAAAAACATTCTAAAAATGCAACTTTTGTGTTACTGTAGGACCTAGAAATATAAGATTTGGCATGTTAATTATTTATAAGATATAAATGATCTCTAAGGGCATTTGCTAAAAAATACGGAATTCAAAAGTGGTGAAAATGCGCGAAAAGCGTTCTAAAAATATTCTAAATTAGGATTTTTAAGCAATCTCAGCAAACAACAAACCGATTCTTAAAAGTAATGATATCAAAATGATGGTGATAGTCCTTGCTCCAATATAGGCTATATCTTATGTCGATTCTACTAATCGAAAGGGGTAAAAGAGCAAAAAACGTTCTAAAAATGCGATGTCTGTATGTTAAGGGCCTAAAAACATAAAATTTGGCATATTGATTAATTAAAAGACGTAAATGATCACTAAGAACATTTGTTAAGAAATAGAAAATTTAAAAGGGATAAAAATGGAGAAAAGCATTCTAAAAACTTTCTAAATAGCAATATTTTGTGAGGGAGTGACCTTTGTTCATAAAGGCACTCTAGTGTTTCTGGGATCGTGACGTCAATAAGTAACATGTGTAAGCGTAAAAGCGACATCTAACCTCTCTTTTACTTTAACTTTCTAGAGTGTGTGTGCTCTTTCGGATTTTACAGTTAGCTTGCGGTTATTAGTAATATGTTAATGTGAAGTATCTCAGTTTGCAGCATATAAAAGCTTGGGTTTGAGTGAATGGAGTGTGTCTCTGGCATTAGCCAGCAGCCAGCGAGTGAGGTTCTCTGCCATTAGACAAGCGAAGTGAATTAGTGTTCAGCGAAGTGCTAGCCGATTGAAAAGTAGCAACGAAGCCTCCAGTGAGTGGAAAGAAGTTCCGACAGTTGACTTGAGAGTTGGCCGGGGTAAGAAACCTCTTAGTTTCATTTGGATTGTTTGTGAATAAAGGATTACCCACAGCCACGGGCTGTTTAATTAAGCTTTATTTAGCAGATCAGAAAAGAGATAGCGGAAGGTATTAGTAGGTGCCCCGACTGAGCTAGGCCGAAGCCTGTGAGTATGATTTAGCTGTTCATAGTGTTTTCAGTTGTGTAAATTTAAGACTTGCTCCACTTCCCTTCAGCCATTATCACTTTAATAAACTTTGTTATTTTATCCTAAATTACTGAGTATGTCTACATTTAACCTCCATCACGACCAACCAAACGTTACAAATGACGCTCAGCATGCATGTAACGTTACAATTTAAGCAATCTTGGGTAGTTAGCGAACCGATTTAAAGACAAAAAGATGCCAAAATGATGGCGACAGTCCTTGCTCTAACAAAATTATTGGATAAATTACCAGATTACAATGGGAATCTATGGGAATTTGGCGAAATTCCAGAAATAGCGCCATAGTAGCATCACTTTTGGTGCGTAATTTTTGTCGTCACTATAGCGATATTTCGCCAAGTTGGCTACAAACGTTTTTGGTCGACGAAATAAGCAAGTAGTACCCAATCACGTAAAAGAAACATCCTTATTAGTTGAATTTAAAGGAACATAAGCAGTCCTAATGTTAAAATTTTTTAATTTGACTGAAAAAAACAGTGAATAAATGCAGGAAAATGCTGAAAGATTAATTAATATTTAATAAAACTAATTTAACTTATTTAACTTATTTATTTCAAAAAGGAAACAAATACCTACTTATTTGACAAAAAATTATGATATCCTATCAAAAACATGAATGTGAAAAGATGCCAAGTTCGTTAAAGGTTTCGCTAATAAAAGAAGTGAGATCTAACTGCAAACCAAGTTCTTTCGGAGCTCCTTAAATCATAGCTTCTGTCACGCATAATATTATTCAATTGCTTAAAATGATTTATTATGTTACTTGTTATTCAATAGAGCGACTTGGCAAGTTTTCAGCTACCAACTTCAATCTTTGAGTCGGAGTACAATTTAATCTAGAATCTGATTGGCAAAGATCTAGTCAATCGAGTGTTCGAATAAGTATATTGAAGTTAAGGTATTGATAACTTAAGGAAGGGATTAACTTTAATTTCTGATCAACTACATAGAAAAAATTGAATAAGAGAAAACTTGCTAAGTCGCTCTATTGAATAACAAGTAACATAACAAATCATTTTAAGCAATTGAATAATATTATGCATGACAGGAGTTATGATTTAAGGAGCTCCGAAAGAACTTGGTTTGCAGTTAGATCTCACTTCTTTTATTAGCGAAACCTTTAACGAACTTGGCATCTTTTCACATTCATGTTTTTGATAGGATTAATATTTAGTAAGTTTCATTTTTTGCATTTTCTAACAAAGCTGAAAAATGTTTATGAATTCGGTTTGTCTATACATCTCTCCACGCTCTAACTCTTGTATATATATTCGTCAATTTTCATGCAACTGATAAAGGTTATTTAGGGTTATCAAGGAATGTTTGATATTGTATATGAAGTTTGCGGTATTAATAGTTCAAAGGGCACACAAAAGAATTCCATTACATCATGGTATATGCAGAAAAATTGTTTGCAGCGTATTTTAATGACATCACGGTATTTCAAATGCATTGAAAAACTGATATAAATCATTGAATTTTACTGCAAGATAGTTACAATAGAATAGCATTTGTTGTTCATTTACAGGAACATACAAAAATTGTCAGTTACAGTGCTTTCTTTGAGTAATGATTTCTCTTTTCAAATTTGATATGTGTTTTAAAATTTAACTTTTTTCTTTAATTTTACTCGTTGTTTATAAATTTTATACCTAAAATATAAGCTGCATAAAAGAATTAAATAACCATTCTCCCTATTAGCAAAAATTGCTGAAGAAAATTTTTTAACTAAAGAATATGTTTTTCTTAACTGAAGTAAATTTTGGCATGCATGTAGAAATAGATACAAATCTATATATCATACACAGGGCTACTCAAAGAATTCGGATAATTTTGTGATTGTAGACGGGAATTTCAAATGTGTACACCCTTTCCCAAAAGTTTAAACAATAAAAAAAATTTACATTAACATTAAAAGTAATAAGGTAGAATTAAGATTCGTGAGATAGGTGATAAATGAAAGACGTTTTGCTCATATACACATATAAATTATGATCAAAAGTTTCAAATTATAAAATATTCATTAAAATATGTAAAAATATGCTGTCCCAAAAGTATAGACAATTGCAATATTTTTTGGGATTTACATTTATATTAGTAACTAAAATCTTACATTTGATGTGAAATTGTATTGCCACGACACTTTATAACATCAAATACACGTTCTTCCATAGAATTAATTAAGCATTGTGTTACAGAAGGAGACATTTCTTACCTTGCTTTGTATATTGCAATTTTTAAGTCTTTTACACATGTATATTGTTTTCCATTATCACATATTTTACAAGATAAGATATGTTCTCCATGGGACTCAAATCTGGACTAAGTGCTTTCCAGACTAATAGTGTGATATTGCTTTCGCCTAAATCATGTTCAATTGATGTGGAGATAGGGAAGGATGCCCCGGTCAAGTCAGGATGCCAGTCTGGTTCTGCTAGCAAATCGATAATTGGCAGTAAATTGGTTCGTAAAATATCCTGATGATCCTCTGATTTCATTTTTCTGTCAGTAAATTCTAGAAATGTTTGGCTGTTGAAAGAAAACCCTCACCAGATCATTACGGATCCTTCGCCTTGTTGCCTTCTGAAACAGTTCTTGGGCTCCGTTTTTAGATCAAACCAGAAAAATTGATAACCATCAGGGCCGTCTAAATTCCATTTCTTTTCATCACTGAAGATGACAGAAATCAGACCATATGACACATTTTTTCTAGCCCGTTTTAGACGTGCATCTTTATGACTCTGCTTTTTGCAAGATTTTGCTTTCATTCTCCTGTAAACAATACTTATCGATTCTTTAATCCTTCTGTATACATTGCTTTTTCAAATTCTGGAAAATGATTAAATTTATTGAAATAGCAAATAAAGCCTTTGTGCAAAAATGTTTAAGGATAGAAAACCAACGATTATAAATGCACAAATAAAGTAAGAAAAGGTAGCAAACAGCCGTTTCGAATCTACTACGGAGATTCTTCATCAGTGCAAAACTCAGCGAGCTAGAAAAAGCAAAACTGAGCAAAGAGACAGAGAGACGCAGGCTTATATACCCGCTACGGAAACGACAATAAACAAAACAAAAACTAAAAAGCGAGGGATCCCTCGTTTTTTAGTTTTTGTTTTGTTTATTCTCCGGTAGATGTCGCTACTTGTCCACCCAGTTGTTAGGCTGCTCTCTTCTCATTGGTTGCTTTCCTTTAGGCGGGATCGTTTCCGTAGCGGGTATATAAGCCTACGTCTCTCTGTCTCTTTGCTCAGTTGTGCTTTTTCTAGCTCGCTGAGTTTTGCACTGATGAAGAATCTCCATAGTAGATTCGAAACGGCTGTTTGCTACCTTTTCTTACTTTATTTGTGCATTTATAATCGTTGATTTTCTATCCTTAAATGATCAAATTTCATGCACAGATAAATTATCAACTGAAAATATTTTTATTAATATTCTACCATCACACTCTAAAAATAAAAGTGTAAATTTACATATAAAAATGTGTAAATCGATGATACAAAAACGATTAGTTTATATGTGTAAATTTGTGTGTAAATTGCCAAAATACACACCTAATGTGTAAATTTCAAAATACACATTTCAGTGTGCAATTTGATGATAACACTACGAGTGTCAAAGTTATGGTGATCACTCATGAAATACCCACATTAATGTGTAAATTGCGCAAGAAACACATATATCTGTGCAATATTCTTACTCCTTTATCTGCGTAATCTTCTGTGATTACACGGATAAATGTGTATTAGGCAAAAAACACACATTATTGTGTTATTGTAATTTACACAGTTCTTTGCGTAATATGTAAGATACGCATATTCGATGGCGGTTCAATAACTATTGTGTCTAGTGTATATAGAATATCTGTTCTGCAATGAGTTGATGTATAATATCGAAGTCTAATGTCTTAGTTGATTTTATGCTTAGTTTCAGAACCGTAGCTGCAATATTCACATAGTTTTGGATGGAAGTGTGAAGTAAGGAGGGGGGTGTAGTTGAAAGCCTGATTTTTAGCTTATGGGGCTAGTGTTGTAACAATGGATGAGATAAAAGTACTGTTGTTTGGACTCGGGATAATAGTGATGTACCCACTTCTTATCCACTGTCACAAGTGTAGCCCCATAAGCTTTAAATCAGCTTATCAAACTCACCCCCCCCCCTTTTTAAAAACTCCCTCAAAATAAGGTTTTTAGAATTTCCCTTCTCCCTCTAAAACTATGTTACTATAGCAGCTACGGTTCTAAAATTCAGCATATTGCCATTTAAGACATTAGTTTTCTATATTCCTCATCAACCATCGTTGTACAAATATTACTTCTGAGTTAATCTGGAAGTAAGGGACACATTTTGAAATTTACAATTTCTTTAATTATAAAATTGATTCATCAAATTATGTCTCTATATTGTTCAAGGACATTAGAAAGTGTTTCGTTTTGTATTCTATAAATCAAACTTTTTGTATTTGTGTCAAGTAAAGTTGATTTTATCATTTTTGTAAAAAGTGTCCATTCCTCCCCACTCTCCTCTAAATATACACATGAAAACTGCTGTTTTATTTTCTATATTCTTCCTTGCTTCTTAATTTTATATTTTCCCCTCATTTAGATATTATTCCGTACATGCAATTAAAAATTAAGATAAAAAAAGAAATAATTTATGATAGATTTTAGACTAGTCAGATGGAATAATGATATTTGGTAAACTTGTAATCTCCACACTTTTTATTTTCAGAGTTCAGACTCAATTTTTCATTTTTTATTTTTCAGACTCAAGATACTATGTCAATTATACTCAAGATACTGTGTTACATACAGTTATAAAAATTTAATTTTAAATAATATAAAAAAAAGAAAAAGGTATGTAATCTTTATCTCACACACATACACATATTACCTGCAAAAACTTTAGCTGATTCGTTTATACATATATAAATCACCTATATTATATGTTGAATTGTTTTCTTTTTATAAATATTCATAATTACAAAGAATTTACCTTAAAAAATTATCAAGATTATTAAAAAAGCGGTTGAATCATTAAAATAGCATATTTTGCATTTAAGATTATATTTAGAAATTTGTGACTTAAAAAAAAATACAAATATATTTTAACATTAATGAAATGACTCGTATTTTCATAAATGGACATTTCAGATATTCTAATTAAAATTTTAGATATCAAACTAATGAGTATTTTTATTTATCAGCTATAGTAAAAAATAAAATAAGAAATACTGAGTTGAATCCAAATATCAATTGACTCTTATAAATTTTCGAAATTAATGCTTGTAGAATTTATTTGACAGTTACATTTGTGTCTTAAGTGTATAAAACTCACCCGGCGGCGGACATTTATGTAGGGGAGGGGACTAATAAGTTCAATTTTGAATATTCATTACGACACAACTGTTATAATTTTTTTTATATACATACAATCATATGTTTTAGGTCATATAAATTCTGTCATAATAGGCAAAATTGCAATGGAAAAATGTTTATTTGAAAAAAAAAAGTCATTACTTTAACTTAAATTTTCTTTTGGTCTAAGGTTATTTTAAATCAACGTATTTGTGTCATTTTGCAATTTAATTCTGCGTATTTTTATTAAATCTATAATTAACAGGCAAAAATTATGTGTTCTTTACAATGATTATTTTAGTGTAACATAGTTCTTCTGATAAAAATTTTTCAAATTAAAACGCAGCTGAAAATTAAATGTAATTAAGATGAATAAATATTTCAAATTTCTCAAAATTGGAAAATGTAGCGTAGAAACTCAAAAACAACGGTATAGTTTTAGTCGATGATAAACATAGTTAACTTTATAAGTTTCATTAATTAAAAAAAAAAAAAAAAACTTTCAAAGAAATTTCAATAAATAAATAAAACTCAGATGAACTGTTTAACTTATAAATCAGAATACATAATTTATAGATATGATATACATTTGCATAATAGTCTATAAATAAACTATAATATCTTTCACACAACCGACTCAAAATTTAATACCGCACACGCCCCCCCCCTCCCACCCCAAAATATATGTAAACATTTATTTTGCTACTGTTAAAATACATTCATGAATTCTTTTTAAGATGAAAATTTTCCAATAAATAAATAATCTTAGATACAACAATTGTTATTTTAATAGACATTTATCAGGAGTTAGGTAATGTTGAGATTGTTTAAGGCAAGTAAATTATTCATGTAAAAAATTCTTATACGTAAAAAAACAATCCAACATATAGCATATACATTTATCTATACTAATATTATAAAGAGGAAAGATTTGATTGTTTGTTTGTTTGTTTGTTTGTTTGAATTGAATAGGCTCCGAAACTATTTGACGGTTTTGAAAAATTCTTTCACCGTTGGAAAGCTATACAATTTCCGGTGAACATAGGCTAATTTTTAATTGATTTATTCAAATATTTTCCTTAATAATTCAAAATTTCATTATTTTTCATACAGAATCAATTAAAATTTTTCCGATGAAAAATAACCATTTTCTTTTCAGTTGCCAAAAAAATCAATATATGGAAAATAATTTCTCCTCGGCAATTAATTTTTAGTTGAACAGTATCCACGTGAAAAATTAAAATAAAAAAAATTTCAAAGGAAAATAAATATGACGTCATTTGTTATATTATCGGAAGTTTTGTTTGCACAGATATCATATACACACCGAGGTAACCTAATGGACACTAAATTGATGTTATTTTGCCTGGCATGGCAACCCGACTATTGTTTATTTAATTATTAATAAAATGTTTTTTTATTTCCTTTCTCTTCTTTAAAATTATGTAAACTGTTTTGTCATATACTTATTATTTAAATACTAATTGTTATTATTTTTTAAATAACAGAAAATAATTTAAATATATATATGAAACTGGTATTCGAAAACGATTTTTCCGCCAAATTAGTGTAAAAAATTATCCTGCCGACCTCGGCGCGTACATGACTATTGCGCTGTTTTGTTTATGCATTAAGGATACTTTTAGATCATACATCCGATTACAGAAAATTAGTCAGATTATTTAATTAGAAGTTATTAAATTTATGTTTTTTTATTATGAAACAGACGAAGAAAAGAAAATTTACTATTGCTGCCCGACTGGAGAATTAACCTTGATGTTATTTTAAAAAACTATCGAAATGGCGATTTTTTAATTATTTGTTTACTTTTTTTTTGTTTATATTATTGCAAACATTTTTCCACTTTTATACACGCATCACCTTGGCGTGATTTTTTTTT
Organism: Maratus speculifer; assembly: GCA_964019185.1. NCBI lineage: Eukaryota > Metazoa > Arthropoda > Arachnida > Araneae > Salticidae > Maratus > Maratus speculifer. The sequence continues at coordinate 450,336,504 of OZ025289.1, forward strand.
TATGATGCCAATTTGGAGAACACTGCTTTTTCAAATACCAATTACATTTATATTACTTATTTTTATTTTCTATTTTTTTAAAAAGGAAATAATAATAATAAACTAAGTCAATAAATAATTATGGAACAAAACAATTTACATAATTTTAAAAGAGAAAAAAAAATAATGGAATAATTTACTCAAAAATAATCAACTATTACCGGATTACCACGTGAGGCATAAAATCGCAATTTGCTGCAATCGCGCCAACGGGATCCGTAGATGACACCTGCACCTACATGTTATTGGCAATATTATTGTTTATACAATTTGTTTATATAATTTGGTAATACTTGATAATCCCATCGACCAAAAAACTATCGCTAAAGTATAAGGTTAAATGTCAATGGATGATTGTAAATGTCACATTCATTTCACATTAAATTTGTTATATGTAATTGTTACTTCATCAACCAATTTTAATTCGATGTTTATTTGTATTTCTATTAACATTTTAGTAATTTATTGATTCTTTGGTTATTTAAAATAAAAATTATGTCCATTTGTATAATTTGGCGAAATTGATCGACGGAATAATCAAGTAGTCGAACAAAAAACTATCGTCAAATTATAACATTAAATGCCAATAATGGATGATCGTAAATTTCACATTTATTTGAGGACAAACATGAAATAAATCTGGTACATTTGTAACAATATCGTTTCTAGCACTTCTAATGTTTGACACTAAAAATCATAATGGAATCGATTACAGAAGGTAGAAAGATTTTATTAGATGCAAACTAAAGACTTATTTTTCTACAAAATTTAGTCATCAAGATTATTCTGATTTAACGGCTACATGTTAGCAACTGTTTTATAAAAGGAAGAGGTAGTGAAACTGATGTAATTTTAATGTTATTCAAATAATAAAGCTTTAAAACACACTTTTTATGCTTCATTGTTCTACTAAATATATAAGTGAAACACCCTTCTTCGTCTGCCACTTTCACGGAGGGCACCCTTTCCTTAGGACCTATATCCCACGTGTAGATAAATGGCCGTCATAAATACAAACAAACAAAAACTCTTCTTTATCTGTAAATAATTCTTTACATTTTTTACTCTATTATTCTTGCTGGAACAGATTAAGGCAGATAGGAAACTACAGTAGACCTGCTAGCAGAGGACGTTTATTAAAAAATGTAACATGAAATGACATTGTATGTAGGCTACCAGAACTACACATAGTGCAAGTTCAGATGTCAGGATTTTAAGAACTAAGAAATGATAATGTACAATCCGAAAGTTTATAGAGTTTGATAATCAATGTCACTAATCATTGCAATGCCCTCTAATGTAATAGTGTGATGACTCGAGAATATTTTGATTCCTGTTGTCATAACGGTCTCATGTTCATACGAAACTCTACTATAAATGATAAAATAAAAGAGATGGTGCTTTATTGCCCAAATTTTCGCCGACTTACAATAGTACAATATCGCAATGGCGTTGGCATGATTTTCAGCAATACGGAAGATCATTCCAGGGTGGTCTATACTGCTTTAAAATAAAATTTTTAAATCACCATTTTTTTTTTTTTTTTTTTGAGTCAAGGTTTGTTTGGAAATATGGACCAGCGAAGCGGGCATAGCCTGCTAGTACATAAATATAAACAAATCAGATAAAAAGAATTGAAGGTAATAGGAACGTATGAGATTACATACCTTATATTTTATGGGAGAATAGCTTCTATATTTTTCTCAACGCGAGCGCTAGCATTCAGCTGGACTCATCATTAGTTTTCAACTTAAACCTGATGAAGCCAAGTTAACGATGATTAGGTTTCGATGCTTGATTCGCATCTAACTCGGGGTCGAAGTAGTTCATGAAAAAGACCATAAATTGTACTGCGAACTGAAGTTAAACTAAAATTACAAGTTAAACTTTGAAATTGGTAAAAGGTTACAAGTATGAGACGGCTAAAATATTTTAGGGTAAAGTAAGGCATACTTATATTCGATATGCAAAATGTAAAAAAAAAAAAAAAAAAAAAAAAAAAAAAAAAAAAAAAAAAAAAAAACCCCAAGATACGAATTTAGAATTATCTTATTTACATGAATTATATTTTATGATGCATATTAAATGAATCTGAAATAGTTTTTAGATTCTACTGAAGGTTAAACTACTGTCCTTTAAATCGAGGGGGGGGGGAACAGAAAAATTACGAATTTAGAATTATCTTATTTACATGAATTATATTTTATGTTACATATTAAATGAATTCGAAATAGTTTTTAGATTCTACTGAAGGTTAAACTACTGTTCTTTAAATCGAGGGGAGGGGGGAGCAGCAGAAAAATTACCAACAGTACAAAAAATATAATTTAAATTTATGGATAAGCATAAAGTGGGATTATATCTATTTATAATGCCTCTTTAGCAAGTCTTCCTAATTTCGTTTTAAAAATGAAATCTAACACTATTATTGAAAATTACAAGTAAAGTTGTGATAAAACAGATGCGAGACGGTAGAAGGAAATAACGATTTAATCAAAATCTAGAATTATAAAATTAAGCATTCTTATATTTGATGTACAAATTTCAAAAGGTAATTTGGAAAACGAAATTAAATGAATAAAATTTTACTTTACATGAAACGAAATGTTGTTACATACGTCGAGTTTATTTTATTTTTTTTAAACTTGTTTCAAATGTTCACTTGCTGTTGAAACGGGGATTGTGAGAGAAGTGGTCAGAGTATCTTATGAAAATAAGTAAATATATCAGTTTATTATTTAAAAATGCTGTTACAGCAATGCAATGACATCATGTTATTTATGGAATGAGATTACTGAAATAAAAGGTGTAGCTCTGAATAATATGTTAGCCTCCCATACCTTTCGTAACGTCTACTTTAAAATTCACGCATTTATACTTTTTGTAACATACTAATTAGTGTAATTTCAGGTGTTATCTACATTTACACATTTTTCTGAGTTTATGAACTGATAACAACTTATAAACTTAATGTCATAAACTAAACACACATTAAAATAAATATTTTTTGTAGGAAAAGTGTATTTCTTTTATAACCAGTGGGTGATTTTAGAAATTTACACACTTACCTATGTATGTATCATTATGTATATTTTACAATAACATACCAATTTGTGTAAATTCAGGCTTGTTTCAGCATTTACACATTTATTTGTGATTTTCAAGTGATAACAAAATACATACTTAGTTTTATAAGCTAAAATGCACATAAAAACAGGTAAAATTTTGCAAAAAGTGAGTAATTTTCATGTCAGGTGTGTAAGTTTAGGAATTTACGCACATATATATGTAAATTTGTCTAATTTACACTTTTATTTTTTAGAGTGCACGTAACATCTTTTTTTAGCTCTTCAAACAAGTTTTCTAGTATTCCATGCTCCACTTGATCTCAAAACTGTATAAGTATTGCTCAAGAACTTCTTTATTGTTATCGATATGTGTACAGGATTTTGTCTTTGCGCTTTTAAATGCAAAATCTTAATAATATCGTCTTTAGAAACTTCTTTAAAACTTGACATGTTTTATCAGAATGCGCAAGAAATGTCTTTTCCGAATCACAAACAAAACAATTCATTGAATTCATTTGATTCCAGAAAATTTCGATAAATTATTATTTTTAAAATACAGCAGACGATATTTCGATTGAAGGGAAATATTATTCAGTATTTACAGGAGCACACAAAAATAAAAATACTTTATTTTGTGATGAAAAGTGTAAAATAAAACATGTAATTCTGCATTGTGTCTACACTTTTGGGACAGCATTTATTTTTTATTTTTTAAGGAATATTTTATAATTTGAAACCTTTGATCATAATTTATATGTGTATATCAGCAAAACTGCTTTTATTTATTACCTAACTCACGAACTTTAACTATACCTTATTACTTTTTATGTTGATGCAAATTTTATTGGTTGTCTAAACTTTTGGGACAGGGTGTATGAGTTTCCATATGGTTGAACTAGACGTTAAATTTTAACTTATTAAATGATGCAGGTTTGTTGCTACATTCTGAATGTTTTGGAAAATGTTTCATAATCTAGAGTTGATACGTGATTTTTTTTTCTCTTTCTCATTAATCATGTTTTAATTTTCTAAACCATGACCAATAACGAAAGTTTCGATTTGAATGTGTTTTTTATTTATTAGAGAATTGTACACTGCATCCAAATTTATAAAAATTAACACTAAAAAATGCTAGGTTTTTTTTTTTTTTTAAATAATACTATGCTTATTTTAGAACTCATAAACGCAGTTTCAGGGCAATTTATCTTAGTTTTGGGAGTCATTTATAATGCCTTGGGATGTGGAATTTATGCTCTCAAACTTAAACTGTTTCTGATTTTTAACACTTTCCAACTAAGTTGAAAAGTGCATTCGGTTTGTCTGTCTGTCTGTCTGCGCACTAACTCTCGTAAATATACTCCGATTGTCATGAAATTTTCGACATTAATGACGTTTACCCGAGCACGAAACCTATTCAAAATGAAGGTTCTGCCATGATTGGTTTATTTACAGGGAAAGTCAAAAGATTTCCTTTACAGTACGGTCTATGGGCTAAAATCATTTCAAATGAATTTTAAAGATGTTACACCCTGTCAAACATCTTCAAATTTATATGTATCTACAAAATGCACTAAAATATGCATTTTGTGAAGTATGCAGCGAAAAGAATAGTTATTATTCATTTACAGAGCCATACAAAAGAATCCCAATACATTGTAATAAAGGGGGGAGTTGTTTGCGACATATTTTAATTACGGTAAGCAATTACATATATAATCAAATTTATATACGTTGTTGAGGACTAATATGAATTATTTCATATACTAGTGCAGAGTATTTACAGGGACACACAAAATATTTCAAAAAGTATATTCTATCCGAAGTCCTGTATATTATGGAAGATGGCTGTTAGATGGATGAAATTCAATTTTAATTACGATATACGCTTTTAAGTTTCCCTAGATGTATGCATATTATATGGTTTATATAAATGCTAATTGTTACACAGCTTGTTAACAATTTATGTGTTAACAGTGTTGTTACAATTGTTATACAGGGTTACACAAAAGATCTCGGAAATGTTACTGAATATGAGCGCAATTTACTTTACGCAATTTACCTTATGATAAAAAATTAAGATAATATTTAAAAAAAAATGAAATTTTAATAAAAAATGATTAACGGCTCTTTGTTGAATTGTATGACATACCTCTAAATTTAACTTTAATAATATGAATAATATTAATAAAACATTTTCAAAATTACTTTACTTATTTTGTACAAATATGTTCTAAGAGAAAAACTAGTTGGATGTGCCAATCCCAAAACTTTCTTCTATCTCATACATACATTTTAATATTAAAAAGAAATAGTTACTCATTTTAATGCTTTAATAATTTTAATTCAATACCTTACCAACTTTCATTTTCATCTTAAATTTCTGCTTCAATCAATTAATCGGAGTAAAAATGAATTTCCGTCTCTGCACGAGCCGATGGACAATAGAATGATAAGCAGATTTTTTTTTCCAAATTCAGGGAGGACTTATTTGCCTTACCAACAAATAATCATATACAAAATGTTTAGTTCAGTTCTAGAACTAACTTCATACACTTTTATGTGGTGCAATATTGAAAATAGCATAAAATTCGGTATTGCAGCGCCCCCTTCCGGCAGATTTTTTTCAGATTCAGGGCGATCCAACTAGCCATAGCCATACACTTACACAAAAAATTTCGTTCAATTCGATGCATAACTTCATGTACTTCTGGTCGGTACAATATTGAAAATGGCACAAAAATCGCGATTGCAGCGTCCCCTTCCGGTGGATTTTTTTCAAATTCAGGGAAGACCAACTAGCCATAGTCATACATATACACAAAAAATTTGGTTCAATTCTATTCATAACTTCATATACTTTTGGTCGGTACAATATTGAAAATGGCACAAAAATCGCGATTGCGGCGCCCCCTTCCGGCGGATTTTTTTCAAATTCAGGGAAGACCAACTAGCCATAGTCATACACACACAAAAAAAATTTGGTTCAATTCGATGCATAACTTCATATACTTTTGGTCGGTACAATATTGAAAATGGCACAAAAATGGCGATTGCAGCGCCCCCTTCCGGCGGATTTTTTTCAAATTCAGGGAGGACCAACTACCCATACTCATACACATACACAAAAAATTTGGTTCAATTCGATGCATAACTTCATATACTTTTGGTCGGTACAATATTGAAAATGGCACAAAAATCGCGATTGCAGCGCCCCCTTCCGGCGGAATATTTCAAAACTGAAGGCGGACCTGCTTGCCACAGCCAAAAACATTCACAAAAAATTTGGTTCAATTCTATGCATAACTTCATACACTTTTTGATGGTAGAATGGCGACATACAGACACACAGACACACACACAGACATACACACACACACACACACAGACACACGGACAGACAGACATTTTGTAAAAACATGTTTTTTGGAATCTCTGACCCCTAAAACGTGTAAATCCGCCGAAAACCGGAAGTCGAAAAAAATTTCGATTACAATACTTTCTTCTATTGAAGATAGAAGAAAGTAAAAATAGAATAAAATAAAGCATTGATAAAATCAAACTGTTTTGATTAAAATGGCGCACTTTCCTCGAAATATGGCATGAAGTTTTATACAAACGATAATCAATAATCATTTTAATGCGAATTTCAGGCGGGAGGGAAAAGTACCCTCTCATAATCATGATTTATTGCATTTATTTCCAATAAAAAGTTTTCGAAAACAGTATAAGAAGTTATCTATATTTTAATTTTCTAGACATTTATACATTTATGCTTATGTTCTAGATAAAAATCTATGATCAGAATGATTATTTTCCAGTAAAGAACGTGCACAAATTCATCAAATTAAATTTTTATATTCTTCTATTTTTACAAGAAAAAATACTGGATTCATAAACAATTTCGAAATCCAGGTTTGCGATAGATTTACATATTTTAGGGATCAGAGAACCCGAAAAATGTGTTTTTACAAAATGTCTGTCTGTGAGTCTGTCTGTTGTCGGTATGTGACAAAAATTTATAAGGGCTCTTTCTCAAGAACTAATGCACGGAATTTGACAAAACTTTAGATTCTGTTAGACCTTGATATAATCTAGATATGATTAGTTTTTGGTGTATGTCGTTCACCAGGGGTCTCTTCTATGCAGCATTATGCACAATTTTTACAACAAGCATATCTCAAAAACTGGTGCATTGATTTTCATAAAACTTTAGATTTTGTTAATTACTTGTTCTAATATGATGCTGATTATGTTTTGGTGGAAATCGCTCAGCAGATGGCGCAGCCATAGTGCATTGTTTTTTGATTATCGCAATACTTCGATCTCAATAACTAATGCACGGAGTTTCAGAAAACTTTAAATTCTGTGAATATTTTGCGGCAACTTGAATAATATGAATAATACTAATAAAACATTTTCAAAATTGCTTTAGTTATTTTGTACAGATATGTTCTAAGAGAAAAAAAATAGAATAAAATAAAGCATTGATAAAATCAAACTTTTTTGATTAAAGTGGCGCACTTTCCCCGAAATATGGCGTGAATATGATACGCCATATATCGTTTGTATCTACGATGCAAACGATAACCGATAATCATTTTAATGCGAATTTCAGGCGGGAGTGAAAAGTACTCTTTCATAATCATGATTTATTCCATTTATTTCCAATAAAAAGTTTTCGAAAACAGTATATGAAGTTATCTAATATTTTAATTTTCTTGTCATTTATATATCTTTGTATTTTATGATCTTGGTAAGAATCTATGATCAGAATGATTACTTTCTAGTAAAGAACGTGCACAAATTCATCAAACTAAATTTTTACTTTCTTCTGTCTTTACAAGCAAAAAGTACTGGATTCATAAAAATTTTCGAAATCCAGTTTTCGGCGGATTTACATGTTTTAGGGGTCAGAGAACCTGAAAAACCTGTTTTTACAAAATGTCTGTCGGTGAGTATGTTTGTTGTCTGTATGTGACAAAAATTTTGTGGGGGCTTTTTCTCAAGAACTAATGCACGGAATTTCATAAAGCTATAGATTCTGTAAGACCTTGATATAACCTAGATCTGATTAGTTTTTGGTGTATGCCGCTCAACAGTTGGTGCTGCTATGCTGTATTATGCGCAGTTTTTACAATAGCCATATCTCAAGAAGTAGTGCATGGGTTTTCATAAAACTTTAAATTTTGTTAGTACTTGATATAATATGATGCTGACTACGTTTTGGTGGAAATCGCTTTACAGATGGCGCTGCCATGGTGCATTGTTTTCTTTATTATCGTAATAAATCTATCTCAAGAACTAATTCAAGGAATTTCAGAAAATTTTAGATTCTGTGAGAATTTGAATAATATTAATAATATTAATAAAACATTTTCAAAATTGCTTTAGTTATATGTACAAATATGTTCTAAGAGAGAGAGAGAGAAAAAAAAGAATAAATAAAGCATTGATAAAATCAAACTGTTTTGATTAAAATGGCGCATTTTCCCCGAAATATGGTATGAATTCTTATACAAACGATAACCGATAATCACTTTAATGCGAATTTCAGGCGGGAGTGAAAAGCACCCTCTCATAATCATGATTTATTGCATTTATTTCCAATTAAAAGTTTTCGAAAATAGTATATGAAGTTATCTACATTTTAATTTTCTAGTCGTTTATGTAATTATCTGTTTTTTGATCTTGGTAAGAATCTATGATCAGAATGATTACTTTCTAGTAAAGAATATGCCCAAATTTATTAAATTAGATTTTATTATCATTATTATTATTACCATATCGTCATACAAATTCAGCTCTGTCTAATTAGGATTTTCGATATGTTGAACTTAGATTTTCATAGATAGGTTTTCCTTCTTTTTTTGAAAGTTTAAAATAATAATAATAATAATAATAATAATAATAATAATAATAATAATAATAATAATAATAATAATAACTAGCAAAAGCCATGCTTTGTTTGGATTCGCGAAGCATTATTTCATTAGTTATTTATTGGAAAGTAACCGTTTTTTTTTTTATATTATTTGGTACTACTTGATTATCCTGTCGACCAAATAGGTACCGCCAAACTAAAAAATTAAATGCTAATGATGATGGTAATAAATATCACATTCACATAACATTAAACTCGTATCACGTGTTCGTTATGTCATCAAGTTATTTTTATTATGAGGTTTTATTTGTATTACTTACCCATCATACGTAGTATAGGGTAAGTCTTGCAATCGTTTTGAAAATCGGAAATTTTTTTTTGACGGATTTACACGTTTTAGATAGTGGAGATTCCGAAAAACATATTTTTAGAAAAAAAAATTTGCCGTCCGTCTGTCTGTCTGTAAACGCTCTATCTCCCGAACAAATTGAGATAGAGACTTGAAATTTTGTATTTAGTTAGTATGTAAGAATGGGACGAACCCTATTTAATATCAGCAACCTCGATTATCCGGAACTATTTTTTTCGGACTCTCGAAAAATTCGTTCTGATGAAAGGTATATAAAAAGTTTCGAATTTTTTTGTTCTAAGGAATGGACGTAAAAGGCAATAAAATAACACACATTTTGCATGTAGAACGAAGTCGATCGGATTATTAGTTGCCGAGATATTTGTAATCTTGTTTTCCACATTCTTCGATTTTTCATGACCCTGTATTTCATTCAAATTTCAATTCAGAAGTATATTTTACTTCGAAATGAGACGCTTAATCCGACGCAGTTAATTGTTAGTTAATAGAATTATTATTTTTGGCGTTATAAGGATGTTTCTTTTACGCAGTTCGGTACTACTTGAGAAGTTTGGCGTTTTATATAATTTGTCGAAATTGGTACATCAACAGTTCTTTAATATAGCATTACTATGTATATTAACAATATTTAAATTTTGTTTATGAATTGCAATGAATTGTATAAATAGTTTCACATGTTTTATTTTCATATACATATCCATGATGGGTAAGTATTACGGTGGCCCCCAACGACTAGTTCTTAGTAATGTTTCATTAATTTATTTGTTCTTTCGTTATATAAAATAAAAATTATGTCGATCTATTTAATTTGGCCAATTGTTTGGCGATTTGTATAATTTGGCGAAATTGATTGACGGGATAATCAAGTAGTACCTTAATTCGACTTTTTATTTAGATTTTTATTAATGTTTTACTAATTTATTTGATTTTTCGTTATTTAAAAAAAAATGCGTCAATTTGTGCAGTTGTGCTAATAGTTTGGCTATTTGTATTATTTGACGAAATTGATCGACGGGATAACCAAATAGTACCCGAATTAAAAATCACTTGATGACATAACAATCACGTGTATTAGGTTTAATGTCATGTAATGTGACATTTATGATAATCTATTATTGGCATTTAATCCTGAAATTTGGAATTATATTTTTGGTCGACGGATAATCAAGTAGTACCCAAAAATGTACTGTGTTATAGTATCTATGGAATGAGGTAATAAAGTACAAAATCCTATAATATCTTGAGAAAATTAATTATTTGCCCACTGTATTCAAGATGACCACTTTTAATGCGATAAACATTAATAACTGGACGAACTTGGGCAATTAATTTCTCCTCGACGAAAGTTAAGCCCCTTAATATTTAGGGATGTGGAGCAGAATCCATATTATTAGCTAAAGAAAAAATATTTAGTTCATTATTTACTATACATTTATGGCAAGTCTTTTGAGATCTGTCAGAGTGAATGCCAAGCCAACGATGATGAAAAATTTTACAAAAATATAATTTAAAATTTTTTTTGTGCATCTTCGAAATTTAAAGCATTTTTCCGAGCACATGCATTCTCTATCAGAAGAGATTCGTCATGTCGTCCTTTTGGCACAGATGTCATATACGCACCACATTGGCGCTATTTTTTTTCAGACGCCAATGTCATATATGCATCGGTGTACTTAATTGGCGAAAAAGTGTAGTTATTTTGCTTGACATGGTAACCCGGATGTTGTTTATTTATTAATAAATTGTTTACTTTTATTTTCTTTTTTTAAATTATATAAATTGTTTTGTTACACAGGTATAATTTAAACTTTTTAAAATTTATTGTTATTCCCTTTTTAAAATATATGGTACTACTAGGTTATCCCGTCAACCGAAAAATTATCGCCAAACAATAAGATTAAATACCAATAATGATGATCGTGAATGCCACATTCAATGACTTTAAATACGATTCACGTGTTTAAAATGTTATTAAATGATTTTTATTTGGACTTTTTATTAATATTTTTATTAATATTCTACTAATTATTTGTTTTTTCGTTATTTAAAATAAAAGTTATGTCAACATGTATAGTTTGGCGATTTGTGTAATTTGGCGAAATTGGTCGACGGGATAACAGAGTAGTACCAATATATTTATGGTAACTAGTATTCGAAAACCAGGTTTTTGCCAAATTGGTGTCGGAAAAATCTCGCCGATATGGTGTGTATATGACATCTAGGCCGTCGTTTTTTATGCTGGTATCTAACCTCTTGCCTTAAAGCTATATCATATTCGCATTCTTTTGACATTCACATTCTATGACTATTCACATTCAATGACTTTAAATACGATTCACGTGTTTAAAATGTCATTAAGTGATTTTTATTTCGACTTTTTATTAATATTTTTATTAATATTCTACTAATTATTTGTTTTTTCGCTATTTAAAATAAACATTATGTCAACATGTATAGATTGGCTATTAGTTTGGCGATTTGTGTAATTTGGCGAAATTGGTCGACCGGATAACAGAGTAGTACCAATATATTTATGGTAACTGGTATTCGAAAACCAGGTGTTTGCCAAATTGGCGTCGGAAAATCGCGCCGATATGGTGTGTATATGACATCTATGCCATCGTTTTTTACGCTGGTATCTAACTTCTTGCCTTAAAGCTGTATCAAATTAGCATTCTTTCATCCAGTAAGTATATGTTTCCTTGGCATTTTTTATAATAGAACTAATACATTCTATAAATTGTCTTTAAACGGCAAACTATTTAATAATAGTACTACATATACCAAAATAATAATATGTATGTTTCATTTGGTTCAATTTTCAATCTTCGAATTCAAATAACTCTTTATATAATGAATTTAACAATTAATTTTATTTATTTACAATTTTTTTGTTGCCACTTTACGAAAAAAAAAAAAAAATATAATTCTTTTAATATGTGTAAGTGACATCAGCGTAAATGATTTTGTCGGAATAAAGAAAATACATTTTATTTCTTTAATTAATCATGATTCTTTCTACAATTGTTAACTCTATGAATTATTTATTGTTCTGAAAATATGCATGTTTTATTTCTTATTTCTAAAAATGCGTCAGTAATGGAAAAACATGTAAAATAAATTAATTAAAATAATAATTTTTTTAAAGTTATTCTGTAAAAAAAAAATTATATTGTGCAAATCTACAGATCATAATTTATATTTGTGTTTAATTTCAAATCAAAATATTGAATAGTTTTTCTGTAAAGCGTACAACAAAATGTAATTTGAGTGGGCTAGTAGAGGATTCGCTTCGCTCATCCTAATAATAATAATAATAATAATAATTTGTCTTATAATGGATAAATTGGATAGTATAGATTTTAAAGACATCCATTTAAATCAGATAAATCATAAGAGAACCAGTGAGATTGTAGCCTGTAAAAATTCTATATGATATGAGATATAGTATTATTTAAGTTACCGAAATTATGGCGTGAATAATTACATGCGGTTATGAGTATGGGAACAACAATTAAAATAAAAATTAAGCTAGTCGTTGAGGGCCACTGTAATACTTAACCATCATGGATATGTATACTATAAAAAATGAAAATAAAACCAGTGAAAACTATTTATAAAATCCATCGCAATTCCAAAATAAAATTTAAATGTATATTTAATTATTTTCAATACATAGTAATGCTCTATTACAGAATTGCAAGTACTACTTTATTATCCCATCGACCAATTTCGACAGGTTATGTACAAAATCGCCAAACTATTAGTAAATTATACAAATTGGCATAATTTTTATTATAATAACGAAATAACAAATAAATTTTTAAAAGATTACCAATACTACAAATAAAACATCGCATTAAAAATCACTCGATGACGTAGCAAACTCATGTAACGTGTTTAATGTCAAGTGAATGTGACATTTACGACAAGCTATTATTGTCGTTTAATTTTACAGTTTGGAGATAGTTTTTGGATCAACGGTTTAATCAAATAATACCGAATTGCGTAAAAGAAGAAACTTTATAACTCCAAAAATGATAATTATATCAACTAACAGTTTACTGCATTAAATTAAGCGTCTCATTTCCAATTAAAATATATCTTTCAATTAAAATTTAAATGAAATACCGGGTCATGAAAAATTGAAGAATGTGAAAAATATGATTACAAATATCTCGGCAACTAATTATCCGATCGACTTGTCTTCATTTTTTATGCAAAATATTTTTTTTTTATTGTCTGTTATACTTATTCCTTAAAACAAAAACAAAAAAATCGATTTTTTTTTACATTTTATCAGAATTTACCTTTTATCAGAACGAATATTTCAAGAGTCTGAAAAAATAGTTCCGGATAATCGAGGTTAATGATGTTAAATGGGCTTCTTTCCATTCTTACGTACTAAGTGCATACCAAAGTTCAAATCTGTATCTCAATTTGTTCAGGAGATAGAGCGTTAACAGATACATAGACAGACGGACGACATCTTTTATTTCCTAAAAATATGTTTTCGTAATCTCCAGTGTCTGAAACGAAAAAATCCGTCAAATTTTTATTTTCGATTTTTAAAAGGATAGATAATAAAGTAAAAATTTGATTATAAAAAAATATTCTTATTTGTCTTGATAGAAATTCGTAAGATATGGACAATTCATAATTAACTTCTTCAGACCTGATATATCCCATGGGATACACATTTTTTCAATTTTTTTTCGTGCTTATAAATAATGTACGAAATGTACAAAATGAACAAGAATGAAAACTTAAATAATTTTACTGTGCGTTAATATGCCATTTGTAGAGTCCATTAGTAATTGAAAAAATATTAAACATATATTTATTTTATGTTTTTCAATGTTTTTGTAATGCAAAAAAGTAAAATAAAATAAACAAAAATCCTTAGAAATTGTAAAAAAAAGAAAAAAAAGTAGAAAAAAAAAGTTCTTATATCGCATCAAATTTTATGTACAAAAAATAAATTAAAATTTTTATCGCTGTTCAATCTTTTTAAATTATCACTTTGTTAAGGGGTTGACTGTTAAAAATTGAAAAATCACAAAAATTGTATCTTTTTTGACATTCTATGCCTTGAAAAGTATAAGCCTTAAAATCGCAATTTTTTATGTTAATAGATCAATGTTTTATGTATACACATATACCTCATTCTTGTTTGAAAGTTAAAAATAATTTGTTTTAGATAATCATAAATAATAAGCAGTTTGATGTGGAAAAAAATGTGATATCAAAGATAACGCACTTGAATACTCAAATTATATTGAATTTTAAACAAAAGTTCTGTTTTTTACACATACTACAAAAACTAAAGGTTAATTTGAACCTACATTTGTATATATGTAAACCATATTTCTATTTTTTAAATTAAACTGAAAATAGTGTATTTTTTTCTTAAAAAATTAAATTTTATCAATGCATAGAAAATGCATCCTTTAACAATCTGAAAGCAATTTTAGGTTCAGTTTTAGGTCAATTTTAAGTTTAAAAAAATGGCATTATGTACTATGTCATCTGTAAAAATTTCATGCAAAAATTTTAAATAGTTTTAGAGATAACATGTACGTTATGTGAAAAAAACACATTTTTAAATTTGCTCGGCGAAGTACTGGTCCTTTAAATCTGTTTACAGTAAACAGCTAACACGTTTTTAATCATAACTTCTGTAATTATACGGGGATTTTTTCAAGCGGATTGTCTTAAAATACGCACAAAAGGTTAATCTTTCATATAACTGGTTTTCAAAAAAATCGAATTTTTTGAAAGTTTAACAGTCGTATGATCCCTTAATATAAATCCATAATCGAAAATAGAAGTACATAGTTAAAACCTGGGGTCTGAAGAGGATAAAACCTTTTCTTTTATTATTTTAATGGGTTTTTTAATTTTTTAGCAATTGATGAAATATATTATCTCGAGTGTTTAAATATCGAGTGTTATCTTGAGTATTTAAATATACATACACACGCACATATAGTATCTGTTCGCCATTTTTTACTAAACCACCTAGTTTAGTTTTTGAGAGCCATTTTTAAATAATTTGTGTATTTTGTCTTGATATAAATTTGGTAAAATCGAAATAATGTCAAAAAAAAAAAAAAAAAAAAAAAATCATATATAAAACTTTTTTTAAAATTTTTGTGGGGTTCTTTTAACATATTTTAGCATTTAATGAAGTATATTTGTTAAACATGCCTATGTACTTTTTTTCAAATGTTTCATTTTGCGACAGTGATTACGCTTGCTGACAATGAATGATGTTGATATAGCAAATAAGTACCGAAGTATTTGTGGATATTTCAAAAGTTTCGTTTATGTTTGATTTATCCGTGCATTACATTCATCCTTGTATCCTAGGTGCAGATTCACGGTCACCAGTCGCCACGTGGAGACTAAATTTTTTGACTTGGCGACTAATTTTCGGCGCCTAAGTCACCATCCTTTGGAGAATTTTGCGTTTTTTTCTCGAGATCATTTGACGAAAATCGCAATATTCCGTAATAGTCCAGTCAAAATAAGCATTTAACCTAGGAAAAATTAGCGAAGAGCTGAAAATTTGCAAAAAATTTTATTCAAGGTCAAAGATACAAAAAATTCGTTTTTACTTACCTATCATACGTAGTATAGGGTAAGTCTTGCAATCGTTTAGAAAATCGAAATTTTTTTGAAGGATTAACATGTTTCAGATACTGGAGATTCCGAAAAACATATTTTTAGAAAAAAAACTTGTCGTCCGTCCGTCTGTGTGTCTGTCTGTCCGTCCGTCGTCTGTCTATCTACGTTCTATCTGTCGAACAAATTAATTTCGAACATCTTTTCTAGTAAAACCTTTAAACAAACTGTTTTATGTCATATTAACGTGTTTCTGTTTCTCTGCTTGTTTTTGTTGTTTTTTTCTCTGCTTCCTTAAACCATAACTCGCAAAAAAGACATTTTCAACGTTACATTCCTATGTGATTCCGAGTTGCTTTTGCATCCCTAACACTTCCTGGAAGTATGATAGTCTGGTAGTAAAACACCCAGGAGTAATGCCATTGAAATATCGGAGATATGTCGGAAGCGCCCTCTATGAAAAAATGAGGACACCACAGCTGTGCGTCATTTTGAATAAAATAATTACCAAGGGAATGACCTACACGCAAACCGCAACAAATTCGATTAGTTTGTCCAATGTTTATGAGCGTTTAAAATCTCCCCCTCGGTTCACAGTTAAATTTTCGCTAGTTAACAGATCCCCATGTTTCCGATTTTGGGCTTAAAATTTAAGTTAAAGTCTAAGCTTTAGAATAATTTCAGTCCCATGCACAAAAGAACGGCAAAAAGTATTTGTTCATTACTCTAAAGTCTAAAGCGCCCTCTACCGACAATTTTTGAACGTAACCTTTAAAACTAAAAAAAATAAAAAATCGTGATACAAAGAATGATTTTAAAGAAAACCGCAAACAAATCGACCCTTTTTTCTAATTTTTATCAGCGTTTGAATTTTTGGACCCTAAACTTTAATGGCCCCTAGCTCCTACAGAAGACGTTTGCGCCCCATGGTTTCCTATTTAATAATGTTTGTCTTTATGTCTACTATCACCCCTGGAAGTTTGTCGGTCTGGTAGCGAAACACCCTGTATATATACATTCCCTGTAATTTTAATATTGAATCGTCATACTTTCACACACTACAGCTCATATTCAAAATATTAGAATAATTACCTTTTTTTTAGAAATTGAAAATATCGTTTGGTAATTTAATGTCTTTTAATGAAAATAAGCAAACGATATTTTTATTAAGAACTTATTGTTGATAAAACTTACTTGTTATCTTAAACTTAATATCATTTTTGAAAAGATTAATTGCAAAAAAATTATTTTGAAAAGTCAAAATATTAGAATATTTATTCAAGTGGTTCAAAATATTAGAATATTTCACATTAATTCTCCTTTAATTTTTACCAATTCTTAACTGGTGGCATCATTGATTAAATTCAGACGATTTTATTTAAAATCAGTATTCTTTTTTGCAGTTTGTTTCTTTTTCGTCTTAAAATGGGCCGTGTGAGTGATATTCCTGAATCTACTAAACTTCGTATGGTTGATTTGTATCGACACGGTAAAAATCAATGTTTTATAGCGAATTATTTACATTGTTCGCAATCGAGCGTTAGTAAAATACTAACACAATATTCAAAAATTGGAAAATTTCAAAATAATCGCCGAAATGGTGGCCGAAAACCAAAAACATCTGCTAGAGATGACAGGAAACTGAAGCGTATAGTTAAGAAAAACCGTTTTAAAAGTGTGCGATTCTTGCACCGAAAATGGAAAGAAGAAGGAGTTGAAGTTTCTACATCGACAACATTAAGACGTCTCCATAAATTTAAATTTGAATCTCGTGTACCGAAAACAAAACCTCTCATGACTGCAAGACAAAAGCGTATAAGATTGAATTGGTGTAAATCAAGACGTTTATGGAGCAATGAAGATTGGAAAAATATATTATTTAGTGATGAAAGTATGTTTTGTGTTTCATATGGTAATCAAGGTATTCGAGTTTGGAGAATGAAGCAAGAAGCATTTGATAAAGAATGCCTTAAACGTTCCGTAAAATTTGCTGCTAGTGTCATGGTTTGGGGTTGTATGAGTTCAGAAGGACCTGGAAATTTATGCATCGTCTACGAAAAGGTTAACTCTCTGATATATCAAGAAATTTTAGAATATTACATGATTCCATCATCAGAAGATTTATTTGAAGATGATTTCATCTTTCAACAAGATTTAGCGTCCCCGCATACCTCGGTGTCAACTAAGAATTGGTTCCGCCAACGCAACATTAAGGTACTTCCTTGGCCACCAAATTCACCAGATCTTAATCCCATCGAAAACTTATGGTGTATAATGAAGAAAAAACTTCAAGAAAATCCTCCTTCAAGTAAAACTGAGTTAGTGGCACGTATAAAGTCTATTTGGGCTAATATTGATAGAAATGTTTGTAAACACCTTGTATATAGTATGCAAGATCGATTGTACGCTGTTATGAAAGCTAAAGAGGATGCTACAAAATATTAACTACCTTTTACTTCATATTCATAAGGTAATATTGTTGCGTAAAATAAAATATTCTAATATTTTGAACCAATCTAAATTTTATTCTAATATTCTGGTGTGTTTAAGGAACCTGTATACCTAATTTATTGTGCTGTATTTTATATTTTATAAATGTTAAAATCTTATCTAAACATTCCAGATTTAATTTATAAGAAATTTAATTGCATTTACTTAGTATAAAAAATAAATAAATGACAAATAATTTTTTCTTATTACTTTTTCTCAATTATTCTAATATTTTGAATATGAGCTGTATATCAAAACTTTTTCTTTAAAATGTCTTTTCTATGCCAAATTTCTGATTTCAATGAACATGTTTAACCCTTTATGCAGTGACTGTACTTTAGAGTAACATTAAAAAAATTTATTATAAAATTCATTTAATTCATAGATTAGTAGTAATACAATATAGAATGAGTTTTAGATATTTTACTTTACCTTTTCCAAAACCGTTATTGATTGCAGAAAATAAAAAATATTTTTAAAAGAATGATTTCTTTTTCATTTGCATCTTTCAGATTTCTTGACTTTGAAAGATTGTGAGGTGAGGGGGGGGGGGAGTTTTTCATAAATATGTCTATCGTAAGAGCATTATATTTGTACAAAATTAATTAATCTATCTAAAATCTAATCACTTCTATTAATGTCCTAATTATACAAAATACTAAAAAATATTTTTAATAAAAAATTTGAAGATGGAGTTGTAAATATTACACAATATCCCTATCAATTCAAAATTAATTAATTTTAACTGGCAAAATCCCTCTGCAATTAAGAAATATAGTTCTAATATAGCTTAAAAATTTCGAAAAATGTTTTAGAAGATGAAATTTTCAAAAATTCATAATTTTGGACACAAAAAAATAAAAATAATTTGAATTTTGTTACTTTAATTGAGATTTCTCTAAAAGAATCCAGACTTTAAACTTCAGGTAAAATGATCTTTAAAATAGTATATAATAGATGTATTATAATTAGAATTTATTTCAAATGTAATAAACATTCAAAATGTATGCTTTAACAGATTTTTTTGAGCAAACTACAAATAAATAAAAGAAAAATAACTTGTTGGAAAACAGTATTCTGGTCATTATTATCAAAATGCTAGAAGTCAAATAATTAAAAAGAAAAAATAATCTGCATAATTTTTCTGAACTAGAAATTGAAAAAATAATATTAAGAATAAAATATTCTAAGAGTGTTCGTAGTAAGTATAATATCAGTTGGAAATTTATTTGAACTGTAATTAAACTTAAAAATATACGTTTTAACAGATTCTCCCACCAAGCTATAAATAAATAATTGAAAAAAATCATACTGATTAATAATTTTCAGGCCATAATTATGAAAATGTTAAAAATCAAATAATTAGAAATAATTCTTAAACTATTTTTCAGGACTAGAAATTGAAAAAAATATTCAAGAATAAAACATTCTGAGATTATTCGTGGAAAGTGCAATGAAACTTATTTCAAATGTAATTATACGTTTTATCCATCAATGAAACAAAAAACAAATAAACAATAACAACAACAATAACAAACAATGCCTGAAAACAATTTTTAGGATAATACTATAAAATACAAGAAGTCAAATAATTAGAAATAATCCCTGCATCATTTTTTCTGAACTAGAAATTGAAAAAATAATCAGGCAGAATAAAACATTCTGACAGTGTTCATAGAAAGTGCAAAAATAAAACCACGAAGACTCTTTTCTCCCTATAAATAATCTGTTCTTAGTGAGAAATGACCTAAAGAAAGAAACGATAAGTGGAAAACATTATACTAAAAATTTATGTTTGGCTTTAAATCTTATGACTATTGTTAATCGCTAAAAGTGAAGACTTTCTTTAGCCCAGTAGAAACTCAAAGATTCTGAGTAAGTGTTGAAAGAAAGAATGCAACATAATTTTAAAAAGAATCGTATAATTTTTTCCCCCTCCAGCTATTTCAGTTTTTCTTCTTCATCTTTTCTTTTTGAGATTTAAGTTTATGGAGAAAGTAAGCTCATTAAAAAAATACATACTATTCCCATTTCAATAAAATGTTGCGACGAGTGATTAAAATGGCGATTCTTAAAAGAGTCGAATATTCAAGGATTAAGTTTTATTTTTAAGCTTAGGACTTTTTTTTTATAATCATTTATTTTAGTTTTTTAATTCGAAAATATGAAGTGATTAATTGCAAGATATGTATTTCTTTCTCATATTTAATTTTTTAAAGATTAACAGGACTTCATTTTAGTTTTAAATTGAAAAATCTGAAATCAATGTACGTTTACATAGAAAACACATAAAATGAGCTATATGATGACACACACATCTATATTTCATAACTTAACAAAACTTTCTTTTATGACTTTTGTTTTTATTTAAAAATCTGAAATTAATAAATTTTAAATTTCAAAAACACAACTATTCTTTATAACTTAACACAGCTTTATCTTTATTATTTTTATTTTATTTTATTTTTTTTTTTTTTTTTTTTTTACCAAAAATCTGAAATCAATATACCTTAGTTTGAAAATAAATGCTACTTTTTTGTATATCTTAGAAACAAATTATTTATTTATTTATTTTAATTTGAAAATATATAAAATCAATGTACTTTAAATTTCAATATATTGTTACAGGCAAGAAAAAAAAAACAGAAAAAAACACCACTTTTTATAATTCTACCGTACATCATTGTACAAAAATCAGACTTATGTAAATCGATTAATAATAATGTCTAATTATTGTTATACTTATTTTTTGTTTAAGGATAATCTAGATCGCACAAACCATAGAAATTGTATCAAATTAAAACTGTTCAATATTAAAATTTAATTTAGACATCCTAATGGAATTTTTCGGTTTTATTAAACCGCTGACCAAGCCCTTATCTGCCGAGATTTTGCACATTTGAACGGTAGCTAATAAGCGGATATTCGCCTGGTCTCCACAGAGTGGAGATTTGCTTGAATCCTGGCCATCGTGGTGGTACTGCCCTTGTTGTCTTAGGTGTTTTTTTTTATGTTGGGCTTTTGCTGACTGATAGTTAGCAAGCATAGTTGATTCGACCTTGCACAGAGTAGATAGATCCCGTAAGGCGGATGTAAATTGCTAGAGTATTTACTGTATTTTATTATTATTATTATTAATTTATTTTATTTGCCCTTGTCGTGTAATTTCAGATATCAAACGGGAATTCCTTCAATCAAGTAAATTAGGAATTCTACAGGTTTAAAATTTAGAATCTCTAATGTTAGGTTCATTTTTAACAGATGTAAAACATATTGCAATGCGGACAGTTTTTTAAGTATAACAAAAACACCATTTTGCGGAATGAGCTGTATTTTTAGATTAGCTTATTTAAAGCTTCTGAAAATCGATCTCTGTTTTGAATGTTTTCTTAAATAGAAATAAATTTCTAGAAACTTAAAATCTATTAAGAATAATATACATGTGTTTTTGTGTATATCAAAAACAAAATATTAATAATATTTTTCATATTTAGAAAGAAAAAATGGTTTTTAAAGAAAGAATAATCTTTGTTCATGTTCTTATATACATTTTATTTACCATACAGAAAATTGAATACATACACAAGTGAAATATGTACAGTAAAACCTTCATAATGGACACTTCCGAATAGCAATTTATTTCAATTTCATTGATTGAAAAATAATTTTAATTTCTTATAAATGATACAATAGAGGTTTTAGGGCATGTAAAAGTAAATTAAAGAAACATTAAGCATTTCTTAGCAATTTTTGAATCTCTGAGGTTTTCCCAATACCGGACACCTCCGAATAGTGGACGATTTCTGAGTTCCCGAGGTGTCCGTTATTTATAGGTTTTACTGTATTTATTTTTCTTATGAAATATATTTGTGTTCAGACTCTTTGCAGAAATCCCAACAATATGAATGGCAAAAAACTTAAGTATGATTCGATAATTCTTATAGTGTGAATCCGACTCGCAGAACGAAAATTAGATTAATTTAGACACAAAAAAATGAAAATTCGGGACATCCCGAACCGACGTTTGACTCTATTAAAAAAAACTTGTCTATTTTTCAGAGGTTTACAGTATAGTTGAATATTAAAGTATATAGATTTGTACATTCTTTTATGGTAAACAGAAAAGTGGTATTAGAGGTAAAACTGTAGATTATTTTGCATTAAAATATGATTTGCTTTCTTTCATTGCGGGTTCGGATCAGGCTTCGGGTTGAAATATTCCAGGTTCAAGATGAAATGCGTCAAGTCCGAGTTGCCAAAAATTATTTTTAAGGGTTTAGGTAAAATATTTTTTTTTTCGGGTTGACATAAGAAAGAACTTTCGAATCTGGTTCTCAATCCGAAAAACCCTATCGGGTTGTTGGAATTACAGTCCCGATCCACGCAGAATTAGAATTTCAACTTCAAACTTGCATAATTTCTTAATTAAATGATTGAATGACTGCCCGTTAGATATCTGAAGTTAAAATTTACTGAAGAATCCAAATATAATCGGAATAGTAATATTGAAAATTTTATAGTTTGATGAAATTTCTATAAATACAATCAGACTTGATTAAGCTGCTATTTCAGTCAAGCAAAAACATACGTTCGCTAATATTAATCCAGTGGGTAAAATATTTAAAGTATCTCGTTTGAATTTCAGTATTTTAAATGATTTTTTTTTTTCATTCAATTACATTCCAGTTTTTTTCAACATATTATTAAAATAATTCTCTTCCGGATGAAAAATATTTAATACATATTTTTCTAAATAAATTCTTTTGAGTAATAAATGGACAAAAATAAAGGAAGTATTTTAACCCTTTGGAGTCTGGTGTACTATTAATAGTGCACGTCTTTTACTTGAGTATTATTTTGTTTTAAGAAATACTTTAGCTACTATTTACATATAGTAATTTTAGTATATGTCTATGCATTTATTATATGACTTTATTAACGTTTAGGCATTTAGTAATAATAATAATAATAAATATTTTTTTAATTCTCTTTGACTGTTTGCAATTCTTTTATTTTAAACATATATTTCACTCAAATTAAAATAAAGGTTATTTTTATTGAAATATTCATGTGCAATAAAGCGCAAAATGTATTAAAAAGTTGTAATATCAATTAAACATTGTTGTAATATAATATTTTCCAATCATCTTCTAAAACTATTCCTTAGCCTATCGTCATATGAATATTAATTGAATAATAAGCAAAACAACAATATACGGTATGCTTTAGACAATGAAATATTCGTTAAACTCTAATTAATCTAAATAGATAACTAGTGTTAATGTTATTAACGTAAAAGTATTTTTTTATGTTAAAAAACAAATCGGACCCGAAAGGGTTAAATTGAAATATATGGAGCAGTTTGAAAATAAAAAAAAGCTAATTATTATCCTTAAAAAAATACGTAAACAATTCAGGGTACAAAACATTACTTTGAAAAATTTCTTGTTATAATGTTATCCGTGTTATTATAAATAACATGAATAATGAACAATATATATATTTTTTTAATCAAGCAATAATTTTAGATTTGAAAAGAATCAAATAATTTCAAATAAAATTCTAAGAATTTTATGAATGAAAAAGAAAAGGCGTCTTTATTATTTTTTCTTTCTTTCTTGTAATCTTCAACAAATATCAGTCGAATGTGTGACCGGACAATATGCCTCCCTTTATCACATGCATATCATTATCTTAGGATTTTTATCAGAACAAAACTCAAAGAATATGAATGGAAGAGATAAATTTTGAAATACTGATAAGTTTCGCTTTTTTTATTATTATTTTCTTTTTACTTTTCTTTTCTGATTTTTTTTTTCTTTTCTTTTAAAGCTGCATTAAAGACATTTTTGCTGCAATTTTTTCCACACTGATTTTTAGCTAAAATTTAAAAAAAAGAAAAAAAAATTCTTAAAAAAAAATTCTTAAAAAAAAAAAAAAAAAAAAAAAAAAAAAAAAAAAAAAAAATTCTTTAAAAAAAAAATTAATTTGGTTTTCCTATAGCTTTTATGTGGATATTAAATCTCTTTTTGCTCATCACGACAGTTTCATGGGCATCAGTGTTCACTTCAATACTTATGCTATTTAAATTAATGGATATTTAAATCAAGATTAAGATTTTTCTAAATATTAAATAATTATTGATGTTCTTATAGTGTATTTTAACACACGTAATTATTTATACACTATGTGGCCAAGGTGACCCACCAAATGCAATTTTAGACATTTTATTAAATATTCAGGTTAATATATGAGGAATTATCCTAACACTCTAAGAAACTCCACAGGGAATCATCAAAAAATTGAAAAAGAACGAATATCTTTTGAATACTTTTGGATAACCCTGTCAAACTATTGTAGCAAAAGCGTTCAAACTGTAGATTATGATTAAGTGGTCTAGTGCAATAAAATATATTCATTTTTGTGTGGATAACATATATGTTTGTAGAAAAATTGAGGTTTTTATAAAAAATGTCCCAAATTTTACCAAGTGTTTTGCTTGTAATTTGCAGAGCTCTTATTATAAAATAATTTTCTTTTCCAAAAATATGACAAAACACATTATAAATAATACCCTGTAATTAGAATAAAAATAATAATAAAATTTGTATGAAAGAACACAAACACACTCATTAATAAGTCAGGCCAACCAAAACACGAAATGTTTAAATTCAACCGGTTCCGTATCGAAAAAAATAGCGCCATCCTGTCTTGGTTCAAGTAAAATCGGGTTTACGAGATTACTAAATTACGGAATTACTAAATTACGGAACCATCTTGAGTAGCCATTTGCAGTTCAAGCAACAGGATGTAACATTAAATAACAGGCAAAACAAAGAATGCTCAACGACAAGCAAGTACTGCAGAAATGATGGCATGCGAAGCAAAGAAATCAGGTTTATTGACGCTACGCGGCAATTAGGCGGTCGTCCGCCCCGATACCAGGTATCTAACCCGTTAAGCTGAGATAACTTGGCAGGTAGGGGCCTGATCATCGGTTAGAAGGAAAGAAAGTAAAATTTGGTAACTTGATGCAGGACTCACTCTCAATCAGTTTTACTTTATTACCAATCCACGCAGGCTTGTATTCTAAAGTAAAGCGATTTACCTATTTGAGTGTTAACATAATTTTTGATTGAATTTTTCATATTAAAATGTTAACATAATTTTGACTAACCCTGTATAAGGTTTAAACCTAACATGGAAGATACAAATCTAGTTTGTAAATCAATAAATAGGCTTTTAAAAAATATTTATTTCCTTTATAGTGTAAATTTTTTCTGTTCTCTATCTCGGCTCTTTTTCTTTCATTTCTAAACTTCTTTAATAAATAAATAAATAATAGTTTATGACATATGTTTTACGACATGCTATTTTTAATTTAATATTCGTTTTTACCAGAGTTCTTAGATATTTCATCTGAAAAAGTGCAACTACGAGGGGAAAAAAAATTATAAAACTTCTTGACTCATTAAACAATAATCAGTGCTGCTGCAGCATTATTTAATCCTATAAAGTATTTCCCCCTTTAACTTTTTTGTAGAACACATCAAGTATTTAGTGGAACACTTTTCACATTTTTAATTAATCAAACTTTTTATTTTATTTTACATTTATTTATTTATTTTTTGTAATTTCTTTGAAACGAAATCCATAACGAAACTTCACGCATTATTTTTAATATATTAAAAGAAGTGAGAATTATAGTTACTAGATAAGTCGTCCAATTTTGCCGGGGCCCGTAATAATATTCTTAAATGAACCTAAAACCTACATTAAAAAAATCTCACAATAAAAAACAATAATGCACAGTTAAACTGATAGCATTTACCTCACGGGCTACGCATACAAATTGTATATTACAGTCTTATACTTTCAAAGGTTAATGGCGTTCAAAAAACAAATTAAGGGGGGAAATAGCTTCTCTCATTTCCTCTTTTTATACTTATTCATTGAACCCCCTAAACTAATCAAGAAGATGCTTTATATATATTTATATTTACACTGTGGCGTAGCTAAGGGGGAGGGGGGGCAAGGGGGGCGCCCGCCCCGGGCGCCGAGGCCTAGGGGCGCCAAATTGAGAGAAATTGTTATATATCTCTATTGGGGTGGGGGTGCAAAATTTCTTGCTGGCCCCGGGCGCCAAAAAACATAGCTAAGCTACTGGATATATATATATGTATATATATAAAATGCATCAAAAATTCGATGCATATCAGATAATTATTCATAAAAGCCCATTTATACAATTTAAGAGATGTTGTACCATTCCTTTATGCGTAACCATTAAACTTCCAAAACTATTCAGAGATTCGCCTAATCAGAAAGAACTTACATCTAAAATTTAAAACAAATCGTATAATTCTGCATAAAAAACATTTATCAAATTTAAGGAGGGGGAAATCGCCCGTACCCCATTTAACTTAACAAAAGAGCCACATAGCTAATTAGGGAAGCATCTTATCACTATGAACCTGTAGACAAAAATAGAAGCAAATCGATTAATTCTGCATTAAATACCCTTTACATAAATTAAGAGGGGTAGTCCCACCGACCCCCCATTTATACTTATCCAATGAATTCCCAAAACAAATCAGCGAAGCGCCTTATCAAAATGAACCTATATCCAAAATTTGAAGCAAATCGGTAAATTCTTCGTGAAAAAACCATTAACCTAAATTAAGGAGGGTTACCTCCCATCCCCCCCCTTTTATAGATTTATTCAATCAACTCGCAAAACTAATCATGGAGGTGCCCTCATCTGAATGATCCTATGTCTAAAATTTGAATAAAATCTGATAATTCTGCATGAGGAACCTATTTATCTAAATTAAAGGCGGGGGTTTAGCCCCCCCCCATTCCCCCCTCTTTATACTTATCCAATGAATTCTCCAAACTAATCATGACGAAACCCTCATCAAAATGATCCTATCTCTAAAATTTGAATGAAATCTGGTAAATCTGCATAAAAAACTCATTTATATAAATTAGGGGTGGGGAATTAGCCCTCCCCCTGTTCCCCCTGTTTATTCTTATCCAATGAACTACCAGAACTAATCATGGTAATGCCCTCATCAGAATGATCCTAAGTCTAAAATTTGAATGAAATCTGATAATTCGCATGAAAAAAACCATTTATATAAATTAAGGGGAGGGCATTAGCTCCCGTTCTGCCTCTTGTATTTATCCAATGAATACCCAACACTAATCGCAATAAATTGTACTAATGTAGAAAATGTCATAAACGTGACAAAATATCTGTGTTCTGATTGACGTACATTTCGCCCACAATCAGCAGCATTCCAAACTCATTTATAACAAAAATATTTTTGCAGAATTTAAAAACAAGAGCTTGGAAAACAATGTCACGAGACTTCTTGGATATATTCAAAACAGTGCAAACATACAATGAAATGAAATTTAATACTTGTGAGCGTGAATTAATTTCTGGTATTATTACTAAAATTGCATAGCATGTCTATCCAAATTTTAGGTAACCCAAGGAAAGCTGAATCGTTGCAAATATTTTTGCTTCGTAAACATATCTCTATTGATTACCACATAATGGATGGCAAATAAAATCGTGACACATAAATTAGTCTTCTACACTGTAAAAAAAATCCGTTACAACGGATTTGTTTTACAGTGTACTTTGATAATGGAATTGTAAAGGTTCTTTGCTGCATATTATGGCCAAAGCTGTGGTTCTCTTGTTGTATTTGATGACTGCTACATGTTCTTTGATTCCAGTTTTAAGTTTTCTGTTTGTCATACCTACATAAAACTTGCTTCTTGTTTTCCAATTTCTTATTTCTAAATTTTGCAAAAAATATTTTTGTCATAAGTGATTTTGAAATTGTTGCCGATTGTGCAACGAAATGTACGTCAATCAGAGTAATGGTATATTATTACTTTTATGGCATTTTCTATCTTAGTTTAGGTTTTTTATAAGTAATTACCATACATGTTTTATCGGTATAAAATTCAAGCAACATTTTATATTCATACTATACAGCTATGTTGAAAAAAAAAAAAAAAAAAAAAAAAAAAAAAACATTATTAATAACATGGTACGTGGATGAGAATTCGAAAGGAATGAGGAATTTATTTTGTATTATATAAAAAGTAAAAATTTTCTTAACAAAGCAATTAAAAGTATAAATCGACCGAAAATTCGGTTTAGTTTTTGTTTTCGACCAAAAGTATAATATTCGCCAAAACTTCGTTTTCGGCAAAAATGCTGCTGAATGTTTGGCCGGTCCTTTTATAAGCAACGAAAAGTATCTTCAAAGTTTAATCATACATGCATTACTTGCTTCATAGTTTGCTCCGACGTCTTGAGTGATGATGACTGAACATTGTGATAAACAGGATAAACCGGGATAAACAGAAGCATTCATAGAAATGTATAAGGAGTATCGCATTTGAGCCGATACAGATCAAATCAAGGATTGATGTTGGAAATTTACAAAGGAAGAAAAATAATTTTAGGGATACAGATAGTTGCGGGTCGGCCGAAATTTCGGGGGCATTTTTGCCAAAAGCAAAAATTTTAGGCAAAACAGCTTTTGAACCGATTTTTTTTAATCGATTTGTATTTAAAATGCTTCCATGCGTAAAATATTGTACAATATTTTTATACTAAATACTTTTGTCAGATAGATTAAAATTTTGAAGGCATTCGTTTGGTAACTAAGGCAGGCCTTTTTTTTTCGTAGGGGCCGTCCATAAATGATGTCACTCATTTTTTTCCATATTTTTGACTCCCCTTTCCCCTTTGTCACAAAGTGTCACACATCACTTTACCCCCCTCTCTCTTGTCACATGTCACGCTATATTAAATAAACATATATTTATAGTTAAGAAGTAAAGCCCTAAGTTTTAAATCATATTTCAAACTTTATTTTTAAACTTTAACTACGTGTTTTAATGGCATTTGTGATGCTGAACAATAAAAGTGATTCATGTTTTGTATGAAATAATGTTTAGAACAAGGAAAAGTTTAATATAGAATAGTAAAAAAGTATTAGTATGAAAGAGCAATCAAAAACAGTAGATTTTGGAATTTGAAATAAAATATAGCATACTTCGCTTTAAATGTTATTTTTATGAGCACAAAATATTTTAATTTAAAAAGAAATTCATACTTCATAATTTAATCTACTGAATTTTATTGCTTTTATTTTAACCAAAATGTGTGATCACATTTCTTCTTACTCACTCTCATCCCCTGGTCACAAATTGTCACAACTTCATGAACACCCCTTCCCCCCTTCAAGCGTGAAATCATTTATGGACGGCCTCTTACAAAACTATTTATGAACTCGAACTGTTGAAACTAATACGTACTATTTGCTTAATCATGATTATTCATTCGTTAAAATGCAATATAACTGGATTCATATTATAAAAGGATTTTTTTTTTCTCCCTTAATGATTTTTTTTTAGAGAAAAATGAATTATCTAAAAAAACATGAAAGAAAAACCGCACATTTTTTGTTTTCTCTAATTTTAGTCATAAAAAATATCCAAAAAAAGTTTGCACGAGTAAATACGGCTTATTAAAAAAATATTTCATTTTCTTAACTCTTATGACATGTAAATAAAAATTACTGCAGATTTTTTCACAGTGATGTTATTATTATTATTTAGTTTGATATTCGTTAATACCAAAATTATTTAAAGATTTAAAAAAAAATTTCAACTAAGGAAAAAATAAAAATAGAAAACTTTTTGTGTCATTAAACAATAAGCAATGCTGCTTCAGCATTTCTTAATCCCATAAAGTATTTCCCTTTTAAATTCTCTCTAATACACTTCCACCATCTTAAATAATTTTTTTTTAATTACATATTTAATGGGATAGTATTTCACTTTTTTAATTAATCAGATTTATTTTATTTGAAGTATTACGTTTATTTTGTTTTATGTATATGTATATATATATAATTTTTATTTATATATTTTTTTTAAGAATAAAATATTGTAACTAAAGATCTTTGTATGCATACGCTATTTTTAGTTTCTAAAGGGAAATTATCAACATAAATATGAAAATTAAACCATTGCAGTAACTATACAAGTGCAATTCGTTCGCGTATTTTTTAGAGCTTTCTCCTGCATTGAAATATATAGAGGTGGGGAAAATACAGTAGTTCAAAAAATTAATATTCGTTGACGTTCGTGTCTCTTGGAATAGAAAACTGAAT
Source organism: Maratus speculifer (assembly GCA_964019185.1). NCBI lineage: Eukaryota > Metazoa > Arthropoda > Arachnida > Araneae > Salticidae > Maratus > Maratus speculifer. The sequence continues at coordinate 450,367,188 of OZ025289.1, forward strand.
TACAAGAGGAAAAAAAGAGTTTAACTTAAAACCAATATTCTAATAAATAAATCATAATACTGAAATCGTTTAAACATATGTTAGGTAATCTGTTCATTATTGTCATTTCAATTAAGCAATTAACAAACATGATTTTCTACAGAAAATGATCTGTTTAAACAAATTTATCTTTGGTTAATTAAGACAACGAAATTCATTTCACTTTACGAAGCTATTGGCAAACTTGATTTTAAGCATATTTTGAAACAAAAAATCTAAAAAAATGCTGTAGATTTACAGGTAAAACAAATTTTACAAAAGTTTTCAAAATATTTTTTTCCATTTTATCCATAAGCAGATTTCGATAAATAACAGTCGTGTTATTTAAATATGTATATTCAAAATCTGCCCCAGCATTAAAACGTTCAAAATTAATATTAAAATACAACATTGCAAAGTTATATCCGAATCAAAAGATGTAATCCATGTCACTGGACAACACTTGTGTATTTTATAATACAAATACTTCCTCTGAACGTGTGTAACTTGTTAGGTAAATTTAAAAAATGATCTCTTAATTAAAAACAGTATTTTTTCAAATATAAAAAAACACAAAAAAAATAAAAAAAAAACTTTAGATTTTTCATTGAAGACATAGATTTTTTTTGCTACCTCTGTTACAAAATAAATAAATAAATAAAACAAATAAAAATAAAACAGAAGTACATATGAGAGGTTCACAGTCATAGCAAGCCAAATCTATTAACAAAAAAAAAAAAAAAAAAAAAAAAAAAAAAGAGAGAGAGAGAGAGAGAGGAAGTTTATTTAGAAGTGCATAAAATCTGTTTTATTTACTCCTGCTGTGAACGAAGCTTGTTTTCACATATTTTATCATATGATATCATATATATGTATCATATATCATCTGTTTACAGACTTGGTTCATTGTGGGAGGGAAGAAAACAGATTTTATGCACATTTAAAAAGAATTCAAAACAGACTTTGTTTACTACAATTATGAGCTCCTCATATAACAAACGTTATACTCAGAGCATGTTACATTTGAGGAAAATATTCATTTTTATCCTCAAATTTTTTTGTAAAAATACGTACTTTTATTATTTACGTAAACATTCTGTACTTATTGTAATATAATGTAAGCAGCAGGAATGTAGTGGAGGGTATACGGGGGTATACGCCGAATACCCTCTGGATTTTTTTAAAGGAACACCGTATACATTCTGTTTCTCAAGAAAGCTACAGTATACGCACTATAGGGTATACCATCTGACTTGAGCATATACCTTCTGCTTATAGCATATATCCTCTGTTTCTTTTACGACTACACCCCTGGTAAGCAGAAGTTTTATCATTAGGGTAAATCAATGTTTAATTGTACAATTGCAGCAAAGTTGCAACAAACACCCTTCCTTCAAAATAAGAGGCTACTGCTAGCAATCAGAAACATTATGAAACACATTCAAAATTGATTTAGATTTCTTTTCTAAAAAAATATTTGCAATATAATCCAAGGGTGTTTTTAGTCAGTTTTATAATGTTTGTTCTGTTGAATGTGAAATAATAAGAAATGTTACAGAGGTTAAAAGCAAAGACTAAAATTAAAAAATATAAATATTTTTATTAATCAAAGCCAATTTGACCTTTTAGCTTCTGTAGATTAAAATAGATAAGTTCAATATTTCTAATAATACTTAAATATAAAGCTCGTTTAAAATTGGCTTACAGTGACTAGAGCAGCCTAATTCTAGAATTATAAATAGGGGAAAAAAAGGTTAAAAAAATACATTAGCTAGATTTTTTTTTCAAAGCAGTACAGTATTTTTTTTCTATAAAGTGACGCAAAAGCTTTTATAGCCTTACTATACAAAATAAAAAAAATCTAAAGTGCCGTATATGGAAAACTCATGTAAAATTTTGCTCTAATAATGAACAAATTTTACAAATTATCTCATTTCTTTCAAAAATTATACGATTTTTTTTCCCTCTATGAAGATTAGTTTAAATTACATTGGGTTATTTCTTTCTTTTTAACCGATGACCAGGCCTCTACTTGCCAAGTTACCTCAGCTTTACGGGTTAGATACCTGGTATCGGGGCGGGTGACCGTTATCTAATAAACCTGTTATCTTCGCTTCACTCGTCATCATATCCGCAATACTTATTTCCCATTTGAGCATATTTGGTACATTCCCGAGCTTTGTTTTTTCGGTTGCTCAACGTTACATCCTGTTGTTTGTACTGCAAATGGCTACTCAAGTTGGTCTCGCAATTTTTAACCTCGATCAGATGACGAGACCTTCACCTGGTAAGGCACCTCCAGAGGTGTAATTTACAGGTAACTTGGAGGACTTTGCACCCACGACGGATAAGAAATAATCTTGGGCGAAAACTGTGAAAAAATAAGATAATTGACAATTATTTTCTGTATTAACGATATCTGAACAATCGTCCTATTTGAACTTAAACCCTTATTGAGGATACGATACATAGTAAAAATGTTAAAACAGAAAATAAAAATAAGTTTGGGCAATGAACTGAGTTACATATTTTTAATTTATAAACTCAAAAATTTTATGTAATTAGATGTTTTTAAAAGTTTTGCTACAATTTAGTGGCTTGGATATATAAGGGAATTCAGTTCTATACAACTTATCTTAAAACATACATACTTTATCATTACTCATATGCTTATATATGAGGAGCCCAGAAGCCAAGGGGTATCAGTGACAAAATTGAAAAAATGGAGTTACGTGCACAGGCTATCTGGAAATATGTCTATTTATTTGTAGGTAAAGAATTAAGAGTGATTTTTTCATTATGTACTGAATTATAGGGGTCAGTTACTTAACCTCTTTCCCAAAATTGTGAAACGTGTGGAGGCCAAGGGGTATAAGTACAGTTGTGTCCGTTAATGTTTGTATAGCAGAAGCGCGACCAACGACATACAAAGCCATTTGCTTTCTTATGTATTAAATAAATGCATTTTAATTGTTACCAAGTAAAAGAAATCAAGCGTTAAGCATAGATTATAAAACACTTTCCAACACTCCCTGAAATCTTTAAAAAAATCGCTATTTAGGGTAATAAAGTGTTATTATCCATTGCCAAATATGTATTCTGATACTTTTGAGCAGCCCTATGTTTTATCAGTCGGTTGACATATACTGTATAACGGGAAAAATTAGTTTAGCTAGAAAATACATAATAGTTTGAAATTTCTCTTTCAGCAGTTTATACTAATAGATGGAAGCATACTTGTGTACTTTTGTTCATTCTGTAGTTTATCTTGAACCTTTATTATCCGCCAGTATTTAGCTGAAATTTACTTCAAACTAAAACACACTTAAGACTACTGAAATCACATTTTCAGAAATTATCATCCATCGATGACCATCTATAAAATTTTGTACGTGATCCTGTATATTATTTCATCTATATTTTACAAGCATTTCTTAGTAAACTGAATGCAGTTCAGCTGTTCAGCATAGAAATGCATGACCTATTTAAAAGCACTCTTTAAGTAAAGTACTCTCATATTCTGTAACCTTTACGAGTATTTTTGTATAACCCTGCATATGAACTACAGAATTTATACATGTCATATAACATGTATAAATTTAGTGAAACTTAAAAGTGCAATTCATAATTAAAATGGCATTTAGTCCATCCATCAATCATCATTGATAATGTATACAGTACTTCGTATAGAATATACTATTAGAAATCTTTTTTGTGTCCTTGTAAATACTGTGTACTTCGTATTATGCGCGAAATAACTTATATTAAGCATCAACGATATATATGAATTTTATTATACATGAAAATTGTAATATAATTAAAATAAGTTGCAAACAATTCCCTCTTTATCATTTGGTAATGCAAATCTTTTGTATGGTCCTGTAAATAAATAATAACTATTCTTTTCATCTCAGATTTTATGGAATGTTTATTTTAGTGTAATTCGTAAATGCATATAAATTTTAATGTCACAAGGTGTAACATCTTACGAATTCATTTAAAACGATTTTTCCCATAAACTGTAATGTAACAGAAAACTTTTGATTATCTCTGTAAATAAACTAGTCGTATTAAAAACTTTATTTGCAATAGGTATCGCTGAGGTAAACATGAATATTTTCCAAAAAATTCAGGGCAATCCGAATACATTTACGAGAGTTAGGGCGCAGACAGACGGACTGACAAACCAAAATCATATTCACTTTTCAACTTTGTTGGTATGTGTTAAAAAATATAAAATTTTAATGTTTCTAAACTTATAATAAAATTTTAAAACTTATATTAGAACAAAAGTTTTTCCTTTCATTCCTTTATATCAACATTGTTCATAAATTTTTCGTAAATTCATTTTTTTATTTCATAATTTTTCTTTTTTTAGAATTTATATTAAAACAAAATTTTGTCCTTTCGCTTATTTGTATCAACATTGTTCTTAATTTTTTCATAAATAAAATTTTGTATTTAATAATTTTTCATTTCTTGTATTCATTTGGCACTTGTACCCCTCAGTTTTCATTACTGCTTGGAAGCCAAGGGGTATAAGTGCCGACTGATGATAAACATTGCTTAGTTATAAATAAAAAGAAAAATTGTATTCCACTTTTTTTAAAACAGATATTGAAATAAGAGTTCAAAAATCATTAAGCTATAAGCAAAAGTTTCATATCACAATTCATGCAATTACAATTGATGTTTAACTTTGAACTCAATTTACTCGAAATCTAAATTATGTCACTTGTACCCCTTGGCCTCTGGGGTCCTCATATATATTTGGATCTTTCTCAGAAATTTCTCAGAAAATCTCAAGGCAAAAAGAAATTTTTTGCTTTGAAAAATTATTAGATTTCATACTCTTCTATCTGAGATACCGGCGTTTATTAAGGAAAATGAAATTTTTGTTAAGGAAGGACTATGGATTGCTTTGAATGCCTAAATTTGTCATTAGTGTATCGCTGAAATTTTATAAATACGATATGCCTTGATAATGACCACAAGAACGAAATTTTTAACGTTCAGACTGTTTTACATTTAAACTATAACAATAGAAAACGCATGTACTATTTATTCTGAAGGCAATCTCAATCAGTGTAATTGATTCTGCAAAAAATTGTTGTTGATTCTACAAAATTAATTATTGAATGCATTTAAAAAAATTTAAATGACACATGCTAAATTCATAGATCTTAATTTTGGAACAAAAAGCACAAATCGAAGCTGCTCTTGCATAGTTAATAAGAAGTAGACACAGTTTATTAAAAGTAAGACAACTCGTAAGAACATGTGAAACTGTACAATTTAAAAATGTTTTCACATCAAAATGTTATGTAGATCTGAATGTAAAATTATTGTGAAGCATAGTAATCATAATTAACGCTAGGGACAAACTTTAAATAAGCCTAATTAATCAAAAGGTTTTCTGTTCTGTTTTGTTTCTTAAGATATCAAATGTATAAAAATAGAGCATTAAATTCATCCATGGAATCATTATATTTGTTTTGAAGTTTTTCAAGTTTTGAAAATATGATTTTTCATTCAAAATTTTGAAAGATTAAGCATTGGTAATGGTATTCCCAGTTTTACATTTTTTTAGATATTCAAATTATTTTTGTTTTCATATTTAAGCTAGTCCACAATGCAGTACTTAAACGTAAATATTCATAAAAGGGTACTTCTAGGTTATCCCGTCGACCAAAATATTATCGCCAAACTATAAGATTAAATGCCAATAATGGATGATCGGGAATGTCACATTCAATGACATTAAATGCTATTCACGTGTTTAAAATGTCTTTAAGTGATTTTTATTTCGAGTTTTTTTTTATATTTTTATTAATATTCTACTAATTATTTGTTTTTTTTGTTATTTAATATAAAAATTATGTCAACATGTATAATTTGGCTATTAGTTTGGCGATTTGTATAATTTGGCAAAATTGGTCGACGGGATAACCTAGAAGTACTCATAAAAGATATATACATTCATAGCTGATTTGATTATATTTTTTAGTTAAGAACGTAAAATTTATTTTTATCTAATTGAGAATGACTTAACTACAACTCAAAAACTTACTTACAACAATTTTTAATACACACACTAAATATAACTATTTTTCCAATGCATCAAAGCTCTATATGCATAAGATTCAACACACATAAGATATAAGATTCATCAAAAATACAATACATTTATTATGTTAATTCAAAATCGGGTCATGCTTTAATTGTATTTGGGACGAATACATGCATAAATTTCTGTATGTGTCATATAAAAATGAACAAATAATATCTCTTTATAAATGTATTATAATAAAAATGGTTCTACATTGCTCTCTTGGAAGATTCTTCAGCTGAATGCAAAGACGTTCCAACAATGATTTATTTCTATGATCGGAAGAGGCTTTTGTTAAAATTGACATGCTATTTTACCGATAGTTTAAAGATATAAGAAACCCTACCCCAGGGACGGCGAACCTATGGCACGCGTGCCAAAAGTGTCACGCAAAGGGATAATTTTGTCACGGCATTCCTTGTTGTTTGAAATCAAAATATTATGTGTTTAAACAAAATTACGACTGAATTTTATATTAAACGGGAATTCAGAAATTTAGTTACGGCATATATCGTAATCTAATTACTTATGGTCAACAAAAATTTTCAAACAAAGACAATTTTTGAAAACTACCTACAAGAATTTGTTAGACATTACTAATGTCAACTTTAAATTTATTTCACGGCTATTCAAAGAAGCCGACATTTGCCATTTTAACTAATTTTCTGCCTATCTATGCATTCGAATCTATGTTTTCTCAAATGAATAATATCAAAGCTCAAATTGAAAACGCTTCTCAGATAAATCCGGTTCAGTTTTCATTAAAATTAACTATACATTAAAATGCAACAGCAAAAGTCAAATTACATCGCAATTTTTTTTTTGTTAATTTATAAAATATATACATTTTCAAAGTTATATGTATAATACCTATATGTATGTTCCTCAGTTTTTTAAATCACAATAGAAAATTTTAATTTTAATCCAATATTTATCCATCTACTTTTTTTTTTTTTTTTTTTTTTTTTTTTTTGGCACGCCACGGTTATGTAAAGTATGTTTTCGATCAATTTTGTCACACGAGGACTAAAAGGTTCGCCAACCCTGCCCTATCCTTTAAAATCATAGGAAACCAAGGAAACAGAACTCTTTAATCAAAAGGAAATCTTACAGTAATGAATTAACTTTTTCTTAATCTTAATTCCTCATGTCTTGTATCATCAAAAAGAAAAAAAGACAATAAAAAAGAATAAAATACAAAATCATATTACACACATAACAACATTAATTATGTATTTTACCCTACAGATCTTTAATTATTTTGGTTCGTTTACCTTATAACGTAAAAAAGGTTTGGTTTCTTTTTACTATTGAAAACAAGTTATTATCATTTGAAAGAAAACAAACAACACAATTTTCCTTATCTACTTTGTCTTCGTGATAAATTAAAAACTAAATGAACATGTAGCATTGTATACTTTAGACTTAAAGGAAAATAGAACTTTACCTAATTCAGACTGAATACTTAATTATTCAGTCGTCTTTATAATTTTTCAAAAAGAAAATTACATTTCAAATTGTGCTATTGATTTGTCCAATTTAAGATTATGAAATTATCCAATCACCATTTTAGAAAATTTAATTTGCATACGATTGTTAAACTTTGTATTTTATACCGTTTTCAAGAAGAGTAAAACTATAAAATTATGTTCAACCTACGTGTTAAATAATAATAATAATAAAACAGAAAAAACTGAAAATTTAATTACAAAATATAAATTGAGTAAAATCAGTTGTTTATTTGCACATTTCATAATATTACATGTAAATATTTTTTCGTTATAAAAATAATTTTTTTTAATAATTTTTATGAAAAACAATAAAAGTTATAATAAATCAATAAAAATTGTCTGAATCTAGGCTTCGAATATTCAGCAGCGGGTGATGCTTATCCTATTAGAAGTATGCACGGGCCAGAATTTCCAGACTCGGGGCCGGTGTAAAAATTAAAATTTCGGCCGCGGTTCGACCTGTACAAAAGTCAGTGAAAACAGGCCCTGCCCGGTCAGTGAAAAAATCAGTTAACTCCGGTCCGAACTAACTCGATCCGATTTCTACAAAAAAAAATAAAAATCATATTTTTTTTTAACATACAATTAAGATTCTTTTAAGAGCACTGCATACGTATTTATTGGAAAGTTTTACAGCATATTTTAAAAATACGTTGCGTCTGCAAGACAGAAAATACACATCAACATTAGTTATTATTTAGAATCTTAGACGTTTCAACATTCAAATGAGGATTCATTAGGAGATTAAAGTAGATTAGAAACAATGAAAAGAAGGAGGATTAAATGAATTGTAACTTTTGAAGCTGTTTAATAAAAAAATAGATTTGTAAAATATTTCTTTAATTCTTGTAAAGTTTTTCTCAAATCCAAAATACCTGACAGATTTAGAATTCATTTCTTTTGGGAAATGCATAAGACAATTAGTTTTCTTATTCAGAAACCGTGTAATCGAATGACGTTATACGTTTTTTTGATAAAAGCAATATATTTTTGAGAAAATACTGTGAAAGTCATCGTTTTGAATTGAATTTCAGAAAGCGATCGCACGAGAAAGAAGAAAATCCTCCTGCCACGCGACAAGAAGTTATATTTATCCTCTCAAAAGTCATATTCATTGAAAGTCAACGATATTTTTTAGCGTCGCGTCGTGTAAATTTTTGCATAGGACCCGCGGCTCATTTATTTACCGATGCTGTTTATTTGAAAATTCGCCTTCAGTTTGCCGACCCGTGTCCGTAACAGACTTCGATATCCTATGTTTTTTGAAAGAAATTCTTTATCGAATCCTAGAATCAAATGATAGAGTTATTCCAGGAAAATAACTACTGGTGTATTACTGCTATAATAAACGAGACTGTTTTTAAAGCAAAAAGGGCAACTTTATCACATAAATTTTAATTTATTTTTCTTCGGAAATGCATGAATTTAGCAGGTGTTATTACTCAGAAACTGTCTAATTGCACTTTTTTTTTGCGAACACAATAGATTTTTCAGAAAATAGTATTCAAGTGGGTGTTTTGAACCGAATTCCGGCACGAAAAAGAATAACCTCTGAAACTGGGATGAAAAACTTGTTTGTGATGTGATCTAAATTGCTTGTAACTCAATGGGTAATTTATGATCAAAACAATGGAAAATTCGATTCGATTCCAAATCGCTTACTTAGACAGGTTTTCCAATTTTGTAGCTTTCCCTTAAAAAATGAATTTGTAAATTTGCAAAACGTTTTACGCTTGTTGAGAAGAAAAGTGTAGAACAGCCTTAAAGAATAGTTTAATAATAATAGTTTATTAGTTATACTTTTAATTCTTATACACCTTTAAACCCATTGCCGTTGCAATCTTTCAGTTCGTTTTTACTATCTCTTGTTGAGTTTTAAATGGTTTTCTTCTTTATTTGGAAATTTGTAGCTTCTAGCAATTTAATTATTTTAGCAAACCAGCTATGCTTTTGAGTAGTGCAATTCAATTCATAATAATTTTTACATTTTTAAAAATGTATTTTGTATTTTAAATGTATTTTCAAAATACATGTTATTTTGCATTTTGAATTTTTGAAACTTGGAAAGTATTTTGTATTTTAAGTTGTAAAACCAATGCATTTTGGATTTTGTATCAAAAATGGTTTTTAGATGTATTTTGCCCAACTCTGATCTGAACTTATCAGATTAGAAGGCTATAAACTACATACGTTTTTTATGCTATTTTTGTCGATATCGCAAATTCTGAATATTTTGTTTACCTTGAAAAATCTGAGCATCAGTTCAAATGTTATGCATAGACATTCATAGGAAAAATATATACAAAGGAATAATTGTATAACGTGCTTAATTGGAAGTTTGGTAAAAACACATATGATTTCATATGATATATTTCAGGTCCCAAATTATATTAATACTGTAAAAAATTAAACCCCCACGAAAACAAACTTTTTTTTGCCTCAATTTGTCACTACTTTAATCAGTTTTAAATATGAGATTTGAATAGTTTTTATGAATTAATTTATTTCAGGTTCTTAATCAAATTTACCAGAGTAAGATCGTTGAGGATTTTTGAACCGAAATACTTCAAGTAATTTTAATTACTAAGTTTATGACAAGTGCTTCAAATATTTTCAGAATGTATTACAATTGCTTTAAAAAGTTACTCCTTATGATGTAAAATAAACCACAGAAAAAAAAAAACTATCGTGCTATCTTGAAATAAATTTAAAAACCTTTCTTAGATAATAAAACATGCTTAATAGTTTCAATGCACGCATGTAATAACAGATAACCAACACTATAACTACTTATTTAAAATAGATTAGACCGCAGATTAATTCCACATCTTTTAACATATAAAAATTTGTTCTGCAATGTCTAAAAATACTTTAATGAGATAAAAATGAACACGCTATTCGTCTTAGCTTCAAATGCAGAAAATCTTAATAAAAAAAATACTCAAGTAGAAAACGATAATTTACAACATTTTTAATAACTTGTTTTTTATTTGCCAACCCTAAGTTTTAGGTTTCTAACTAAGAGATTATTTCGGCTTTAAATTTCCCTAATAAGACGATTATCATTTTTTGTGCTTAAATTTACGAAATAGGCGCTGATTTTGTTCTACTAACAAGCTATTATAGAGACCTTCCACCCGTCACTTAAAATTAAAATTGTTGCAAGGAAAGTAGAAGGATTTTTGTCTAGACAGCTATATTTCACATTACATATTGTAGTATTTAGAAACGCTTTATATACATAAAAAGAGGAAAATAATACTCTCTAATATTTTTTTCTTTAAAATATTTTTTTAAACCAACATTTGTGTTTAGAATACAGATACTGACATTGGTGTAGTTTGAATTGGTGTAGTTTGAAAATTTTAATGAAAACATAAATAAAATCATAATTTCATAATGCAATATTTAAGTTTTAGTTTCTTTATGAATAACTTATTTCGATTTTAAATTTTCCTTATAAAATGGATATTATATTTTTCGCATGTAAGCTTATGAGATTGCTGCTGAATTTGTTTTTCTAATAAGGCATTAAGAAAATTAAAATCGTTAAGGAAAATAGAAAGATTTTTGTCCCAAGAGATATGTTTCCACATTACATGTTGTAGCATTTATATGCGTTTTATATATAATATATATATAAAGCATGTTTGTTCGTTCATATATTTTTAGTCATTTTGAAGATATTTTTTAACCATCAACAATGTTAAGAATTCAACCAAAAATTCTACCTTCTGTTTGAAATGCAAGAAAATCGAAGTAAAAACATCATAAATAAAATCTTAATTTTTTTAATTGCAAAACTTAACTTTTAAGTTCCTAATTAAGAGTTTATCTCTGCTTCTATGTAAATATATTTCCACGTTGTATATCATAGGATTTAGAAACGTTTTATTCAAAGAAAAAAAAAAAATTAAATATGTTATTCTTCTTTGTTTCTTTTTGTCACTTACAAAATATTGTTAACCAATATCAATAGACACTGACTGATTGTGACTAGTTATTTTGAACTAGATTAGACCACAGATTAATTCTACATTCTTAAAAAGATAAAAATTTGCTGTACAATGTCTAAAAATGCATTAATGAAATAAAGATGAAAACATTTTATCTTGGTTTGAAATGCAGAAAATCTTAATAAAATAACACTCAAGTAGAAAACGATAATTTGCAGCATTTTTAATAACTGTTCTTTATTTGGCAACCCTAAATTTTAAGTTCCTAATAAAAAGTTTATTTTGGCTTTAAATTTCCCTAATAAGATGATTATCATTTTTCGTGCTTAAGTTTACGGAACAAGGCGCTGAATTTGTTCTAATGACAAGCCATTATAAAGACCTTCTGTCATTTAAATTTAAAATCGCGACAAAAAAAACAGAATTTTTTTTTGTCCAAACAGCTATATTTTCACATTGCATACTGTAGTAACGTTATATATATATATATATTTATTTAAATATATATATTTATTTATTTATATATATATATAGAGAGAGGGGGGGGGAATATTATTCTTCTATATTTTTTTAGTCACTTTAAAAATATTTTATTAAAAATAATAGTGTTAAGTATACAGATACTGACTTTGATTTAGTTTGAGTTGTAGAAAATCTTAATAAAAGCATAAATAAAATCATAATTTCTTAATATTAAAACTTAATTTTTAGGTTCTTAATGAACAATTTATTTTGGTTTGAAATTTTTCTTTTTGGATGATTATTATTTTTCACATGTAAACTTATGATATGGGTGCTGAATTTGTTCTGCTAACAAGCCATTAAGGCTGTTAGAAGAAGTTTTAAGAAGTTTTATGACATAAGTTTTATTTTATTTATTTATTTATTTATTTTTGTTCGGAAATGCATGAAAGTAGCAGGTATTTTTGTTCAGAAACTATCTAATTGCACAAAACTCTTTCCCATTTTACTTTGTTTTATTTTATTTTTCGTAAACACAATAGATTTTTCAGAAAATAGTTTCAAAGTGGACTTTTGAGTCAAATTTCCGAGAAAATAAAGAATAATGACTCATACTGGGGTGAAAACTTGTTTGTCACTTAATCGAAATCGCTTATAACTTAATAGGTAATTTATTGATGAAAAAATGGAAAATTCAATTAAACTCCAAATAACTTCTTTGATCAGGCTAAGCAATTCGATATCTTTCCGCTAAAAAATATATTTGTAAATGTGTGAAATCGCTTTGTGCTTGTTGAGCAGAGCATTTGCGAACGAACAGCCCCCTGACAGAGCAAAATTGCAAGATTGCAAAAATGTAATCTTGTTTTCTCCTTAATATGTTTTAAATGTTAAAAATAGACATTTTTTCCAACACGATACAAAATATTTTATTATGTATAGGTGTATAAGCCTTGAGATTATAAATCATAGCTTAATTTTTCAAAGCTGGATTTTATTTGTAGAATTATATTAATTTAAATGTTGCTCATTTTGTAGTGAAACCTGAAGCTAAGTGAACGTATATATCAATTCACGGCAGCGAGAAAGTATATTTTCCGTCACTGAAAATTAAAATCGTTGCAAGGAAAATAGAAAGATTTTTGTCTCAACAGAAATATTTCCACATTATATAATGTAGCATTTATAAATGTTTTACATGAAATATATATAATATATACATATACACATATTTATTCATTCGTATATTTTTAGTCAGTTTGAAGACATTTTTTTTAACCATCAACAATTTTAAGAATACAGACATGGGCTTTATATCAATTTGAAATGTAGAAAAACTAAATAAAAGCATAAATAAAACCTTAATCTTTTAATTGCAAAACTTAAGTTTTAAATTCTTAATTAAGAGTTTATCTCTGCTTTAATTTTTTCTAACAGGATTATTATCGTCTTCTGTATATGTAAGCTTACGAAATTGGTGCAGAATTTATTCTACTAACAAGCCATTATATAAATCTTCCGATGCTGAAATATAAATACGTTCAGAAGAAAAAAAAAAATTTTTTTTAAATCTATGTTTGCACATTGTATATTGAAGGATTTAGAAACATTTTATTAAAAAAAAAAAAAAAAAAAAAAAAAAAAAAAAAAAGAAAGAAAGAAAAATGTTATTTTTCTACGTTCCTTTTAGTCACTTAATAGGCCCCACACTTGGCACAGAAAAAGACCCGGATGATAATGTAAAGTCTATGGGAGTTTTTTTTTCAAATATTTTGCTCAAATTTTAATATTTGTACATGATTTTTTTTTTTTTTTTTTTTTTTGCACAAGATAGCTGAGGACGATCCACAACCGGCCTAGTTTTTACGTTTTCGATTTTGCTTGTATATTTTTTTATTATACGATAGTTTCAATTTCAGAACCGGTTTAAACCGGTTTCGAAAGTTGAAGTATTTATTTAAAAACAATCTGAAGCCAAAATTGAAAAAGTAAAAACTAGGCCGGTTATGGATCGTCCTCAGCTATCTGTGCTAAAAAAAAAATCATGTACAAATATTAAAATTTTGTCGAAATATTTGAAAAGAACGCCCCCATACATTTTACATTTCACCCGAGTCTTTTTCTGTGCCTAGTATTGCGCCTTAAAAAATCCTTTTAACGAACATCAACAGATATTGACTTCACTTCAGTTTGAAATGCAGAAAATCAAAGTAAAAGAACACCCAGGTTGGAGACGACATTTCACAGTATTTTTAATAACTTTTTTTTTTTTTTGCTAGCCTTAAGTTTTAATTTCCTAATTAAGACATTATTTTGGTTTTAAATTTCTTTAATTCGACAATAGCTTGGGTGAACTTACGAAATAGGCACTCAATTTATTCTACAAACCAAATGAAAATCCATCTCTAAAAATTTAAATTGTGAAGGGAAAAAAAACTATATTTGCGCATCACATAGAAATGTTGTATAAAAACTTTTAAAAAGATTTTTTTTTTTTTTTTTTTTTTTTTTTTTTTTTTTTTTTTTTTTTGTAGACACTTAAAGATATTTATAATCAACACCAGTATTATTTTTTATGCTGTTTTAAAAAATGTAGCATTTTAACAGCAAATGATTTATCGTCTGAGTTTATATAAGTTATCTATATTACTCACAAAAATATTAATATAAATAGATAAATAAATAATATTATTAAGTTAATTATTTATAAAAAAATAGTTTTATTCTGTCAATTTTAATTAAGAGAGTAAAAAATATAAGTACGTGTACTTATGAAACTTAAAAGAATACTTTCATCAAAATATTTCAAATTACTTTAATTTATTAATTCTAAAAAATGTGAATAGTTTCTAGATGTTGTACAATATTCGAAGATAATTTGTTGTATGAAATAGATTAAAAAGAAAAATAAATAAACCAACCATCTTGAAATAAATTAAAAGTCTGTAATTGGAAAAAGTAGCTACCACAATATAACTTTACATAGCTGGTAAAATTTCATGTAACATATGGCCTAGCACATAGCTGCATCTGAAACTAGTTGCTTTAAATAGTTTAGATAATTAACTTAATATCACATGTTTCAGAAATAAAAATTTCGCTACAAAACACAAAAGCGTAGAAATATATTAATATAAAAATGTCCTTATCAACATAAACATTGGTTTTGTCTCAGTTTGAAATGTAAAAAATCATTACAAAACAATATCCAAGCATGCGGACAAAATTCCACTCTACTTTTAATAATGCATACTTTCTTAATCTGAAATTTTAAGCTCTTAATTAAAAATTAATTCAGCGTTATATTTCTCAAAATGTGCATTTTTGTTTTTCAAATAAGATTAAAAAGTAGGCACTGAATATTTTTACTAACAAGCTTTTAAGATTTTCCGTCGCTGAAAATTAAATTCATTGGAAAGAATGTTAAAATTGTTTTCCATAAACATCTGTGTTATGATATAGTAGCGTTAAAAAATGTGATTAATAATGGACTGAAATTAAAAATTAATAACCTCGTTATTTTTTTAAGACTCTATCCATTTTATTTATTATAAATTTTAAGATAAATTATTTAACTACATCAACCAATAAAGAACTATTGTTTTGTTTAATTCCCCCCCCCCCCCAAAAAAAAAAATCCTCATTTTTTTTTTTCATATTTTACTTCGATAAGATTGTTTTTCTTTTTCTTTTTTTGTTTTCTTTTTTTATGCATTTTTCTTTTTATTTCTTTAATTATCATTATTAGTAGATTTGTATAAATGGAAATTTTAATACCTTATTTTAAAATTATTTTTTATTTAATATTCCATTCCTTAGGAGCATTTTAAAAGAAACTCACTGAAAAAAAAATGCTTTAAAAAAGAAGTTATGGCAAAAATGTTTGAGCTATTTTTGTATGATTAAGGCATAATTTAATCAATCTTTACAAAAAGGTGATTTTGGTCATTGTGAACTATTTCTGAGAAATGACTGAGCTTCATGAAATTTTCACTAAAATTATAAGCTTCGTGGATGCACAAAAAGATTTATTAATATGTTCATGTAATAAGAAATTTAGGAATTATGAATATTTTTACTATAAAAAACTAAAACTTTGTTTGTTTAATAATTATTTATTTTATTTGTTTAGTGGTGGTCATTTAACTGCATGTTATATCTCTACTCAATAAAAATATTTTGCTTAACAGTGACAATTCAAGTATGATAAATTCTGCTCAAGTATGATAAATTCTGCGAGCAAGACGTATAAGATAAATTTTTTTATTGTCTAGTGGCAGATAATTATTGTCCAATATTGTCCAGTGGTGACCCAATTATTGACCGCCGAGCAAAAGGGCAGAAATGTAATGTTATTTTCTCCTTAACTTATTTTAAATGTTAATAAAAGAGGGATTTTCTATCATGGTATAATTTTTTTGTAACGTATATGCTTATAAGCCTTGAAAGTATCAATCATAACTTAATTTCTTAAAACTGGATTATATTTGTAGAATTATATTAATTTAAATAAAGCTTCAATTGCAGTGAAACCTGCAGCCTGGTGAACGGACGTATCCGGTCGCGGCAGTGGGAAGGCTAGTTATAAATTTATTTCATAGTGCTGGTCATTTTGACTGTATATTATATATCTATTCAATAAAAATATTTTGGTTAACAGTGACAGTTCAATTACGATAAATTCTGCGCGCATGACTTATGAATTTATTTATATAAAAAAAAGCATCGAATGTTAAATTAAATTAAAAATCTTTACATGCATCTAGATTCCTCTTTAGATCACTAATTATTAGAATACGTATTTCTTAATGTGTGCTTAAAATTTCACATTCAAAAGTTGAAGAGTGGATTAATTGCAATTCATATTATGATCAATTTTACATATTATTCGTTGATTTAAAAAATATCTAACTTCTTAATTAAAAAATAAGCTCATTCGAAGTCTCTCTGATACTTACTAGACCCACATAGAGAATATTTCAACAAAAATATGTCAAATTATTCAATATCTTTGTTAATTATGACTGTTTAATTGTGATAAATTTTAACCGCAAAGCATGTAAGGTAAATTTATTTATCTAAAAAATAATTACAGTCTAACCCCATTATAGCGAACTTGGTATATAACGAACGAAAATTTTGGTCCTGCCGTTTTCCTATTGTATTTAATGTAAATTTATCCTTTTATAACGAACTCTGAAAATTTAAGAATCTTTTATAACGAACATTTTTTTAAAGCCACGATGATTTTTTATTTTATTATTATTATTTTTTTTTTTTTTTACTTCTCCGCAGTTGAGAAAAAAAGAGTACAAATTAGAGATAAAACCTTTTGTTTTTAAAAGATAGAAAAAAAACTGCATTCTTTCTCTTTTATAATAGCTACCCTCTAGGTATAATCACGCCCACCCATCAGTTATTTTCCATTACTTATCCGAAAGTTGCTTCGGATAAGAAAGTTTTACACTGTATCCGATCTAGATTCGATCTTTACTTCTTCGGATAATCGTCGCTGTACTGTATTTCTGTTTGTCTTCATTTTAAGTTAATTTATTTAGTATTATGTCAGTTTATGCAATCGATTTTAATCAATTTAGTTCACTACTGATCAAATTTAAGAGATTTTACGATTTCCCTTAATACATTGCTATTGAATATAGAAGTAGCATCTAATAATATACACATTTTGTGAACACTAAAGTTTTTTTTAACGGTTCGGATATTGCAAACCACCGGATATAACGAATAAAATATTCAGTTTCCTTTTTTTATAACGGGATACGACTGTGAATGTTAAATTAAAATAAAAATCTTTATATGCATCTAGGACTTCTCTTTAGGTAATTAACTCTTAGAATACGTATTTCTTAATGTGTGCTTGAAATTTCACATTCAAAAGTTAATGTGTGGAGTTATTGCAATTCATATTATAAATACGTTTACATATAATTTGGTATCTCTAATTTAATTTGGTGTAAAAGGTATCGGCTTCTTAAGTTCATCGGGGGTCTATGTGATACTTACTGGAATTATATATATGAGAATACTTAAGAAAAAAAATGTTTCAAATTACTATAGTTTGTAACTTTCCAATAAAGTATGAATGATTCCCAAGAAGTATTACAATTCTTTCAATGTGTTACATTTTATTACGTGAAATAGACAAATTGAAAAAAAAAATCGCTAAAATAAATCAAAAATTTTTTGTTAGAGAAAACATATTTAAACGGTTTACTAAAAGCATTTTATAGCAAATTATTGCTGCTAAAACTAGTTGCTCTAAATAGCTAGCAAAAAACAACATCAAGAAAGTGTAAAATATTGCTCTGCTATAACCCCCCCCCTTTTTTTTAATCTAAAATTTTAAGTTTGGAATTATGAATTTCTTTCAAGTTTCTAAAAAAAGACATTTTTTTTAACTTACAAATTAGGCTTAGAATTTATAGCAACGTATTAAGAGATTTTTCCGTTAATATAAATTTAAATAGTTAAAAGCAATATAAAAATAATTTTCTGCATATGATCATATCATTTTCCGCGTTTAAAGACGGTACTAATAAAAGGCTGGAGTTGACTAGAAAATTCTTTACTTCTTATTCTTAAATTTTCTGTACATTCGAAAAAAAAATCTTTCTTCGAGTAACAGGAATTTTCTTGGCAGCACTGCTGCCAGGATTTTCCGTTAATTGAGGAATAGCCGTTTATTTTTTCTCCGTTACAGGAGGTAAAATATCCGTTAATTGAAGAAAGTCTGGAAAATATAAATTTTAAATACGCTGGAATCTAATTAGCCATCCCAGCGTTACGAGATTCGTATATGCTAACGACCGCACTACAGTTGGGCAGTTGTAAAACGCTTTGAAGTAAGTACCGGTGCGTCATAAATGCGTGCAAACTTTAAAAATCTATAATAAAAGAAGTAATGCTCGGAAATTTTTTTGGTTTGCGCGAGTATGATCAGACGAATTTTGGATTTTTTCCAATGTATAATAAAAAAGTTCCAAAAGTGACCAATAGAGGGCGCTAACACGTCATACTGAGGCGTTTTATGCAAATCAGGCTTGCAGTAAAACACCTGGCAGGAAATCGATTCGTCATTCGATCTCGGCAGCATGCTATCGTTACCAGACCGAATGCTGGTGTTTAAAATTTTCTACAAGAATGGTGAATCCGTAACTATTGCATTGTAAATGTTTCGCACGGAAAAAGGACTTAAGGAGCAACAAAGCTATAGTTCATTGAATGGGAACCTCAATTTAGTAGGATGTTTGGAAGAAGCGGGGTTGTTCGTTTGTGTTTACCTGATTTGCATAAAATGTTCCAATAAGACGTATGAGCGCCCTCTATTGGTTACTTTTTGAATCTTTTTTATAGTCTATGCAAAAAAATCCAAAATCCATCTGATCATTTTCGTGCAAACCAAAAAATTTTCCGAGCATTACTTCTTTAATTACAAATTTTTAAACTTTGCACAAATTTATGACGCACCCTGTATGTTTGTTTCAAATAGGCATGGTGTGATTAATTTCTTTAAAAAGCTGTAAATTTTGAAGTTAATCGAAAAATGTTCATCCTTAATGAGATTGTGGATGATTGATTTAATACTTTAGTATTAAAATAGGATAAAAAATATGAATGTTGAATTTTTTAAAGTAAATTGCTAAATGTAAGATATAAATATTATGTTTTTATTTGATGAAGATTTTTTCTGTGTAAAATCGATTTTTTCCCCATCTAATATTTAAACTAAATGTGCTCATTTAAAATATATTTTAAATGTTAATATTTTTTATAAGCAACTTTATAAATTATTTTTTTAGTTCTTTTCCTTTTATTTAACTTTAAAAAAATAAATTGTGAGTATTTTTTAATCTGTGAGAAAATATATTATTATTTATTTTTAAACTAGAAAACAAATTCTCTTATATAATTGAATTATAAAACTTAATTTATACAATTTTTGTTTTTCGTTTTAAAATAAATTTGAATTTTAATATTACAGAACACATGCGTGAAAAGAGTAAACGGAATTTCTCCCTCTTTTTAAACTTTTTTTGGTAGCATTCTTGGATAAAACATGTTTCTTCGGGATGGAAAGTTATTTATTAAAAAATGAGTAATAATTTAGTGTTTATTGACGAGATTTTCTTACAGTGTTCAGTGACAGTTAGTAGATATGGAACAGATAAATAATTAAAGCATTCTTTGAAGATTTGTTGCTTTGCTCAGTGGTTTAAAAAATGATTTTTATTTTAGATTAATATAACTTTTTACAAAATGTATATTTTCCATTTATTTATTTTATGTTATGTTCTAAACAAATTACATGTTTTAAGATCTTTAAGGGGGTCCGGGACTCAAAATTCTATTTTTTTTTTTTTTTTTTTTTTTTTTTTTTTTTTTTTTTTATTTATAGATTTTTGTTATGATATTTTTTTCTGAAATATATTTTAATATAATAACAATATTAAATGTAAAAAAAATCTGAAAATTTTTAAATATTTTTTTTAATTTAAATTAAAAAAAAAGAAAGTTATTTAGTTTTTTACATAACTGTGGGAGTACTTACTCGATTTACAAAATTTTTACACTTTTGCGTACAGAAAATGTGTCATTTTACATTGTCATCACGATTTTTAAAAATATTAATTAAGAATATCATAAAAAAATTTAAGTAAGAAAATGAAGTTTTTGTATGAGTGAGTTATCACTAATTAGCATATTTTCACAATTATCATTCAAAATTAAAAATCCTGAAAACAATTTGTTGGAAATATAGCATAAAAGCTCTGTTAAAAATTTCATTCGTATATCTTGCAATGAACTTTAGATATATTATTTTAAATTTGACAAATCGTGAAAAAATTCATTCTGAGATAAATGAAGTTGAAGTTCTCGTTAGAGGGCAGTTGATGCATCACTTCTCAAGGCAAAATGTGTTATATCTCTGGATGTAATGAAGGATAAAAACATGCAGTTTGCGATATTTAACGGTAAAAACTCAGTTTTGGTTAAACCAGTAAAAAAAAAAAAAAAAAAAAAAAATCCAATTATTTGAGAATTTTTAGCCCCGAACCCCCTTAAGTCATCAAACAAAGCTTTCCATCTATACAGTTTCGCTTTGGATGTATTGGTGCAGCAAATTTGATTATTATATTGCTTTTGATACAAAACTGAGCATTATCAACCGAAAAGTTGTTTTTATTTACCATTGTTTTTTTAATTATACTACAAAATATTTTTTAAAAGTGGATTACTATACAAAAATAAAGTTATTTCATCCTTCCTCTTGTAAAAAATTTTCGTATAATATGCTAAAGTTTTTAAATCTTGTCTCCATTAAAATTATATATATATTTTTTCAAACATGATAATTTATATTTTTTCATCAATGTGTTGCAAAATAGAAGCTAAGTTTATACTAGGAACAAGCTGTTACAAGATGAAATTTTCCATTGTTAAGTGTGAAAATTGTTGGAAGTAAGGAAAAAACGAAGTTTGGGTTATTTAGATTTTAAAAAAGAGAGCTATTGAAAGACTATAATTAAAAATTAACTAGATAAAAGATTTTTTTCTGGCACTCTTAAAGCTTCTCTCAAGTTTGTTTATTATTGATGATTTCAGAAAAGATTGATTATACTGGATGCATATATTCTGTTTCGTACAAAGAATATGCTGATTTTATTTATTCAAAGTGAAAAAAAAAACTTAGTTTTAATATTTCTCAAAATAATGTAATTATTTATTTTCGTCTTTTTAGGTGAGTTCTTAATTATGTAAATACGTAGCACCTGTAGTTGTCTTTCAGTCCATCCGTCTGTCTTATCGTCCGCATATAAGAACGCAAAAACTAACGAAACGAATCGTTTGAAATTTAAAATAAATAATTATTACATAATTTTGTCGAATCATTTCAAATTTTATAAAAATCAGATACATAGATCAGTTACAGGGAGAATCAAAAGTATTCCATTACATTACGGTCAATGGACAAAAAAATTTCAAATGCATTTTAATCGTTTGAAGTTTAAAATACATAATTATTACATAATTTTGTCGAGTTATTTCAAATTTTATCAAAATCGGATTCATAGTTCAATTACAGGGACAATCAAAAATTTTCCGTTACATTATGGTCAATGTGGAAAAATATTTCAAATGCATTTTAAAGGTGTTACATTTATTCGAACACAATAAAATTGATATGCATCTATAAAGTACATATTATAATATACATTTTGCATAATCTGTTGTGCAAGGAACATTTGTTATTGATTTACAAGGCCACACAAAAGTATTCCATTACATAATGGTATAGTGAGAAAATTGTTTGGTGCACAATTTAATTGTAATTAACTGCTTACAGTTTTATGAGATTGATATATGAGAGTGATTTTTTAAATCGTTGTTATCGTACGAACGCACCTCATTTGCTACGCTTCATGTGCAATTTCCAACTTGTTTGTTTTTAATAAGGTGGAAAAGGCGAGTATCTTAGAAATATCCACTAAGGGATCCCATAAATGATGTCACTCTTGAAGGGGGAGAGGATTCCTGAAATTCTAGGTGACAAAGGGCTAGGAGGGGATAAGAAGAAATGTGACATCACACAATTTCGTTAAAATAAAAGCATTAAAAATCCAAATATTAAACCTTGAAGTTATTTTAAAATTAAAGTATTTTGTGTTCATGAAGTAAATATGAAATTTAAAGCTAAATACACCATTAAATTCCATTTCAAACTCCAAAATACTGCTGTTTTCAATTGTTCAATCATATTAATATTATGTTACTATTGTATATTAATTACAATCTTTGGTGTAAAAATTTTATGTATTGATCTTATTTCATGCAAAATAATTGCATAAATCATTTTAATTAAAACACACATTTAAAGTTTAAATATAATATTTAAAATGTGATCTATAAACTATAGTGCTTTATTTCTGAACTGCAAGTATATAAATATGCAGTATTGAATGACATATGACAAGGCGAGGGGTGTGGGGAGGGGAGTATGATGAAATGTGACACTTTGTGATAAAGGGGGAGAGGGGGTCAAATATATATATATATATATTTTTTTTTTTTTTTTTTTTTTTTTTTTTTTAATGTGACATCATCTATGGACAGCTCCTAATTGTCACTTTATCTTAACCCCTTCGCGACGGGAAAATTTTGCGAAGTATTTAATGTTTTGTCACCGGTTTTTAAAAACAGAAATTTGTGCTTTATTAAATAGAGATAATGCTCCGATTAGATAAAGCAAATTTTACTGTAAAATTTCATTGGTGCGAATAAACATGGATTCTTAAACCTTTTGGCGACACGTATACGTGTCGCTCGTCCCGAAGGAGTTAATAAAAATTTTAAAAATACTTTTTCTGACATATTTTTTAAATTTTCTACTTTTTGCTTTTTTTAGTTTCTGGCATATGTTTTTGCATATGTTTGAATTTTTTTTTACTTCAAAATATCAATTATCTGTAGCTTATGTATGGTTTAAAATCGTGAAGCAAAGGGTCAAAAAAATTATTGTTAGACCATTCAGTTTTTGATGTCGAAAGTTTCCAATTAAAATATTTTGGCTGCCGAATTCGGTCCTGGCGGGGCGATTGCATTTGTTGAATCCTGGAAATGACTATTATAACGGTTTTGGTTAATGCCATTTTCGTGACATTTTAGAATCACAGAGTCTTTTTTTATTATTGATGCTATCTCACAATTCATTTTTTATATTGTTTAGACACAGAATTGTGTCTAAACAATACGAGTTATACTTCTTCTTGTTATACAATAAATATGGTATACTATATGTGAGTGTGTGTGACTGCATGGTACATTCTGGATGAACTATAAATTTTAGAAAATGTAAAATATTATTACTTCGCTATAAGGCAGGGTTGTCAGTTTAGCCTCCCTTTTTATTCAGAAACTCGATTATTGTCGAACCACAGTAAAACCCCGATCTATCGTTCCCACCTCTATCGTTTTCCCGCATTTATCGTTTTATTTCTACGGTTCCTGCACGAATTATATTTGAATAATGTTAACGAAACCCCTGTAAGCATCGTTCTTCAAAAAGTCGTTTTCCCGCATTCATCGTTGTAAATTTTTTTTCCTCACCGAAATGAAATTGAATGTCATACGAATCCATATGGCACACAAACTGGAATTGCTTCTTTTATCCTAAAATAACTCATTTGTGCTGTTTCTATTGATAATGGTGACAATAAAACAGATGAAGAGTGATTGTATATAGCAGGGGATGCCATTATGTTTCCATTTATTAAGATGTTGCGATAAGTGGTGTCTTAAACGTAGGGAAAATGTGCTTTAATGAAAAAAAAAAAAAAAAAAAAAAAAAAAAAGAAATAATAGTGAAGAAGCAGAAGATAAGTTCATGCCGTTGAAGCTGAGCCTCCAGTGCAAGTCTGATTGTTGCAGTTAAAGCATTTGAAGCTGTATGAATTTTTGTATATACATAAGAAATTACAGAAAAATATTGTATATATTGAAAATTTATTTTTTGACTAAAAAAGAATGAATGAAAAGCCAAACAAAATTTTGGATTTTATTAAATAAATATCAATTTTCTATAACTTCAATTTTTTTTAACAGTTCAGTAAGGAACAAATTAGTATACTGTATACATTACATACATTTGTAATGCATAAACATGTTTTTTTTCGTGTTTTTAAGTTAATCCGAATTCATCGTTTTCCCGCATTCTTCGTTTTTTTCCCCACACCCCACTCCCTTTCCCCACACGTTTTTTTCCTTGAAAAACGATGGATCAAGGTTCTACTGTATTCGGAACTTGATCAGCATATTAAAATGAAACTGGTTTGCCAAGAGATACCTTGGTGAAAAACACCTGCAGATCTTATTTTGTTGGTTGATCGGTATGTTTAATTTTGTGTTTTCCTGTGCTCGAAAATATGAAAGACTGAGCAAGAAAACACAAAGATAAACCTACGAGTCAACTACTGAAATTGAATTTTAACTAAACCGGGAAATTTGAGCCATCCATTCGACGAGGTAAAGGTTTGTGCAGTCGCCTTCCGGTTTATTAAAAAAGTAAAATTATTTTTTGCAATTTCCGGAATGAATACAAATTTACTTAGTAAAAAAAGTAAGCCTTAGCGGCAATCACGGTACGAAGTAACGATATAAAGAAGTCTTATAAAATGCACAGATAATGAACAATGACCATAAGGCCCTCTATTATGCAGAACTTGGTGTTAAAGATAAGTGCAGAAAATTATATGTGTCATACTAAATTTACAATTACATCTTTCTGAAAAATATATTTATAAAAATGTTTTGCAGAGAAAGAAATCGAAAATTTAACTCCACCTACATTAAAAAAAAAGTGCAACACTAATGATTTTAAAATTATTATTATAATCATTATCATTAAAAAACTCCTCGTAATATGAATTATTTAAATGGGAAACTATGAAAATCATATAAAGGACGCCATTACTGCCAGCAGACACAGCGTTTACAGCCCTAAACTGCAGTATGCGCTGCAAACAAATTCGGCATGATAATAAACCTGGATCGAAAATAAATACCATAATTTTTTTATTATTAATTATTATTAGATTTATTTCATAAATTTTATAAATTATTTTGAAAAACATAAAAATATCTTAATTATTTAAATAACGTTAAGTATATATATTTTTTAATAATATTATTTAACCTAGGCCTGCCCTAGATCTCTGTTAACAAATTTATAGTAATGATGCATCTAAAACTATGCAATTTTTATAAACACTGCTCTGCCATTTCGAAGTCTTTGTGAACATACAATCGTGAAAAAATAAAATATCCCCTTTTAACTATGCAACAAATTACCAGAGAAAGAAGTTACTGGTATCAAACAATTAGAAATAACGTCTACGTTTAAATGATGTACATAAAAGTTTGCATGTAATATATATATAGACAGACATCAGATTTCAAATCATTGGGAATGATAATTTTTTGAATTATAAACATTCAACATTTAGTGCTTCTAACGTTAAATTACTTTTCATATTTTTATTAATATCTCATGAAATTAGCTATTTTTTGAGTGGTTTTATTACTGAAAAACCCAAACTTTAATAAGATTGTAATTTTTATAATTTTATAACATGAATTATGAACTTCGAAAAAAAAAATATTAATTACAACCTAACAACTAATTTTTTGATGGATTTACATTTATTATGTCTTAATTTTTACAAATACAAAAAAAAAAAAAAAAAAAAAAAAAAACTACTTAGCAGTTTTTAAATTATGTTTAAAAAACGTCAGAATGATGGTTTAAGGAGCCTTCTATGATATGCAGAAAATGAAAAAAAAATTATCGAAACATTTGGGCTGGAAATAATACCGTAACAGAAATGATTAAGTCATTCTAAAGCATTTCAACAATTAAACACAGATTTTCAATTTAGATACGATCTCTAAAATATGCTCATTTTAAAGTAATTAATTTCTCTGAAACTAATCGTTTGAATTTCGTGAAAATCACTTGCATTTAGGATAATAGAAGGGTATAGAATTCAATTATGAAGTCAAAATTGGGTATTGCTATTAAAAGTTGTTTGTTTGTTTTTATGTGTAGATGGTTTCCTAAGCAAACTTCGTATATATAAAAATAGATTATTTTTTTCAATCGTTTGGTTTCAGTAACTTTCTTTTACGATTTTTTTTTTTTTTTTTTTTTTTTTTTTTTTTTTTTGCAGAGTAGGTAGGGGGGGGGGAGGTTACTTTTTTTCCCACGACTGTACATTTTGCATTTTACATATAACTTAAAATAAATTATATGAATCTTAGAATACTTTAAGTAACAATTATATTAATACAAAGAAAACCAAAATAGTTCAAGGAGTGCATCATTGGTTTTATATAAAATTAATAAGTAGCTTTTTTATTTTACATGCATAAGATAATTAAAGCATGACTTATGAATAACAAAAAATTTGGCCATTCTAATTTAATGGGTTTTATTCCAAGTTGTTTTAAAAATTACGGCTCACAGTCTTAGCGACAAGATTTCTTTAGAAGCATTCACAGTTGCGTAGCAAATCAAACTTATACGCTAATATTTCGAAAAGCATCATTGCGTCATTACAAAAACAGCATTCTGTTTTTTGTTTGTGGTGTTACCTTATCTATAAATGAGGGGTATGTAAACAAAGCCTAGACTATCTAGCGACTGAGAGAAGGTTTTCGAACAGAATTATAGAACATATGATTATAAAAACCTGCCACTTGTCATTTTAAAGCCAATGGGCGTCAATAAAAGATGTATATTTTCATATGTAATGTAAAAATGTTTCCGCGTTTTCACTTTCAATAAGGAAAAAAAATGAATAAAAGTAATTAATAAACGAAAGATACTGTTGAAATCCCTTTGGAATTTATGGATGGTGATTTAATAAGTAGAAGTACTTACGTCTTGGAATAAAACGAAGTAAACAATAATACAGTAAAGTGAGATATTTTTATAAATAGAATACATATAATTACGGAAAAAATAACATAGTTTTAAGTGTATATTATATAATATTTATATAATAAATACCGTGAAATAACACTTTTATAATATTATTATAAAAGTTTTAATATCACAAATAACTGTTAATATTATTAATAATAACGAATTAGTCATCATAATATTAATAATAGCCGATTAGTATTATCATAAACCTTCGAAACATAACGCACGAGCATTGAATTAGAAAGTGTAGAAAAAAATCTCTTGCATTATATGTGTAAAATAAAATTGCATGGAGTGTAAACAACTATTAATAAAATCCTTTAAAAGAGATTAAGGAAAATAAAAATTCAAAAAAAGGGCCTGAATCTTTAATAAAGTGCTGAATAGTTTATATCCAACGACAATAAATTGCCCGTGTTCATCTTGCATCAATCATAAGAAAAAAATCGATCAAGACTTTTAGAAGTTCCAGACCGGCGATTTCTCGCCAAGCTTAGGAACTCTGAAGACATTTTCATGCGCGCGTCGACTGGCTCTTAACTTAAAAATTCCTTGACTGATAGCATCGGGCATCATCGTTCCTTACAGTTAAAAAGCTCCATTTATTAAGAAAATTGCTTTGATCCACTGTCTGGCCCTGAAAGTTTAAAGATATTTCATTAAAAGTCCACAAATTTATAAAAAATATTTTAATCGATAAATATATTCGACATTTATTTTATTATTATTTTTTTCCTGCAAGAATCTTAGAATTTAGTTTAAAATCGTCTGCTAGTCTGGTACAATTTCAAGAGGGCACAATCTATTTATAAGAATGGCAGGGGCAGACTGTCATTGTAAACATGCCATAATAACGAATAGGGGGATGGTTATGGGGATATTAGTGGGGTGAACTACGGAAGCACTACTCATCCTCAAGATAGTTTTTGTTTATTTCCCCGCAGCATATCACATTTTCCTCTTTTTATGGGAGGGATAAAAATAAGAGTTCTTTAATGCTCTTTTGCTGTGTCACATTTATTAGATGGACGGGTCGTTCGGAATTTAAGTCCATAGAGATAGATAGATAGAAAAATATACAGAAATAGATAAATACACATAGCCTAGATATGTAGAGATAAATTCGTACACATAAATAGTTATTTATTCTCCCACATTATTAGGGTTTCGTTCATCTGACGAAACCCTATTCGTCTCTGTCCTGTGTCTGTCTGTCACAGAGTCCGTACACAAAAACTATATAAGACAGAGAGTTCAAATTTTGTGTGCTTTAGCTGAATACCTCTTGTCGCACAACAAATCATAAAATTTTGAAAAAGAATATTATTTTAATTAAAATATTAAATTTAATATCCTCAGTTCATTTTTTGTTGTTTTTTCTCTTCTAATTACTCTGTTTCTTTTACTTTTAAAAGAAATGGAGTATGTCTGTTGCCACAATTACAAAATTGGTATTACAAACTACAAAAAATTAATATCTCAAATATAAATTGAGATACGGCTTTGAAATAAACTGCTTTTAAAACTAATTTTTTCCCCCTATACGATGGTGCAAAAACTGAAAATGTGCAATATTTATAAGTTTAAAAATTTGCAGTAGCGTAAATTTCAAAATTGAAATTTCATTTCTTTTAATTGTCGCAAGAAAGTTTAAATAAAATTATTATGTACGCAATATAAGTTAATGGATTAAATAATCACATGAAAAACATGCTTATTTGTTTTTATTTCATCCTATTTATGATCTATTTTGATACGCGAAGTGAAATATTTTATTTATTTATTAAATTCTTATTCATTTAAATTACCAGCCGCCTCTGATGATCAGTTTTGTCTCCCTTAAATTTATGCTAAGCTTTGAAATATTTTCTTTTATTCATAATTTTAATTACTTGCGTAACTTCACTGAGTCTGCAGATTCTAATAGATAATTCAAGAAATCAATGCTATCAAGGCAGCATTTAGAGGAAAAATTTTATATTCTGTTCTGGTTAGCGCGATTATCGAAGAAATCCCAATATAGCGCCGAAAAACTGTTTTTCGTTTGTTAATTTAATGAAAAAATGTGTTTTGAAGGAGATATTAAACGAAACGCTCTGTGCGATCTGCGATCACACTTACCTACTTGTATTACTTTTTAGGAAGGGACAATGATTAAAATGACTTCTTTATTTTATTTTTATTTTTATTTTATTTATTTATTTATTTATTTATTTATTTTTATTTTAATTTTAATTTTTATTTTTATTTTAATTTTTATTTTTATTTTCATTTTTATTTTTATTTATTTATTTATTTATTTATTTTTATTTATTTATTTATTTATTTATTTATTGCTGTTTCAAATTTATTCAAAAAGATGTCAACAATTCCCTTTTAGACACATCTATGCTATTTTTGGTATATTTTAAATTGTATTTAATCTTAGTATGTTTTAATATTATATAATGTCCTGTAATATATTGGTAGATATATAAGTCTTATGTATAAATACTTATTTATGCTTTACATTTATGTATAAAGCATTTAAGCATGGGCAGAGGTCTATTTATGCAAAAATTGTAAAAAATGTAAAAATTCAACAAAAGAAAATGGGGAAAAAAGTTTGTTAGATTGTATTTATACTAAACTTCAAAATCAGCTACAATAAAAAATCAAACTTTTTTTGGTTAGTCTAGCTGTTGAAAAAAATATTATTTTAAAACTGAGTTATCAAAATAGTATTTTGATTTAACTTTTCAAATTATCAAAGAATTACACTTTATTCGCATAAATAATCAGTAATTAATTAAAGATAAGTGATTATGATGAAGTTATTAATTGAAGGCTCTGATTTTTGGTATTATAAAATAAAATATCAGCAAATGTTACTTCATTTTGACACAATTATTAATTTTTTAATGATTTTTAATTCAAAAATTATTAACGATTTTCAATTCAATTGCACTTTTGACTTGAGATACTAATCTTTGTATCGACGAAAATCACATTACAAAATTTTATGCCTTTTGGATGCATTCACAGTAAAATATTTAGTTTTATAGAGGAAAATGTTCGTTTTCCTAAGTATAACGCAGTTTTCACTTATTAAAGGATTTCGATTTCCTTTTAATATATTAGTATCTCGAACTCTGTATCAGCGAAATGAAAACAAGTCGGTCAAGTGTGATCCAAGGTCTGACAAACGATTTAATATTCCTTTCCAGGGGCGCCATCTTATATGTGCCCGTGGGGGCCTGAGTCCACCCTATAATTTTGATTCTAGTGTGCCCATTTTTCATTGTTCTATTTCCTTATTATTTTACTACTCATTTTCCTCCCTAGAACAAAATTCATTTTGCAATGACCGCACGTTTAATTCTCCGACTAACACCCATAAATGCAAAATGACTGAAATGTAAATGTTTAACTTTTTGCTGTTTCAGTTTGTAGTCAGGTTCCTGATATGATGATATTACAATAAATATTACTGTCTTAAAAAAAAAAAAAAAAAAAAAAAAAAAAAAAAAAAAAAAAAAACGCAGGAGAATATCATTTTAAAAAATTGCAATTAACTTAAAACATGATACCTTGACTTAAAAGTATCATCTTTCACCAGCTGTTCACCCTTCAAAGAAAAACAAACCGGTTGTACAATGTAACAAAATCTCTTTCAACCCACCCAATATTTTTGAGCCATACCCAATATTTTTTAAAAGTTGACGCCACTGTTCCTTTCAATGCACTTTATCCTTTAATTAATAAATCGAAATAGTAAATTTAATTTATTAAATCCACATTCTTTATAAATACATCTAATCAATAGAAACACATTAGTAAATTTAATATTAAAATTATTACAGAAGGAAGCTTTTTTCTTAAAAAAAATCAAATTCTAAATATTCAAGAACTGCTTTTCAGACAGTTGTAAAACGTACAGTGTGATTTCAAAAAATCGGCATTAAGAAATCCGTCAATTTAAAAAATCCGTCATCAAAATCATCTCGCCTTTAGTTTTCTTTCTTTTTTTTTTTTTTTTTTTCTCCTTAAGGTTTTTAAGTTATGGGGGGAAGGAAAAATTTCTATTTGCTAATTTTATTAATTTATATTTATAGTTAAAGCATATCATTATATTTAATATTAAAATGATTACAAAAGGGAGCTCTTTTCTTAAAAAATGAAGTTTAAAATATTCAAGAACTGAGGTGCGTTGATAATATAATGAAGTTTTAAAAAATATTCAGAGTTTGGTGTGATAGTACACAGTTCTTTGGGTACAGAATAGTAGCCGAAATCTTTTGTGTGTCCTTGTAAATACTATCTGTTTTCTATTATACAGGAAGTAACTTGTAGTAAACTTTAATAATGTTTATCAATTTCTTAAAACGTAAAGTAGTTTAATATAATTAAAACGCACCCCAAACAATGTTTCCCTCTATACCATTTTATAATGAATTACTTTTGTGTGGCCCCGTAAATGAATAACAAATATTCTTTGCACCCCAGATTGTCCAGAATTTATATCCTTCATAGATGCATGTCAATTTTATTATGTTCGAAAGTATCACATCATTTAAATGCATTTGAAACTATTTTTCCCATTGGCCGTAATGTAACGGGATATTTTTTATTGTCCTTGTAATTAAACTATAGATCCAATTTTCATAAAATATAAAATGCCTAGATGAAATTAATGCACAATTATGTATTTGAATTTTCAAACGTTTCAATTGGGTAGTTTTTGTTCTGTTATATGCGGACATACATACAGACGGACGGTTAGATAGAACGACAACTATACACCGTAAAAAAAAAAAAAAAAAAAAAAAAAAAAAAAAAAAAAAAAAAAATCAAGAGGTTACTAAAAATTTCTTAGTAAATTTGTATTCCACAGAATTTTTTAGTAACCATTACAAACTTTTTTTTGCGAAGGAAACAAACATTTCTTTTGTAAACTGAACAAAAGAATTTTTTGTATAACAAACTTAAAACTTTTTAGTATGAGCCACCAATCAAATTTTATTAATAGCTCCAAAATTATTTTTAGTAACCATTACGTGTGCCCGAAGGGCAGGAGCTTCCTTCGAGCTGCATCCAGTGGGTAAAAAGAGAGACTTCTGAAACGGAAGATTTTCGGTAAAGCCGTAGTAGATGGCAGCACCAAACATTGCTACCTACTCTATTTTGACATGTTTCTAAAGGGGAGGGAAAGTTCAGAGATCATTACCCATAGTAACTGCTACGACAGGATTTTCATAATCCCTTTATTTACATTCGGCGCATATTTGGCGGCGGCCAGCATCGAACCCAGGTACTTTCAGCCTAGAGTTCGGTGCTATGACCACTAGGCTATCAGGGCCACGCCAAGTGAGTTTTAGTAATAGCTATTAAAAATGTAAAACTAATAACTCTATTCGTTGCTAGCTTTTTTCTTGTAATTCTTACAGATTCCTTGTAACCGAGTAAGATTACTAAAAAATGTTTATTAATTACATGGATTACTAAAATTTTTTTAGTAGATCGACCCTTTTTTTACAGTGTAGGTGCTACGTATTTACATACTTATGAACACACCTAAAACTTAACGAATCCCTAATTGAATCAGTCGGCTCCAACGAATCACTACTTTTCTTTTTGCATACCAGGCTGTACAATCTATCATTTTAGCGTAACAGAATAAATGAATGAATAATCCTTAAGAAAATTTTAAAATCGAAAAGTGATTGGTTAAATAACTACTTTAAAAAAATGGAACAAATTAAATTCCGATAGTTCTAATGGAGTAGTAACATGGTAATTTCCCTAATGAGCTTGTATTATGCAGATGTCTGAAAAAAAAATGCTAAAGCAAACTCATTGCTTTCATTTTATCTCCTATACAAACAGGTCTTTATAACATGCGAATCATTAAAGAGTATAAAAATTCCACTAAATTATATATAGAAATATAAAATAATTTCCGAGTATCACAATCAGATTTATTTTGCTTTCTATTCACGTTCAACTGAATCGAAAATTTGCGTGCCATCAGTTAAATTATGGCTCTCATTATATCAGTTTTCCACTCTGCATGTCTATGATATACATTCTTTCACTAATGAGCTAGTATTACAAAAAAAATATATAAATAATAAAAAAAAATTAATAAAAATACTGTCTAGAAATAAACTATATAGAAAAATAATGGTTTGAATTTATATGTAGCTGCAGCTATTCCATTAATTATGTAAGTACTAATTTCTATTTGTATAAATAACTGAAGCACTGGATTCGTTTGTTCAACTTATTTAACCCCGAAATTTATATAACTTTAAATATAATAAAATAGAATAATTTAAAAGACACCAAAAGATAGTTTAAATGTCCAAATAGTGATTGATATATATTATACAAGATTATTATGATATTACACAAGATTACATATTAAGATTCCAGAAGCCAAGCGGTATAAGTGATAAAATTGAAAAAAATGAGCTACGTGCACAGATAACCTAGAATGTTTTTTTCCGGTACTACTTGGTTATCCATTGACCAATTTTTCCATATAATACAAACCGCCAAACTAATAGTCAAATTATACATATTGACATAATTTTTATTTTAAATAACGAAAAAACAAATAATTAGTAGAATATTAAGAAAAATACAAATTAAAAGTCGGAATAAAAATCACTTAATGACGTTTTAAACACGTGTATCGTATTTAATGTCATTGAATATGACATTCACGATCATCTATTACTGGAATTTAATGAAACAGCAACATATTCTTTGACACCCCATTCCTGAAAATACTCATCAACTTTCTCCCCTTATAAACAAAAATGGCTAGTATCCGCAACCAAGGTTACTTTCCGTGTGTAGAGAATTAAAACAGAGGCTCTTTTTAATCTAATAGAACGATTTTGGGTGTGCAGTCACTCAAAAAATCTAAAGTTTCTGATCCATGTACACCCTAATTTTTATTAAAATTCATAAATCTCAGAACTTTTATCCACAATAATGCATAATTTCATTATAATAAAAATCGTTAGGAAAAATCATTAAGGGCTATACGTGGAAAAAATTAAGATTTTCAAAAAAGGAAAATAAAGGCGAGGATTTTTAATTTATTTTTTATTAATTTTTGAAACTAACGAAAATTTAATATTTAAGTTATCATTTAAAAAAAATCTGTTAAATTTGCTGCAAAAACTTTGGGCAGCAATGTTGCCAGCAGTTTTTCCCGTAAAAATTGCCGAAAAATTAAATGTAATTTTTTTGTTACACCTAATTTTACTGCAATTTTTAAATTTTTTTTCAGTGTGATAATCAGTAATTATCATAAATTTCATTAAAAGATCGAATTCTAATTTTTTATTTTTTTTTTAATTACCATTAATGCCATTTAATATGTTTGGGGTGTGCTGACACCCCATGCCCGACCTGCCGGATTAATCTACTTACAAATGTGGCAACTTCTCGTTCAGGCAAATGTACCCTTTCTTAACCCTAAAAAAATCAATTAAAAGAAAAACGAATTGGAAACTGTACGCCAAACGTGGCAAATGAGTTGTTTTCGTACTGTAACTAATTTTATAAATATTCAGACCTTGGGGTAATAGCTGTTAAAATCTTATGCATAAAAGCATGCATACCAAATTTATTACGATTATACATGTTAAATTCAGTAATATGGAAATAATAGGACTTCATCACCATGGCGGCATAGACTCGTTACCTATTGTGGGATATCACTGAATTATTTATGATACGATTTAATAGAATGAAGAAAAATTTTATTAATATCTATTCAAGTTTTGATTTCGATTTTCATAAATTTCGGAATGAATCGACAAGATTCTGCAAATATTATATTTATCAAATTTCAAACTACTCGTTTGGGTATTTTTTGCGCTGTTATATTCGGACAAATGAACGGACCAGATGGCAATATAGAATGTATTTACATAATATATGTACATAATTACAAAGGCAACTATATAATTAAAGGCACCATCGATACTCCCAAAATTTACAAATTATGTTAACCTTTAAAATAAATAAAAATTATTTTTTGTATCCCATATATTGAAATAAAATGCCATAGCACGAATAAATTGGAAATTAGAACTCAAACTGTTGTCAGTGATTTTTTTTCTAAATTCATTCGACATTTAAATTAATTATGATTTACCTTTATTTATAAAAAATAGAAATCTTAAGAAAAACCCTTAAAAGAAAATGAATTGTAAAATACACCCCCCCCTTTTTTTTTAACTATAATGATAATGCAGAAATAAAAAGGGATTTTTTACAATCTGCCAATTTCATTTTCTAAATTTCAAGTAGTTTTGTAATTGAATCTGGAGGTAATTTGATGAATATCTACAAATGAAATTGGTTTAGAAAACGGTTCAGAAGCTCCAGATTTCATTTTTGAATTAATTACATATCTGAAGAACCTTTGGAAATTTTGATTAGAATGATTTAATTTAAGTATTTTTTTCTTCGGAAAATAAGAAATGTTATGTAAAACCTAAATAGAGAAAAATGTTTCATTAAGCAATAAGACTTTTCTTTTCCTTTTTGTGACTTATTTTTCATTTTATATTATTTTAGTGGAGTAAAAAGCAATTGTTACAGACTCTGTCATTAGGAACGAGTGAAACACTTACCGTTTTCAGTTATATGAAACTTAAACGATAAAATATATTTTTAAATTAGGAGAAACCGTCAAGAATATTTAATGAAAATATTTCCAAAATATTTAAAAATACAGTAAAAGATTAATTATGAAAAAGAAAAAAGCAAGTATGCAGCCAATACCTGCTTTTTTCTTTTGCTTTATGCAGTCAATTCTTTATGCAGCCCTGTATGTAATAGATTGGTAGGTATGTTACATGTTATGTAAAAATTATCATTGATATAATAATATATTTTATTAAATATCGAAATATATTTTGATTAAAAAGCAATTCATTACCTTTATTTACATTAACCATATTTTATTTAATATAAAAATATTATTATATTTCAGAAGATGAGTTTAAGATAATTAAAAATACAGAGAGATTTAATATGAACATCGAAGAAAAACTATGCATCAAGCAAAAGATTATGAAACATTTTCCAACACATTCAAAATACTCTAACAATTTAGAAAAAACATGACACATTGGAAAATCTAATTTTAAAAATTACCATTTATAGTCGAAAAAATAGCCAATTCTTTATGCAGCCCTGTTTGTAATAGATTTGTAGGTATGTTACATGTTATGTAAAAATTTAATTGCGTTAGAAAATGCATAACACAGTTGAAAATTCTTTTTCAGCATTGTTGTTGTTGTTGTTGTTGTTGTTGCTGTTGTTGTTGTTGTTGTTATTTGTATGTGATCTTCAGAAATTATTTACAAAAAGAAAGGTTAAAAAAAGTAATTAAATTTAAAAACGCATACAACAACTGAAAATGCATTTTCAACAATTATTGATCATAGAGTGCTGTAATCGAATTCTTTTTTGTGTTCCTATAAATGGAAAATAAGTATTATGTGATTCATGTTCTATTATAAGAATTTTGTATTGCTCTCCAATTAAGAAAAACAATTGCAGTATTTTTGAAATAGTGTAACATCATTAAAATATACTGCTTAAATTATGCTGATTTTTTCCATAGATCATAATCGAATGAAACCTTTATTGAATGTCCGTCATTTGAGGGAACAGATTTACTGACAGAAAAAAAGAAC
Source organism: Maratus speculifer (assembly GCA_964019185.1). NCBI lineage: Eukaryota > Metazoa > Arthropoda > Arachnida > Araneae > Salticidae > Maratus > Maratus speculifer. Next base: position 450,404,453 of record OZ025289.1, read on the forward strand.
AAACGGACAAACAAACCGTATTCATAGACTTTTTTAAACAATGTTAGAAATAACAACAACACCAACAACAAAAAATAAATTAAAAATAAAACTGAAGTCAATCATTTTTTAATTTAATTAGTACAAATTCTTTTAAATCGTAAGACAATATTAAAACTAGGGCTGCTCATTAAGACAAAAATAAGATATACTGCACGCAGCGTGTCCGTAAAATCATGGTGCATTTTTGATCGGTTACAAGAAATCAGCGAAACAAGGAAGAAATGCAATATACTCAGCAAATAAATAAATAAATAAATAAATAAATAAATAAATAAAACTTTCTAAATTTCATAACTGCAATTAATGGAGACCACATGGAATTGCATTGAACAAGTGTGAAACTCAGTTTTTCTTTTATTTTATGAAGATTTCACATTTCCATCTTGCTTCGGTGATTTTCTGTGACCGGTCAAAAGTGCAACATGGCTTTATGAACACACTGTCGATCAGAAAAAGCAAAATTAGTTACTGTAAAAAACAAAATAATTCTAATTTTAATTTAAAGAAAATACCGTATTTAATATAACTGTATCTTTTTGTAATGAGCCTTTTCTAATCAAAAAAGAAGTTGAAAAATTATTATGGTAAAAATAGCTTAATGCGTGCATATGTATTAAACTATAAAAATATATTAACTTTTCGCATAAATAATGTGTCTTAAATGATACTTTACCTGTTTTGAAATTTTAGAATTTTTTTTTTACTGTTTTATCTTGCATATTTACAAGTTCACATTTATTTTTTTTATATATTTTTTTTATCTTACTTTAGTTGTGGCGCAGCTTGTCCAATTCTAGACCTATTACTATAAAAACTAACTCATCCAACCAGCCAAAAGTTGTGTTCACTAATAAATTATCTCGTCAAGACGTCAATTTGTATCAATCGCTCGGTCTGTAAAATTATTTTAATATTCTTTTTCCTCGAAACTTTATTTATTTTTAATTCAGTGCTTTGCAAGGCATACCTCAGGTTAAATTCCGTATCTATATTTTTGTTTAAAAGACAACTACTGTCATAATAAACTGCGCATTTCTGTGGCAGAAAATTAATAATTTCTATGAAATTCAATTTACTGAAATCGCTTCAGTAGTTCTCGAGAAAAAGGTATGTAAGTATCATCTATTTTTCATGTGCTTTCATAAATGTTGTTGCCTTTTAAAAGCAATAAAAACTCAATAAATTATAAAACAAGGCAGAAAATTATAAAAATAATTATGTAAATAATTAAATTTTGAAGTGTACTTGACCAATTTCAAAAGTCTTCATTGTTTATTTTTATTTATTATTATTATTATTATTATTATTATTATTATTATTATTATTATTATTATTTTGATTAATCGTATTTCATTTAGCTAGCATTTTTCCTAAGTAATTTAAATTAAAAAAATAAAAATAAATGGAAAAAAAGAAATTTTTTTTTTATTTCTTAACGATTTTTTAAATACAAATTTTGAAATAATACCAAAACCTAATGCAAAACAACGGTTAAATAGGTAGCTACGAGTTAAAACTAATATTAATGATTGTGATCGAAAAACGAATTTTATTGTTTCTATCTCAGCTGTAGAGCGAGAAGAAGGAAAATAAAATTATACCATATTTTGAAAATATTAGGTCATTTGCATTGAGATTTTCCAGCTGATATGCAGATATTTTTAAATCTAAAGACGATGGTTACTGTTTCAGAGAAAACTGATTAAAGTGATGGGAACACATTCATGTAAATTAAACATACTTCGGCTTTTGAATTTATGCCAACATTTTCTGCATTTTTACGCCCAGGACATATTTTGTTCCAACGTATCTTTTGAATAATTTTGCGAATAACTTGTGCATCTCTCATGGTAGAATATGCTTGACATATGATTAATTCTATTGTTAAGATATTTGCTGGGATGCGTTTGATATTCTAGAACTGTAATTATTTAATTAATATTTTTAGCAAATATTAAACTTATAATTATTTATGTAGATGGTATTTAAAAAATCCTCCATTTCTGTTTTACAATAACTACTAATATATTTGCTTTGAAACTGGCCGAAAAGCGCTTCTTTCATTCAGTTTAGTATATGATTTTGCTTTTGCCGTTTGGAAAAAGTAAGTTGAATTCGTTTTTAATTTACAATTATTGTTATTTTGTTGCCGCATGTAGAATTTTGCATGGAATAGTCACTTTTATTAGTTATTTAGTTAGCGAAATGGACCATGTGTTCAGAATTCTTTATTACTAATTATTAATTTTTTTTACTAATGTCCAGAATAATTTTGACTAAGTTTTTCTTTAGCTCATATAGTTGAAATATTGATTCGGCTACATAGTTTACGACTGAATATAGTGTCTATATCTATATTTCAAAATTAAGTAAGTGAAAAAAATTACATAACATTGAGTATTACTAACAGTTATTTGTTTATGCTTTGAGCGAACCCATGGTGCGTTTGTTAGATCACGGCCAACTTTAAAACCAGCCGTGAGAAATTTTGTTTGTTTCTTCCACCTTAGGAAGAAGTTCATGATGTCAGATCACATGATCTACGTCACCGACCGAATTGACCGAGAAAACTCTTGTTTTCTTCCCCTTCCCTACTACAACACTTTTTTGGAGAAGATTTTGTAATCTGACGTTAAAATTATGTACTAAGCCATCTCCCTAACAAAACAGAGCTTCTTCATCTAGTTCTGAAGTCGGCCGTGGTTTATATACCTCAAATTCCTAACAATACAGTGCATGTAAAAACTATAAGGACAGTAAAAAATACTAATTTTTTTGATAAATTTAAAACTAATAAAACTTTTATCCTTATATGTTAAAGCATGCTGAAAAGCTCATAGACAAATAAAAAAAATTCAACTGTGAAACTTTTATTACGAAAATAAAGTAATTGCACAAAAAACACCATTTTTGCTTGTATAAAAACTATAAGAACAGTAAAATAAATTCAATATAGTAACCGAAGAGACAAATATTTAATGTATTACGCACCCAACCTCTGAGTTTAATGATAGCAAATATTTCATAATTTCTAGACTCATTAATTTTGGGTACTGCTAGGGATTGTTTTTGTGCTATTCATTTTGAATCATAGATCTGAGCTCTGATACTGAGGAAAAATGCCTTCCATTTTTATAAATTCGTCTTGCTAGATCTCCCCATAAGTCCCCATGTTCAAAGATGTGGTGCCACATTTATATCTTACAGGAAAATGGAATTCAAAGACACATATACAAACTCTTTCTGGTCCTCTTTCGTTTGTTGCAACACTTCTTGCAGGAAAAAAACGGATATAACAGCGAGGTAATGGGCCCTATCCACATAAGCTGTTAGACAAAACTTTAGTTCCACGAGAAAAATATTGAAATTTTGCAGTGGCTGCTAAGAAGTCCTGGTCTAAACCTTACCGATAATTTTTGGGGAGATCCAGCAATATGAGTTTATAAAAATGGAAGGCATTTTTGTCAGCATCAGAACTCAGATCTATGATTGAAAATGAATAGCACAAAAACAATCCCAAACAGTGACAAAAATTAATGATGTCTAGGAATGATGGAATATTTGCAATCATTAAACTCAGAGGTGGGTGCATAACATATTAAATATTTGTTTCTTCGGTTACTAAACTGAATTTATTTTGCTGTCCTTGTAGTTTTTACGCAGGCAAAAATAGTGTTTTTTTGTAGAATTGCTTTATTTTCATAATAAAATAATCACAATTGAATTTTGTTGACATTTTATTAGCTTTTCAGCACGATGATGCATATTCTATAGTAAAAAATTGTATTTGTTTTGATATTTATTTAAAAAGTAATATTTTTTACTGTCTTTATGTTTTTTACACGCACTGAATTGTGTGCCGAACATAAAATAGCAAGTTTGTATAGATTATTTCGTTCATTTTTTTCCAAGAAAGATTTCTTTTTTGTACGACATCGAACCAGTGACTGCATAATATAAGATATACCTTCAAGAGTCTTCTGCTTGATTTTTATTTTTATTTTAATCCATATAAGGGTATTAAATTCAAATAAAAATGCAATAGACATATGTGCAATTTGCATTTGATTGGTAGTGGATAAGATTCCCTTTAAGTTGCACAAAAAGATCGATAAGAGAGCACCTGACCTCAATTACAATATCTTGTAAAAGATTAAACTCTTATATGGATTAAAATAAAAATTAAAGGAAAATTGAAGACCTCCAAGTGATATCTTGTAATGTTCATTTGTTTTGCACAGATTATTATGCCGCAATTTCAGAAGATCATCTAATGTCAAAAATTGAACAGTCACTCCACGAATTAGAAGAAAGCATAAAAAGAGCTAGAGCAAAGATTCAGATATGTGAGAAGGCCTACTCAAGTGCTAAAGCTCTACTAGCCCCACACGAAGAGTTAGAGTCAAGTCAGAAATTCCACTACCCTACACTGTTAAAAATTTGACCCTTTTGCTTCATCGCCACTACACCGCTTTTATAGTGCACGATTGCTTCAGCCTATTATGGAGCATTTTCATTGGTCAAAAGAGAGATATTCTATAAAAACGGGGGAATGACTATGCAGCAAAAGGGTAAAATTTCTTACAGTGTAACCCTACGCTGTAAAAAAAATTTGCGTTAAAAAACGGAAGTTCTACTGGTAATCTAGACTATATTCAGCACTATTTTCGTTTTTAGACGGAAAAAAAATTCCGTAAATTCCAGAAAATATTCCGTTTTTTCACAAAAGTATCCCGTATTTTTTTCATATTATCGAATTTAAAATTTTTCTTTCAGGGAGGGAAAAAATAAATAACCACAATACTTTGCAAAGAGAAACTTATACCTGTATGAATTTCAGTATCTCTATTTATAAACAACACTAATGAAACTACATTTACCTTAGGCATGATTCGAAACAGGGAACTCTCCTCTTCCAGAGTAACGCTCAACCTCTACACCACAGGAACACGAGCAGCTTATTCAAATATTGTTACCTATTCCATATGTTTTATGAAGTAATACTATGCTGAAAAAAAGCTATTTTCTTAGATATAACAGTATTTCTCAGTTGAATTTACAATTCTGAAGTTTTCATATTTTTTTTAATATTTAGATTTTTATTCTCATACTTTGTACAAGTAAAATTTTAGTCTTTAAAAATATTATATGCATGAAAAAATATATTATAAGTAATAATTGCTTCTTTTGATTAAGATTTTTATAATTCAATTGTAATTTAATTTTAATCTTTTATATATTTATTTATTTTTCCAAAAATACCAACATCCCCCCCCCCCTCCACACACAATTTTTCAAATTGTTTGTAAGATGATCTTCTCTAAACTCAAATAAAGGATTACTACATGGTATTAAAATAAATTTACTTTAATTATTATAAGATTATAAGTTCGATAAACGCCATTTTTATTATAATTTTATTTTTATTTTTCGGACTTGTTTTTAAGTTTTATGAGCGAATCTATTACAGGGAACGGACTAATATGAAAATAACAATAAAAATTTTAAAATTAAGTATAGATTTTTTCATATTAAAATAACTTTTGAGATTATTTAAAAAATAATATTATTAATAACTGGTCGAACATGTTTTTAAAATTATAATGAAATGTGAAGTGTAACACTTTCTTTTTAACTTTTTCAAACACACAAAAAGAATGAATAAGATTTAATTTCTTTTTTATCGTTAAAATTAAAAACTCTGTTATAGATTTTTATTACAAAAAGAAAAAGAAAAGAAAAGAAAGAAAGTAAAAAATAAACGTCACTTTTATAATAATTATTATTACGGGTTATTAAAACAATTTTCTTTATTGTTTTTTATAACTTACATAATCGTCAACATTATAATAATTTTGTTAATATAATTGTCATAATATAATCAGATGTTTTAAATTTTATGGGCGAATTTCTTAAAGTGAATAGATTAGAAAAACATATTAAAATTAAAAGAGAAACTTTTTTTCATTTTAAAATATCCAACTCACTTTAAAAAAAATATGCTATACATGAATTAAACATTATAGTAAAATCATAACGAAAATAAACTAACTTTTCTTTTTAGCTACCACAATCTTAAAAAGGATTAATAAAATTTTATTATTTTTATTATTTTTTTAACATCGTAAAAATATGTTAACTTTCTATTATTAAAGCAGAATGAAAAAAAGAATACTATTATAGCAGTAATATTTTTCTATTTTGGATATAGATGGCGCCACGAAATTTTTTATTTAGAGTACTGTTTCCAGAAAATTTACGGAAAAGTTACTGTATTTATAATCTCAAAAGTCAATAACGGAAATTACACTGTTTTTTTCGGAAAAACAAAACTATTCCGTAAAATTTTACGGAAGAATTTGCATATATTAACAGATTTTTTTTACAGTGCATGCTTTTGTTGGAAATGAAGCGCTTAATTCAACACAGTAAACTGTTAGTTAATATAATTATCATTTATGGAGTTACAAGGATGTTTCTTTTACGCAATTTGGTAATACTTGATTATCTCGTCGATCAAAAACTATCGCGGAGCTATAAGATTAAACGCCAATAATAGGTTATCGTAAATGTCACATTCACTTGTCATTAAACACGTTATATGTGTTTCTCACGTCGTCAAGTAATTTTTAATTCGACGTTTTATTAATAGCATTATTAGTATTTTTCTAATTTATTTGTTATTTAAAATAAAAATTGTGTTAATTTTATAATTTACGAATACTTTAGCGATTTATATTATATGTCAAAATGGGACGACAAAGGGATAATCAAGTAGTATCCGTAATTCCATAATAGAGCATTTCTATGTATTAAAAATATTTAAAGGTACGTTTAAATTTTATTTTTGAATTACAATGCATTTTATAAATAGTTTTCTCATGTTTTATTTTCATATTTTATTGTATACATATCCATGATTAAGTATTACGGTGGCTCCCAATGACTAATTTTCCTTTCAGATTTCACTTTAAGCAAATAAAAATTATTTTTATTACTCTTAGACATTTGAAATTTTAAATATAAGAACTGATTAATTTTGTATAGGTCTCCGACATTCTAGTTGTTAGTTCCTTAATCCATTTTCCCGAATTTTTACTTTATCAGACATTTCATACTTTCTCATAATTTTTAAAAGTTTGAGGATATTGAATTTGCTAGTCTACTTCCTTGTAACTGCATTACGGAAAATAGCAAGCTGAAGTAATTTCCGATTCCAGCCAATGTAAAGATAACATCAGCTTTATTTATAATCTTAAAATAAATGTTGTACATTTTATGTATATTTCTTATAAACATTTGCTATTTTTGTGAAAATCGGGTTGTTTTTATTTCATGACAAAAATGTGAATAAAAATTGCTAAGTTAATATTGCAACAAACAATAAGACATAAAGATTATGCTTGATATATAAAAATTGAATCACGGAAAAAATCACCCCGGTAAAAATCTGACCCAGAAAAAATCGCCACGGTAAAAATCGGCCCCGAAAAAATGTAACCGAAAAATAAGACTCGTTTTAATCAAGATTGAAAAAGTCCGACACGTATCAATAACAAATAAGGCTTTAGTTCCATGATTATCGCATTGGGTTGTGACGTGGCTGGGTATGCCGCCGGTGATATATTGGTCAAATGAGAACATAGTTTAGGTAAATTTAAAATCCAACACTATTTACTGTCTCAGGGGAATGGGAAGTGGAGCTAAAGTTCAATATTTCTAGTAACTAAACAAAATACTGTGAGATTAAACTATAACTCATACTCAAATCCACGGCTAAGTCCAGCTCAGAGCACTCACCCCGGCTCTTCTTTCAGGTCGCGGCTTAATGCTACTTTAATGTATAAGAAAACAGCCCGTGGCTGCACAAAATCTTTTATTCTCAAATACTCAAAGTTCTAATCAACTCTTACCCGCTTTGATTGCAGAGACTGCTCTACCTTCAACTCTTAGGTAATCCCAGCTCACCCCGCCACTCAATAGATGCTATCTCGGTTCACAACACGCCTTGCTGGCTCTCCTCGCCTCACAATACAAGCTATCCTTTTCTGGAGGCTCCTCTCGCCACACAACACAAGCTATCCTTTTCTGGAGGCTCCTCTCACCACACAACACAAGCTATCCTTTTCTGGAGGCTTCTCTCGCCACACAACACACCACACGTCCCAACTCACATCTTTTATACATTGCAAACTGAAGACGGAGCTATAAATTTGCATAATACTCCTAACCGCAGTTAACTGTAGACTGGAGGGCGTCACACACACTCCGGAAAGTTAAAGTTGCATAAAGGATAGGTATCGCTTCTGCGCCACACATGTTAGAACATCGACGTCACGGTCTCACTCAAAATACTAGAGTGCCTTTATTAGAAAGGGACACTCCCTCACAGGGTAAACGGGGAAGCTGCCCCGACTCTTCAAAGTCAAATTTTGGGTATTCAACAAATTGTTTCAACAATAGGGTGTTCAACAAATTGAAAGAATCTATAAATTCTATTTCATTAATATCTCCCTTGCCCCTTCCCGTAGAAACCCCAACTTCTCCCTTGTAGAAATAAAACTTGTTAAAAATTTGCAACCCGCCCTCTACGCTTTAGAAAACTGCCCCTTTTTCACCTTAGTTAAAATGAGCCTTTTTTTTTTTATCTTGGTGATTTTTTTCGTGGGCTATTTTTACCGTGGCGATTTTTACCGGGGTGATTGTTTCTGGGGCGATTTTTTCCGCCTGCTATAAAAATTGGACAATCGTGGAAGAAAGATATAATTTTTTTTTTAATGTAAAATCTAATTTTATATTTAGATCTTTCATACAGTTTTTCCGATTACTATTTGAATGACCTGGCATTTTTTATTAAAATATGTTAATTTTATTTAGGGATAAATACATTTAGAAAATCTATATGAATATTTAAGAAAAAATGCATAGGTTATTCGCTTTTTCTAACACAATTTGATCTAATTAACAGTAACATGTTGTTACAAACAATATATATACATACATATATATATATATATATGTGATATTTTAAAGTTAAGGGCCAGAAACATCATCGCAAGGGTCCCCGTTCTTTGCACAGAAGTCATGGCCAGCGAGGGAAAAAAAAAATAAATAAATAAATGTAGAAGATCCAATAAATCACTCATTGGTTGCTGTAAGTTTATTTATTCAACTGTAGTCATCAGTGGCGTAGCAAGCGGGGGGCGGAGGGGGCGGTCCGCCCCAGGTGTCACCCTCTAAGGGCTGACACCCAATCTTCATTTGCAAATAAAAATATATAATCTTATAAGATTTTGGAAAGGAATTCTGAAATAATATGAAATGTTTTGCGCACGACGCAATAGAGTTAGTTTTCTTTGAGAATATGAAATTTTATACAGAATGGTGTATCTGAATAACACATGCACTAGGGGAAAAAACCTGCCTATCCAACGAGTGGGTAGCAAAAGCAAATTTTGAAAGAAAGTATTTTCTTCAACAAAGAGATATCACATTAACTAATCCGAACTATACCTTGAGTGATGAGTCGCTCTTGTATTTTTTTTATGCAAGAGGTCAAAATGTAAAAAAGAATGGTATGTTCATTTGTTATAATAAGGTAAAATTGTGATTGGAAAAATATGACGGATCAGAAGGGGGGGGGATGACACCGTGATGGCTAGGGGTGACACCATTTACATCCGCCCCGGGTGTCACCCATCCTAGCTACGCCATTGGTAGTCATTATAGAGGGAAAAGCTCCTTTTTGCAAACGATCTTTTACCGAAATATCCAAAAAAATATTCCATCATTTACTTCAACTAGCGGTACTCATCGACGAAAGAACTCAAGAATCTTTTTTCTCAACTCGAGGCTTCCCCTTTTAAATCTCAAAAGAAAATTCTAGAACCTTCTGTAACCTCAAACCATCATTCTTTTATGTAAACAGAATTCTTGTCCAGCTACGAGGCTATTTTCCACAGACGATAAATTTATTAAAAAAAATATATATTATTAAACCAATTTATAATCGACTCATAATTTCTTAGGCAGACGATTTTTATAAATGATTAATTTTAAGAGAAAAAGAAAAGAAATGAATTTATTAATATGCACACTATCAAGGTTGACGGAGGAAAAATAAATAAATAGATAAAATAAAATAATGATATTTTTTGAAAGGTATGGTTTTGGAATAAATTTAATAAGACTTTCTTAAAAAGGGTTGATAAAAACATAGAAGAAATCAGTTTTTATTTGGAATATTAAGAAATAAAATTTTAATTAAGAATATTTTTAATTTAGAGCCATCTTTTTAAATTTACGCATACTGGAATAATGTTTTTTAAGGCAAATTAAGAATTTATATCGTCTGCATAAAGATTAACAGATTAGATTTAGAAACAAGATTTTAATTTAATAATTTGAAGTAAGTACGGAACATTATTATAAGAAAATTAAGATAGTATAAAGGTTAGTTTTGGCGAAAAAATTTTAAATTTGTAATATATATATATATAGGGTGATTTTAATTAAAGTCCGAGTTTCAAAACGCTCTAAAAAGCGTTATTGAAAAAGGGAGAAAGAACATGAACCCAAAAAAAGTTCCAAATTTTAGCGACAGATGGCGCTGTAAGCGTCAGAATTTCGACTACAAAGGACAAATCGTAAAACAACGGCTAAGGCGTAAGTTACACAATATAAACCAACTGTATTGTTCAGTGTGCATGACTGTACGCAGTGTGCATGACTGTTTTTAATTGTCCTGAGGCCAAAAACTGCATAAAAAGCATCCATCTAACCGGTTTTTAATTGTCCTAAGGCCAAAAACCGCATAAAAAGCATCCATCCAATCGGTTTTTAATTTTGGCGAGACTGGCGGAAAACATGTTCAATATGCTGTCCACCGCCGTGTGCAATAAGATTAAATCGGGAAACAGCATGTTCCACAACCGATCGAAGTGTATCCGGGGTCAAGTTCAGAATGTGTTGCGCAATGCGTGTCTTTAATTCAGCTACGTTTGCAATCGGAGTACTGAACACAATATCTTTCAGATAACCCCACAGCCAGAAATCACACGGATTAAGATCAGGTGATCGGGCCGGCCAGGCTGTAGGGAAATGACGACTGATAATTCTAGCATTTCCGAAATGCCGCCTCAACAACTGCTTCACTCGATTTGCAATGTGCGGAGGAGTGCCATCTTGCATAAAAATGATACTATCCAGACATTCACGCTGTTGCAGAGTTGGAATGACGTCATTACGCAAAAGAGACTCATAGCGCTGACCATTGACGGTAACGGTAACAGGACCTGAAGCACCCGTCTCCTCGAAAAAATACGGCCCTATGATAAATGATGCCGTAAATCCGCACCACACAATGACCTTTGCAGGATGAAGTGGTGCTGGGTTCGTTGCGAGTGGATTTTCTGTTACCCATATTCGGCAATTCTGTGTATTGACATATCCCGTCAGGTGGAAATGGGCTTCGTCTGTCCACAGAATTTTCCACGGCCAATCATTGTTCACTTCCATGCGAGCGAGAAATTTCAAAGCAAAACCCTCTCTTGCTGGCAGGTCAGAAGGGAACAACTCCTGCACATGGCAAATTTTATACGGATAGCATTGCAGGATGTTTCGTAGAATGTTATAAAGCCTTTGAATGTACTGCAAATCACCACACTGAAATAAAGTAAATAAATTAAAAGGAATATAATCGAATTAGAACCTGTAGAACCGAAGAGTAAATCTACTTGTAGAATCAAAATAGAATCTTCAGGCCCACACATACAAATGTACTATAAATAAAGTTTGTTGTTTCATCTTCGTATTTTCCTTAAATAAGCAAAATAATATGAATTTGGGGTACCAACATACATAAAATCAGTAATTTATGCATATATATATATTATGACTTGAGTCCTATGCGTTTATTATGTTGGGCTCGTAATTTAATTTTCCCACAGAGTGCAACGCATATCGAAATTCCTTAGAACAGCACCTCAGAGCAAGCGAAGAACTGTTAATAATTACACTCACTTCCGAAAGTTAAGCACGAAGATGTAAAATGCAAAAAAATCAACAAATACTGCTTTGATTGACACAAAATTCGGCAGGAAAGTAGCATATATATTTATGCATAAAACAAAATCAATAATTATATACAGAAATAAAAACAATATTAAATTTTTATAAGTTATCAGATAATGACATACTGGAGACCTAAACCTAATTATGTATAAAGCGAAAATAAGCAGCATAAGATGAAGAAGAAGAAAAAAAAGAAATTAATAGGCTATGTGATCCCCCTTATCTGTATGCAAAGTTTACACCTTGTGACCATGCTTTCAATTAGTTGGTCAGCCACCGCAGAACTAAGCAATCACCATACTTCTTGTACAGCAGTTTCCAGCTCAATAAGAGGGGCTGGAGGTGGGGTACGTAAACATACAGCACGGCCGAGAGCACCCCAGAGATTTTCAATGGGACTAAGGTCAGTTGAAATATGCAGGCCACGCCATATTCGCAATGTCTTCGCTTTCCAGATAGTCATCGAAAATGCCAGCTCTATGGGGACGTGCGTTAACGTCCATTGAAACAAAAGTACGGCCAACTGCTGCAGCGTACAATCTCACAATGGATTCTAGGACTTCATCTCGATACCGCACAGCCGTCACAGAGCCCAGTTTAAAGATGTGCAGGTCGGTGCGGTACCCTAAAGAAATCCCTGCCCACACCATAATGCTTCCGCCTCGGAATGCGTGATGTTCGGTGATGTTTTGGGGCTGATTGCATGTTCCTTGTTCTCGCCATATCCTTATACGCTTGTTATCTGGCTGCAGAGCAAATCTTGACTCATCAGTAAACATAACATTGCCACAGTCAGACACAGTCTTATTGACAAGTTCCTGGCACCACTTTAATCATGCCCTTCTTGATTGGACGGATAGAAGAACACAAACTCGAGGTACACGGGCGTACAGTCCACTCATATGTAATCATCGGCGTACGGTAGCTACAGATATCGCTTTACCAATGGACGCTGTAATCATACATGTCACACATGTGGAGGTCGCTCTGCGATTCCGCTTAGCTAGTATAACAATATATCGATCTTCCGCGGGGGTTGTAACCGGGTACACGACATTTCGGTCCCGCCACTTCGGTCCCGCCATTTCGGTCCCGCCGTTTCGGTCCCGAGACATTTCGGTCCCTGGCCATTTCGGTCCCGAGGCATTTCGGTCCCGAGACAATTCGGTCGCAAGACATTTCGGTCCCGAGACAATTCGGTCCCAAGACATTTCGGTCCCCAGCAACTTTGGTTCCTTGTTTCTTTGCTCCCTACCTGATAAGTCAGATTCTAATTGTTGTGGGCCTGCAAAATGGTATAAGTTCAACATTATTCGGGCCTTTTTAAATTTTTTAAATTCTCTCCCTTCCTCCAAGTTTTATAAAAAGTTGAATAGAAGATTCCGATAAATTTAAACTTTTATAACTCGTGATAATGAAATCACAGCGAGCTGAAAATTTTCTTTGATTAAACAATGTGATATAAGTTTAAAGGATATTGTCTTTTGCTTTTAGTAGTATTATTATTAATCAGAATAATTATTTTAAATTTTATTATTAATTATTAGTATCCTTATTTTATATAAACTTCTATAAACTATTATAAATTAAAACGTATTTTATATAAACTGCCATAAATATTTTTTTTGGCTGTTTACGTATATTTTTAGAACCTTTAAATTAGCATTAATTAAATAATAAAAAAAAAAACAGTGCTTATTTTTTTTCTTCCTATTAGTTTAATTATAAATGTCTTTAATAATTCAATTAGACAGTTATAAGTTATAATATATACGTATTTCCTCAAATCACCCATCTACACCATCTTCTTTAATAATTCAGAAATGAGATATATTTATTGAAGAACAAATTTTTTATTTTTTTTTATTATTTTTATAATAGAATGTTGCATCTTATAAATTTGCTTTCATAAGTTACTTTCCATTATTAACATTGCGAAAGCAATAGTGATCTAGTAACTGGGTATGCTATGAAAAAAATTTGTTTTTAGAAATTTGCCTCCGCCACTTTTTTTTCCTAATAATAATAGTATTTAATGATTGCATTGTTTAACAGTCTTCTCACGCCATGAAGACAATTTCTCTGAGTTAATTTTATTGAAACTGGACCTATTTCATTCTAAACAGATGATTATTTTTTATTTTTATTTACATAAAATATAATAATATTTTAAAATATAATAATATAAATATTATATATAAAATATAGTGTATAATTTAATAAAATATATTAAAATGTAATATAATGTTATTTTAAATAATTTTATTTTCAATTTTTAAGTGTCAAAACTAAGCTTTTATTTATTTATTTATGTGTATCACCTTTTCGCTCCTACTTTCCCAGAAAAAAAATAATAATACTTATTTTAGTTTTATTTTTAACTATACTAATTGTTTTAAATTTCTGTAGTTTTAAATATACAATAAATAAGCAAGTAAAAGATAAATTTCAGTTTAGAACTACTAGGAAATATAATGATGTATTGAATATAAAATTAATTATGTATTGAGTTTATTTTAAAGTAAAAATCATTATGTAAATTGTTCATCCACAGGATATCAACTACACTTAAATTTATTATAAATCATGCTAATCTTATCTACAAATTTTATGCTGTCATTTTTTTTTTTTTTTTTTTTTTTTTTTTTTTTTATAAGACCAACCTTTACAATAAATAAATAATGAAAATAACAACAAAAAATAGGAAGAAGGGGAGATGAGAAAAATCACAATTTCGTCAATTCACAAGGTATCAAATCCGCTAAAATTTATTATAAATTTCCTTCATATTATCTACAACTATTATATAGACAAGTTTTAAATGAGACACTTTTACAGCAAAAGAAAAAAATAGGAGTCGAAGAAAAAAATTATCGTACTAACATGATTCTGATAAAACAAGCTCCAACAGAAAATGAAAAAATCGTCAAAAGAGACCAGGTAAAATAATTAAACATAATTTATCTCTAACCTTGATTTATTTTTTGTTGGTGAAATTAGTGCTTAGCTTCGAAATCTACCCAAGCCATTAAACCAAACCAGGAGTTTTTTTTTTTTTTTTTTTTTTTTTTGTAAAATGCAGATGTTTCTGAACTTTAACTCATGCTTAGAATTTAATAATAGGGGTTATAACAAATCGGTTAATAACAGGATCTTTTTATATGACCATTTGCGACAGAATTAATGGAAAAGAGAACCTTTTACCTACGACTATACATTATTCTTATTGTATATTATTAGAATAAAAAATATTATTATTACAGAAGATAGTTAAATTTAGTTTTATGGAATGAAAAAAATAAACAACTAAAAGAGCTTGCGTGATGACGTGATATTGTTGAATAAATATTGCACGTAAACAAAAATACCTTCTTTCTCAAAACTATTAATGTACATTAAACTTGTCATTAATAAATTCTATTCGCTTTATATGCTGAACAATCTTTCAAATCTGCACCGTTTAACGACAAGTGTTTTGCGAATTTTAAAATTTTTAATTACAGTTTAAGAAATAACTTTATTCCAATGAAAAGGGTTTTCTACGATATATAAATAACAATACAATTATTTTTAGGCATTTAAAAATTTAAGAAAGAGAATTATTAATCTTAGATGAAATTTCCCTAATTATTCTTTTAATTAATTCTGCTTATTCTTTACTTATTATACATATTTATTACATTCTTATAATTCTATGAGAGTTTCAGGATATTGAATTTTCCGATGTTTCCTTCGAAATTGCATTACGGAAAATTGTAAGTGGAAGTAATTTCCGATTCAAGTAATTGGAAAGAAAATATCAATTATTCTGTATAGTACTAACATAAAAATTCAACATATTTCCAATAAATAATTATTATTTTGGTGAAAACTTTTTAGATTTGTGACACTATACAAATTGATACGCGACTTGCAATTGTTGTGCATTTACGACATCTAACAATATCTTCCTTTTCTAAGTTTTTAGCAATTTTAGGAAATACAATTAATAACCTCTTTTGACTTTTATAGATAATACGTGCATTTGATTTAGTTTTTGGAAAACTTTCTGAATGTCATGAAAATTTCCAATATCACAAAAATGTCTTATATTTTCATATTTTTACTCATTTATTTTATTACTTGAACATTTCATATTTTTCATATTTTTATTTACCTGTTTTTATTTATTTTTCTTTAAAATAGTAATAATAATAATAATAATAGTTATAATAAGAAGAAGAAATCCCGTAACTGTTATGAACAGATATGGGGCTAAAGTTTTCGTTTCATATGTGAGTCGACCATTTTTTTCTCAAAATTATTTCTTATTTAAAATTATTGTAATTACATTTTTAGCGATATCGCAATAAATAAATAAATAAATAATAATTTTTGAGAGATGAATTACTTTCTAAAAAAGATGTATTTGGAGTTATCGAATATTCAAAGCTAAAGCATAAGCAAACTATTTCAAATAAATCTGTGATTTTTAACGTTTCACAAATCACAGTGAAGAAGTTGGATCATCTCCAGAAAATAAAATAAAAAATACTAAGGGTCGATGTGCCAGTAATGGGCCCCTTTAAGGAATTTCTCTTAAAAATAATTTTTTATTAATAGTTATAATTATTGTAGTCCAATTTATTTCATATTAGATTAATCTTTCAACAATATTTAACTAATCCCACAGTTACATTTCCTAATAGAAATAAAAATTTAATTTTAAATAATAGAAATATGTCTAACCACCCAAAAGCCCAATAATGGGCCACCTATGTTCCAGTAATGGACCGCCTATGTTCCAGTAATGGGCCACCCTACAAAAAATAACAGATAATTGTTTTTAGGTGCGTTTTTAATTATGTAAATACGTAGCACCTATAGTTGTCGTTCAGTCCGTCCGTCTGTCCGTCTGTTTGTCCGTTTGTCTGCAAAAACAACGCAAAAACTATCCAACCGAATCGTTTGAAATTTAAAATACATAATTATTACATAATTTTGTCCAGTCATTTCAGATTTCATGAAAATCGGATGGATAGATCAATTACAGGAACAATCAAAAGGATTCCGTTACATTATGGTCAATGGGGAAAAAAGTTTCAAATGCATTTTAATCGTTTGAAATTTAAAACGTATATTTATTACATAATTTTGTCGAGTCATTTCAAATTTTATGAAAATCGGATGAATAGATCAATTACAGGGAAAATCAGAAGGATTCCGTTACATTACGGTCAATGGGGAAAAAAGTTTAAAATGCATTTTCATCGTTTGAAATTTAAAGCATATAATTATTACATAATTTTGTCGAGTCATTTCAGATCTTATGATAATCAGATGCATAGACCAATTACAGGGACTATCAAAAATATTCCGTTACATTACAGTCAATGGTGAAAAAAGCTGCAAATGCATTTTAATGGTGTTACACTCATTCGAAAATAATAAAATTGACATGAACCTATGACGTATATATATACTAAAATAAAAATTTTGTACAATCTGAGATGTAAAAAATATTCATTATTAAATTACAGGGTCACACAAAAGTATTCCACTACATAATGCTATACGAGGAAACGTTGTTTGGGACATCTTTTAATTATATTAAACTGTGCCACATTTTATGAATATGATATACGTTGCTGAGGTGTAATGAAAATTACTTTCTGTATGTTTATAGGAACACAAAGTGTTCAACCACTGTACTGTATCCGAAGTATTGTCTACTATATCAGGAAGATCTGTATATTTTAAAAATTTCGTTAGCGTACGGACGCACCTCATTTTCTATGCTTCACGTGCAATTTCCAACTTGTTTCAATTGTATTTTGCTCCAGAACTTAATGAAAGCATACTAATAAAACAAAATATTAAAACTTAAGTTCGAAATTCATTACATTAAAGGATTTATAATGAAAAAACATAAAAAAAAATATTTAAATTTAAGTTATGAATTTATTATAATCAAAGATTTATAATGTGGATATAAAACAAAATATTAATGATATTATTGACTGTTTATTATTAACTAACATTAAAGGATTTATATTGTAAAGATATAAAACAAAATATTTAAATTTAAAGGATTTATAAGATAAAGACAATGTTTTACTGAAATCAAGTTTAGATAAAATAAGGCATTAAAAAAAGTCTCCAATCTTCATTCATATCATTATCTAAATGATGTGCTGTGCAACTGTGAAATATAAATAACAGATCTTCAATTTTATCATCCCTTTCCGATAGTCCAAACTATTCAATATGGAATTTTAGAATGCATTTAAAATGATAAATGTTCTTGCACTATCCAACCATTTTCAGATAATCATATAGCCCATCAATTTGGCACAGACTGATTCCACAATTTCCCTTCAGAGATACTTATATGGATATATTATCACCAATGGAGTAATCTCATTATTTGCTGAAAAGCATCCCGTAACATTGATTTGTTCTTTTTTGTTATTTGGTACTACATAATACACATCTTTAACTGATTTTGATCCCAAAATTTTCCTTGTTTTAAGAGCACAAAAGAAACCTTGTTTTAACCTTCTGAAAATTCTCTCTGTATGCTTTAGAATTCGGAAAAAAATATTAATAATATCTTCTTCCAAATATGATTTTACATTTCTGAACCAACTTAAAACAACTTCTTTTGTAACGGCACATCTAGATTTTGTCAAATGTTCTGCTTGTGTTTTGTACCAATTTCGGATGACTTTTTTAAAACAACTATTTATAAAGAAACTGCCTTTATTAAATTCTAATAGGTAAAATTTAAGTATTAAATTTGATTATTTAGCTTTTCAGTTAAATCAAAATATTTTATCTCTAGTGAAATAACACTTTTTGTATTGGTCACTTGGGTAGTCCATTACTGGAAAATCACGAAATAAGCAATCCAGTAATAGGCCACCCCTCCTAAAATCTTAAAAATAAATAAAATTTTGTAAATGGTCATTGGTATATTAAATTCAATGTTTTATATGGCTAACCAAACAAAAACATTCGATTTTTACGGAAAAATAAAAAAAATATAAACTAAGTAAGTAAAGTCTGCTCTTAGCATGTTCATTGGTATTTTCAGTGAAAAACAGAAAAACTGTGAAACTTTATTTTCTGCTTCCTAATTGTTTTGACGAAAAGTGCAAAAAATTAATCAAGCTTATAAAGCATGCAAGGTAGAGTTCAGAAAAAAATAATAAAAGCTTAACTATTATTTATTATTTTTTTATAAACCAAAAAGTGCGAGGTGGCCCATTACTGGCACATCTACCCTATAACTATTAAATTAATTATAAATTATCATATTGAAACTTAGAATAATTAATAAAATAAAAGGAATATAATCGAGATTTGTAGAACAAAAGTAGAATCTCTAAGCCCCAAAATACTTTGGCACTACAAATAAAGTGTATGGTTTCATCTTCGAACTACCCATCAAAAAGCAAATTAATACAAATTTGGGGCTTTATTTTTTTTTTCTTTAAAAAATAAAATAAAATAAAATAATCGGCCAATGAGTAATTCCCTGCTTAGTGAGGTACAAACTTCAAAGTATGGGGACAGTTCCCCTACAGTAGGCCCCTATAGTATAGCCAAAACTTTATTGTCGTATAAAATACTGTTATTCTGCCATCTGTTGAGATATTAGTAAACTGTCATGAACCAAGATACAAAATACCAAATACATTATACATTTATAAATGACAATGAATGGTGTCTCAAAGCACGTACTCGCTGTAGATATATAAATTAAATTAAAAAAATTTAGTAAATGAACAGCCTTATGAGAAGTAATTTGTAATTAATTTATTAAATAATATTAATATGTAAAATATGTTTTGAATGATTCATTAATTAATATTTAACATAATTAAATGTACCAAAAAGCATCAATAATTAAATTACTCTTACATCATATCCTAATTACTTAAATAAGATTAAATTTACTTATCTAAAGTATTATAATGATAATAACTTAAATAACCAATATTGTAATGTTCAGTTACAAAAAAAAAAAAAAAAAAAAAAAAAAAAAAAACCTATATTGAAATTAATTTTATTTAATGTGAGCAAATAGTATCTTATATTTTTCATAATAGTAGTAGAGGATAAAAAAAAAAGAATAAAACATATAATTAATATATGCATTTCATACACTTAGAATATATTATTTTAGATAGTATTCTAATTTGTCTAAAAGTTAGATTTAAATTAATCATTAACATTAATCATTAAATTATATTAATATATTTAATTGATTTAATAAATGTAACTATACAATTATTTATTCATGCATACAATACAATACAATATCCAGCTTAAAGTGTATTATTCAATTTATCAAATAACCACCCCCTTTCTGTTTTTAATTAATTAATCATTGCTTATTATTCAGACAATATTTATTATTATTATTATTATTACATATTTTTATTGCATTTATTACGTAATGTGTTAATTAGGTTTGAGATCATTTCAGTACTAATTGTACATTAAAGAATATATGATTTTTTCTTTTTAGAAAAATCATTATTTAATGCAACATAAATTACCTTTTTAATATTATGGTTAGTAAGACGAGAAGAACATAAACATTTTATTCTTTATACAGTCGGCTCTCGTTAATACGAACTCGTCGGGACCGAAATAAATGTTCAAATTATCCGAAGTTCGAATTATGGAAAATATGAATTGAAACCATGCTTAATATGGTACTATTACAAAGGAATTAATATTATATAGTGTTTTGTTATAGTGTTATAGTGTTATAGGGTTATAGTGTTTTGTAAATTTAATAATTAGAATATGATTTAATATTAAATTAGAATGTATAAATACATAAGCTAATTAAAAGATTAGAAACAAGCACGATGGAAGAAACATTTTAGGCGTCACTGATGGATAGACGGGGCTCTAAGAAAGTGGATATCAAATGCATTGTATCATATGTATTTTATATATAATACAATTGTTCGGAACAATTTTCACAAAAATCAAAGACAGAAAGTTATTCAAATGATCTGAAATCCGTGAGAAAGAAATGAAAAAAGAAAAATCGGAATTCTCATTAGTTCGAATTAAACGAAGTCAAGAGAAAATGAATTCGAATTAATGAAAATTTTTAACGTTATTGTGCCACTGAAAATTTCGGGACTTCATGTTTAGTTCGAATTAAGGGAAGATCCGAATTATCCAATTTCGAATTAACGAGAGTCGTTTGTAAATGATTAAGTAATATATTACGATATAGAGAATTATGAAGACAAGATTTAAAATTAATAAATGTATTATCTTTGAATTTAAATTCATTATGTTTGTTGTATGTATCAGTTATTGTTTCGTTTTCCTTTAGTATAATTTTAAAATCTAAAAGGTTAATGTTTTAGTTAGAAAGAAGGTTTTTGTTAATTCTAAATTTGCTGGATAGTCTACTGGAAATTGAGAATTACACTAGTCAACAAAAAAATAACTTTTTTTTAATATCGCAAATAATTTTATGTGATTCGTGTTCTGTGTGCTAGAAGTAGTGTAGAAAGTCAAGATATAGCTATTATTGAAAAACGATATCAAGGAAAATGGAACCCTGCGATGTTGGCAGACTACTGCTGGTTAGTAATTAGGAAAACCGGAGCCACAAAGTACCATCAACAAACAAAAAAAAAATGGAAAAGGAAGCTTTTTTTTTATCCGAAATAAATTAGTTTAAGATTAAAATTTGTAAAAAACGTAAAAAAATAAATATTGATATAACATAAAATTGTGATGTGATAAAAATTTTTATTTGATTTTCTACTCTACTTCTAGTACATAGAACACGAATCACATAAAATTATTTGCGATATATATTTTAAAAAAGTTATTTTTTCTTGATTAGTGTTATTGGTATGATCAGTACCAATTAAAACTATATCATCATCATTATATTGATGAAAATGTATTTTGTTAATAATATATTTACGTTTATAATGATATAAATCTGATAATAACTTGAAATACAACCACCTTGTGGTATACCAACTTTCTGTTGATAGATTGTGTTATCTTGCAATATAAAATTATTAGACAGTATGAAATTTGTAATAAAAATAATCTCTATCGATATTCGTTGATAAATTCAATTTATGATGATACTTCTTAAATAACACATTCATTATTTTATGTAGATCTAATAAATCTATATTATTTAAAAGATCTTTGAAATCATGTGTTGTACACGTTTAAGATTATTCATAACATTGACCGCAGTTAATAGCTATTTTTTACAGCGTGTAATATCAATGGTTTTTGTAGTGATTGTTATATGTATTGCATACAATTGTAACGGTTCTAAATTTAATTGGATTCTTGTGAGATTTGGTGTAAGAACTAGATAATGATAGTTAAATTTTTTATAGGAAATATGTAATAATTTATAGTAACTATTAATGTTATGATTTTTTACAATTATGACATCATTACTTTTTGAAATAGTTACTAGAAGATATATTGGAAATAAGCAGTTGATGATAATAAGATTTACATATGACTGGATAATTATTTGGAAATTTGTCTACTTAATTAATAACAAAGCTTTATATATATACATATAAATAATCAAAAATTCATCAGAAATTCATCAAAAATTCAATTTTTATAATCAAAAATTCAAGAGTTCATTTCGTCGAGATTTAAAAAAGGCAAAACATGATTGGGGAAAAAATGCTTCTGTTTAACACCAGACTTTTCATGTTTATATCGGCATCTTCGATGATCCGAAAAAATAAATTAATAAATAAATAATTGAAAAAAATTAAATACCAAAAATATGTATTTTTTCCGTAGAATCCAAATACAGTCGACTCTTGTTTATTCGAAGTCGGATAATTCGAATCTTCGCTTAATTCGAACTAAACATGAAGTCCCGAAATTTTCAATGGCAGAATAACATTAAAATTTTTCATTAGTTCGAACTCATTTTCTCTTGACTTCGTTTAATTCAAAGTAACGAGAATTCCGATTTTTCATTTTTCTTTTCTTTGTCACAGATTTCAGATCATTTGAATAACTTTCTTTCTTTGATTTTTGTGAAAATTGTTCCGAACGAGTATACATATAATCCAATGCATTTGATATCCACATTCTTAGTGCCCCGTCTCTCCATCAGTGATGCTTTAAATTTTTCTTCCATTGAGCTTGTTTCTAATCTTTTAATTAGTTTATGTATTTATATATTTTAATTTATTAGTAAGTCTTATTCTAATGATAAGAGACGAAATAAATTTGAAAGACATTATAACATTTATTCATTCATAATAATAGTACCATATTAAACATGTTTTTATTTCATATTTTCCATAATTCGAACTTCGGATAATTCAAACATTTCTTTTGGTCCCGACAAGTTCGAATTAACGAGAGCCGATTGTAATAAAAAAAAACTAAAAAAAGGGAAATTTTTATTTAAGATTTAAAATTTGCTGACTCCCCAGGGGGGTCGAGGTAGGTGATCAATGTTGATACCACCGAATAGCTTTTTAAAAATATCTGGCTCATATTTTTCTGTTTTTTAAACTGGTGTGTATTTATCGAGATATTCAAATATATGTATTTATCAAGTTATTGTTTCGAGACTTTTCGGACACCCTGTATGAATATCGTTTGTAACTTTATTAATAGGTGAAAAGTATTTTTAAAAAATCTATATATTTGAAACAACTAAAAAAAAAAAAAAAAAAAAAAAAAAAAAAAAAAAAAAAAAAAAAAAAATTGAAATTTTAGATTGTTATTATGTAGGTTTTTTTTTATCTTTTCTTTCTTTCTTGTGTACCATCTAATTGACCAACACATAATATGGCAAAAGAGAGGAGCGGGTGTTTTTTGCGAAAACAATTAATGTCTCTACTTCTGTCTATCAATAGTTCAATGAAATAAAATCATCATCTATATAATAAAAGCCTAAGTCATGTGACTGTCATCAACACTTCCGGGCTTACCAACTTCATTCTTCATATGCTATGCAACTAATTTCATGTTAGCCAACACAGTTGATAAGTTTTGTTTATTGAACAACATACATCTGACTTGTGTGCTCGACATGAAGCCTGCTTATAAGCCATCGTCAGTATACAGGGACGAGATAGCACACAAGGTAATATTACAACACAAAAGAAGTACAACCGGGAGCTCCACACAAAGAGTGTGTGCAATGGAGCCAGTGGGATTCGAACCCACAACCTCACGATCAGCGGCGGGATGTCCAGTTGATAAGTCGCCGAATTATTGTACAGATTTTTGTTATTATAAGCACATTTGGCTATCATCAACAGTTTGCCTTGATGACCACTTCACTTTTCATAGGCCAAGCCCCAGCTTTAATCAAAATTATTTTTCCGAATAAAGCTGTATAAAAGTTACACTTTTATAGAGATCGCTTGAAAAAATAATATTTGAGAGAGGAATTAAATTGAAGTACATGTTTATTTTGAGATTACTTCAGTGAAATTTAAATTAACTTCTCCAAATCTGTTTCCAGCAAAGTAAACAAAAAAAAAACAAAAAAAAAAAAAAAAAAGATTTATTCTCCAGTGATTGAAAAGAAAAATATTTTACGGAGATAATAATTCATATAGCAAATTCTCTAACCATCAATGATGAAAGAGATGATGGTAGACGATGCTAGATGAAATACTATACAAAACGTTTCAAAATGTTTTCTTGACAAAGTGAAATGTAAATCAGCCAATTCACGTAACATTTAATATTATTTCATTGTAAGTTAATTTGATATATATGTACCAGTTACGTAGATCACCGTAAATTGTTGTTAATCATCAATTACATTTAAGATTTTAAAAACAAATTGCATTCAGAACAGTAATTTAACACACATTTATTAAATACAAAACATGGGAAGAAACAGAGACCATTTCTGGAGACTAAACTGGTCGCCAGGGCAACTAGTAAAATAATAAAATATTAGAAAATCGCTGATAGAGGTCCGTAATGGAGTTATGAATAAAGAGGAAGAGACATATAGCACTTTGTCCACCAAATGCGAGTGAAGTAACTGCGGAAATTGTCCCAAGATGGCGTTTGATTTTTTATGTCGGATCATCAGTTTCTGTTTATCGCCGCAGAAAAATACCACCAGAAATTTTTAATAGAAAATTATAGCCATGAAACATTTATCTCACAAGAATTGTTAAAATTTCTATGCGTTTTTACTGGAAGGAGTTTGCCCAGGTATTATAACATTTTTACTAACACTAACATACAGTTTTCTTGGTTGTCACAATATATCGGAAACATTAGATACTACCAAAGTAAACTCCCAAATAAAAAGCTATTTTTGCCTTTATTTATGGCCGAAATTTTGCAATAATAAAGCACCTAATTAAGGGTGTATTTCGATTCAAACTCCTTATTTTCCGATATATTTTTTAATTTATTTTTGCTCTCAAATGCATCCAGCAGGCAAATTGTCTTATTTAGAACGTACGAAAGGTACCGTGATAGTCGACTCTTTGATAGGGGCAGAAAACATTGCAAAAAAGCAATCAAAAACGGTATTTTAAACCGATTTTACCGGGAGACTTAAGAACGAAAAAAAAGGTCTTACTGAGAAGGTAATTGTTTTTCAATCAAATTCTAATGAATGGAGCGTAAAAAGACATCACACGGCACCTTATACTCTTCAGTAATCCCCTCAGCCAGTTTCATGTTTCTATTTTTAAAAATGTGTCTGAAACTGAATAGGAAAATTTCGAGCTGTTGAAGTTGGAAAAGCGTTTTTTCGAATACACCCTTAAGGCGAAGATTTCTATTTAAATTTATTGGTGTAAATTTGTCCCGGCGGTAATCAAACCTTGCGAAAGAGGTTCAGTTGAAGATTTACTATTTTCAGGATACAGTGGCAATCAAAAGTTTCCGGCCAGCAAAAATTTTTCAGTTAATTTGTAAATATACCCATATGAAGCGGAATCTTAAAGCGATACTTATACGTTTTATTGACATATTAGTTAGGAACTTACTTATAGAAGAACGTGTAAATATCAATAAATTTAATTGACAAAATTAAGTATAAAAGAAAACGCATGTTCTCAAAAGTTCCCGGCCACCTTCACAAGTTCGTAAAAAAGTGGTATTGTAATAGAAAATTACAATGATCAACAACATTTACAAATACTATTTTATCGTATTACTATTTTATTAGCTTTAGTAATAAGTACTGCGGCACCGCAATGTGACATTCATACAATCAACGGTTAAAGATCGTCTATGGTACATTTTTTTTCCACATTTCTTGCAATTTTGGCGAAATTTCGGCTGAGTTGCAATATTTATAGTTCCGCAGACTTTTGCCAACTTCTTTCCAAAGATTTTCTATTGGATTCATGTTTTGCGTTTGGGCTGACCATTTCAAAAACGAAATTTTTTGTGCGAAAACTATCGCTTATCGAGGCTTGCATACATTATTTATATCGTTATCATGTTACGAAAAATAGTTGCGACCAAATTTTTCTCTAATAAGGCAAAAAATGGTCTTGCAAGATATCCTTATATATTGTTGCATTCATCTGGCTGTGGATTTCAAATAACGGACCGATATTTTTTTAAGAAAAAATACTCCCCATGGCATAACGTGTCCTCCACCATGCTTCATTGTAGGAATAACATAGGTAGAATCATACCTTTTGTTGTTAGGTCATCGTATGTAGTGTCTGCCATCACTGCCAAAAAAAAATTCAAATTCGATTAATGGAAAATATAACTTTTGTCCAGTTTTCACTTGACCAGACTTGGAAAATGCGAGTAGGGTACGTCGGTATTTTTTTCGGCTGAAAATTTTTTAACACCGACTCTTCCATAAAGTTCTGTATCACGTCAGCATCATAACACGGTAGACTAACTTATTTCAGCAATATTTTCATTCCGTAAATCGCAGTATATTGCAACGGAATTTTCATGCGGATTATCAATGGTTTTTCTCCTGATAATTCTGTCCACAGGAATAGTAATTTTCCGTGGTCTCCCGGACCTCTGAAAGTCCTGAAAGCCATGGCCATCTTTATATAATTTTTAAATATCGTTTACAGTCGATATTACCGATCGATAACTTAGCCGCAATATCTCGAGAAGATTGGCCTTTTAGCGACAAACTAATCACTCATTTAGGAACAATAATTGTTGAACTTTTCAAATTTGAATTCAAACTATGCTATACACGTTGATTCATTCATAAACACAACAAAAAACATTTTACGGATAGAAAAAAAACTAAAGAATGATAAGCGGCCGGAAACTTTTGAGAACATGCGTTTTCTTTTATACTTAATTTTGTCAATTAAATTTATTGATATTTACGCGTTTTTCTATAAGTAAGTTCCTAACTACTATGTCAATAAAATGTATACGTATCGCTTTGAGATTCCTCTTCATATGGGTATATTTACAAATTAACTAAAAAATTTTTGCTGGCCGGAAACTTTTGGCCGCCACTGTATGTCAATTCCTTTTATTAATAGCTCCATGAGGTCCGTATGTACGGAACTGCTTTCATCAAATTTTGCTGATTTCTGTTTCAATAGACCACCCTGCCTCATTTCCCTCTTACATAAATATACACGCGCATGCAAATTCAATCTATTCTCTTTATTAATAAAATAGATTACAATAGTCTTATTTTTAAAAATATGTTTCATATAACATTCTTAAAATATAGAATGTTTTAACACTGATAATGTATTAAGAATATACTGTGAGACTCACAATGTATACATGGCAATCAAAGACAATGCAACAAATTAACTGTCTATATCTCATATTTTAGCTACAAGCAATCTTTTACTTATTTATTTATTTATCGGTTTTGATATAAGAAGAAAAAGAAAATTTAAAATTGATCTAACTTAACTCAAGTAGAATACAAAAGTACAGTTTTAGAAACGATAAATCATCATCATACAATTCATTAGATATCATACGTGATATATTTGCTCAATAATACTTAATCGAAGATGAGTGCATCGTCTAATTTTAATTAAGACATAAATTTTAGAGAAATTCCCAGTAATAACGGATACCAATGCAGAAATTCAATCAACACCTGTTGTTAAGACACAGCCATGCAGAAGATATTGATTTAGGGCTTAGAATTATAAATTTCCGCGGAATTAATGCGCTGGGCTGAAACAACATCGATTTATAAGTCTCTGAGTGATGGTTTTGTATGGTAAACAGCTGCTCAGACAGTATTCGGGTTCTCAGGGGAAAGTTTTCCAGGATTAGGGAATCAAACGTTACTCGAATATAGAGTAAAACGTTCAAAAAGAGCTTAAAGGCATTTTAATCATCTTATAAATTCATTATTATAAAATTTTAAATGTCGTTTTAAAAGATAGTATGTAGATAACTATTAAGTTACTTAGTTTCATTATACAACACATAAGACAATTATGTATACAGCAATGAATTATTCGTAACTTTTCTATAAGTGTGAATAAAAGATGCAAAATCCTTTATAACTTAATATATAGTCTGTCTCAGAAGTTTAAGGCATAGCCAAAAAATGTATTTCACTAATTAACAAAGAAAAATTAAACAAAAACACATTATTTATTTATTATATTCTGTAAAATAATTCAAATAAATCAAATCAAAATAATAAATGATAACAATACCATAAAACGTTTAAAATCAGCTGTTTGTGGCGCAGCTCTTTCATCCCTGGTGATAGAGATTATTGTCTAATGCAGAGGTTGGTGTCGGGTTAAAAGTTTATTTCTTATGCTAACTTTGTTTGCTCTCAAGATGCGTAGTTTTACTATGTAATAATACATGACAACCATTTGTGATTTCCAAGAAAGTGAAATTTCTAATAAATAAAACCTATCGATGCCTTCAGACTATGTGCTATTTTTGTTGTTTTGCCTTCAAATTCTTGAAGCAGGATCTGACTATCATAAACATTTATTAAATAATTTGTTATCTCGTATAAGTAAGTAGGGGGGATACGATATCAACTTTTTGAGTTTTTGGTTCCTTTCGCCTCTTACGATCTTTCCTAGAACTTCATTATCTTTCCTAAAACTCTATTCCCCCTCCTCCCTATACCTAATGATGAAAATTCTTTTTATTTTTATTTAAAAAAAATTATTGTATATTTTTCATACGTTTTCAATGATATACAAGGTGTTTCAAAATAACGTGGACAAATTGATATGACAAATCAGGCATACGACAAGGATAAAAAATCACATAGGAACATAGGGTCGCAAACTACGTATGAGTCACGTATTGAGTGAAATACAGGGTGTTTCTTTCTAGCTACAACCTGTTTGAAAGTAATAATTTCCAGGAAAATAATAACATCGTAATGAAAATGGAACGATATGTACCTAATTTTGTGCGAAATGTGATAACGTTGCGAAAAGATCTGGAAAAACATGTTGCTGAAGCAATCGATGATACCCTATAATCACACTTAAAACAAAGGTTAGAATGCCTATTAAATGTTTTATTATAACTTATTTCATTTTTATGAAATTTATTATCGCTAACCCAAATTGAGTTAGGATGAAACACCCTGTATTTGTGACTCAGCAAAGGGTTTGCGGCCCTATGTTCCTCTGTGATTTTTTATCCTTGTCGTATGCCTGATTTGTCATATCAATTTGTCCACGTTATTTTGAAACACCTTGTACATTTATTAATGGCATATTTTACTAATTTAAATGCAAAGAAGTTAGTAAAATATTACTATTGTACAAGGAATAACTTTATATCAAATAAAACATAAAGGAAATAATTACTATTCAAAAGTATTTAATAATAGCTTTTTATTACATAATACATTCAACAGTAATATTGTCTTTTTGCACCAGCTTCCTGTACCGGGTGGAGGATAGTAGGATTTCTTATCAACAAAACAGGAAGTTTTAACTCTTTCCCTTTTTTACTTTCTTCTATCTTCAATAGAAGAAAGTATTGTAATTGAAATTTTTTTCTACTTCCGGTTTTTGACGAATTTACACGTTTAAGGGATCAGAGATTCCAAAAAACATGTTTTATAAAATATTTGTCTGTCCGTGTGTCTGTATGTCTGTGTATGTGTCTGTGTGTGAATCCGTAAGTCGCCATTCTACCATCAAAAAGTGTATAAAGATATGCATAGAATTGAACCAAATTTTTTGTGATTATTTGATTATTTTTGGCTGTGGCAAGTAGGCTCTCCTTCAATTTTGAAATATTCCGCCGGAAGGGGGTGCTGCAATAACAATTTTTGTGCCATTTTCAATATTTTACCGATTAAAAGTATATGAAGTTATGCATCGAATTGAACGAATTTTTTGTGTAAGTGTTTGGTTATGGCTAGCTGCTCCACCCTAAATTTGAAAAAAATCTGCTGGAAGGAGGCGCTATAATCGCGATGTCTGAGCCATTTTTTATTATTTTACCATTAAAAAGTGTTTGAAGTTATGCATAGAACTGAACTAATTTTTTTGTGTATGATTTTTTAATGGATATGGCAAGTAGATCGTTCCTGAATTTAAAAAAAAAAAAAAAAAAAAAAAAAAAAATATCTGCCTATCGTTCTATTGTACATCGGCTCCTGCAGAGGCGGAACTCGTTTCTACTCCGATTTATTGTCTAAAACAGAAATTTAAGATTAAAATCATAGTTGGTACAGTATAGAATTAATAATATTAATGCTTTAATATGTGTAACTATTTTTTGAAATATTAAAATGTACGTATGAGATAGAAGAAAGTTTTGGGATTGGCACATCCAATTATTATTATTATTATTATTTTTTACTAATAAGCATAACAAGTAACATTCCAAATCGGGATTTTCTAACAACGCATTATATGTTCATATGGCAGAAGAATAAAAATGCCGAACGCCGGGATAAAATAAAATATAACGAAGAAGGTTAACAGACTATATTGATGTAAAGAAAAATTCACCCTTGAAAAAGGAAAATTTTAGTTGGATAAAAAAATAACAAAATCGAAAACAATTCCCACCACCAATGTAATTATGTATGGGTACAGTCCTTACGCAGTCTTTTAATATATTTATCTACTATTGCATAAGAAAGAAAGATTTTGAAATGTATTCTGCATTGTTTATTATTACATTGTTTATTATCATTGTTTATTATATGTTGTTCTTATTAGATTTATTATAATTATCGTTTTATAACCTTTTTCAACATAGTCAAAAAGTGTTTCTGAAATTGGTTTGTTTGTCCACCTGTGGTCTAACTATCATAAATAAGCTCATATTGCCATGAAACTTTTATATGAATATTTAAAAGAATATTCGGTATTAAAATGAAGTGTTTAGCATTTATAGTTTCTTTATAGGAAAGCATAAAAGAATTACGTTTCATTAAGGTTTATGGGCAAAAGTCTTTCACATTGCATCTTATGAATGTCAAAAATGCAATGCAAAACCTAATAGAATTGATATGCATAATTGGAATAGTTTGCAACATGTTTTCTCGGCAATTTAGAATTGGTATCATTTATAGTTCGTTTACAAGGATGCACAAAAGGATTTACATTATGATCTTCGAGAAAAAATTGTTTGTGGCGAATTTTAATGATATTTTATTCCTATGTCACGAAATCTTTAAAGTGAATTGAATGTTTTACATCGATTATAGAATGAATAGCATTTATAGCTCGTTTATCGGAGATTAGAATTGGGTAACATCGAAAATGAACGCATTTTCAAAATACTTTTGTATTTTGTATTTTAAACCGTTAAAATCAAAATACTTTTGCAATGTATTTTCTAATGTTTTTACCAAGTATTTTGCATTTTCAAAATACTCAAAATACATTTTTCCAGGTTTCAAAACATTTTTGAGTTTACTTGCCATAGGCGTCTAACTCAATTTCCTAGTTTCCGCCTTTATTTCGAAACAGAGAAGAATCTTAATAACTCTAACTAAAACATTAACTGTAAAAACTTCGCCTTCCTTTTAAATTAACTTTCGACTCTCGTAACTTAAGCCCCTTAGCTTCAAGACAAAATCAATAACCCAAAAAAATGAAAATCAAACGGAAACCTGCATGATGTTCGGGTAAAGAATTGGATTTTAAAGCAAATCTTGAAGAAGAATTCGGGCCGCTAGCAACTGTTATCAGAAATCAATGTATTTGTCATGAAATAAGAAATATATATACATTCGGCGGCATACGTTACTTTATTAAGGTAAAATTTGATTCTTTATGTCGGTTCAACATGGCAAATTTTGGAAGGAACAAATATATGCTAATATCCGATTTTAAGCATGGATCCTTTATTTTCTTTTTTCCTTTTTTTCTCTTTGCGAGATTATTTTGAAATTTATTTCAATATTTTGCTTTTTATATTAGATGTTTAAAAGTTATATACAATCCCTATCAGAGAAAATGATTTTTATAAAATTTATCGGATATTTTATAAAATCCGATAAATTTTATAAAATTTATCGGATTTTATAAAATATCGGATATATGCTAATATCCGATTTTAAGCATGGATCCTTTCTTTTCTTTTTTCCTTTTTTTCTCTTTGCGAGATTATTTTGAAATTTATTTCAATATTTTGCTTTTTACAATAGATGTTTAAAAGTTATATACAATCCCTATCAGAGAAAATGATTTTTATAAAATTTTATTTTTAAAAAATTATGGCTTTTACTTTTAAATGACATTAATAATTTTTTTCTATGTTATGTCACACGAATTTAGTCCTAATAAATTATTAAGACCTACAACTGAGATAAATAATAATTGCTATATATCTATGTTAAAAAATAAAAACATGTCGGCTTGTAACACTGGCGCCATCTCAATGGGGTAAAGACCTGATCAATCAATTTTTCTATTATCGAAAATATACTAACTTCTAAACTTAACACAATTTTAGTTTTTACACGGTCGAATATAAAAATAAATATGTTTTCAAATTCAGTTTGTTCAAGAAAACTGATTTTTATTTTTATAGTTATTTTAAAACAGGAAGGGTTTTTTTTGAGGGGGGAGGGGGGGGATATCTTAACCCTTTCAGGAGGAAAACATTTCTGCTTCAAAAGTGTTCAAATAATTAATTCTACGAACAAATTTATTTGAAAATAATGAAAAGCTCTTTTTCACGCATATTATGAGATCGAAATTGTTTTAAAAAAACTACTGTTACCATTTGGCAGTTTAGGCATTAAAATTAATTGATTGCAAACTATACAAATGGTGCGGTGCCCCTAAAAGGGCTAATTGGAATAATAACAAAGACCACTTTAAAACTTAGATAAAAAATATTATGCGTTCGGTTCGTCTAGCCATTCGTCGATCTCTAATTCGCGTAAATATAGTCGGATTACCACTTTCTTAAACGACAGCCACAAAATAACTTAAGTTGAGTCTATGCCCACTCATCTCACGTTTTGAAAGTCAGCTTCTCGTTAAAGAGTTGAAACAACTCGAGTGAAAGGGCTGTTTTTAAACAACTTAAATCAAGATGAGTTATTTAAATTAGCAACTGAAATCATGATGATTAAAGCGTTTTAAAAACAATTCATTCATGGTCTCAGAACTCTTTTCTGAGAAGCCCAATCCACTCCGTTGTTTTAAGAATGCATTTAATTGATAATTGTGGATTATCATTGCATGTTCGGTATGAAGTGTGTAACAATTACAGTTTGTTTAGAAGGGGACTAAAAAATGCCTTTGCATTATGGTTTATGGTGGAAAGGGTTTTTGTCGAGTATTTGAAAGATGTGAGACTATTTCAAACTTTTTGAAATTGATGTACATACATGAAGTGCGGTACAAGGTCTAATTACTATCTAATATCGTACGTGTAGCATTTATACTTAGTTAACAGGGTACTCAAATACTCTCTTAAAAAGTCAGCCACAAAATAGCTCAAGTTGAGCTGAAATCCACTCATCTCAATGTTGAAAGGCAGCTTCTCAAAAAAGAGTTGAAATAACTCGAGTTTTAACCAATTTAAATGAAGGTGAGCTATATTTAAATATCCAATTTAGATCAAGAAGATTTAATCGTTTGAAAAACAACTCTTTTATGATCGAAAAAATTACAGCTCTTTCATGAGAAGCCAAATCAGCCCTTTCGTTTTAAGGGTGTAAAATTCCGTTACGTTATGGTCTATGAGAAAAAATTGTTTGTGGTGTATTTTAACATGTTACACTGTTTCAAACATAATGAAATTAATATGAGGCACGATTAAAAATATTTTCTACAGAAATGAATTGTAAAGCATTTACAATAGAAGAGAACTACAGAAGAGGAACTACAGACGAGAAGTAGAACTACAGAAGAAAATTTGGTTACATAATGGCCAACGACAGGCTTTGTACGGGTACCGTTTTTTTCCAAGCGATATATCAGTATTTTTCTATAGAAAAATAAATCTAGTTTAAACGAAAAAAATTTCGCTCCATATAAGTAGAACTTTTCTATAGCAAAATACTGGCATCGAAGAATTTCCTGACCTGAAATTTCTTGGACACTTACGAACTGTGTACGAGAAAAAACTGTTTGCAGCGCATTTTAATCATGTTACACTTTAACCCTTTATCTACCGACGGTACTTATATAACATTGAGGAAAATTTAATAAAAAACGTATTTAATCAGTCTTATTAATAAAAGTTCTTTTTCTTACAACACAATATACTTTACTCATCTAATTTAGATAGAATAGAAAAACGGTCGAAGTTAAATATTTTTAAAAAGAGGTAATTTTTTTAATCATTTTCATAGGTATATCTTTTTTTCTTTTAAAAAATATTATATGAAATATTTTCGACGGTAAAAGGCTTTTCCATTTACAGAGAGGATCATAATGCATTTAAATGCATTGCTTTTATAGTAATTGTAATATTTCCATAAGAGTATTTTTGGTTAATTAATTCAATTATTTTTGTAAATATTTTGCAAAAAAAATTATAAATATCGATATATTTAATCAGTTTTAATGAAAAAACACATCTCAATTTTACATTATTATTACTTAAAAATTCCAGTATATCTTCAGCTATTAAAGAAGACAATTATTGATGTGAAGCCATTTCTTGATAAATAATTCTGTAGATAAAGGGTTAATTATGTTATTCCACAATGAAATTTATATATTTTAATGTAGTTTACTACAAAATACACGCAGTAAAATGTCATGTGCATGGCATTTATTGTTCACTTACAATGACACACAAAAGACTTCTAATACACTCCACTATCTGAAGTACTGTCTACTAGCTATAATTGCTGGAAATGCGTTTTCAGTTATGGCAGTATTTAACTAAATTTTTGCATACATCGCGATTTTTAAAATACCATAAAATCTTATACTTGGCTACACGAAGGAATTCGTAAACATTACTAAATATGAGTGTGAGCATTTATAAAGATTGTTTGTAGAATATAAATAAAATCATATACAGGATCATGTAGAAAACGAGATATCTAGCCGCCAATCAGTGAAAATTTCTGGAAGTATGTTTTCATACGTTCTTTTGTCTGAATTAATTTTTTTCTTAAAATGTGACGCGTGTAAAAATATCTAGGCAATATACGTGTACAATATAATTCAAGTATGTTTTCTCCAATAGAAATAACTGAATGCGTATTTTCAGCTCTTTTATGCGCTTTCTTACTAAATCTGATTTGTTATGTGGGCTATTCCATGACATGCAGTGTAGAATAAAGACAAATTTAAATAAAATATACAGATCTGCGCAAACGAATTGGCGTACTTTTTCCGGCGATCGGACGTAACTTCTGAAATATGGTTTTCAAATGTGTTATGTGTTATCGAAAACATTTACTTTGGTATCTTGTGTTTACTTTTATTAAACGGTGAATTTCTATTAAAATATCCTGGCAGAGTGGGAAGTGTTTCTTATTTTATTCTTGATGCCTAACTTTTCTTTATTGTTAATAAGTTTCAAAACTTTATTTGAATACACAATTGATATCTTTCATACAAAAATGATTTTTAGGCGTGTTTAGTATGCAACTAAAAATGTGTATTACATATACAGAAAAAAGAAAGTTTTCAATTAAAATTTATATTTATCTCGCACTCTGATTCCGAGCAGTATGCTCTGTAACACAGAAACTCTGGTTTGGATTCCCTAGCATTTACAATATTGATTATCTTAAAGTGAAAAAAAGTAGATGTTTTCACTTTCATTCTTTTTTTATTATTCTGTTGCGTCCTTATTACCGATCAGGATTCTCGCTGTCGCTCGCCATTGCACCAAATTGCGACTAAATACTTCATTTGATGAGTAAACAAGCGATTAGATTTGCCAAATTGCTAGTGCTCAACTTTTTCTTTCTTTTCTTTTTCATTTTTCATACATATTCATACATATATATTTTTAATATATTTCTAGCGGATAGTTGAAATTGTATTAATAACAGTCGTTGTTGCAGTTATAAAAATTTAGATTGTTTTAGAACAGAATTTAGTTGAAAAAAGGGTGTACATTAAAGGATTAAATATTTTTTTTTCTTTTGTACTATACGCCAAATCTATTTTGCTAATACTGTTTTCATTTGGCGAATGTTTTTTATTTATTTATTTTTTTATTTTATTATTATTTTTTTTTTAATTAGCCAAATTATTAACGTTGGTCAAATTTCAGCGAGAACACTGGTACCGGTTTAAGATAACATTACAAGGAAAAAAAAAATTGCCCCTTCCCAGATCGAGAAATCTTAGGTTTTTTTTTTTTTTTTTTTTTTTTTTTTAAATACACAAAATTTCGCATAGATTGTTCTATCTTTCTTTAAAATATTACAACTTTAAAATATATTCTTTAAAATTAAGAATTTCACAGATCTTAAGTAAAAATTAAGTGAAATTCTACAATTTTAATTGCATTCCCGTCAAATCAGAGGACCATTTTGACAGCTGTGCTGCCGGCAATTTTTTTTTTTTAGAAATGGAGTTTTTATATATGTCCCCTTTTCTTAAAATCTATCAAACGTCGCGAATTTAAACTCAAAATAGCCTGAAATCCACCACTCAAATGACAAAAATTTCGTCAAACAACAGAATAATTTCTTGAAATCACGGGAGGTATTCCGGTAACTGTGTTGCCAGCTGCCTCTACTTTTTACATTATTCACGAAAACTTTTTGCGAGTTCAACTCGAAGTACCCTGTTATCGTCATGTTTTAAAAAAATTCGCAAAAAACATTTTTTAATATAAATCTTTGCAAAAATATGTTTGGGTTTATCTACAAATGAACAGCTTTCGATTAATAAAAATAACTATTGAAATTGGTTCCGAAGGGAAAACTCAAACAGAATGACTAAAAAAAAACAGATTGTGTTTTAAATATACAGAGGCTATATCGAATATAGATTATAATATATTGCTTTTAGTGTAATTTGTCAAATATCTTTAAAATGGCTTTAAATTTGGTTGAAAACCTTGCATGCTATAAATAACAACAACAACAAATTCTGCATTTCATGGATTTATTTTTTAAATAACATTTATATTTCTATGCATATATGCTCTAATCTTATTCAATAAGTACAAATGTTATACGAAATCGAGTTGTCCTGCGCTACAGCTACATTCATTTCGAGCATTTTATTTTAGAGGGATGATCGCAATTATTAGTATTTTTATTCAATTTGTCATTAGTTCTCTAACTGCCTTAGGGATTAAACTTTCTCTGAAAAATATGAGATCGAACACATTCTTTATATTCTGGAAGTTTCAGAAGAATTCGTCGAGTATTTTTCTAGAAGTAAACCTCTAAAATCAAAAGTGTCGGTAATTTTGGCTAGTGCTGAATTTTCAAACTCAAATCCACAAAATGTGCACGATCCTGGAACAAAAAAGATTTGGGATTTTTTTTTTCTTTGTAAATAAATAAAATCTTTATCTCGAACTCGAAGAGTGAATAAAAATCCAGGCGCAGGGTCTTGAATTGAACCCGTTTCAACTGTAATAGGGATGTGCTATCTCAGACTGTAAGAATTCTCAAACCAACAATGTACATAGATGGATCAACTTTTTTTTTTTTTTTTTAAATCTTTCATTCTGTTTAAAGCTGCACGTCAGTCAATATCCGGATTTCCCACCCTAATGCTAAGTCTATGGGCGCAGTAATGTATTCGTATATTTAAAGGATGTTTCGGAAAATTATTATTTTTCATTTTATTATTTTTCTTTCCTACTTTTACAAAAAGAAAGTTTTGGATTTGTGAAAATTTCCAAGTTCACTTATTCGACGGATTTGCACGTTTTAGGGATCACAGATTCCAAAAAACGTGTTTTGTAAAAAATGTATGTCTATTTTGCAATTTTTAACACAATCAAACTGGTTGGTAAAGTTATCATACGAATTAATTATTACCAAGTTTTCGCTTAGTTGGAAATATTTAATTTGTATGATAACTTTACCAATCAGTTTGATTTTGTTAAAAATAGCAAATTATCTACGTATCCATCGTTCTATGGAGTTCCTTTACCTGAGGTTTATTCTGTTGAGCTGTCTAAATGACAGACCAGATGTTATGTCCTACAAGGTTATGTGGGCGAAAAACTCACCGGTTGTCATGTCCAGTTAGCTTAAACGGTAAAAGCATTGGCCTTGTAAGCCAAGTATGTGGGTTCGATATTCCCGGCCTGAGCAATTTTTCTCTTACTTGGAAATATTTAATTCGTATGTATGTCTGTTTGCCTGCGATTACAACTCACATTCTCAAACCGACGACGTACAAAGATGAATCAACTTTTACTCTATTTTTATCCTTCATTCTGTTTAAAGCTGTACGTTAGTCAATATCCGAATTTCTCACCCTAATGCTAAGTCTATGGCCGCAGTAATGCATTCGTATAGTTAAAGGATGTCTCGAAAAATTCCTAATTTTCATTTTATTATTTTTTTCCTACTTTTACAAAAAGAAAGTTTTTGGATTTTTGAAAATTTCCGAATTCACTTATTTGACGGATTTGCACTTTCTAGGAATCATAGATTCCAAAAATCATGTTTTAAAAAAAATGTATGTCTGTCTGTTTGTCTGCGATTACAACTCACATTCTCAAACCGATGATGTACAAAGATGGATCAAATTCTTCTGTGTTTTTATCTTTCTTTCTGTTTAAACCTGCAAGCCTATCAATTTCCGAATTTCTCAAACTAATGCTAAGTCTATGGGTGCAGAAATGCATTCGTATATTTAACCCTTTCCGGCGCACTGTGTCCGGTCTCGACACACCTAATTTTAATTCCAAATTTGCAATTGGCACTAATAATATTTTAATAAAATCTTGCTTTTAAAAAAAAGCTTAAATTAAGGACTTTTTAATTTCTTAAA
Source organism: Maratus speculifer (assembly GCA_964019185.1). Lineage (NCBI taxonomy): Eukaryota > Metazoa > Arthropoda > Arachnida > Araneae > Salticidae > Maratus > Maratus speculifer. The sequence continues at coordinate 450,443,905 of OZ025289.1, forward strand.
AAGTAGTTTGTAAATTCCGGTGTCAGTCGATATTTCTAATTTTACTAACAGAATTTGTATGCGCCGGAAAGGGTTAAAGTATACCTCGGAAAATTACTATTTTCCACTTTATTATTTTTTTCCTATTTTTACAAAAAAAAAAAAAAAAAAAAAAAAAAAAGTTTTGTTTTTGTGAAAATTACCGATTTTACTTATTTGACGTATCTGCAAGTTTTAGGGATCAGAGATTCCAAAAAAAAAAGCGTGTTTTTATATAAAGTATGGGTGTGAGTTTATGATTCTGTGAGCCAGTCTAATTGTGACATAAATTTTGTAGGCGCTGTGTCTAGAGCTAATGCACGAAATTTAATGAAAATTTATATTCAGGCAATCCATTACATAAATGGATGCTGATTAGTTTTAAGTTTAAATCACTCAACAGGTGGCGCTTCTATGCTGCATTTTTCACGATTTCCACAACAGCTTTATCTCAAGAACTAATGTACGGATTTCCATCAAACTTCAGATTCGGTAACACTTGACATGTGTTAAGGCCTTGACATGTATGATGTTGTTTACATTTTAGTGCCAATCGCTCTACAGGTGGCGTAAATATGCTGTATTTTTCACAATTTCCACAATCTCAGGAATGGATGCACAAACTTTCATGAAATTTCAAATTCAGATATACCTTGATAAATATTATTGCTGATTATTTTTTGATGCAAATCACTCAACAAATGGCATTTTATGTGGATTTTTCCTAATATCCAGAATAGTCTTATTTCAAGAACTAATGCACGGAATTTCATGTCTTTAAAATTCTCGCGATGGGCACAGATTGTCATTTAATATTGGCACTGTGATAGCGATTTTGAAGTATTAATTAATATGTATGCGATAGAAAAATGTTTAGGGATTTCCACATCCTAGTTCTTTGCACTCTTGATAAAATATGTTTTTTTTTTTTTTTTTTTTTTTTTTGTTCATAGTTCTCAAATTGTTGGCTTAACTTATTATTTTATTTGATAAGAACTGACGAACTATTTATTAAACAAATGATTTCAGCACGTCAATAAAAAATAAAATATCTTAGAAGCATGGTGTTTCTCGAATTATTTTGTTTAAGCGGTAGGTCTGTAGATTCGATGCAGAGCCCTTATTATTTCAATCATTACAGAGGTCTACTGTGACAAGCTATTTCATCGCTAGCTTTCTGAAGTAGATTAAACAGTTGAATCATTGCATATAATCTTTCTTGAAAAAAAAAATTGCATTACTATTATTATTTCTGCACTTTTTATGACCTTTTACCACTTATATGATTTCCTTTAACTTTTTAGTCTTTGCATAATTCCTACTTTCACTTTTTTCTCTGTCTTAATTGAGTTTTATTGTTCAGTGAACTAATTTAGTTTGTTTTGAAAGTAAGTATTCACCATAATAAATGAATTAATGTGTAAAAGTAGAGTAAAAAAGTAAAAAAAAAAAAAAAAAAAAAAAAAGAAACTTCCAAGTTACTTTTTCGCTTCATCTTCACTTGAGTAAAATACAACCTTGGAATGAAGTGAAGAGAAAAAACAAATTATCATTTTCTTAGAATCTAAATACTAAAAAACAAGTTGGAAATTGTATGTGAAGCGTAGCAAATGAGGTGCGTTTGTACGATAATGAAGTTTTAAAAATATTCAGATCTTTCATAAAATTTGAAATGACTCTAAAAATTATTTAATAATTATATATTTTAAATTTCAAACGATTAAAATGTATTTGAAAGTTTTTTTCCCCATTGACCGTAATGTAACGGACTACTTTTGATTGTCCCTGTAATTTATCTATGCATATGATTTTTATACAATTTGAAATGACTCGATAAAATTATGTAATAATTATATATTTTAAATTTCAAACGACTAAAATGCATTTGAAAGTTTTTCCCTATTGACCGTAATGTGACGGAATCTTTTTGATTGTTCCTTTTAATTGATCTATGCATCTGATTTTCACAAAATCTGAAAAGACTTGACAAAATTATCTAATAATTATGCATTTTAAATTTCAAACTATTAAAATTTATTTGAAACTTTTTTTCCCATTGATCGTAATGTAACGGAATAATTTTGAGTGTCCTCGTAATTGATCTATGCATCCAATTTTCATAAAATTTGAAATGACTCGACAAAAATGTGTAATAAATATATATTTTAAATTAACGATTCGATTGGGTAGCTTTTGTGTTGTTATATGCGATCAGACAGACGGACGGACTGAACGACAATTATAGGTGCTACGTATTTACATAATTACGAACGCACCTAAAAAGAAAAGAAGAAAAGAAAAAGAAAACATTTACTATGTGCGTAACAGTTAATGTTAAAAAGAAATATGTCCAAAATTGCAATTATTTTAAAAAAAATTTTGTTACTTTAATTCATTAAAAAATTAAATGAAGTTATAACGTATATAAGTTGCAAAAACGTTTTTTTTTTAATTTTAAATAATAATTAATAAAATAGATAATATTGCAAAACCTGTAAAGAAAAATCAATAATTATATAATAAATGACAAGAAAACGAAATCTAATAAATGTAAAATTCAAAGCGCTAAAATTTATACCGTTTAAAATTATTCATCTTATATGTTTAAAAAAAAATGTCAATTATAGAAATATAGGCGCTGGTAGATTTCATTTTTTTTCTGCTACAGACCCTCTTTCAATTTTATTTATTGTTTTTTCTGCAGTTGGTCCTATTAAAAATTTGTCAATGTAAAAATTGTAGATAATATTCAAACGATTTATAATATATTTAAGTGGATTTGATAGCTTGTTAATTGAAAAAGTTCCTCCGTCCTCGCCATTTTTTTTTTCTTTCGTTGGTTGTGATAGTTTTTTAAACCTTAATTTTTGAACCACTTGAGATCACATTTAATTATTTTAAAAAATTGTCATACACAAGTTTGTGGCTTTTTTCTTAGAAGTAATAATAAATTTAAATTAATTTGATATGAATCATAATTAAAAATCTAATTTTTTTTCTGTTCTCACAAAAACCTTTACTATTTCCAATCCCTTGATCTGATTTTGCTTATTAACAAACATGACTACGATTTTTCTGTCCCTTGACTTTACATATCAGTTTTTAAGATATTTGTAGAAAATATGGAAATTATCATATCCATAAAATACGTGGTATATACATACATATATATATAGATAGATAGATAGATACATAGAGAGAGAGAGAGAGAGGTTGTGGTAAACAGGTAAGTAGGTAGTTTTTAACTGGGGATGGTTTTGGTTTTTAGGGGTCATGACTGGCATAGATATGCAAAATTTTTTCAGAAATTCCGGCATAAGGGAGAATTTAATAGGTAGTATTTCTTACAAAATCTACTTAATCTTTGTAAGTCAACAAAAGAACTAGGTGTCTATGTCAACTTCAGAACAGAGTCATACAGAATATTATTTCTGATCTCATTAATGACAATGCAATTCCCGTTTGAATTGATTTTGATTTTAAAGGGTTGTAAAACACTTTAAGAAATTTGCATTCTTATTTTTTTTCTTAAATACCAAGTTTTTTTTCTTTTATTTTTAAATTTTTGAATAAATAAAAATTTTACTTCGAGCTTGAAGTTTGTTATAAAATTCGAGGTTCGCGGGTTCAAATGCCCTTTTCATCTTTAATAGCGATGCGCTGTTCTAACTGTGAGAATTTTTAGACAGATCTATAAAGATGGATAAAATTTTACTCAGTTTTCATCTTTTGTTCTGTTTAAGGCTACTACTCAGTAAGTTTCCGAATTCTCCTCACCGATGTTAAGTCTAGGGGCGTAGAATGCATTCATATATTTAAAATATCTCCTCAAGAAATGACTATTTTTTTTTCTTTTTAATGTTACGTAAGCAAAAACAGACGATCGCTCTTGTTTGTTTGTTCTTCTCTCACAGTCATTTTACTCGTAAACTATGGAACGTGGAAAGTTCAAATTGGCTGAAGTAGTAAAATTATGGATCCACATAATTTATAGATTATTAACTAGTTACAAATATATTTTGGGAAAATGTAGAGGGGGTAATTAAGTTACTTAAAAGAAAAAAAAGCCCTTTTTTATATTATGTGTGATAGGTGTCAAAGCTTTCGTAACGCCGGACTCAAAAATACTTTTAATTTTAGGAATAATATTTTTAGCGATTTCGACGAAAATGTAAAACAAAAACATGATCCAAAAACGTGCCCCATTAACAAATATTAGCGCCAACTTTTGTAAAATATTGGGTGAGCTCAAAAAGTTTTGAGTAAAATAACATGTACAATTTTTTACCCTTTGTAAGCGTGTGTGTAGAGAGGGCCGGGGGAGGAGAGAATGAATGAAGAGGATAATTCGAAATTAAATTAAGGTTTTTAGAAGTGAAATATAAAATTTTTATAATTTAGCACATCGAGAGCCGCGTCAGTCACCGGTGACTGACACCAGACATTCCGTTTTGACCGCGTCAGACATCGATGACTGACAGTCTAAAATATTATATATAACTAAAAAAAATATATTGCTTTAACTAATAACTGACCATTATTAGGATGAGCGAAGCGAATCCTCTACTACACTGTTAAAAAGTTTGCAGCATTCTGTCCATTCATTTGACCATTTTTATCGAAAACTGTTGCACAACCCTAAATTAACAGCATTATGACCGTATTTTTGCTCATTTTATGGTCAGAATAGAGTTAAATTAAGATTATGTACTCTTTTTTTCAAAAAAAGGTCGAATTATTGGACAGAATTCGGCAAATTTTTAACAGTGTAGGCTACACAAATTACACTTTGTCGTACACTTTACAAAAAAAAAAAAAAAAAAACTATTCAATATTTTGATTTAAAATTGAACACAAAAATAAATTATGATCTGCATATTTGCGCAATATAATTTTTTTTATAGAATAACCTTAACAATTTTTTTATTTTAATTAATTTATTTTACATCTTTTTCCATTACGGACGCATTTTTGCAAATAAAAAATGAAACACGTACATTTTCAGAAGTAAAAATAAATCACGGAGTGAGTAATTATGGATGGACTCTTGATTAATTAAATAAATGAAATACATTTTCATTGTTCTGCCAAAATATCTGAAAAACAACTTTCAGATTTTCAAACTATGCTCATTCCTTTTAACCGTGTAAAAGTGTCACAATTTCTTTTATGAAATTTTTAAAATATCTTTTTTTAGGAAAATTGTAGCATATTTTTAATGAATTAAAATTTGTAAAAATTCAATTATTTACATTCAATCGAAAAAGCATTTTTCAGTATTAAGAATTCAAATACGTAATTTATTCTCATTTTGTGAGATCATTTATGCAAATGATACGTACGCATTCTAAAAAATTATATTACTTTATTTTTTATTTTTTTGTGAAGTGGAAATAAAAGAGTTGTAAACAAATAAAATTAATTAATATTTTATATAATTTTGCTTCGAAAATATTTTTATTTATACCAGTCTTACATCATAAATAAAAAAAAATCCGTGGAAATTCTTAGTTATTTAGCTAAATTAATTTACATTTCTAAAATTAAAATGCGCCGAAATATAAAATAACGTTTTTGCTTAGTAAAGATGTAAAAGTATTTTTTTTTTTAAGTATTGTTACTTTCAAATATTTATCTTATGAAATAATACTTCGCGAATCGAAACAAAGCATGACTTTTTCTAGTTTAAAATTTACTTAACTTTGATTTATCACAGGATTGTACACTCTAAATAATTACTTAAAACAGTTCATTTCCTTTTTAGTTTTATGTAATATTTAAGATTCTCAGCCACCGGTGACTAACGCGGTGTCCAGTGTCAACCAGCGTAGCACTCAACTTGTTAATTATGTTATACGTTCTTCCTTATAAATACATTTTTATTATTAAAATGCAGGCTATTAAATATTATGTGAAGTGAGATTAAATAAAAAGAATATTGCCCAGTTAAACTGATGGCATTGAGCTCACAGGCTACGCATACTAATTGTACATTACAGCCTTACATTTTCAAGTGTTTAATTCCGTTCCAAAGAAAAAAAAATTAAAGAAGGGGAAGCAGCTCCCCCCTTACCCTTTTTTTATACTTAATCATTGAACCCCCTAAACTATCAAGGACATGCTTCATCATATAAAAAATCTATATCCAAAATTCAGAGCAAATCGGATAATTATTAATAAAAATCCATTTATATAATTTAAGGAGTTATCCCCCTCTTTTATACTTAACCATTAAACTTCCAAAACTACAGCTCATATTCAAAATATTAGAATAATTGAGAAAAAGTAATAAGAAAAAATTATTTGTCATTTATTTATTTTTTATACTAAGTAAATGCAATTAAATTTCTTATAAATTAAATCTGGAATGTTTAGATAAGATTTTAACATTTATAAAATATAAAATACAGCACAATAAATTAGGTATACAGCTTCCTTAAACACACCAGAATATTAGAATAAAATTTAGATTGGTTCAAAATATTAGAATATTTTATTTTACGCAACAATATTACCTTATCCCCCTGACTGCCCAGCCAAAGGGTAATATTGTAATGTTGTTTTCTCTGTAATTTATTAAAAATATAAAAAAAAAGATGTTTTTTCCAACCTGATGCAAAATACGTTATTAGTATCGGTGCATAATCTTTGATAGCATCAATAGTAACTTAATTTTTCAGAAATGGGTTTTATTTGTGGAATTATACTAATTTAAATACTGCTTGTGTTGCAGTGAAACCTGCAGCTTAGTGTGTGAAAAAATCAGCCGGCGGCAGTCAGGAGGTTATGGATATGAAGTAAATGGTAGTTAATATTTTGTAGCATCCCCTTTAGCTTTCATAACAGCGTACAATCGATCTTGCATACTATATACAAGGTGTTTACAAACATTTCTATCAATATTAGCCCAAATAGACTTTATACGTGCCACTAACTCAGTTTTACTTGAAGGAGGATTTTCTTGAAGTTTTTTCTTCATTATACACCATAAGTTTTCGATGGGATTAAGATCTGGTGAATTTGGTGGCCAAGGAAGTACCTTAATGTTGCGTTGGCGGAACCAATTCTTAGTTGACACCGAGGTATGCGGGGACGCTAAATCATGTTGAAAGATGAAATAATCTTTAAATAAATCTTCTGATGATGGAATAATGTAATATTCTAAAATTTCTTGATATATCAGAGAGTTAACCTTTTCGTAGACGATGCATAACTTTCCAGGTCCTTCTGCACTCATACAATCCCAAACCATGACACTAGAAGCAAATTTTACGGAACGTTTAAGGCATTCTTTATCAAATGCTTCTTGCTTCATTCTCCAAACTCGAATACCTTGATTACCATATGAAACACAAAACATATTTTCATCACTAAATAATATATTTTTACAATCTTCATTGCTCCATAAACGTCTTGATTTACACCAATTCAATCTTATACGCTTTTGTCTTGCAGTCATGAGAGGTTTTGTTTTCGGTACACGAGATTCAAATTTAAATTTATGGAGACGTCTTAATATTGTCGATGTAGAAACTTCAACTCCTTCTTCTTTCCATTTTCGGTGCAAGAATCGCACACTTTTAAAACGGTTTTTCTTAACTATACGCTTCAGTTTCCTGTCATCTCTAGCAGATGTTTTTGGTTTTCGGCCACCATTTCGGCGATTATTTTGAAATTTTCCAATTTTTGAATATTGTGTTAGTATTTTACTAACGCTCGATTGCGAACAATGTAAATAATTCGCTATAAAACATTGATTTTTACCGTGCCGATACAAATCAACCATACGAAGTTTAGTAGATTCAGGAATATCACTCACACGGCCCATTTTAAGACGAAAAAGAAACAAACTGCAAAAAAGAATACTGATTTTAAATAAAATAGTCTGAATTTAATCAATGATGCCACCAGTTAAGAATTGTTAATAATTAAAGGAGAATTAATGTGAAATATTCTAATATTTTGAACCACTTGAATAAATATTCTAATATTTTGACTTTTCAAAATAATTTTTTTTGCAATTAATCTTTTCAAAAATGATATTAAATTTAAGATAACAAGTAAGTTTAATCAACAATAAGTTCTTAATAAAAATATCGTTTGCATATTTTCATTAAAAGACATTAAATTACCAAACGATATTTTCAATTTCTAAAAAAAAAAGGTAATTATTCTAATATTTTGAATATGAGCTGTATACAGAGATTTGTACGAAATCTGATAATTCTGCATGAAAATCCCATTTACATAAATTAAGGAGAGGGTCATTAGAACCCCCGTTCCCCCTGTTTATACTTATTCAATGAACATCTAATAACAGTCACGGAATCGCCTCATCAGAATGATCCTACATCTAAATTTTGTGCGAAAACTTAATTTTGTATGAAAAATCCATTTATATGAATTAAGGGGTAGGGCATGAGCTCCCTGTTCCCCCTCTTATACATATCGAATGAACTCCAAAAACTAATCAGGGAAGCGCCTTATCAGGATATACCTACATGCAAAATTTCAAAAGGATCGGATATTTTTATCGTGAGTTATCGCGTTACGCACGTACGAACGAACGAACGTACATACATACAGAACGGGCGGGCAGATAAGCTCTCAGGCTATGATAGCCTGTTGGCTAAAAATAGCATATCTGGTGCAAATAATCCAGGAAATCTTTTACTATTTTTCAAACAAAATTATTTTGCATATGCCGATTTTATTTAACCCTTTCGGGTCCGAATTTTTTTTTTCAATTTGAGAACAAAATTATTATTACTTTAATAATGTTAATCGTAGCTATCTAAATAGACTTACCGAAGTTTAAAAATTATTTCGTTGTCTGAAATGCAACGAATGTACTTATTTTGTGTACTATTTAATTCATATTTATATGATAATAGGCTAAAGAAGAGGTTTTTGAAAACATTTAGAAAATATTGTGTTACAACAGGGTTTAACAGATGTTACAACTTTAAAATATTTTTTGCATTTTATCGCACATAATTCGTTCAGAAAAGTAACTTATATTTGAAATTTAAAGAGTTCTATATGTATAAAATAAAGGAATCACCAAGGTGCTAACCAGGAAGGTCTCCATATGGGCATACTCCGAAAAATCTGAAAAAAATTACAGAATGCTCTTCTCATGTGGATATATATGTTTGTAAAAAAATTTTCGGCGGAACCCATTTAGAACTTTCGTAAAAAAAAATAATAAACATTTCGTTTATTTGGCGATTTATCTGCGGTTGGCGTCTAAGTAATGCTTCAAAAAATAATTTTTTATGTCAAATGCTTTTTAAGGTAAAAATGTTTCATGTAAAACTTGTATATTTTTTAAATATTTAAATAGTTTTGGTTTTGTTTGTTTTAATTTGTTTTAACTGTAGCTTTACCATACATGTATATATATCTTTATATATAAGAATCTTCTGTGCGTGTGTATGTAATTGAACTCCTCCTAAACGACTGGACCGATTTTAATGAAATTTTGTGTGTTCGTTCCAGTGGATTAGAGAATGGTTTAGACTCACATTTCGTCGAAATTGATTCAGTACTTTTTTAGTAATTAGGCAAAAACTAATAGTTAGTAATTTTTTGGCTAATTAACAGTGCTATATATATTAAAGAAAGTCAGGATTTCATTTTAATCATAGCACAAAAAAATCTACCATACCAAAAATCTTGAAAATTGGGGTAAAAATACTTCTTATAACATCGAGTGCCGCTAAAAATGGATTTTCGAAAATTCCACCCCTACGTTTAGTAGAAAAAAGAACGAACTTTTAAAAAATTCCTTAAAAATCGGCTTTTGTAGTTATTTTTCATCTGATAACATATTTTAGCGTCTTTTTTCATGCTGAATCGAACGGTACTAAGCAAATGTGTTTAAGTCCAGTAGTTCGTGAGATAATTCACATTTTCCTAATTTGGCGATGTCTTCGGCGCAAAAACCTGAAATTTTCAATGCTTATCTTTATATATAAGAATCTTCTGTGCGTGTGTATGTAATTGAACTCCTCCTAAACGACTGGACCGATTTTAATGAAATTTTGTGTGTTCGTTCCAGTGGATTAGAGAATGGTTTAGACTCACATTTCGTCGAAATTGATTCAGTACTTTTTTAGTAATTAGGCAAAAACTAATAGTTAGTAATTTTTTGGCTAATTAACAGTGCTATATATATTAAAGAAAGTCAGGATTTCATTTTAATCATAGCACAAAAAAATCTACCATACCAAAAATCTTGAAAATTGGGGTAAAAAAAAAAAAAAATTGGTTGCCTGTAAAGTCGGTATACGGGCGAAAGTTTTACGTGACAACGACTTTGAGTTGTAAAATAATTTTAATGTGAATATTCATTCGTATAGTAGGAAGAAGGATGAAATAATAGTAACAATTTAAAACATTTATTTATACAAAGAATTATATTTAAAACATTAATTTATACAAAGAATCTCGCACTGAATTTCATATTAACAAAATTTTATTTTTACCTTTACACATACATACGTATTTATATACAAATATACATACAATAACTTGCAATACACTGTGTTTGTTAAACACATTTTACTTCATGTTTATTGATGTCAAATTTTGAATTCTGTAAACAGCATATTAAAGAATTTTTCAATGAGCAGAATATAACTAAAGTAAAATGGCTTTCACTAATCACATATCATTAGTTTTCCATAATATACCACCGAATTACGAAATAAACTACACTTACTTTCTTTGTACTTTATACTAATAACTAATACATAACGTATTTCGTCTTAGTTTGATACTATCTAAAATTTCTATTAAGCACCGACCCTTCCTTGCAGCGAATTCACATTCACGTTCAGAAAATGGTCCCACAAGTGACCGGAAAAAGTTAAGAGAAAAGTGAGCGCGTATCGTGAGCGGAGCGTAACGTAACGTAACGCAGTTTCTTGAAGTGTCTCCCGGCAAACCAATTTACAAGACGTTGTCACGTCAAGATACTTCTTATAACATCGAGTTCCGCTAAAAATGGATTTTCGAAAATTCCACCCCTACGATTAGTAGAAAAAAGAACGAACTTTTAAAAAATTCCTTAAAAATCGGCTTTTGTAGTTATTTTTCATTTTACATCTTCGGCGCAAAAACCTGAAATTTTCAATGCTTATCTTTATATATAAAAATCTTCTGTGCGTGTGTATGTAATTCAACTCCTCCTAAACAACTGGACCGATTTTAATGAAATTTTGTGTGTTCGTTCCAGTGGATTAGAGAATGGTTTAGACTCACATTTCGTCGAAATTGATTCAGTACTTTTTTAGTAATTAGGCAAAAACTAATAGTTAGTAATTTTTTGGCTAATTAACAGTGCTATATATATTAAAGAAAGTCAGGATTTCATTTTAATCATAGCACAAAAAAATCTACAATACCAAAAATCTTGAAAATTGGGGTAAAAATACTTCTTATAACATCGAGTGCCGCTAAAAATGGATTTTCGAAAATTCCACCCCTACGATTAGTAGAAAAAAGAACGAACTTTTAAAAAATTCCTTAAAAATCGGCTTTTGTAGTTATTTTTCATTTTACATCTTCGGCGCAAAAACCTGAAATTTTCAATGCTTATCTTTATATATAAAAATCTTCTGTGCGTGTGTATGTAATTGAACTCCTCCCAAACGACTGGACCGATTTTAATGAAATTTTGTGTGTTCGTTCCAGTGGATTAGAGAATGGTTTAGACTCACATTTCGTCGAAATTGATTCAGTACTTTTTTAGTAATTAGGCAAAAACTAATAGTTAGTAATTTTTTGGCTAATTAACAGTGCTATATATATTAAAGAAAGTCAGGATTTCATTTTAATCATAGCACAAAAAAATCTACCATACCAAAAATCTTGAAAATTGGGGTAAAAATACTTCTTATAACATCGAGTGCCGCTAAAAATGGATTTTCGAAAATTCCACCCCTACGATTAGTAGAAAAAAGAACGAACTTTTAAAAAATTCCTTAAAAATCGGCTTTTGTAGTTATTTTTCATTTTACATCTTCGGCGCAAAAACCTGAAATTTTCAATGCTTATCTTTATATATAAAAATCTTCTGTGCGTGTGTATGTAATTGAACTCCTCCTAAACGACTGGACCGATTTTAATGAAATTCTGTGTGTTCGTTCCAGTGGATTAGAGAATGGTTTAGACTCACATTTCGTCGAAATTGATTCAGTACTTTTTTAGTAATTAGGCAAAAACTAATAGTTAGTAATTTTTTGGCTAATTAACAGTGCTATATATATTAAAGAAAGTCAGGATTTCATTTTAATCATAGCACAAAAAAATCTACCATACCAAAAATCTTGAAAATTGGGGTAAAAATACTTCTTATAACATCGAGTGCCGCTAAAAATGGATTTTCGAAAATTCCACCCCTACGATTAGTAGAAAAAAGAACGAACTTTTAAAAAATTCCTTAAAAATCGGCTTTTGTAGTTATTTTTCATTTTACATCTTCGGCGCAAAAACCTGAAATTTTCAATGCTTATCTTTATATATAAAAATCTTCTGTGCGTGTGTATGTAATTGAACTCCTCCCAAACGACTGGACCGATTTTAATGAAATTTTGTGTGTTCGTTCCAGTGGATTAGAGAATGGTTTAGACTCACATTTCGTCGAAATTGATTCAGTACTTTTTTAGTAATTAGGCAAAAACTAATAGTTAGTAATTTTTTGGCTAATTAACAGTGCTATATATATTAAAGAAAGTCAGGATTTCATTTTAATCATAGCACAAAAAAATCTACCATACCAAAAATCTTGAAAATTGGGGTAAAAATACTTCTTATAACATCGAGTGCCGCTAAAAATGGATTTTCGAAAATTCCACCCCTACGATTAGTAGAAAAAAGAACGAACTTTTAAAAAATTCCTTAAAAATCGGCTTTTTTAGTTATTTTTCATTTTACATCTTCGACGCAAAAACCTGAAATTTTCAATGCTTATCTTTATATATAAAAATCTTCTGTGCGTGTGTATGTAATTGAACTCCTCCTAAACGACTGGACCGATTTTAATGAAATTTTGTGTGTGCGTTCCAGTGGATTCGAGAATGGTTTAGATTCACATTTCGTCGAAATTGATTCAGTACTTTTTTATTAATTAGGCAAAAATTAATAGTTAGTGATTTTTTGCTAATTAAAAGTGTTGAATAAGTTCGATGAATAGAGTGCGGACGGACTGTCCGAGCGGTCTAAGATGCCAGATTTAAGCTTAGCTTCTTGAAGAAAGAGATCGTGTGTTCGAACCCCACTCCTGACAAACGTGTATGCTTTACAATAATATTTCCTGTATTATAATTTTGATTAACCGACTTCAGACAATCGTTAACTTTTAACTAAAAAGAGAAAAATAAACTTTTCTATGAAAAACTGAACCGACTTCAAAAATTACTGAAGAGTGAAAAATAATTTCCTTACATAATTGTAATAAGAAATTAAATTAAAAGCGTAGTTTTTATCCTGCTTTTTTCCATATTTACGTACATTTATTTGATTTTCTGGAGTCGGTGCCAAGAAGGACAACGTCTGTCGGTGACAGGACAACGTCTGTCGGGTCCGCTAGTATATATATATATATATATATATATAGTGAAATTTAACCAAGAAATTTTATGAATAAAAAAATTAAGATTGTTTCAATCTCAAAATTAAATCCAATTGAAAACTGTCGATTCAACTTTGTTGCTAGGGAAACTAACACTTCTCCGATAATGAAATGTATTACTGCAGATTTTTTATGTGGTGTTTATTTTGGAATACGCTTAAATCTGGGGAAAAAAATTTATATGTGAAATTATTGTTACAGTAATAAAATTAAATAACTACAGCAACAAGTAACATAAATATGTAATACAAAAAGAAAATATATGTGTTAAACTCCCTAATTGTTTTAATTTAAATTCGTTAAATACCATTTACATGCATTCTAAAAAGTGATTGATGAACAATTTTCAGTTACATTAAAATCGTTTGCTGTTGGCGGGGAAATGTGCTGTTCGCCAAATCGCGTGACACTTTCGTTTTTTCACGCCAAATATTCGAAAGTTTTTTTTTTCTTTGCATACTTTTTACTGTGATTTCGCCCCTAAATTTGACTGATGCTTGATGACATACATGAGTAGTTCAATTAGTATTTTCTTCAAAAAATTCTGAGTATGTCTAGTATGTAGACCTTCCTTGTAAGATAATTAAATAAACTTTTATTGTTATTGTTGTTACTGAATATCAAAACATAAGTGAAGTCATGATAAGAAAGTCATAGACATATACTATCTTTTCTATATGAAGAAAATAAAATAATTGTTAAGACAAAATAATACTCGATGAAAAGACATGTACTACTATTAATAGTTCTTCAGACCAGAAAGGATTATACAATTAAAAAATAATAATAATAACGAAATCAATCAACTGAAATTGGCTCGGGAGGAGATCAAATTATTGCGCAGGCTCAAGTCTTATGGTCCCATACACTATATGGCCAAAGATGACAGGCCACATGCGATTTTAGACAATTTGCTAAATATTTAGAAAAATACAAACGTAATTATCCTGAGTGTAAGTGTGTAAACATAATGTGTAAACATAAGTGTGTAAGTTATTACACTTAGAGTTATGTTTACACACAACTCTAAGTGTGTAAACATAATAGTACAGGTTACACATTTCTGTGAAATTTTTTCCCCCGAAACTCTATAGGGGATCGTTAATAAATTGAAAAAGAACAAATATTTTTTCTATAACCCTGTCAAAACTAATGTAGCAAAAGCGCTCAAACTGCAGATTATGATTAAGTGGCTCATTGTAATATACTGTGTTTATTTTTATGTGATTAGCATTCATACTCGTAGAAAAATTATGGTTTTTATAAAAACAGTCCCAAATTTTTCTAAATTTTTGGCTTATAATTGGCAGAATTTTTAATATAAAATAATGTTCTTTTCTGAACATTTGAAAAACAACATTGTACACAATACCCTGTCATCAGAATTAAAAAAATAATATAAACTGTATGAATAATGAGCAGGTTTAGTAAATAATTTTTCATTGCGCATGCATCAACGATTTAAAAATTTCATTAGCCAAATGTATAGAGCAATTTCTGTAAAAGTTTCAAAAACATAGCTTGTAAATTCTGAAAGTGTTTGTCAATAGAATCAGATCAAAATCCGATGTTCCTAAAATGAAGCAAAAAAATCAGGGGTTTCATCCAAATATAGTAGTACGTGCCATATTGTGTATTCTATATTGCCAATAATCAATGGATATAGACACTGGATTTTAAACATTTTCTAGAAAACGTCTAAAGTCGTAAGTGGCCGGTCATCTTTTGCCATGTAGTGTATAAGTTGACATCACTGATGGAGATACAAATCGAAAATTATTCGTGCAAATTTTTTTCATTAGTTATTTCCAAATGACAGCCAAAAAATGTGTTTTTTAAAACCCCAAATGGTTAAGTTTATATATATCTAGAGATGTAAAGGGAGGGAGAAATGTCTGGTTGTAAATAAAAAAAAATAATAATAAAAGACAAAAGAAAATAGCATAAGCGATACATGAACAATGTTTATTATTCACGATGTACGGGATATTTCAAATGGATGGTTCTTAGATAAACGATGTAAAGCATAGGAAAAAGAATTCTTAGCTCTCAAATTTTTGTTCCACATCTACGCAGTGAATTCGAATTTGTGACACGGTGCATAAAAATTTCGGTTCTATAGAAAGGTTCTCGTGCGAGGCGCGCGGTACAATTGAAAAAGAAAAGGAATTTTGACATCACGAATAGTGGTAGCTATGAAAAATGGAATATTGTAGAAAAAGGAAAGTGTGGCTTTAGAGTTGTGAAAGTAAAACAGAAATTTTATTTTAATATTAAGGGAAGATTCTCCTTTTTTAGGTTAAAATTTCGATATCTTTAAAAATGCATTTTTTACATCCCCAAAGTTTCTTTTTAAAGCAATTTCATAATATTCAAATTACTCAAAATATACAAATAAATACTTAAAAGATGTAAAAATAGAGAATTTTTATTTATTATTTACCTTATATCTTTCGGATGCCCTCGCATCCATTTTCAAGGGAATATAAAAGAAGATAATTGATCTGAAATAGAAAACGTAAAAACAAAAACAGTCCGCGTGTATAATCAAAGCTCACGAGAAATTTGTGTGTCACCGATATCATCGAAACACCAAGGATATTGTACCAGAGTGCGGGAATATTATAAGAAAAGATGTCATTACAAACAGTATCATTGTTAAGCAAAATTTCGAGAGATTCACGGATAATTGAAGAGTAATGATTTGATGTTGAAAAGAATATTTTATCTTTGTCGAAATTTATCAAATATTTTATTTTTGTTGCATTCTAGATTAGGCTGTACTTGGCTTGTTGTATTGTGTATTCAAAAAATACTCTTTCAGACTTCCTTTTAATTTTCGAGAAGTGTGACCAATATAGAATAAACTCTTTTGATGTTCTGTAGCGAATGGAATCATATAAACACCTGCTTCTTCATAATCTGGAATTGGATCAATTTGATCATGAATTAAATCTTTTAATTTTGTAGGAGGTTTAGCTATTAATTTAATATTATATTTTAGCAAAGCATATCTCATATGATAATCACCATGTGATTTGACTCATTCAAATTACTTGCAATCTTCTTTTTTTTCTTTCGTTGAATGCAACTGCTATTGTAAAATATTAAACTTGTTTTTCTCAAAATCATGTTTTTCAAACTGGATGACCATTTTCCTTGAGTTAAATTTCCTTATTTTTTAACACTTACAAATGTCGTTGAAAAGTGTTCATTAATTTAATTTTTTTGTTCTACTGTATTTCTGTCCGTCCAATGCTCTAACTGGCATAAAAATACTGGGATTTATCATACAATTGATATTAATGTTGTTTTCTTTAGTATGTTCAGAACTGAATATGAATGAAATATGTAGCATTAATAACTTACTTACAAGGGCACTCGAAATAGTTCTGTTACATTATAAGGGACTACTTCAATCAAATAAAAAGACATTCGCTACAGTGTTAAAAAAAAAAAAAAAGTCTGTGAATTCACGGTGGAAACTACTGGCACCAAAGTTGGCAGACATTTACCGTTCCGTTAGTAGATTTTCCATTTTGGGAAATAACAGAAAGCAAAACTCCATTTGAAGAAGTGGTAACTTTCTATTACAAGGTTTGATTTTAAATGATAATAATTTAATTTAATTTTTAGAACTAATGAATTGCCAAAGAATTCGAACTTTCCGAGTGATTTTGAGCTGCTATTTATTTAAATCATTGTGCGCGCGGCAGCGCGCTACAATAATATGATTGAGCGATGGTGCACACGGATTTTTCAATTTTTCTTTTTGCAATAACTAACTAAATACTTATCCAATTTTGATGATTTTTTTTTAAAATGTTCGTCTGACCAAGAAGCACAACATAGCACAAAAATTATTTTTTTTTATGGCATACTGTAGGTGTACTGTAGAGTATTCTGAAAATCGGACAAAAATTTTGTGTCACAGCACTTTTCTCGAAAACTACTAAAGATAAAAACTTATTTTTTTTTTTAAACAAAAGACAAACTTTTTATCCCGGGGTAGTCATCGAGAAAACGTTATTTCACTGGGCGGTTTTTCTGAAATTGCGTATTTTCCAAACTTGGTCATAAATGGGTATATCTAACGTTCTATTGCAGATAGAATGTTGCGGTAAAGTTTATTTTAAAGATTTTGCGATGCTAATTAATTCTGCAAAAATTCATAGCTTTACGTTAAACAGTTTTTTTACAAGATGAAATAAAAGAATGGCAGTCATCAATCTAATCACTATACTTGTGATCATCGGAGAGAAAAACCAGTTACACTATTCGATTAAGCATAAAAAAAATACAGAATGCTTTTTTTTCTTTTATTTTTAACTTAATTTTTTAACGAATTATGAATTTTTTTGAAATTTTTGACGTGCTGATTTTTGTCATTTTTTAATGAATCATTTACTGAATAATTATGCACGGTGTCTAGCCCTGGTGGCAGTTAAATTTGATTTTTAATTTTAAATTAGGCAATTTTTTGCACCATACCAAATTTATATTTTATCCATTTTTTTCATTTATTTATATTTTGTTTTTAGCACAATGGCATCAATGGCAAAAATGCCTGGCATACCTGTCAAATATTGGGGCCCTGTACTTTAACAAAGTGTATTTACTATAAGTATATACCGTATTTATTCTAATAGAATGCGCCCTCTAATAGAGCGCGTCTTCTAATAAAGTGCGCACCTTGGTGCTGATTGAAAAAATAAATATACGGAAACGATATAGTAGATAAGTAGAAAACGATTACTTAAATGCATTATCGAGGATTCTCATCGATCAAAATAGAGTTATTCTATCAAAGCGATGGAGTGGCGATGCAGCAAAAGTTTCAAATTTTGAACAATGTACCACTCCTGTAAACTATAGCGCCAAGGATATGCACACTGTTAAAAATCTGCTGCATTTTGCTGCAACGCACTCCCCTGCTTGTATAGAAAACGGTTACTTGGCCGTGAAATGGCGCTTTCTCATTGGTTGGAATAGAGATACATACAAGTGGTGGAGGACGTTGCAGCAAAATGCAGCAGATTTTTAACAGTGCACTGTTAAAAATTTGACCCATTTGTTGCAGAGTCACTCCACAGCTTTTATAGAATGTCTCTTTATGGCCAATGAGAATGCTCCATAACACAGTAAAGCAATCGTTTCCTATAAAAGCGGTGGAATACGTTTTTAATAAGTCCGTAAGAAATACGGATTAAGAAAACAAAGAAGCATGGTTTTTGTATCAAACTTTACTCTTGCATAAAAAAAGCTCCTGTTTTTGGCAAAAATAATGGATATTTGAATGAAAAATCTATTCTTTGAAAGAATTTATTATTTTATTCACTTTAGTAAAAAACTGATTTTTTTTTTTTTTTTTTTTTTTTTTTTTTTTTTTTTTTTTTGAAAACCACCGTAGAATTTTGGTATAGAAAAACCTGTTTAAAAATTTTTTTTAATTTGTAACACCAGAGTATTAGAGTATGTAGCCTTTTTTAATTTCAATACAAATAAGATTTTGTTTTCTATATATAAAATACAAAACAAGTTGTGCAGTATCCCTATGGAATATGGAAAAATAGAAGGACTAGTGAAAAATGCTCCAAGGAGCAGTGCAAAAGCAGAATATGATTTTAATTGAGCATTAAAAAGTAATGGACAAGTGCTTCTGTTAATTATTGAGCATGAGGAAGGATAAGGGATCCCTTCTTGGCTACAACTCACTTCAATGCCAACTTTGAAAAAATCATATTTGCGCTTTTTTCGTGAAAACAAATCAGTCGCAGTTACTATAAAAATGTATAGTGTAAAGACGTAACCATTAAAGATGCAGCTTAATTAGACATAAATGTAAAGGAAGGCGACATAATGCCAGATACCTAGTTCCTGCAGGTATCACATTCATGCACTGCCACCAAGCATACCCTAAGTGTATAATTGCACAGAAAATTGATTTGTAGTATAGTGCAGAGTGAACAGTGCAGTTAACATCAGAGATGTAGTACAGGCTATACGCCGCACACCTTCTGGACGTTTTAATAGAACACCATATACCCTCTGTTTTTCAAGAAAGCTTATAGTATACACATTCTAGAATATCCCTCTGCTTAGAGCATATATCTTATGTTATTTTTATGACTACACCCCTGGTTAACATCTAAAGCACGGTGGAAAATTCTACTAAAGAACCGCAAATTTCTTTTATATGGAAAAAGCGCAAATATGATTTTTTCAAAGTTGGCATTGAAGTGAGTTGTAGCCAAGAAGGGATCCCTTATCCTTCCTCATGCTCAGTAATTAACAGAAGCACTTGTCCATTACTTTTTAATGCTCAATTAAAATCATATTCTGCTTTTGCACTGCTCCTTGGAGCATTTTTCACTAGTTAACTTAATATTTTTGTATTATTTACTTCAAGCGGTCCTGAGGATCGAACTCCAGACCTTTGGACAACGGAATAAGTCCCTACTGATTGATCCAAAATTGCAGATGCTAGGCTGTACAAAGTATGTCTTTTATGAGTTAGTGAGAAATTCTGTTGTGCTTTTCAAATATTTTGTTTCAAATGTATTCGTTAGAATATTCGTAAATGGTTTTTTTTATTTCAGAGCGATGAATAATACTTTTTTTTAATTAATTTTAATTTTTTAAGTAGTTTAAACAAAAAGAAAATCACTGTTTAAAATCAGTTTTTTTTTTTTTTTTTTGAAAGAATGAATGAATGAATGAAGAAAATTTTTTATTCATTTTTTACAAAAATAATGTTATAGACAATTTTTTGAAATTGTCGCCCATTATTTATTTATTTATTTATTTATTTATTCATTCATTTATTTGGGCTAAATAGTTTAAAAAACATTTTTATTAAGAAATAAGACAAAATTAAACAGAAAAATTTAATCTAAAACGGACTTTTTATGTTTTCATTATTTCATGGCGTCAGTGGGATTCGAACCACAATCTGCGTTCGCAGGTGATCAGCGATGCGGTGTCTTGGCCCCTCGACCCCCCCAAATAACGGCGTGTCTCCGTTCTTTTTTTTAACCCGTTTCGTTATTTTCAGGAAATATGGTGGAGTTTTCTGATTTTCAACGGAAAATGCCCTTATGTTGTGAAAAGGGTATTTTTCTGTGAAATTCAGGAAAAATATATCCGTGAATTTCAGATCTTTTTAACAGTGCAATGTAGTTCTATGGAAGAAATTTATAAAAATATCTTATTTGCATTTCAATATTTTTAATTTTTTTCCTTGGATAGCTGAGATTGATTTGAATGCAGGCAGTTTTTTACTTTTTCGATTTTTATTGTAGATGTTTTTATGAGGATGCTTTCTCTTTCCAAACTGGTTCCGAAAATGATATTTATTATGTCCGAAAATGATTAATATTTAATTAAGTTTGGTTGCAATCCTTATTATTACAGCAATACTCTGTTCATAAAACTCAGACAAATTCTTATTACTGATATATAGATTAAATTCTCTCGATAATTATATTTTTAACTAAAATGTTTGTGTTTTTTTCTTAACTTAATCTGAGTCTAAAAGAACAAATGAAATAAAACATATCGACGATATTAGTTCGTTTGAGTGAAAACTAGTCGGGCATGCTAATCGTGCCATTTATTTGATTTAATCAACTCGCTAATTATCTTGAAAAAAAGATCTCCTGAAGCTAAATGACCCTATTGGGCTTTCGGTAAACAAAGATTACTAAGTAGTTGATTAAGAAAGCTGATATAATTCTTCGTTAAACTCAGGGGTTTTCTTCCATTAAGAAGTTCTTCTCGACAAATTAGAAGCATAGATGTCGTGACTTGAAAACCTTGAGAGATTTCATATGATTAGTATAACTACTATATTATTTAAGCATCTGCAACTTTTTGCAATCTTTAATTTATCCTGTTCAGACCTGAGCTTAAAATAACTGTACAAATATATATTTATTGCTTTTGCATTATCGAAATGACACCATAGTTGACAGAAAGAGTCATTTTCATATGAAATCAGTACTTTAGGGGTCTGGTCATTTAGGTTTACAAATATGGATGCAAAAGTAGCAATCCCCTTAAAACATCAGATTAACTATCACTAATATAAATTTACGCGGTAACAAAAATAAGATCTTTAAATAAGTAAATGATCAGCAAATCCTTTTTTTTTTTTTTTTTTTTTTTTTTTTTTTTTTGTAGAGCATTTAAGTTAAATAATCATGAATATTTCTTACTTTTTTTGGCCGAAATGTCTTGAAGGTATTTTCAAAACTCGGATGAAAATAATATTTATTTTATGAGGTAATATTCATCAGTGCTGACATTTATTGGTTTTGTTTTAAAGCAAAAAACTTTCAGCTGAATAGAATTAAAGTAAAAATGCAAAAAATTCGAACAATTTAGTTTTATGAGGAAAAAAATAGAGATACACATTTGCGTATCTCAGGTCTCAGGTTTATTGCATAAAAAACTTTTAATGAATCTATATATAAAATTGTATCACACTGTTATACAAAATATCTATCACGGGTTTGAAATGACACAGCTAAAGAAGGATTCATTTATGTCTGCTTTCTCAAAACTTTTCTGTACAGTTCTGAAAATTAATTTTATATTCTACATTTTCTTTTAATCAAATCAGTTTTCGTCCTCAAGACATTATTTTAAGTTTTAAAATGGCCGTTAAAATGCCAACCTCACAATCAAATGTTGGTTTGAAAAAAATAATTGCTGACGTAAAGTAGGATTTAAAGAAGAGGTAATAATCCCAGTCCTCCATGGATTTCATACCTTTGGGTGCAGGAAAACACAATGATAAACCTACGAGTCAACCGCTAAAATCGAGTTTTCAAGGGTTTTCCACCAAGTCATGACTTAACAGACCGATTGCATTTTAATAAGCGAATCGAGTTTTAACTTACTCTGGGATTTCAGCCGTGAACTCAATGAGGTAATTGTCTGTGCTGCTTCCTCCATCCCTAAATAGAAAATATACTGAACTTCTCAATAGATTCGAATACCTTATTGGTTGTGGACGCTAATTGCTGAAATCAGGTATTCACCACCTATGTTAAGCGCTTTCTAATTTATTTATTTATTTATTTATTTTATTTTATTTTTTTTTTTTTTTTTGATAGCTTTTTTTATTGTACTAAAAAGTGAAATTTTCAAACCCTATCTGGAACCTTTAAAAAGTGTTCCGTAATCTATGGAAGAATCAATATACTTTAATTATAAAAATCAATCTATATTTGTTATAATCTATGTCCTTTTTTGGTATTAAATAATATTGTTTTCCCCTTTTGTCTTCAAACGTTTTGCCATCATCAACCGGAATGGTCACAAAATATGTCTGATTAATAAGCTGGATAAATATATTGAATAATTAGAACTCACAAAAGATAGATGCGCGTTGTTTTTTATTACTAAGATATAAGATAAATTTTTATCCATAGCATAGTTGGGAGACAGGAAATAACATAAAATCTTTCATTTTAGAAATTCTTTCATTATTCTAAGTTGTTAGTGTAAACATAAATCTTAAAATTCATTTTATTTTACATGTTTTTATTACCAATCATATGCAAGACTGTACAAAATATTTAAGTTACATGTATGGGTAAATTAAAAATATATTTAAATATGTTTTATGTTTCATAATTGTATAAAATTTTAGAAAATCACGTGGCATGTATAAATGTCTATAGAAAATGTACAGGATTGCTCAAAACGATTCCAATATCTTATCCACTGTAAGCACTAATATTTTTAATTGGGTGTTGAACTGTGTTATGCATTTTTAAAATCATTTATTTGACCATCTTTTATCTCAATAAGCAGAAAAGTTTCGCTTCATTTTTTCTGTAAGTGTTAGAAAGTGTTTCATAATCTGTAGGCAACGCATAATTTTCTTTTCTTGGTATTATGCAGCATGGATTTTCGCTCTTGTTTCCAACTGTGTTTTACTGCCATCAATCTGAATTATTACCAGACATAAAATATTTGGTTCGTTGGAGATATTGTATAATTAGTGATCATAAATATACATATGCGTTGTTCTTTATTACTAAAACATAGATTACATTTTTTTCCGTAGCGTTATTAAAATAACATAAAATGATTCATTTTAAAAATTGTTTCATTGTTCTCCGTTGTCATTGTAAACATAAATCTTAAAATTAATTTTCTTTTGCATGTTTTAAGAATCATAAAATATTTATCAAGAAAAAAAACAAACAGTACAAAATAAATACATGAAAGGATGGAAATAGGTTTTTTTATGAACAATTATCTTGAGATATTACCCGTTTTATAGTTTTCCCTTTAGAATTTTTGAAACACTGTCTCATATTACATAGAAATGTTTTAACAAGTAATTAAAAGACGATGATGATTTCTTTCAATTGTGGATATAAGTGGCGCTTGATATTTTTTTATTACTATTATTTAGAGATTTTAGCTAAAAACATTTTAGTTATTACTCATAAAATATTCATATGCGTAGATCTTTATTACTATGATATAAGATAGATTTTTCTTCATGGCATACTTGGGGGGGGGGGGGGTGGCAGGAATTAACATTAAATCATTCATTTTGGAAATTATTTTATTATTCTTAGTTATTTATGTAAATGTAAACCTTAAAATTCATTTTCTTTTACATATTTTTATTACCAATCTTATGCAAGTCTATACAAAACATTCAAGCTAGCATGTATGGATATATGTTGAAAAAAATATTAAATGTATTTTACGTTTTATAGTTGTATAAAATTTTAGAAAATCATGTGGTGTGTATAAAAATCTACAGAGAACGTACAGGGTTGCTCAAAATAATTCGAATATCTTATCCACTGTAGGTACTATTTTTTTTTTAATTGGTTGTTGAACAATATTTTATTTGGATATCTTATATCTCATTAAACAATAAAGTTTCGTTCCATTATTCTGGAAATGTTGGAAAGTGTTGCATAATCTTTTGGCAACGCATGATTTTTCTTTCTTGCTATTACACAGCGCGGCTTTTTGCTCTTGTCTTAATTGTGTTTTACTACCATCAGTCTGAATTATTACCAGTCATAAAATATTTGGTTTGTCGGAGATATTGTATAATTAGTACTCATAAAATTACATATGCGTTGTTCTTTATTACTGTAGAACACAGATGATTTTTTTTTCCATGGCGTAGTTAAAATAACATAAAATGACTCATTTCAAAAATTCTTTCATTGTTTTCCGTTGTTATTGTAAGCAAAAATCTTAAAATTAATTTTCTTTTACATGTTTTAAGAATCGTAAAATATTTATCTAGAAAAAAAAAACCGTGCAAAATAAAACCATGAAAAGATTAGAGATATGTTTTTATGAACAATTATCTTGAAATATTGCCCGTTTTATAGTTTTTCCCTTCAGAATTTTCGAAACTGAATCCACTGTCTCGTGTTACATAGAAATGGGTTATCTAGTAATTAAAAGACGATGATGGTTTCTTTCAATTGTGGCTATAAAGGGGCACTTTAATAAATGTTATTCTTTTATTTATTTATTTATTTAGAGATTTTAGCTGAAAACATTTTAATTAATTCTCATAAAAGATACATGTGCATTGTTCTTTATTACAAGCATATAAGATAAAATTTTCTCCATGCCATAATATGGGGGCAGGAGTTAACATAAAATCCTTCGTGTTAGAGATTCTTGTTAGAGTAAGTAAAAATCTTAAAATTCATTTCCTTTTACATGCTTTAATTACCAATCATATACAAGACTATACAAAATATTCAAGTTACCATGTATGAGTAAAAATTGAAAACAAAAATATTTAATTGTGTTTTACGTTTTATAGTTGCATAAAATTTTGGAAAATCATGTGGCGTGTATAAAAGTGTATAGAAAATATACAAGGTTGCTCAAAATAATTCGAATATCTTATCCACTCTATAGGCTCTAAATTTTTTAATTGGGTATTGAACTGCGTTATGTATTTTCTAAATCGTTTATTTGGATATATTTTATTTCATTAAACTGTAAAGTTTCGTATAGTTTTTTTAATTAATTTCCAACAGAGAAATTACGCTTGAAATTATTGAATATTTAGTACGTAAATTATCACGTTGCTAACTAAGCATAGACCAACATAGTGAAAAATTTCCAAACCGAGAATCGAACCCGGAACCCTTGGAATAGCGCCTCAAGTACGTTACATCCTTCCTATCGTCCTTTAGCTTAAAAGGTTGAGCCCTTGCAGCGCAATTCCAAGGGTTCCGGGTTCGATTCCCAGCTTGGGCATTTTTCACTCTGTTGGTCTACGCTTAGTTAGCAATGCGATAATTTACGTAATAAATATTCAGCAATGTTTCGTTTCATTATTGGAATAATTGGTTGGAAAGTGTTTCATAATCTGTAGGCGACGCATGATTTTCCTTTCTTGGCATTACACAACACAATTTTTCGCTCTTGTTTCGAATTTTGTTTTACTATCACCATTCTGAATTATTACCAGTCATAAAATATTTGGTAGTTGGAGGTGTTGTATAATTAGTATTCATAAAAATACATATGCGTAGTTCTTTATTACTATAAAATACAAATGTTGTTGTTTTTTTCCATAACGTAATTAAAATAACATAAAATGATTCATTTTGGAAATTCTTTCATTGTTCTCCGTTGTTATTGAAAACATAAATCTTAAAATTAATTTTATTTTGCATGTTTTAAGAGTCATGAAATATTTATCAAGAAAAAAAGCCAAATAATGCCAAATAAAACCATGAAAAGATGGAGCTGTGTTTTTATGAACAATTATCTTGAAATATTGCTCGTTTTATAGTTTTTCCCTTCAGAATTTTTGAAACTGAATCCACTGTCTCGTATTTCATAGAAATGGGTTATCAAGTAATTAAAAGACGATGATGGTTTCTTTCAATTGTGGCTATAAAATGGTGCTTTAATAAAAGTTATTCTTATTTATTTATTTGTTTAGAGATTTTAGCTGAAAGCATTTTTCATCGGAGACGAAATGAAAAAAAACTTATTTTTCTTCTTTCGTTAAAGGCAGGATTTCATGAAACATGAAAGAGGTATTAATTATATTTACATATTAAACTGACGATTATTTACTATACAAATGAGTCTCAGAGGATAGGGGGGGGGGGGGGATATTTTTCTTTTTCGTACATTTTACAGTGTATGTTTCCCTTTTCTATATTTTCCAACCAAGTTAAAAGTATTTGTAACTCCGGTTTTTCTAACTGGACTACATAAACTATATATATTTGTATAGCCATGTACACTGTAAAAAAAAAATAATAATAATTGAGTTGTTAGTAAAAGTTTTCTAGGAAAATGAGATCCCTATAACTTTTTATGTAACGACAAAAGCAAAAATTCTTGTAAGAGATACAAATTTGCACCGAAAATAAAACAAGTTGGAAATTGCATGTGAAGCGTAGCAAATGAGGTGCGTTCGTACGATAACGAAGTTTTAAAAATATTCAGATCTTGCTGATATAGTACACTGTTAAAAATAAATCTGTGAATTCCAGGTGAAACTACCAGCAGCAAAGTAGCCGAACTGTTACCGTTCCGTAAGTAGATTTTCCGTTGTGGGACATACAAAAAAGGAAAACTCCGTTTGAAGAAGCGGTAACTTTCTGTTACAAAGTCTGATTTTTAATTATAATAATTTAATATAATTTTTAAAATTAATAAATCGATTAATCGTCAAAGAATTCGAACTTACCGAGTGATTTTAAGCTGCTATGTTATTTTACGTATTATTATTATTGCACAATTTAGTTCACGCCGTCCTTAGGATCGAACTCGGGACCTTTTGATAGCGGAATAAATCCTTACTAACTGAGCCAAAGCTGCTGATGCCCGGTTGTACAGAATATGTCTTTTATGAGATAGTGAGAAAATCTGTTGTGCTTTTTAAAGATTTCCTTTCAAATACATTCTTTATAATATTTGTGAACAGTTTATTTTATTTTATTTTAGACTGATGCATAGTGCTTATTATTTTTTTAAATCAATTTTAAATAGCTTAAATAAAAAAAAACACTGTTTAAAACCACTGTTTTTTTTTTTTTTTTTTTTTTTTTTTTGAATGAATGAATGACTGAAAAAACTTTTTATTAACATTTTTTTTTTTAGAAAATTAATGTTATAGACAATTTTTTGAAATTGTCGTACACTATTTATTTATTTATTTATTGGCTAATTAATTAAAAGATTTTTTAATAAGAAATAAGAAAAAAATAAAGAGAAAAAATGTAATTTAAAAGGGACTTTTTATGTTTGCATTATTTCTTGCCACCAGTGGGATACGAACCCACAATCTGCGCTCGCAGGTAATTGGCGGTACGGCGCCTTGACCACTCGGCCACGGAGCCCCTTACACAGCGGAGTGTCTCCGTTTTTTCTTTTTATTTCCACCCATTTCGTTATTCTCAGGAAATGTGGTGGGATTTGCTGATTTGTAACGGACAATGCCCTTTTGTTGTGAAAAAGGACTATTTCTGTGAAATTCAGGAAAAAAATATTCGTGAATTTCAGATTTTTTTAAACAGTGTAGAGCGTACTTCGGATACATTATAGTGGTCGAAATCTTTGTGTTCCTGTAAATATGCAGGAAGTAATTTTTACAGCACCTCAGCAACGTATATCTTATTCATAAAATGTGAAGTGGTTTAATATAATAAAAACAAGCCTCAAATAATGTTTCTCCGTATAGGATTATGTAATGGAATACTTTTGTGTGGCCCTGTAATTTAATAATAAATATTCTTTGCATCACAGATTGTATAAAATGTATATTTTAGTATATACTTCATAGATTCATATAGATTCTATTATGTTCGAATGAGTGTAACTCCATTAAAATGCATTTGAAACTTTTTCTCCATTGACTGTAATGTAACGGAATACTTTTGATTGTCCCTGTAATTGATCTATGGATTCGATTTTCATAAAATTTGAAATGACTCGGCAAAATTATTTAATAATTATGTATTTTAATTTCAAACGATTACAATGCATTTGAAATTTTTTTCACCATTAACCGTAATGTAACGGAATCCTTTTGATTGTCCCTGTAATTGATCTATTCATCCGATTTTCATAAAATTTGAAATTACTTGACAAAATTATGTATTGATTACGTATTTTAAATTTCAAACGATTCGGTTGGGTAGTTTTTGCGTTGTTATATACGGACAGACGGACAGACAGGACGGACGGACTGAGCGACAGCAATAGGTGCTACGTATTTACATAATTACGAACGCACCTAAAAAGAAATCTGTAAGGTTATTAAGAATATTTTAGAAAACTGGGATTACTAGAATTTTTCATATAACGGTAACCCAGGTTACAGATAAAATTTTAGTAAGATAACTGTAATTTTAGTAGGTTCGTTTGTAAAGTTACAGATTTCTATAGCATTACAAAAATCAGTTATGTAGATTTACTACTTTTCTTATACAGCTGTGTACACTTAGATGAAATGTAGATAAAATGTTAGTAAGCATACAGATTTTGGCAATTTTACATCTGTAAAATTACAGATTTTTTTTTTCAGTAAAGCACGATTTGTACAAAATTGAATCATAAAATATTTACAGTTTTTTTTTTTTTTTTTTCAGGACCACTCAGAAGTAATCCGTTACATTACGGTCGTTAGGTCAACATCATTTGCAATGTATTCTAATGGGGCTATGCTTCCGATTTTAGACTTTTGTTAAATATCTAAAAAAAACTACATGATGAATTTTTTTCAAAACTTCAGGCGTGTAAACGGCATAGTAGATGTCTTATATTTTCGCTAAGATTTTTTCCCCCGAAATCCCATAGGAGATCTCCAACAAGTTGAAGAAAGACAAATAGCTTTTGGCTAATCCTGTAAAGATTAGTTTTGCAAAAGCGCTGAAATTGTAGCATATGATTAGAAGACTTCTTGTAATAAATTGTCTTTATTTTTATGAGGATAGCACATATACTCACTGTGAAATTAAGGTTTTTATAAAAACAAGCCCAAATTTCATCAAATGTTTTGCTTATAATTTGAAGATATAATAATGGTTTTTTCGAAAACAATAACAAACGACATTATGCACAATACTCTGCAGTCAGAATTTAAAAGTAAAAAATATTGGAAGAAAAATGAGCACATCCTCTAAGTTATGTTTCAATGCGCATGCACGAATGTGATCAAAATATAATTTGTCTTGTCGATAGAATAAGTTAAAAATCCGTTGTTCCCAAAAAGAAGCAAAAAGATGAGGAGCTGTACCCAATACCGGTTGATTAGTACATATATAGCGTACACAATATTGCACATCCTACTGTATTTTGGTACAGCCTTTTATATGCTTGCTTCTTTTCGGGAACAATGGATTTCTAGCTTATTCTATCGACAAGAGCTAAATAAACGGAACAACTTTTGTAAAAACCATAGCTTAAAAATTTTAAAAGTGATTGTCGATAGAATAAACTTGAAATCCATTGTTCTCGAAAAGAAGCAAACATATAAAAGGCTGTACCCAAATGCAGTAGCATGTACAATATTGTGTACGCTATATAGGTACCAATCAACTAATATTTTGATACAGCTCCTCATCTTTTTTCTTCTTTTTGGGAACAGGAATTTTTAACTTATTCTATCACTTTCGGAATTTTTAAGCTATGGTTTTTGCAAAAGTTGCTCCGTTTATTTAGGTAATACATAATACAAACTATATTTTGATCACATTCGTCCATGCGCATTGAAACATAACTTAGAAGAGGTGCCCATTTTTCAAGCAATGATTTTGAGAGTTGCAAAAAAGTTGCTTTGTTTATTTAGCTAATACATTATGCAAATTATATTTTGATTGCATACACACATGCATAGTAAAAAATTACTTAGAGAACATGCTCATTTTTCATCTAGAATTTATTACTTTTTTAATTTGAATTGCACAGTATTGTGTACAATGTGGTTTGTTATGGTTTCTTAAAACATTATTTATTTTTATTTATTTATTTATTTTTTTTTTTACCTTAAGAAATTTGCAAATTATAAATAAAATATAAGTTAAAATTTCAGATTGTTTTTATAGACACATTATGCTATAAATAATTTAAATTTGCAGAAAAAATGCAACAGTCTTGTTTTAAAAAAAAATGCAAAGTTGCAGCAACATGGTTTAAGGCGAAAAAAGTATGTGTTTTGAAATAGTCGGCAAATAGTCTAGATTTAAATCCTGTAGAAAATAGGCTTTATATTCTCACTCATGAAGTCTATTCAAATGGAAAGACGCAGTATTTTTCAGTTAAATAGTTGAAAGATGCCATCGAGAATTGAACGAAATACAATACAGAACTTTATTTTAATGATGGAAGGCCGTGTATTTAAAGTAATTCACCAGAATGGAACAATAATCAAGAAAAGAATTAAATTTTTAACATTCTTCTTCTACTAAAAACTAAAAAACTAGTGTGCTTAAACTTTTGACACACTCATTTCATGTGAAAGTGAAAGTAACTTTCAGTCAATAATGAAATTTTATTTTGAAATTTTATGTTATGCTTAAATTTTTAACATGCACTGTATTATACATGGAGTAACTTTATAGCAAAAAATATTTTAAGGATATACTTACTACTTACAAACATAGTTTCATCTCTTACCAGTGCATTCAACAATAGTACTGAATTCTTTTACTTGCTTCTTTGATTGGGAGGTGGTAAGCAGAACATTTTATCAACAAAACTGGTAACAAACATTCTTTCTATTATTTTTATTAATAACCATAAAACATAACAAGTATCACATCCGGTCTCTCTAACAACGCATTATATACCACATACCGCTAAAGAGTACGAATGCCGAACGTTGGGCTAATCCATCTTTTGGAATAAAAGAATTTAATAATTATTTAATGGTTTTAATAATACTTTTGCACATTTATAAAAATAGATAACAAACTAAGAAAAAGGCTCATAGATGTTTAAAAAAAGTTAGCAAAAGAGAAATTTGATTGGATAAAAAATAATATTGCTATCAAAAGACAACCACCCTCTCCCTAGAGATATCTTGCAATATCCCATAACCCCGTCCTTAAAACAATGGCGTTATATGTCTACAGTCTTTTACTCTAATAATTGACAGATTTTTATCCAATATTAAAAGAGAAAAAAATATAATTACATGGATAAAATTGATAGACACTTTAAAAAGCAATTTAAGCTCATTAACATTAAAATAATAGGTTTAGTATAAATTTCCAACTTAAGTTTAATATCGTTTATTTTTTCTTTACAAAATAACTTTATTTCTCTAATAATACAGCTTCTTTAATAACTAATAAATGTAATATATTTTTTTTTCCTTCGACTGATAGATTTTTACAATTATTAAACATATCAAGGCAATACTTAGTGTATTCATTAAATTTTAATTGTCTTCATTACAGTGTTAATTAGATTCTTTATGTTTTATGAAGCCGTTATTTTTAAAAATGAATCTTAATTTAATTCAATATCTTTTTTTTAATAGCTTACTCGTTGCTTTCAAGTAGAAAATTATTTTGAAAGAAAAATCCGTGGACAATCATTCATTTTAATATTAAGACAGTGCCTTTTTTTTAACATTTTTTTCTTTGTTTTTTCTTTAATTATAATTAAAGATTTAGTTAATGTTATTTTTTGCGAAGTAGTTATTGATGTAAATTAAAATCCTAAAACTATTCACATATTAAATTACAATTCATTCAGATAAACATTAGAAGCTACAGGGTGTTTCAAAGATGACCGGTATATTTGAAAAATCAATAAAAATTAAACGATCAGCGATATAAATACAACGTTTGTTACAATATGCTTGGAACAACAGTAAATTTTGAGGCAAATAAACTTTCGAAATTAGTTACAATTTTCAACAACAGATGGCGCTGCAGGCGTTTTTATTGCTGTTATATTATTGTTGCCCATGGTGGATACGTGGGAAATATCGTATTTTAGATTTTTCAGACTGCAGTACCATCTATTGTTGAAAATTTTAACTAATTTCGTAAGCTTATCTGTCTGAAAACTTACTGTTGTCCCAAGCGTATTGCAACAAACGGTGTATTTCTATCACTAACCGTTTAGTTTTTATTGATTTTTCAAATATACCAGTCATTTTTGAAACACCCTGTATGATGCATCTATAATTCCTCACGGAAGAAAGAGATAGATGGGAATGTAGTATGCTTTGAAAACGGTTTACGATATAAAGGTGGTTAAGAGCCTACACGAGTCACTGAAAAAGAGCTGGATGATAAAGTTAAGTCTATGAAGCCGTTATTCGGTTGACTGTGTTGACAGTGGTTTGTGCCACAGCCACTGTTTGGCAATTCAACGCCTACAATAAATATTTAAATATGAAGCAATTAACATTTTTAAAAAAAATGGTGCAGTGAAATCTTCGGTAATTTTTTTTCAGAAATTTGACTAAAAAAAAAAAAAGAAAAGTAAAGAAAAGAAAAGAAAAGAAAAAAGAAAAAAAAAATTACAGCGCTTTCTAAATTATGACATACAAATACAGTAAATCAATTAAAGTTTATCATGTTGACATGGCATATGCATCCTCAAATTTTGATCCATTCTAAATATATGAAGATTTAAAAAAACAGTGCACGATTTATACACGTTTCAGGAATCTTTGGGTCAAAGAAACTCAAATTAGTGTCAAAAGTCAGTGTTAACATTTGGAAAAGGGAAAATGGTACAATTGTTAATATATCGACTCCATTTTATGACTAGATAAATCGGTATTATCATTTTAGCGATATATTAAGTAGAAATAAAGTTATAGCCACAGTTCTTCCTTTTTTTCTTTTCAGTTCCAACACTAACAAACAGGGCCTGATTAATGCACGGGCCTCTGGGGCCTCGGCCCTGGGCCCACCAATTTCAGGGGCCCACAAATTATGTGGCTGATTTTTTTCTCCTTAATCAAATACTTTTCAAAGAATATTGTTTTATAAAATATTAAACATAAAATTTAAATATTCTGAATGTCTCAATAAAGTTTTTGGAAGTTGTTAACCTAGGCACTTTTCACTCAAACAACTTTGTCGTCTCATCAAATGAACCTTCTTTTTTTTCTGAAAATGCCGCCAAAACTGGGTAGGTAAGGGAGCCCAACTTCTTAACAAAACCTGGGCCCAACTTCAGCTTGATCGGGCGCTCCTAACAAGGGGACCACCAGACATGATGCGCACACATTTTGATGATTTCAAAGTATGTTGTAGGGATCATGCAAGTAATTACTGTCATTTCAAAGTATGTTGCAGGGATCATGCAAGTAATTACTGTCATTTCAAAGTATATTGCAGGGATCATGCAAGTAATTACTGTCATTTCAAAGTATGTTGCAGGGATCATGCAAGTAATTACTGTCGTGAAAGGATTTCTTCAAATGAGTCTTAACTTTAGAAAAATTGGAGGTCAAAGTTCAGCGTATATTTCAAATACGGTTATTACGGTTTTTGCTTGTAACTTCGTATCGCCGTGGTAGCGTGTATTCTTCCTTACTAGGACATAACGGGTTTGATTTCTGTTTGAGCATTATTTTTTAATTATTATTTTTTTTGTTTGTTTTTATATTTTTAGACGTTACATATTCTAATCAGAATAAGGAATTCTGCAGCTTAGAACTTTTTTATTTTCCTAATAAATTACTTTTATATTATTGAATTTTTCATGAAAATTTATTTTTATCTGCATTTTTCAAACTAATCTTTCTATTGACGAAACTGCAAGATTAATTTATGCCTAAAACCTTCTTTTATTAATTATTATTTACATTTTTTACTTTAAGCCCAATTCTGAAACAAAGATTTTTCTTTACTCTGTATCTTTTTTTAGGAAAATTTAAATGAAGATTTATGCTTTTTAGTATAATTTATACAAAATAATTTTCAGGTATAATTTCTTAAACTTATTTACGATTAAATCATTTAAATAATTCTTATCTTTGAAAGAGTATAAAATATTGTGACGAACTATACGATTCTCTTTGTTCGAAAAACTACACTAATTGGAGTGATCTGAGTTAAATCCTTTAACATACTGTCAAAGGAGGCAGAAGTTATATCCTATTAATCCCTCTTAGATACAAGACCGATACATTTTTGTGTATAATAAAATGTTTAACATCCCAATCATTTTTGCAGTAAATTCCACTTCAGATCACTTCAATTGACATAATGGAAATCATATTTTAGGCCAAGAGCATAATCTTAGACAGTTTGTATATCATAACTCACAAACACTTGATGTGTTTCTTATTCTCTCAAAGACTGTCGGTTGATCAAAGAAATGGCTTTTAGATATATACGACAAACATGAGGCCTCAAAAAAGATTTCGATGCATGAGAGAGAGCTGGGCAGTTGGGCCCGAGCTCCGAGTTGACCAATGGACTTAAATTTTTAATTCCAGAAAATGTCTCATGTTTTCATGTTTGTAAAAGTTCATGTTTTGTTCAAGATGCTATAAATAAACGTAATATTCTTGTTTAATGGTTTAGTCAATGAAATTAAATTTTTTATGACACAGTATAAAAAATAGTTAGATTCGCTCACATTACCACATATGGGCAGCAACTGCTCAAAAATTGATTTTTCTTGTACTGTGTCTATGACCAGATATCTCATTCATTGCATGAAAAAGAAATTCTTACGATATTCTTCTACTGTTGAACAGTATTTCATAGTCCATACCGATGCATGATTTTTGAGCTTATTTGCTCATACTCATTTCCTGTCGTTACCTTTGTTGTATGCCGTCTGCAATTACTTCTATCATCTTTTTCATAAATATCTAATTATGAGTTTTATACCGTTCAGGTTTGGTGTTTTATTAATTGTACATGTCTATATATATATTCGTCGAGTATCATTTTATATTAGCAATTATTTTTGTTACTATAAACATGTATTAAATGCTACCATATGTCCGGTAATACAAATATTACCGGATTTTTTTACTATCTCATTTGTTATTTAATCATAATAAAGAATATATGCTAGATAATGATACAATTGATACATCGCACATAGGTTGCCTAGCTAAATCAGGTGCCGATGGTGTTAAACAATAAAATGTCTAATTAAACTTTGTTGATAAACTTCCCCCATTTGTTATTTGTGAAAGTCGAGCAACAGCTAAGAGAATATACCCCAAAGAATTGAAAAAACACCGGTTGCCTGCTCTCCAATGGTGACTGCAATATGATGCAACCGTGCTGGATCTCATTGAAAGAGAAAATTTTGCGCACAATATATGTTGATTTTATGTGGCTTCATGCAACCGATGCATGTTGCGTTAAAGTCAATTCTGAAGATTGTGGATGGATTGTGGATGGTAATTTGAAGCCTAAGTGGTTTAAAGAGGACCCGACATCCTTACAAGTTAACAACATATTAAGTGTATCGAAAATCATAGAAAACGATGAAGATTCCTAATTAGATTGTGATATTGGCACTTCTGACGACTCTGAATCGGAATAAGTGTTTTATATAAAAATTTTGTATTTTACTATTGATAAATTTATTTATTAATAAAAAAATATTTATATTATTATGGGATATTTTATTTGATCTTTACCAGTATTTAATCCGTGCTTAAAAAATCAGAAAAATCTCCCTTTAAAAAGCCACATTTTCAGTGGAAAACTTATTTCATAATTACGTTTTGCTATATTGTCATATTTTCATAATTATGTATAAATGAATGTATGAGTGAATAAAAAAAATTGAAATCTTTGTTAATATGTACCCAATCGGAGTAATCTTTAAAAAGCACTCGCTTCATCTTTGTCTGTCAAATGAAATCGCGCGCGCAACGCTTCTTTGTCACTCTCAACAGTCGCGCAGAAAATTGAGCATCTTAAATCTAGGCAACCATAGATTCAGCACACTTTTTGATAAGACAACCTAATACGGTTGGATTGGGAATAAAATAAGCTTTTATTTGATGTGTAATTCGATTAAGTAACTTATGAGGGTATATTAACTACAATTATTTACCTGTTTATACCTGGCAACCCCTGGCTGGCACCACTGGAGAGCAGGCAACCTAGTACGGTTGGATTGGGAATAAAATAAGCTTTTATTTGATGTGTAACTCGATTAAATAACTTATGGGGATATATTAACAATTATTACTTGCCTGTTTATACCTGGCAATCCATGGTTGGCACTACTGGAGAGAAGGCAACCAGTACGGTTGGATTAGGAAGAAAATAAGCTTTCATTTGATGTGTAACTCGATTAAATAACATTTGAGGACATATTAGCACCGGTTACTTACCTGTTTAAACCTGGCAACCTCATGGTTGGCAACATTGCAGAGCAGACAACCTAATACGGTTGGATTATGAATAAAATAAGCTTTTAGTTGATGTGTAACTCGATTAAATAATTTATGAGGATATATTAACTACGCTTACTTGCCTGTTTATACCTGGCAACCCCTGGTTGACACCACTGGAGAGCAGGCAACCTAATACGGTTGGATTGGGAATAAAATAAGCTTTTATTTGATGTGTAACTCGATTAAGTAACTTATGAGGGTATATTAACTTCAGTTACTTACCTGTTTAAACCTGGCAACCCCATGGTTGGCACCACTTGAGAGCAGGCAACCTAGTACGGTTAGACTGGGAATAAAATAAGCTTTTATTGGATGTGTAACTCGATTAAATAACTTATGAGGGTATATTAACTCCGGTTACTTACCTGTTTAAACCTGACAACCCCATGGTTGGCACCATTGGAGAGCAGGCAAGCGGTATTTTTTCAATTCCTTGGGGTATATTCTCTTAGCTGTTGCTCGACTTTCACAAATAACAAATGGGGGGAAGTTTATCAACAAAGTTTAATTAAACATTTTATTGTTTAACACCATAGGCACCTGATTTAGCTAGGCAACCTATGTGCGATGTATCAATTGTATCATTATCTAGCATATATTCTTTATTATAATTAAATAACAAATGATGGTATATATTTGTATTACCGGATCTCGTATTATTATATCCTGTTATACTACGAAATTTTCCAAATCTCTTCAAAAACTCTTCCTTAGCTTATTGTCATAGAATTAAGAATTGAATACTACTGAAAAAAAAAACTGCATTCGTTAGATTACAGACAATGACAAATTCTTTAAACTTCAGTAAATCTTACGAATTGAATACTTTCCAACTGAGCGAAAAATTGCCCAAGCCGGGAATCGAACCAGATACTTGGCTTACAAGGCCAATGCTTCACCTGTAAAGCGAACTGGGCGATACCCGGAAGAGATTTCTCTCTCAGATAACCTTGTTGGTCATAACATCTGTTCTGTCATTTAGACAGCCCTTCAGAATAAACCGCAGGTATTGGAACTCCATATAAACGATGGATACGTAGATATACTATTATTTTAACACAATCAAACTGTGGTAAATTTATCATACGAATTGAATATTTTCCAGATAAGCGAAAAATTGCCCAGGCCGGGAATCGAACCCATATACTTGGCTTACAAGGTCCATCTTTAACTGTTAAGCTAACTATAAATAAAAACTTCAGTAAATTTATCTGGATGACTAAAATCAGCAATAGTTTTTCACAAATTTTTAAAAAAAATCAGACTCGGATGGGTTAAAATAGTACGAAAATACAGAACAAAAATGGCCAAAATATCTCCTAATCTTAACAGCAATTCTTGAATTATTTCATCATATTAAATACACTTTAATTTTTTAAAGAGCATCCGCACATTTTTACATTAGCTTATCCCATTCCTCCTAAAACTCAAAGCAATCTCTTCCTTCAATAAAATATCGAATATTTTGAAAGGAAAAACGCTATATTTCAAAAAATGTCTTCGCATTTTTTTTTTTTTTTTTTTTTTTTTTTTTTTTTTTTAAGCGAAAAAAAATAAATAAATAAATAAATAAATGCAATATACTTGCATGGAATATAATTTTTCTTAAAATTTTTCTTCTCTTCAGTGCAGTTGTCCATTAGTTTCTAGGATGTATTAAAACAGAATATAAGTTATAAGAGGAAAATTTTGTGCTTAACTGCATGGAATTCTGGAATTCTGCTTCATGATATGAAATGATACTCAGAGGTGATTTAAAGTTGCTCCTATATTCCTTCACAGCATGTATTGTGCATGCTGTCAAACCATTTATCCAAATCAAAACCAAGATAGATAACTTAAAAAAATAGTTCTTATAATGTGAGAGTTTTGTATTTAAGTTCGGTTGTATGTCAGTTTTTTATTAGTGATAGTGGGACATAATTTTCATTTCTACAAAATTTGCAATTCCACTAAAATACTGGAAATGGCCCATCATAAATTCAAAGATAAAGTGAATGGTTCCTTTCTAAAATAAAACAGAGGGTTATTATACGTGAGAGTTATTATATGTTTAAAAATGTTGTAAAATATTCGAAATGACTGAGCTGAACTTGAAACGGTTACAAACATTCAATAAAAATAGTTGAACATAAAAGGCAATCAATATATTTTAAGAACAACGCCGTTTTTTTTTTTTTTTTTTTAGTCATTTGGTTTGAATTTTGTACTCAACCGATCTTAATGGTTATTTTTTTTAAAAATGAAAGCACTTTATTTGTTTTGTTATTTGAAATTATTTTTCACAAAATTAAAGGTAAAATATCGGATCCAAATGAGTTAAGTAAATAAGAAAATGCAAAACAAAAATAGCCAAACTATCTCGCATTTTCAACGGCAATTTTTTAATTATTTCCTCACATGAGATACACTTTCATCTCTGAAAGAGCGATCGCACATGTTTATCATCTTATCCTATTCCTTCTAAAACCCGAAATAATCTCTTCCTTCAGTAAAATTTCGACTATTCTGAAAGGAAAATGTAGCTATACGTTTCAAAAAATGTCTTCGCTTTTTTTTTTTTTTTTTTTTTTAATAAAGAAAAAAAAAACTTCTTCTCCTTAAAAGAAAAAAAAATGCAATATGCCTGTATGCCTGCATGGAATACACTTTTATTTTTCTTCTCTGCAGTGCAGTTCACCATTCGTTTCTAGGGTGTATTAAAACAGAATATAAGTTATAGGAGGGATTTTTGTGGTTACCTACATGGAATTCTGTAATTCTGCTTTATGATAGGAAATGGCACTCAGAGGTGATTTTAAGTTGCTCAAGTCTAATCTATATTCCTTCACAGCATGTATTGTGCATTCTGTCAAACCATTTATCCGAATCAACACCAAGATAGATAATTTAAAAAGTAGTGCTTATAAATTAAATAACGCGAGAGTTTTGTATCCAAGCTCGGTTGTATGTCGGTTTTTTATTAGTGATAGTGGTACGTAATTTTTTTTCTAAAGCAATTCTACTAAAATACTGGAAATGGTCCATCATAATTCAAAGATAAAGTAAATGGTTCCTTTCAAAAATAAAACAGAGGGTTATTATACTTTTAAAAATGTTATAAAACATTTGAAATGACTAAGCTAACTTTGAGAAACGGTTACAAACATTCAATAAAAATAGTTGAACATAAAAAACAATCCATATATTTAAAGGACAACGCTTTTTTTTTTTAGTCATCTGGTTTGAACTTTCTACTCAACCGATTTAGATAGCTATTTTTTTAAATGAAAGCACTATTTTTTTAAATGAAAGCACTTTATTTGTTTTGTTATTTGAAAATATTTTTCTCAAAATTTAAAAAAAAAAATCGGATTCAAATGAGTTAAATACATAAGAAAATACAAAACAAAGATAGCCAAAATAACTCCTATTTTCAAAAGCAATTTTTTAATTATTTCGTCATATGAAATACACTTTTATCTTTGAAAGAGCGTCCGCACATGTTTATTATCCTACCCCATTCCTTCTAAAACTCGAAGTAATCTCTTCCTTCAATAAAATGTCGAATATTTTAAAAGGAAAAAATAGCTACGTTTCAAGGAATGTCTTCGCTTGTTTTTTATAATGAAAATAAAAAAAATTTCTTTAAGAGAAAAAAAAATGCAATATTACTTGCATGGAATACACTTTTATTTTACTTCTCTACAGTGCAGTTGTCCATTCGTTTCTAGAACGTATTAAACCAGAGTATAAGTTAAAGAGGAATTTTTGTGGTTACCTGCATGGAATTCTGTATTTCTGGTTTATGATTAAAAAATAGTGCTTATAAATTAAATAATGCGAGAGTTTTGTATCCAAGCTTGGTTGTATGTCGGTTTTTTATTAGTGATAGTAGCACATAATTTTCTTTTCTAAAGCAATTCTACTAAAATACTGGAAATGCTGCATCATAAATTCAAAGATAAAGTAAATGGCTCTTTTTTTAAATAAAATAGAAGGTATACGTCTAAGAAAGTTATAAAATTATTGAAATGACTAAGCTGAATTTGAAACGGTTATAAACATTTAATAAAATATAATTGAACATAAAAGACAATCAGTGTATTGTGTATTTAAAGGACAACGCTGTTTTCTCAGTTATCTGGCTTGAGCTTTCTACTAATCGATTTTG
This sequence comes from Maratus speculifer, assembly GCA_964019185.1. Lineage (NCBI taxonomy): Eukaryota > Metazoa > Arthropoda > Arachnida > Araneae > Salticidae > Maratus > Maratus speculifer. Next base: position 450,485,098 of record OZ025289.1, read on the forward strand.
ATAATGATTTCTTTTTTTTTTATTTTTACATGAAATTTTATTTATACTTCCGCTATTTTTTTTTTTTTAATTATTATTCTGGATTTAAAAAAAAATAGAATTTTGGATTTTAGTTAAATGATTTGATTTGAACATTTTTAATTTGATTAAAATATATAACTTTCTTAGCTTATTGTCATAGGAATTGAATACTACTGAAAATAACTGCATTCGTTAGATTTCAGATGATGACAATTTTTTTAAACTTCAGTAAATCCATTTGGATGGGTAAAATTAGTAATAGTAGTATTTTTCACAAAATTAAAAAAAAAAATAATAAAAACTCGAATGGGTTAAGTACGAAAATGCAAAACAAAAATAGTCAAAATATCTCCTAATCTTAACAGCAATTCTTGAATTATTTCGTCATATGAAATACACTTTCATCTCTGAATCTGTCCGCACATGTTTATTATCCTATCCTATTCTTCCTAAAATTCGAAATAATCTCTTCCTTCAGTAAAATGTCGAATATTTTGAAAGGAAAAAGTAGCTACGTTTCAAAAAATGTCTTCGCTTATTTTATATATATATATATATATATATATATATATATATATATATATATATATATAAAGAAAATGAGAATTTTTCCTTTAAAAAAATGCAATATGTTTGCATGGAATACATTTTTTTTTTTTCTTCTCTTTAGTGCAGCTGTCCATTCGTTTCTAGGATGTATTTAAACAGAATATAAGTTATAAGAGGGATTTTTGTGGTTCCCTGCATGGAATTCTGTAATTCTGCTTTATGATAGGAAATGACACTCAGGGGTTATTTTAAGTTGCTCAGATCTAATCTATATTCTTTCACAGCATGTATTGTGCATTCTGTCGAACCATTTATCCGAATCAAAATCGCGACAGATAATTTAAAAAATAGTGGTTATAAATTAAATAATGCGAGAGTTTTGTATCTAAGTTCGGTTGTATGTCGGTTTTTTATTAGTAATAGTGGGATATTATTTTCATTTCCAAAGCAATTCTACTAAAATACTGGAGATTGTACATCGTAAATTCAAAGATAAAGTAAATGATTCCTTTCTGAAATAAAATAGAAGATAGACGTTTAAAAAAAATTATATTTTAAAAAAAGTGTATTTAAAGGACAACGCTGTTTTTTCAGTCACCTGGCTTGAGCTCTCTACTAAACCGAATTTGATTCCCCCCCCCCCAAAAAAAAAAATTTTACTTATACTTCCGCTATTTTTTTTTTTTTTTTTTATCTGGATTTTAAAACAATAGAATTTCAGATTTTAATTAAATGATTTGATTTGAACTTTTTGAATTTGATTAAAATAAATAACTTCCTTAGCTTATTATTATAGGAATAAGAATTGAATACTATTGAAAATAACTTCATTTGTTAGATTTCAGACGATAACAAATTCTTTGAACTTCAGTATATTTGGTTGGCTAAATTTAGCAATAGTAATATGTTTACAATGTTGAGAATGAAAAAAAAATTGGACCCGAATGGGTTAAGTAAGTACGAAAATACAGAATTAAAATAGCCAAAATATCGCCTATTTTTAAAGGCAACTCTTGAATTATTTCGTCTTATGAAATACACTTTCATCTATGAAAGAGCGTCCGCACATTTTTATTAGCTTAACCTATTCCTCCTAAAACTCGAAATAATACATAGCTTCCTTCGGCAAAATGTCGAATATTCTGAAAGTAAAAAATAGGTACGTTTCAAGAAATGTTTTCGCTTATTTTTTTATAAAGAAAATAAAAACTTTTTCTAAACAAAAAAAAAAAAAAAGAAAAGAAAAAAAAAAGAAAGAAAGAAAGAAAAAAAAGAAAGAAAGAAAGAAAAGAAAAGAAAAAACAATATACTTGTATGGAATACACTTTTTTTTTTTTTCTTTGCAGTGCAGTTGTCCATTCATTTCTAGGGTGTATTAAAACAGAATATAAGTTATAAGAGGAATTTTTGTGGTTACCTATATGGAATTCTGTAATACTGCTTTATGATAGGATATATGTGGATATATGTGATATATGTGTTACACTCATTCGAACATTATAAAATCGATATGCATCTATAAAGTACATATTATAAAATAAATTTTGCATAATCTGTGGTGCAAAAGACATTTGTTATTGATTTAGAAAGCCGCACAAAAGTATTCCATTATATAATGATATAGGGAGAACATTGTTTGGTGCACATTTTAATTTTAATTAACTATTTACACTTTTATGAGATTGATATATGAGAGTGATATTTTCAAAACTTCGTTATCGTACGAACGCACCTCATTTGCTACACTTCCAACTTGTTTATTAATGATAGTGGGGGATAATATTCATTTCTAAAGTAATTCTATTAAAATACTGGAAATAGTTCACAATAAATTCAAATATAAAGTAAATGATTCCTTTCTAAAATAAAATAGAGGGTTATTATACGATTAGAAAAGTTATAAAATTCTTGAAATGACTAAGCTGAATTTGAGAGTTACAAACATTAATAAAAAATATTTGAATATGCAAAGTGTAGAATAGGCAAGGTGTATATATAAAGGACAATGCTGCTTTTTTTTAGTCATCTGGTTTAAAATTTTAATTTTGTTTTAAAAGTCCTTTACGAAATTTCTTCACATTAGTGGCATTTGCAGGGTTCGTATGAGTATGGATACCGTTATTTTCCAGCTGAAATAACAATATTTTTTATAGAAAAATAAAGCTAGTTTAAATATGCGAAATTTCACCTTATTTCAGGACAGATTTTTTTGTAGAAAAATACTGGTACCGATGAATTTTCTGATCTAGGAATTCCAGGACCCGGAACGGTGGATTACTTACTATGTTGAAGAGAGACGAATTATGGGAATTATTATACGATTAACGGATGCCAGTTTCGTATTACAATTTAAAATAATATTTTATAATAAACTTTAGAACAGAACTGGATGTCACGATTTAAAATAATGCATATTTACTCATAAAGCTTTACGTTTCAATATTTTTTCATTCCCCTGATATAGAGATTGAGACGAAAAATCAGTAAAAACTACCCACAATGCAATGTATTCCGCAACAACTGAAATTGGATTTAATATGCAAAGTATCAACTTTTAACACGTTCGCTGCCACTCACGCGATAGCGCGTGACATTGCACCAACGTTAAGGGACCACTCACGCGCCAGCGCGTTATGTGGGGTGATGTCCAATAGCCAGTCACGCGCTGGCGCGGGAAAATCTTTCACTGATTCTTTGTTATAAAAAGTAAATGGGCTTCTGGGAAAAACCCACTTCTACAGTGTGACATTAACTAAACTATCATCATATCTTCATGTAAGCGGCAGCGAACGTATTAAATCTGTGTAATTCTGAAATTATTTAACGGAATGGTTCCCGTTTGGTATTTGAAGGTAATTTTTATTAAAAACTTAAAACATAAAGCCAAAATCAGGTGTTACTGTTGTAAATTAAGTTTTTTCTTTATGTATACCGTCCCCAAAGAGAAAGTAAAGAAAAGTATTAATTAGTAGGCTTTATTACAAACCGAATGCCATCAACCATAGTTTCATGTGATAGTTTGCAGTAGAGTTGGCAGGGATATGTATATATATATTTTTTTTTACGGCACCTTCACCTTTGAAACCGATTCTGAAAATAAAAGTAACTCTTTTAAAAAAAAAAAGTCTGTAAACAAAATCTAAAAAGTAAAAACGCTCAATATTAGATATTGACCTCAAGTATCCTATGTAATAAAATCATTTAAAAATATTAAAATGAAAGCGAGAAATTTGTAAAGATTTCTCCCAAAAGTTTAACTTTGGCGTTCGAGTTTCAGCGCGTGACTAGTGTAGGCTCTAAAGGAATGTATTGATAGTTTTTTAATCAAATATTTCTAATACTACTAAATTTTCTTAAGCTATGTAAAATTAATGCAAAGATCGAAAGAGAAATACTTAAATGACATTTAACTATAAAAAGTGAGATAAAAATGCCGCTCTGACAAATTTATACCCAAACATATTTTTACTGGCATAAATTTCATTTATGATTTTAATGCTTTTTTTTTCACATTAATTCCGAGAGGTCTAACAGCCGCATTTGTCAGCTTCAACTTACTTTTGAATTGTTAAGCCTTGAACTAACCCCAAATTTAATTTTGGTGCTTAATATATCACGTAAATTGAACAGAAAAGGGTTCACCTTACGTCAAAACTTCTCTACAGCGATTAATCAACTTTATAACTCCACTGGCATTTGAAGCCCCATAAGTCTGACTGACGAATCGCCAAATGAAAATTAATATGCGTTTCGTTTTTTCCCTCATTTTTTTTTCACTTTTTAGTGATATATTTTATTCCCATGACTTAAAGAGATTTCATTTTAATTAAAACAGGCATATTTTTTGTTTGTCTCATGTGTATTAGTTTTTACAAACATTGATTGAAAGATCGGTTTTCCTCTAACATTATAAAGTGAAAAAAACTGCTTTCTTTTAATGGTTTTAAATATAATTTTCTTTTCTAACATTATGTTTGAGTAGATAAGTAAAAATAACCAAGTTAATAAATCTATACTAATGTTATAAAATAGTAACATTTTTAACGAAGCCGATGTGTCCGCTATTCAGAGTTTGTACTATATTTCAACATTACAGAGTGTAGATTTATGAGTTTTTCTATATAAAACATAAATTGGTTCTAGAAATATAGCATTTGTAGATTACTTTCCATTAATACATGATTTTGTGTCTTTACATTTCGGGTTCGGATCAGGTTGCAGGTGAAAGTATTTTGGGTTTCGGTTGAAATATGTCGGATTAGTAGGGGATTGCGGATCCTATTGCTTCGAAAACTGTTTTGACGTATTCAGGTCGGATTGCGGGTAGAAGAAATTATGGCTTTTGTTAGGTTTTCTGTTAGGTTCTTGTTGCAGGTTGATTTTCTAACGGAATTTTTGGATTTGGGTCGGGTTCGAACCCAACAAACTGTGATTCGGAAGGGATTCGCGTAAAAGTAGGTTACTTGACTCGATTCATCACTATGAAGAATTGAAAGAATTAATTTATTGTTGTAAGTATTAAGGATGTCTATCGTGGAATCATATTCCAGATTTGTACGTCCGATTTAGCAAATTTCAAGGAACATTTTTTTATATGCCAAATGCAACTTTTAAAAATACACACCTTTAAATTACTACAGACTTTTTAAAAAATAATTATATTTCTTATACATTCGCATTCAAATACCAAAGAAAAAAACAAATTATATTTTCGTTTAAATGTGATGCATGTAGAATCAATATCGAATAGACAATTTTTCCTGACTATCATGACAGAAAAACATTTATTAGGCACAAATTTTTAAGTATTTTTCTGAGAAATGTTAGCTTTTAAAAGAAAAAAAAATCTTATCTTCGTTCGAAAAATGAATGTTGCTCAGAAATTTCTAATTTTTAAGAAAATCTAAAAATCCTGTGTTTGTAACGAAAAAAAGTTGTATCCTCAAATATATTAGAAAGTAACAAATTTGCTCTAGATAACAGCCTTTCGGGCATGATATTTAGCAAATGAAATTATTTGGATGCAGCAGAACATATTCAGAACACGTAGCGTTCCTAGAATTTTTACACTTTCCTACTACTATATTAATATTTATAGCATAATATTTATCGATAATATTTATTGTAGGATTCTATTGTATAGTTGGTAGAGCCTGCCATGAATATTTTTAATTTAAAATGCAAATAGTAAAGTGTGAAGGTTTTAGGATAGCTGCGAGCTCTGCATATTCTACTACGGAGATTGGTTTAAAATGTTATCGGATTATAGTAAATCTTTGTTCGACAACCAATGACTTATGGTCCAGATGCAAACAGCGAGCAGAAATTCTGTTAACTACGGGTCGTCGGTCTTTTTGTGCGATTTTAAAACAATCCAATAGAAGCGATGAGAAAAATAGCCATTTTTTTCATTAGAAATTTTCTGTAATCTAGACGTCAGAAAGAGCCATTTTTTTCGTTAGAAATCTTCTGTAATCTAGAACTCTAGCTTCCCATTCTTCTGAAATAGCTCTCTCTATCTGATTTTTTTTTAATTATCTGTTTAACACTACCACTAGTGTCGATCCGGCATGTCATGCAGCTTATTACTGAATATGAAGAGATCACCAAGCTTCAAACAGTACAAGCGTTACACTAAATCCATTTTTTCATATTGTTTATTTACGTAATAAATGGCTATAAATTGAATGTTAAGAGATTTTTTTAGCTTCATTTATTAATTATGTCGACTGATTGGAACATCCCACAACGTTCCCATAGCCTAAGTAAGTAATGTCCTTCTCTTATGTTAAAAATGATTACTGACCACTCATCTGCTTTAATGCAATCAATTAATTCAGTGTAGAAGTCTGCACGGTCGAAATTTCTAGGCCCGAGCCTGGCCGCATTTAACCTTCCTTTACATGATTAGAGACCACAGACAGTTTTTCGGCTTCCTGATTGGTTAGCTTTACTTTTGACTTTTCTGCTGTTTAAGGTCTTTGGAAATTGGAATTTCTATGACGCCAATATAATATACTATAGTATATATATATTTTCTTTTTTATATATAAGTGAATCAGCACTTAACATTTAACATTTTAACCTAACTCAACTGTTAACAAATGCTAATTAATTCAGAATTCCGCAATTTGTTATTACATCCGAAAGTATAAATTAAATGGAACACGTTAGAAAAATATGTAGTGATTTTTTCTTTAAATTTCTAATAATTTATATAAAAACAAAAGTATTATTTTTTTAAATATAGATATATATTAAACAAGCTGGACAATTTCATAATGAAAGGTATTGCTGAAAATTTTATTGTGATAATAAAATAAATCACATGTTATTAAATGGTGAATATAGAATATCGCAAAGTTAAAAACTAAAGAAACATTAAATTTAAATATTAATAATCGACATTTGTTGACGTTTGTTTAGTTTTTAACTTTTCAATATTCTATATACATCACTTAGTAACTTTTCGATTTACTTTATTTTCACGATTGTTATAAGTTAGCGCTTTGATAATGGCGCTAAAGCAAATCGATAAACGAAATCAACCAATCAGGAGGCTGAAAACATCTCTATGGTCTCTAATCGAGTAAAGAAAGGTAAAATGCAGCCCGGCCCAATCCATAGAAAAAAAATATTCGGCCCGGCCCAGCCCAGCCCGAACGAAAAAAATATTTGCCCGGCCCAACCCAGCCCGAAAGTTAAAATTTCGGCCCGAACCCGGCCCAAGTGAATTTCTATAGAATTGATCTTTACTCTTACGGAAGAGTTCAGATCAAAAAAACTTATCTTAGTCTTTTATTTTCATATTTATACTCTCCATTTATGCAGAAGTGCGGTAGGCTGCGATATTTATGCTTTTAATAAACCTTTGTTTGTTTTATGTAAATGTTTCAGTTATCATTAGTATTATTAATCCATATTCCATGTAATGGGGACATAAAATTTAAAAAATGGTATATGGTAAAAATGAAATCTTCTAAGACGGAATCGCACTGGAAAGAAAAAAAATATACGTTCCCTTCTTAGCAGATGTAAATGTTCAACATATTTTTTTCTTGCTATTGTTGTATTCATTTTGCCTGAATGAATAGTTTAAAAGAAATTTGCAGATTTCAGTTTAGAAAAAAAAAAAAAATCCGTCATGATCATGTTTTTTTTTTCATGTGTTTAAATCTGTTTTAATAGGCCTAGTAATCTACGATCCTTTAAAAGAGAATAAATTCTAATGTTTAATTGTAGAAAAATGACGACTTATAAGTATATATCTTTTTTGCAAAAATTTTTGGACCAAGCCAAATTTTACTGATTTATACATTATTATTATCATTTATTATTTCTCATTTATTATTTTGACTGCTTATCTACATCGAGAAAAGGATTTTCATACCTGATGATTCAACATCATCTGATTATTTCAACTATTCAATTTTATTTCTGATTATATCAACGCCCGTGAAGACTAGGATATACGAAATCAGTCTCGGTTTCGTATGGAAAAAATACGTTAGACCCGGCCCGATACTCCATGAAAAAAAATAAGGCCCGAGCCCGGCCCCAATATATTAGTGACTAGGCTCCGCCCGGCCCAAGTCTTTAGAAGTAAGGTCCGAGCCCAGACCGGCCCGAATATCGTTAATTGAAATCGGCCCGTGCAGATCTTTAATTCAGTGTCTCTCAAACACCTTTTTTTCTTCAACATTAATTGCATTCCCGACCTATTAAGTAGGAACAAATATGAAACTCTGCCTAAGATCAAGCTTGAAATAACATCTAAATGATAAATCTGAGCTCGTGATTCAATGCATTTATGTAAAAAACAGTCATTCATTATTTACTCACGATATAACCTTTTCCTATCAATACGTGATTTGATTATGAAATGAGAGATAAAGATTTTCATCTTCATAACTGCAACAATGTCGCGCCATTCGCATCGTTTTATCTCTGAACGATGTTTACAAGTTTTAAACGACGGCATAAAAACAAGGAAACACAATTTTATTATTTGTATTCGAAAAACTTGTAATTTATGAGCGATCAAATCTATTCAGAATTCCATTATTTTTAAGAAATTATTCACGTTTCTCCGTAATTTATTTCAAAACGTCTGCCAAGACTGTACTAAGTCTCGTGTATGAGATAAAGAGAGATATTTTAGGTGCAAAATATCAAATCTCTGGTCAAATGTGGTATTTAAAAGCTATTAAAACAAGTTGGAAATTGTACGTGAAGCGTAGCAAATGCGGTTAGTTCGTACGATAGCGAAGTTTAAAAAATATCACTCTTACATATCAATCTCATAAAATTGTAAATAGTTAATTACAATTAATGTTCTCCCTGTACCATTATGTAATGAAATATTTTTGTGTGGCCTTGTAAATCAATAACAAATGTTCTTTGTACCACAGATTATGCAATATGATATTATAATATGTACTTTATAGACGCATATCAATTTTATTATGTTCGAATGAGTGTAACACCATTAAAATGCATTCGAAACATTTTTTCCCATTCACCGTAATGTAACAGAATACTTTTGATTGTCCCTGTGATAGATCTATGCATCCGATTTTCAAAAAATTCGAAATGACGCGGCAAAATTATGTAATAATTATGTATTTTAAATTTCAAACGATTAAAATACATTTGAAACTTTTATCCCCATTGACCGTAATGTAACGGAATACTTTTGATTGTCCCTGTAATTGATCTATGCATCCGATTTTCCTAAAATTTGAAATGACTCGACAAAATTATGTAATAATTATATATTTTAAATTTCAAACGATTCGGTTGGGTAGTTTTTGCGTTGTTATATGCGGACGGACGGGCAGACAGACTGACAGACAGATGGACGGACTGAACGACAACTATAGGTGCTACGTACTTACATAATTACGAACGCACCTAAAAACCCTACAATAATCAGTATTTAAATAATAAGATTTATCTAATTTTTAATCTTTTGTAAAATAAACATCGTTAGAAGAAGATATTAACACTGTGGAGTATGAAGTAAGCAAAGAAGTTGAAGTGAAATAATTAAAATAAATTTGTGAGTTATGCATACAGCAGTGAATGTAAGCTGTTATGAAGAAAAGGGATAATGTTAAAACTGGATCAAGAATGAAAAAAAAAAAAAAAAAAAAAAGGCTTGTTGATGTTTTTTGATTATACAATATCAGGAAATATACATAAGTACTTCTATAATATGTTCACAAATTTGACAAATGTCCATTTTTAACTATTTAGCGTAGTTTTATTAACCTATGAAAACCAGTTTAGGCATTATAAGCTGTGACTCTTAAAGCCACATGTTTCGTTTTTAATAACCTACGAGTTTAACATTAGAACTACTGATGTTACATATATATCCCTATTTTACCGCACCCGTCAAATTGACGGATTTTTAATCATGGCTTTCATTGTAAATTCTGACTTATTTAATGTAAATAAAAGAACATAATTTAACAAAAATAACATTTAATATAATAGATTTTTATTTATTAATAAAAAAAAATAAACAAAAATAGTTTCTATTTGTAATTTTAGTATAGCACATTTGATATGTGTGAAATAATTACGCGGCACATATTTTACAAATATATATTATCTTAGATGAACACTTGCCATAAACTTATGTAACTTAGTTAATGTAAATGAAAGACTATAATTTAAGAAAAAAATATATATATAATAATTCATAAATTATCAATTAAAAACAAACAATAACAGTTTCTACTTGCATTTATAGTATAGTACATTTGGTGTGTATGCAATGATTATGAGGCACATACATTACAAGCACATGTTATCTTAGACGAACACTTGCCACAAACATATTTGTTGCATATATTGCCGGCATAATTCTTGTAAAAATGCGTTTATCTTCATGATGGCTTTTTTCACAATTTCTCCAATTTAAATAATTATAACTCAAGAACCTTTAAAGATAAATGCTTCAAACTTGAAGCATGTCTTTTTTTATTGTTTTAGTTTAACTTTAATTCAGCAAATTTGAAAAAAGTACTTACTTTTGAAAATATGACCTTTTTCAATAAAAATTACATCTTTTTTTTTTTTTTTTTTTTTTCAAATTTTTACTTTAAATATTTTTTTATTAATATTTTTAAAAACGTTGAATCGAAATGTATATTTAGATATTTCTGTTTATTTAAATGTAAAAAAAAAAAAAAAAAAAAAAAAAAAAAAAAAAAAAAAATTTACAAATAATGTTTTGAGTTATAACGGTTTTAAATTACTCCATTTTTTTTCATATATTTAAATTGAAAAGAAAAAAAACTGAGAAATATTATTATGTCATTTTGTTTACGAATAATATGGTTAACCATCACAAAAAAAAAAAAAAAAAAAAAAAAAAAAAAAATTAATGTTTAATTAATTTTAATGTATTCCGGACCCCCTTAATAGTACATAAAAAGTACCATCAGGATATAAATCTCTTCAACCATTGCTTTCACTACTGTGAATGTGTAGGTGTATATTCTTAAAGGATATCTTTGTAGGATATATCTAGCAACGAATTTAGCGTAAACTCAATACTTCCTGTAGCGTTTTTCAACATGAAGTAAAAGCTTCCTGTAGTAAACCAAAGACACATTTTTAAATTAGTTGGAACGGGAAAAGGAGTGCTTAGTCTGAATTACGCCATTTGAAGTTATTTCTTTCCGTCTGCATACGAAGTTTTTAAATATATTTGCAATTTTTTGCATTGTTGATTTAAATAGAGATGATATGTGCCAGTGTCGGTTTGAAAAATTAGCTAATGTATCTTTACTTGAACTTATTTTAGAGAGATTATGGATAAATTAAGATCAGTGTTTTTGATTTTACCAAAGCAACACAAAATTTCAATTATTTTGATTATCTATGTGTGTGGTGTTTACACGATAGCGTATTTATCATTTTCATTTTTTGAAATAGCTCTTTTGCGAAAAATTAAAGGTCAATCTGTTAAACAGACTTCCTCAATTTAAATATATATTTGTAAAGCTTTAAAATATGTAGTTTCTGACAGATGGTCCTAACTGATGCAATTTCACGACTTTAATCCTTCAAAGTTAGAAAAGTAAAATTTAATAACATTTTTCGGGTGCAAAATTTCATTAATCGTAGGCGGAATAAAATACATCCCGCGGCCTCTCAAGGGATCAAAAGCCAAAGAAATCATTCAAGATTTCGCTACTTAAAGAAATTATTATTTTTATTCTAATAATTTCAGTGTCTGAGCTTATAATTAGATTATATATGTGTTAAATTTGTGTTACATATATTATTTTACTTATTTATTCACGAAATGTTAATCTAGCTATGAAATGTTATCTGAAAAAAAAAATTGACGATTTATATTGCTTTAAGTGCAAGCCGGTTAATCTTCTGTAATTGAACTGCAAGTAATAGAGATTGATTATCAAAGAAATTGCTCGAAAATTACTTTTAACCCCCCCCCCCCCCAAAAAAAAAAAAAAAATATATATATATATATATATATATATATAAAATAAATAAAAACAAATAAAAACAGCAGACTCGTGTACAACTTTTAAACAAATTACATTTGAAAGTACATTTTTTCCTATTTCAAGGTGTAAAAATTTAAATTATTCAGTATTTAGAAGTAATTAAATTAGCGCCTTGAAAATATATCACGTATTAGCACACGTTCGCACTTTGGATCCGAAAAAATATTACGCCTCGCATACTGTGTTATAGTGCAAAAGGTGAATTAAAAACCATTTATCAGTCTTGTAACAACAATAATGTTTAAATGATTTATTTATTTCAAAACTAATTTAAATAAAATTTCTGCAATTAATTCATTTATTAAATAAGTTATGTAATTATTAAAGAAATCTTGTAATGCTTCCTACTTTGCAAAATTCTGTAATTAATAATTTATTCATTAAGTCGTTTTTTCCTTCTATTTCTGTAGTTAATTTAAATGAATTTCGATGAGTATATTCTTTAAATAAATCTTCATTGAAGTCGATTCAATGTATCACATTTTTCAAAAACATTTTTTTTTTGTTTTGTTATAAGCATTTTAATTAATAAACTTCAATAATTAATTGCAAAAAAACAAGTTTCAACGATGAAAATGTCGAAGATAATAATGTATTTCACGACGATCAAAGGCGTATTTGATAAAAAAAAAAAAACTCGGAAAGAACTTGTAGTCAATGATTCATAGTATTTTGGAATTAATTGCGACATTATTCATAACCATGATAACCAAAGACTATTATTTTATCCGTTTTCTCATTTAATTCTAATCATTATAAAAAGATTAAAACAAGTTAAAATATTAGACACAATTACAGTAAGAGTTAACACTTTGTAACAATATTCATACAAAGTGCAAATTTTTAAAATTTTCGGATAATAGAAAATTTAATTAAACAGTATTGTTTATTTAAAATTTGATTTATGACAGTGAACTTATTGCGATAACCAGACAGATTTTTAAAGGTTTAATATTTTGATAGTAAATGCCAAACATTGCCAATTGATACAGCCCCCAAAAAAAGAGACGAAAATTCTAAGAGAAACGTAACAATTTATATTATTTTAAGTTAAAACCGGTTAATCTCCCGTAATCTAACTACAAGTAATAGAGATCTTGTATTGAAAAAACTATGCTGGAAAATTACTTTTAAAGCACCCCCCCCCCCAAAATATATATATATATATATATATAGCATATTGACATATAGTTTTTAAACAGATTGCATTTGAAAGTACATTTTTTTTCTATTTCAAGATGTAAAAATTTTAATTAGGTAATGTTTAGAAGTAATTAAATTAGCACCTTGTAAATGTATCACGTATTTGAAAGTTACCAGAAAAATATCACGTCTCGTATACTATGTTATAGTGCAAGAGGTTAATTTAAAACCATTTATCAGTCTTGTAACAAAAATAATGTTTAAACGATTCATTTATTTCAAAACTAGTTTAAATAAAATTTCTTTATTTAATCCATTTATTAAATAAGATACGTAATTATTAAAGAAATCTTGTAATACTTCCTTCTTTGCAAAATTCTGTAATTAATAATTTATTCATTAAGTCGTTTTTTCCTACTATTTCTGTAGTTTATTTAAATAAATTTCGATAAGTACATTCTTTAAATAATTCTTCATTAAAGTCGATTCAATGTATAGCATTTTTCAAAAACATTATTTTTTGTTATAAGCATTTTAATTAATATTCTTCAATAATTAATTGCGAAAAAACGAGTCTCAATGATGAAAATATCGAAGATAATAATGTACTTCACCCCAATCAAAGGCAGATTTAGTAAAAAAATTCGAAGAGAACTTGTAGTCAATTATTCGGAATAGTTTGGAATGAATTACGACATTATTCATAACCATGATAAGCAAAGACTTTTATTTTATCCGCTATTTCATTTAATTCTAGTCATTAGAAAAAGATTAAAATGAGTTAAAATATTAGACGCAATTACAGTAAGAGTTAACATTTTACAACAATATTCATACATAGTGCGGATTTTAAAAATTTTGAATAATAGAAAATTTAATCAAACATTATTATTTATTTAAAATTTTATTTGTGACAATGAACTTGTTGCGAGATACCATACAGATTTTTAAGGATTAAATATTTTAAGATATAAATGCCAAACATTGCCAATAGATACAGCCACGGAATAAACAACAACAAGAAAAAAGACGAAAATTCTAAGAGGAGGAAATATATATATGTATATTAAAAATAATAATAATAATAATAAAAGTCCCCCCCCCCAAAAAAAATAGCATACTGACATACAGTTTTTAAAGAAATTGCATTTGAAAATACATTTTTTTTTTCTATTTCAAGATGTAAAAATTTTAATTGTGTAATGTTTAGAAGGAATTAAATTAGTGGCTTGCAAATGTATTTGCAAATGTTTGCACTTTGGATCCAGAAAAATGTTACGTCTCGCATACTATGTTATAGTACAAGAGGTTAATTAAAAACCATTTATCAGTTTTGTAAACAACAATAATGTTTAAATTATTCATACATTTCAAAACTAATTTAAATAAAATTTCTGTAATTAATCCATTCATTAAATAAGATATGTAATTATTAAAGAAATCTTGTAATACTTCCTACTTTGCTGATTCTGTAATTAATATTTTATTCATAAGTCGTTTTTTTTTTTTTTTTTCTAGCATTTTTGTTGTTAATTTAGATAAATCTTCATTAAAGTCGATTCAATGTATCGCATTTTTCAGAAACATTTTTTTGTTATAAGCACTTTAATTAACAACCTTCAATAATTAATTGAAAAAAAAACGAGTTTTAATGATGAAAATATCGAAGATAATAATGTACTTCACCACAATCAAAGGCGGATTTAGTAAAAAAATTCGAAACGAACTTGTAATCAATGATCCGTAATATTTTGGAATTAATTGCAACATTATTCATAACCATGATAACCAAAGACTTTTATTTTATACTAATTTCATTTAATTCTAATCATTTTAAAAAGATAAAAATGCGCTAAAAATTAGACAGGATTACAATAAGAGCATTTTGCAACAATATTCATACATAGTGCGAATTTAAAAGACATTAAATAGTAGAATATTTTATTAAAGTGTATTATTTATTTAAAATGTGATTAATGACAATGAGTTTGTTGCGAGATACAGATAGATTTTTTAAGATTAACTATTTTGATAGTAAATGCCAAATATTGCCAATAGATAGAGAGCTCACCAGACTATAAAAAACCGGCGAATGCACTCATAAGAAAAAAAATGTAATTTAACATATTACAACGACTACTTGGAAAATGACATTTTCAAAGACTAGAATTTTAAAGACTTATAAATAAATTCTATATTTAAATTAATAATAATAACAAACAGCATTTTTATGATATCATAAATAGTCATATATTATGTTCGCCATGCATTAAACATTAATATTCCTAGACCAATGATAAAAAACAGTAGATTAAAGCTATACAACTTTAACTGTTTAAAACGTGCATTTTTATTTGATGGAGTTAATCAGACTGACTTCTGAACATCTCATATTACGTACGACTTGGATTAAATATTAATATTCCTGGACCCATCATAAGCAAATTTCAAATGAAATTTTAGTTTTACATTTTTTAAACTTCTAAACGTCGCACATTTTAAATTTTTAGACCATTGCATAAAGGAAAAAAATGTATTTTTAATTATAATTTATTTGAAATCTTTATCACAATTTATTTTGACGGCATAATGCTTTTTAAGGTTTTTATTACAATTTTTGATATCGTTGCAATAGAAGTATTCCACATTTGAACACTAAACATGGACCAATCAGAAAACGAATAAAATAAAAATATTGCGGAATTCAACCAATAAAAAGATTCAGATATACTTCAAATTTTCCAGTTCTCTACCGAGGACAACAACTATTTTGCAAATAGTTAAAGAAAATGCATAAATACGAAATTTATTACGAGTATGTATATGTTAAATTCAGTAAAAAGAAATAATGTGATTCCATCTTAAATAAGACTTCATCACTATTAAAACCTATAACTACCTAGGCAGTGGCATAATCAGATTATTTCTATAAGACTGTTCCCTTTTCTGAGAATAACAGAATTAGAGATAATATACCTTAATACTATACAGAATATTATATTATAATACTTTAATATTAAATACTCACTATACTATAAATACTCACACTTTAATATCATAGCAATTTTTAAGCATACTTATATTTGAAGGGAAACCTAATAGCTTATTAGCAGCACGTCGCTCTACAGTTCAAGGGTAGCACTCCGAACTCAACAAGGCTCACTCAACCTTCCACTCCTTTAGGATCAATAAAATGAGAAGCAATTTAGCTTGGGAATTAACACTGGGGATCCTGCGTTAGGATGACTACCTGATCGTGGCACAATAATGCGAGAAAAATAGCAATTGTGGCAAGAAAACAGAAATGGGCACTGTACACCATAATCTCTAGAGATTGTAGTGTTACAGAGTTCAGTTTTAGGTGCGTTTGTAAATATATAAATATGTATCATCTATAGTCGTCGTCTGCTAGTCAGGGCCGAAGTTAAGGGGGAGCTATGGGCGGCTCAGCTCCCCCTAAAATATTTTGAGCCCCCCTGGAAAAAATTCCAAGGTCATACTAAATTAATTTCTGTTCCGAAAATGCAACTAAAATTCTGTTCAAAAATCTAATTTTGTTTTGAGATCCTTTTTCAGTTTTGCAGAATTACTAAATTGTATCTAAAATAAGAAATTCAACACTCCCTCATCCTATTTGCACATATGAAGCTAACATGATGTTTAATTTTGCACCAGTTATGCACTCAAAATTTTCATCATTCTATACTTTTCTTAGAATAAAATGGAGTTATTACAACAGTTTAATAAGAAACATAGTACCTACAGTGTAAATATGCGCTAATTTATCTTTCTGTGTCAGAGAAAGAGAAAAAAAATATGAGCCCCTCCCCCTATAGATCACTTCTAGCTACGGCCCTGCTGCTAGTCCGTCTATTTGTCCGTCTGTCCTTATATAACAGCGCAAAAACTGCTCAACCGAACGGTTTGAAATCTGTTATATATACCTTCGAAAAATGTTGTAGAAATATTTTAAACTTTATGAAAATCAAATCAAAACTCCAATAAGATAAGTTTCTGCTAAATCCTATAATACGTAATTACTTCAGTGATATCTCATCAGTGATGGCATTAGGTTATCATGGTGATTATGTGCTATTTAAGATGGAGTTATATTATTTCCGTATTACTGAATTCAATATATATAATCGTAATAAATATTATATCCATGCATTTTTGTATAGAAGTGCAACAGTTATTGCACCAAAATTTGAATATTCATAACACTAATTATAGTACGAAAGTACCTCATTTGCTAAGTTTGACATAAAACTTTCGACATGTTTTTCCATTTGAGAAGCAGAGGGTTTTGACGATTTTTAAAAAATTCAAAATGTTTATGACATACACCGTCATACACCCTCTACAACAACCATGATACTTTCTGTTGAATGTTTCAAAATTTTAGCATTCTTAAACATCCAATGTACTTGTTATATTGTGCAATTATTCGTCTACTGAGTGATAACTTTAAATTTCTCCGGTTATTGAACTTATTGATATTTTACAAAACAATGTCATGTTGAAGTAACAGTCATTCAAAGCTATTATACTTTTATCAAAAGTATATGCTGAATATTTATATATCAATTTATATGCTGAAATATTGACTAGAAACATGTTTCTTTTATTTATACAAAGTTCTAAGTGAAATAAACTGACGTAGACTTTTTATTATTATTTCCACTCAAAATAACTATTTTTTTCCTCTTACACAATTCCTGGTTTATGAAATGTTTTTTCTCTTTTTCGCTTTTCCTGGAGTTATCGAAAGCCGGAATGTGTATAAAATATATCCCATTACAGAGAAAACTGCATAAATTTTATCGGATTATTGCCAACAAGATATGACAAAAGATTAACTCCATAAAATGTGGCTCTGCATAAACTAAACTAGCCACGACTTCAAAACAGGAGAAAAAAAACCCGAATAAATGCGATTTTCGCAAGTGAAGAGAACTAAAAATCTACCCCCCTCAATGCCCTATCTGGCGCCGAGAATATGCCCTATTTGTACTAGGACGCAAGATATTTGCTACAGACAAGACGTCGCCCGCATTTCGATCCAGTCTTCACTTCTCTCGTTGCCAACTAAAGAGAACAAAATTCAAGGAGTTAAGGGAGAAATGATTTTCACAGAAAGGATGCATAAGCGCGGATAAGTTTCGGACCGACTGATATAAGAACATTGACCGAACGATTTTGTCTGTAAGATTGATGCTGACATTTCAATATTTTTCATTACTACATTCCCTGTCAAGGAATTTTTTTTATGTTATAAATATATGAAATGATATATATATATATATATCATTGGAAAGCAGAAATATTTGAAAGATGTGTCATGTGTTTTTAACCTAATATTGAATTGTTCGAAAGTTTAAAGGATAAATTACGTTTCATTAAATTAAAAAATAATGAAACATAATAAGTTTTAAAATATAAAATATAGCATATTTTTAATTTGAAAGTATAAATAACTGATAATGAGTTAGATGTTTTTACCATACACTGAAATATTTTTATTTGAAAAAAAATAATAATATAAAACATTGAATTTTTTAAACTAAAAAAAATAGATTTTCAAAGTTTTTACAGCGGCATACCACCTTAAGCATAAGTAATTGCTAAATCTTATTGTATAACTGACAACGATGCCATACACTATATTTATGCTTTAAGGAAAAGATAAGCTTATCACGTACTTTAGATTTATATCATAAGTGACTGCTTGTTGAAAAAATGCAACATTCGCTTCATCTGTTTACTCAATATTGAAATTTATGGATATTTTAATCTTGTACAAATTGCACAGCAGAATTCTAATTTTTGCATATATAATAATGAGTAAGCAAAAGTCACGAAGCAAAAGACAAAATTCGTTCTCCACCAGACTCAAGTAAAGAACTTTGGTTTCTAGACATGGATCTAACTTTTATGACAGAGTTGATAATAATAATTAAAAAAAATTAGTGGATATTAGTGGGGTTCTAATTGTAGTAGACCTGCCGAATGTTGTATGGTTCATCATCATGAATACCCATTATCAAAAATTACTCTGTCACTTTTTTTTTTTCTAAATCAACATTTTTTTATATCCCCCTAAATTCTATAGACTTATATTGAGTTGCCTTAATGCATAAAAAAACTATCTATAAATTTCAATATTTAATAAATACGAGGAAGTATCAAAATGCTTTTCCTCTCACAGAAGTACGAGTGAAATTTGTGAAATCGATACATTTTATTAGTCCTTTTCTTTATGCCTTATTAGTCCTATTAGTCCTTTCCTCGTGCACTGCAGTGCATTTCTGCAAACGCTATTTCAAAGAGAGGAGAAGAAGGATGTATAACAGGAGGCGCGATAGTAGCCCCAGAGAGGGCACTTCTCTGACTTTTGCCAATCCTCTCATGAGACATATTGTTGGAAAATCCTGTGACCACTTGTTCATGTTATGTACTTCCTGACCACTTTCTCCCCATTTCTACTCTGCAGGAACATCAGGGGGTTCTGCAAAATTTGGAAAAGTGCCCTCCAGTGGAGGCAATTTGGGGCTATAGGATACGGGTAAAAACGATCAACTCGGCTTTATACAGGACTCTACCCCATTGTGTCCTACTTGTTCAAAAAATATATGTTTGCCGTTCCTAAGGTAATAAATTTTTCAATCTTTTTTTCTGTCGTTTAATCACATTAAACTGGCAAAACTGTTTTTCTATCATAAAAAAAACAGTGAAAAAATGTTTTGGGGTTTGGTAGACCCCAATATACTAGATTTGCGTGAAAAAAATATGAGTGTTATTTCGAGATTAAATAATGCTTCCTTACAGAGTTCTTTACAAATGCTTCTTTATTTTAGTCGTAAATTCAACATATAATTCAGATGTTTTTCTTTTCTAAAAAGCAACTTTCCTCTCATTCGAAAAAATTTTCTCACGATATATCTTAATTTAAAAAAAAAAGTAGAGAAAAATTCTGATGTGCTTTGGACTGAGAAATAATTGATATCTTTATTCCTCATTGCCTGTCATAATGTCTGAAATGACGACGTCGACACTTCTACAACTAAACAGTCTTGAGTATCAAAACACACAAAAGACTCCATTTGTCACTCTTACATGAATTATTCGAGAATTTTGTATTCTTTTTCAAAGATAAATTACGGCTTTGTTTGGACGACAATAATGGAGTTTAGACAGAATTTAAGAGAGATAATTGAAAGGTTTTATCTGATTTATAACAAAAATTAAATTAAAATCTGTTCCAAATATTTATTCCAAAGATTTCATTTTCTCTTTTTATTTTGACTTTAAAACAAATCTGTATTATAAACTCTGTATTCATGCTCTCCGTACCGTTCTCCGCATTTTCTTACATGAATTATTCGAGAATTTTGTAATTTTTTTCAAAGATGAATTACGGTTTTGTTGGGCGACAATAATGGAGTTTAGACGGAATTTAAGAAAGTTAATTGGAAGCCTTTTTCTGATTTATAGCACAAATGAAATTAAAATGTGTTCCAAATATTCATTCCAAGCTTTAATTTTCTCTTCTTATTTTGACTTTAAAACAAATCTGCGTTGATACACTCCGTATTCATTGTCAGGCTTATTAAAATAATGCAAGAGTTCAAAACATTGAAAGTGCATTAATTTACTTAGCGCATTAGCATGGAGATTAATAATTACAGGGAAAATCGAGGCATAATACACATGCATTTGTACGGGCATAAGGGACTCATATCCCAGGAAGAAACAATGCTTTTGATGTTTGATGATGATAAATGTTTACGAAAAAGAATTTACTGTTTTCAATGACTAGAAGTATTATTTTGAATTTAAAAGAAATCTGTATTGTTTCATCCCGTATTCATTTCCAGCCTTTTTAAAGTAATGCAAGAGCTCAAAAAATGAAAAGTGCATTAACGTGAAGATGAATAATTACAGGGAAAACCAAAGTATCGTACAATGCATTATCCACAGGCATAAGGTGCTCACGTCCTTGGAAGAAATAATGCTCTCTGCACGATAAATGTTTACGAAAGATTGTTTACTGCTTTTAATCACTAGAAATATTATTTTGACTTTAAAAAAAATTATTTTGGCTTCAAAACAAATCTGTGTTGTCACACTCTGTATTCATTGTCAGACTTATTAAAATAATGCAAGAGTTTAAAGCACTGAAAGTGCATTAAACTTACTTAGTGCATTAACGTGGAGATTAATAATTACAGGGAAAATCGAGGCATGATACAAATGTATTTGTACGGGCATAAAATACTCACATCCCTGGAAGAAATAATGTTTTTTGCACGATAAATGTTTATGAAAGAGGCTTTACTGTTTTCAATGATTAGAAAAATTGGTAACTAAAATAAATGTAGGGAGATGTATAAATTGAAACAAATGTGAGTTTGTTGTGTAAAGGGGTGTTTTGACAAGATGCGAAATTTTGAAGAATATTAATCGTTTTTTTTAAACCAGAGTATCGATTTTTAGAATGCTGTTACTTTTCAAGTAATTATTTTCATGTTCAACAAGCATTTTTTTTTCTTTTTCTTGTTCTTTGAAATGAAATTAACAAAATTGTTTTTCTATCATAAAAAAAAAAGCCAAAAGATGTTTTGGGGTTTTGTAGACCCCAATGTACTGGAAAAAATAGCCAAAAAAGTTTTGGGATTTGATGACCCCAGTACACTACACTTGTTTGAAAAGCATATGTGTGTCATTTTGGGATTAAATAATGCTTCCTTACAGATTTCTTTACAAATGCTTTCTTTATTTTAGTCGTGAATCCACTTCGTATTTCAGATGTTTTTCCTTTCCATAAAGTAACTCTCCTCTCATTCTAAAAATTATTCTCACGATATATTTCAATGAAAAAAAAAGTAGAGAAAAATTATGATGTGCCTTGGACTGAGAAATAAATGATATCTTTATTCCTCATTGTCTGTCATAATGTCTGAAATGACGACGCCGACACTTCTACAACTAAACAGTCCTCAGTATCAAAACACACAAAAGACTCCATTTGTCACTCTTACATGAATTATTCGAGAATTTTGTAATCTTTTTCAAAGATGAATTACGGCTTTGTTGGATGGCAATAATGGCGTTTTAGACGGAATTTAAGAATGATAATTGAAAGTCTTTATCTGATTTATAACACAAATGAAATTAAAATGTGTTCCAAATATTTATTCCAAGCTTTCGTTTCCCCTTTTTATTTTGACTTTAAAACAAATCTGCGTTGATACATTCCGTATTCATTGTTAGGCCTATTAAAATAATGCAAGAGTTCAAAACACTGAAAGTGCATTAATTTACTTAGCGCATTAACGTGGAGATGAATAATTGCAGGAAAATCGAAGTATGACACAAATGAATTTGTACGGCATAAGGGGCTCACATCCCTGGAAGGAATAATGCTTTTTTGCACGATAAATTTTTACTGTTTTCAATGACTAAAAATATTATTTTGACTTTAAAACAAAATTTTATTTTATTTTTAAAAGAAATATCATTGCCACATCCCGTATAGAGTTCAAAACATTGAAAGGGCATTACCGTGAAGATGAAAAATTACAGGGAAAATCAAAGCATGATACAATGCATTTGCAGAGGCAAAAGATACTTACATCCCTGGAAGAAATAATGTTTTTTGCGGGATAAATGTTTTCGAAAGAGAGTTTGGTGTTGTTAATGACTAGAAATATTATTTTTACTTTAAAACACAATTTTATTTTGCCTTCAAAACAAATCTGCTTTGATACACCCCGTATTAATTGTCAGGCTTATTAAAACAATGCAAAAGTACAAAACATTAAAAGTGCATTAATTTACTTAGCGCATAAACGTGGAGATTAATAATTACAGGGAAAATTGAAGTGTGATACAATGCATTTGTGCGGGCATAAGGAGCTACATCCCTGAAAGAAATGTTTTTTGCACGATAAATGTTTTTGAAGAGAGTTTACTGATTTCAATTATTAGAAAAATTGGTAACCAAAATAAATGTAGGGAGATGTATAAACTGCAAAAAATCAGTGTTTGGTGTGTAAAGGATATATTGACAAGATGCGAAATTTTGAAGAATATTAATCGTTTTCTCAAACCAGAGTATCAATTTTTAGGATACTGTTACTTCTCAATAAAATATTTTCATGTTAAACAAACATTTTTTAAAAATCTTTTTCTTGTTGTTTAGTCAAAATGAAACTAACAAAATTGTTTTTCTATCATTAGAAAAAAAAAAATGTTTTGGGGTTTGGTAACCCCCATTTTATTGGGGGAAAAAATAGCCAAAAAAAGTTTTGGTATTTGTTAGACACCAGTGCACTAGATTTGTTTGAAAGGCATATGTGTGTCATTTTGGGGTTAAATTATGCTTCTTTTCAGAGTTCTTTAAAAATACTTTCTTTATTTTAGTGTTGAATCCACCTCGTAATTCAGATGTTTTTCCTTTCCATAAAGTAACTTTCCTGTCATTTTAAAAATTAATAATCTTAATTAAAAAAAGTAGAGAAAAATTCTGATGCGCCTTGGACTGAGAAATAAATGACATCTTTATTCCTCATGGTCTGTCATAATGTCTGAAATGACGACGTCGACACTTCTACAACTAAACAGTCCTCAGTATCAAAACACACAAAAGACTCCATTTATCACTCTTACATGAATTATTCGAGAATTTTGTAATCTTTTTCAAAGATGAATTACGGCTTTGTTGGACAACAATAATGGAACTTAGACGTAATTTAAGAAAGATAATTGAAAGTCTTTATCTGATTTATAATACAAATGAAATTAA
Organism: Maratus speculifer; assembly: GCA_964019185.1. Lineage (NCBI taxonomy): Eukaryota > Metazoa > Arthropoda > Arachnida > Araneae > Salticidae > Maratus > Maratus speculifer. The sequence continues at coordinate 450,509,167 of OZ025289.1, forward strand.
AATGTGTTCCAAATATCTATTCAAAACTTTCATTTTCTCTTTTTTATTTTGAGTTTAAAGCAAATCAGCGTTGATACATTCTGTATTCACTGCCAGGCTTATTAAAATAATTCAAGGGTTTCAAAACATTGTAAGTGCATTAACTAACTTAGCGCATTAACGATTAATAATTACAGGGAAAATCGAAGTATGATACAATGCATTTGTATGGGCATAAGGGGCTCACATCTCTGGAAGAAATGATGCTTTTTCTGCGATAAATGTTTACGAAAGAGAGTTTATTGTTTTGAATGTCTAGAAATTTATTTTGACTTTAAAACAAAATTTTATTTTGATTTTAAAACAAATCTGCATTGATATATCCCGTATTCATTCTTAGGCTTATTAATGTAATGCAAGAGCTCAAAACAGTGAAAGTACATTCATTTATTTAGCGCATTAACGTGAAGATGAAAAGTTACAGGGAAAATCAAAGCATGATACAATGCTTTTGCACGGGCCTAAGGGTCTTACATCCCTGGAAGAAAAAATGTGTTTTGCACGATAAATTTTTACGAAAGAGAGTTTACTGTTTTCAATGACTAGAAATATTATTCTGACTTTAAAACAAAATTTCATTTTCTTTTAAAACAAATCTGCAATGGTACACTCCATAATCATTGTCAGGCCTTTTTAAAATAATGCAAGAGCTCAAACCATTGAAAGTGCATTAAATTATTTATCGGATTATTGTGAAGATGAATAATTAGAGGGAGAATCATAGCATTATACAATGCATTTTCCATGGGCATAAGGCGTACAAAATCCTGGAAGAAATATTTCTTTTTTTAACAATAAATGATTGCGAAAGAGAGTTTACTGTTTCCAATGATTAGAAAATTGGTAACTAAAATAAATGTAGAGAGATGTATAAACTGAAAAAAATTCTCAGTTTGGTGTGTAAAAGGATATATTGACAAGATGCGAAATCTTGAAAACATTATGTGGTTAAATATAAAAGTAGTATTTCATTAAAATCTACATTTCAAAAAACGTTAAATGAAGAGCAGGGAGTCGAAAGCGAATGAAGTTATAAATGTATCACTCCAGTCTGACAATGAAATGGACGCGATTTTTTGTTAAAAGCTCGATTAATTACAGTATCGTTGGAAACAAACATAGATCTTATCTTGGTAAAACGTATATAATAACTTGTCCCAACTTTAAAAATTATATTTATGGCTTGAGTTAGTTAAGATAACTTGTCGCTCTATCTCAAGAAGTAATGGAGGCATTTTCATAAAACTTTAGATTAACTTGATCTTTGGTGCTGATTATTATTTTGCGCAAGTCGCTCAACAGGTGGCGCTGCTCTCCAGCATGGTTCGCATGATTGCGTAATTATCGCAATAGCTCTATCTCAGGAACTAATATACGAATTTTCACCAAACTTCAGATTTGAATATTCACTGATATGGATTAGTGTTGTTTAGGTTTTGGTGTAAATCGCCCTACAAGTGCCACTGTTATGCAGAATTTTTTAAGATTCCCGCAATAGCTGTATCTTAGAAACTAATGCACGGATTTACATCAAACTGCAGATTCAGTTAGAAGTTGTCATAATTTGTTGATGACTATAGTTTGGTGTGAATCTCCTAACCGGTGGCACTGATGTGCTGCAGTTTTTCGGGGATAGTAACATGTATGAGATGGAAGAAAGTTTTGGGATTGCCACATCTGACTAGTTTTTCCTGAAATAAGGTTTCAGTTGAATATGAGGCGTGTATAAAAATTTATATACAGTCGTCTCTCGTTAATTCGAACTTGTCGGGACCACAAGAAATGTTCTAATTATCCGAAATTTGAATTATGGAAAATATGAAATGAAAACATGCTTAATATGGTACTATTACAAAGGAATTAATGCTATAGCGTTTTTTAAATTTATTATATTTGTCATCACCAGAATATGACTTAATAGTAAATTAGAATGTATAAATACATAAACTAATTAAAGGATTAGAAACAATCACAATGGAAATAAAATTTGAAGCGTCACTGATGGACAGACGGAGCACTAAGAAAGTGGATATCAAATGCATGAAATTATATGTATATTCGTTTGAAAAAATATTCACAAAAATCAAAGAAAGAAAGTTATTCAAATGATCTGAAATCTGAAAAAGAAAGGAAGAATGGAAAATTGCAATTCTCGTTAGCTCGAATTAAACGATGTCAAGAGAAAATGAGTTCGAATTAATGAAAAAGATTTAACGTTATACTGCCATTGAAAATTTCGGGACTTCACGTTTAGTTCGAATTAAGCGAAGATTCGAATTATCCGATTTCGAATTAACGAGAGTCAACTAAATAATATAAAGTGCAGTACAAAATTATTCGAGCGCATTTCTGTAAGTTGGGAGAAATTGCTGCGTGTGAATTTTCGATTGTGTTATAAGTTTTGTAACTAGACAAAATTTTAGAATAATATGTTGTGTATATGCAGATCTACACATTTTTTACAGGAATATGCGCTAAAGAATACGTGCATTTTTCCGACTGTGAACGGAAATTATTGAAAGCTGGTTTTCGAATATGTTACGCTTATTTTTAAAATGTTTGAAATGAGAAATGTAAACCTCAACCTCATTTACTCGATAGAAATAAATTTTGTTACATGTATTTGAGAAAATAGCCGCCATTGCTATAAAGCTTTTCCTATTTTTCACCGTTCATTCTATATTTAGATTTTAGTGAAAAAAAAAATTACTAAAGTTTGAAAAATACTCGGAACTTCGCAGATTTTTTCAACTAGCTCTCCAATATGCATCTACTTTTAATGGATTCACGATTACTACATTGAATTTAAAAATAACACTGAGTTAAAAAAAATGATTTTTTTAAATTCCATACTATTCTAAAAATAATAAGAATTTGTAATAAATTTTGTTTGTTTATTTAATTTATTCGTTACATTAGATTTTCTGTGCTATTTTACAATGTGAATTTTGGTATTTGAATGAGAACAAATTCGCATTACACTTTTTTTTTTTTTTTTTTTTTTTTTTGAATATGTAATAGGTTTATTGTTATTCATATTTTATAAATCGCTGCAAACTACGAGATCTTTTATTTTGTTGCTTCGGTAAACGTTGTATTCAACATATCTTTCAACTAAAATATCCAGCAAAGCTTCTAGCTCAGTTTTTAATAACAAAAATAAAATCCATTTTTTAAATATTTTTGTGCGTAAAACTGTTCGTGTTATTTTTCTACTAATAAATACAAATACAGATAAGCAGATTATTCGCAACTTTTGTTTTCCATATAATGCCTGAAATTTAACTTTTATACGATTCAACGATTGACTTTTAGTAACTTCCACACAAAGAAAACAACACTGAGTTAAACAAAATATTTTCAAATGTACAAAACAATCTGACAGCAATAAGGATTTTTCATAAATCTTTATTTTAAGGATTGTATATTTCATAGCTCTATACTATTCATTAAACGAATTTTATCAATACGCTCTGTTTTATTGTATGTTTCATATGTTTCATAAAAAAATCGCATTGTACTTTAAATTTAGAAGAAAATTATATCAGAACTGTTATTTATTCATACTTTATACATCACTATTTATAATAAGCATAAGCTCCTCTTTGTCATTCATTTTACAAAGGACAGGAATTCTTTCCCTCGCTACCCCCCCCCCCTTCATTTTTATCGCTTCGGCAAGCACAGGCATTCCTCAGCTAAATTATGCATCACTGCACCCTCATTTTTAACAAGTAAAATACAATCCTCTTTATATGAGCTTTGTGTCTAGCTGCTTCTGATATTTTTTACTAAAGAAGACAATTTGAAGAAAAATAAATTATACTAAGCGTTGTTACTTATCCATCATGCGTAATAAGGGTAAATCTTTCAATCGTTTTGAAAATCGAAAAAAAAATTTTTTTTGGCGGATTTACACGTTTTAGATACTTGCAGGGATGTAGTGGAGGATATACGCGGGTAAACGCCGTTTACCTTCTGGATTTTTTAAAGGAGTACCTCTGTTTCTTCAAAAAAGCTTATAGTATGCACATTCTAGTGTATACTCTCTGACTTAAGCGTATACCCTCTGCTTAGAGTGTATATCCTCTGTTATTTTTACGGCTACATCCCTGGATACTTGAGATTCCGAAAAACATATTTTTAGAAAAAAAAAATGCCGTCCGTCTGTCTGTGTATCTGTGAACGCTCTATCTTCCGAACAAATTGAGATAGAGACTTGAAATTTAGTAGTATGTGCTTAGTATGTAATAATGAAAAAAGTTTATTTAGTATCAGAAACCTCGATTTTCCGGAACTATTTTTTTCGGACTCTCGAAATATTCATTCTGGTAAAAGGTATATAAAAATTTACGATTGTTTATTTTTTTACTTTAAGGGGTGAATGTAAAAAACAATAAAAAAAGTTAAATTCTGCATAAAGAATGAAGTCAATCGGATAATTAGTTGCCGAGATATTTGTAAACGTATTTTCTACTTTCTTCGATTTTTCATGACTGTATTTCATTCAAATTTCAATTGAAAGATTTATTTTAATTAAAAATAAGACGCTTAATCTAACGCAGTAAATTGCCAGTTAATATAAATATGACTTTTGGAGTAATAAGGATATTTCTTTTACGTAATTCGGCATTGCTCGATTTCTCGTCCATCAAAAAATTGTCACCAAAAATCAAATAGTACCCGCAATTCCGTAATAGAGCATTACTGTGTATTTAAAAATATTTAAAAACACGTTTAAATTTTATTTTGGAATTGCGATGCATTTTATAAATAGTTTTCACATGTTTTATTTTTATGTTTTATAGTATGCACATTCATGATGCGTAAGTATTACGGTGACCCCCAATAACTAATTTTTTATTGTACTGCGTGTCCACTCTCTGCACGGACTCCAATGACTAATTCTTAAACTGTTACGCATATACATATACTTCTAATTACAAATATGTTTTAGTTGAATTTTACAATATGCAATGTTTCAACATTTGATACAAAATTTCGGAGGGGTAAGTGGTCATTATTTTTTTATCCCCCATAAAAAAAATTATTGATTTAAATACAAGAACTTCATATTCGTTGCACAACTGACAAGAATTGTCATTTCTTTTATCACTTTGGCAAACCTTGCATTAAAAGCTTACATTCCTGTAAAATTAAAATCACTATCCTTACTTCCCCTCTCATTCCTTTGGAAGTAATTGTCTGAAAAGAGCTTTACATTCTTTCCAGATTTACCCCCAAAAAAAATAAGGCAGAATCAACAAAAATAAAATGTTGTTTATTGAATGTTTATTTTTAGGTCCGTTTTCTTGAATTTAAAGAACGAAATATATTAAATTGTACCAAATAGGGTAATTAATACCAAACATTTGTTTTTATATAATGTGCCTGCTGTCTGCAGTTTAACCCTTTTGGGTCCGTTTTTTTTTTCAATTTTTAGAAAAAATTACTTTTACGTTAACAATATTAACACTAATTATCCAAACTAATTAATAAGTGTTTAACGAATATTTTACTGCCTGAAAAATAAAGAATGTTGTTGTTTTGCATACTATTCAAGTAATATTCATATGAAAATAGGATGAGAAAGAATTTTTGGAGATGTTTAGAAAATATTGTATTACAACAAGATTTAATTTATATTACAGATTTCTAATATTTTTTACGTTTTATTATACATGATTCTTTCAGGAAAGTAACTTTAATTTTAAATTTAAAATTTGAAGCATATATTTAAAATAAAAGAATCACAAATAGTGCAAAGAGAATATAGCAAATAATATTAACTATTATTATTACTAAATGCCTCAATATAAATGAAGTCATATATAAAATGCATAGATATATAGTAACATTGCTACATTTAGATAGAAGCAAAAGTATTTCTTAATACAAAATAATACTTCATTAAAAGACATGTATAATATTAATAGTACACCAGACCCGAAAGGGTTAAAAAAATTTCTTGACTTTTCCATTTCCTTTTAGTATCTTCAATAAATAAGAAACAACACTACTTTTCAAAAGATTTTTGTGATATCTAAAGCATTCTTAGGGATACGTAAGAATTTATGTATTATAAGTCTTTTTTACGTATTTGATTAAGTTTCATTACATATTCTAATAATTTTTCGTGCGCAGCGTTTAAATGTTTTGTTCATAAATAGACCTTATATTGTAAGATTTCGGCAAAAAGTATACTTGAGTCATTGCATTTTTTTCTTTATAAATCCTTTTTGTTTGTTTAAGTACAAGAACTTGGTGTTCATTTTACAAGTGACAGCAATTACCCCTTTCTTTCATTACTTCACCAAATACTGCATTAAACGCTTTCTTTAGCTTAAAATCAAAATCCCTACTCTTTCCTTTTTCTTTCATTCAGAGTAATTGACTAAAGAGCTTTAGCCTTTTTTCAAATTTACCCGAGAAAATAGGGAAGAATGAATAAAAGTAAATTATTATTTGGCTGCATATTTGTCTTTAGGGTCCTGAAATTAGATAACGAAATAAGTTGATTATATCAAATTATGGTAAGTAGTATTAAACGTTTGCTTTTCTATAATGTGCCTGTTGTTATAAAAACTTTTCTAAAAATGTCCGTTTGATTTTAGTATCTTCAATATAAAGAAAACAACACAGCAATAATCCGTTTGGGTCTGATGTACTATTAATAGTACATCTCTTTTCATTGATTATTTATGTTATCTTAACAATTACCTTCGTTCCTAACGACATGTAGTAACGTTAGAATGAGTTTATGCATTTCTTATTATCATTCCATTTATGCTTCAACACTTACTTATAATAATATAATAATAATAGATTACTTAATTATCTTTGTACCGTGTGTTATTCTTTTATTTTAAATATATATTTCAGTTTTTAAATTTAAAATATATGCTACTTTTCTAAACGCGTCATGCGTGACGAAAAGAAAAAAAACATTAGAAAACTGTGCCACCTGTCAAATCATATTCTAATGCGATATTTTCCAAACGCCTTTAAGAACTCTTCTTTAAGCTATTGTTTTATAAATATGAATTGAACAACAACCAAACTAATTATATTCCTTTTATTTTAGAGAATGGCATATTCGTTAAACTTCAGTAAATCTACTTGGATCGCTACTACTAACATTATTAACACAAAAGTAATTTTTATTGAAATATTGGGGAAAAAATCGAACTCGAAAGGGTCCGGTTTTTGTAAAGGCCAAACACTGAGCTCCATAGTGCATATATAGCAGGAGTTCTGAGTCGGCGGTCAGAAGCTTATAAGGCAAAGATAAAAAAAATAGTCCTCTTTGTGAATGCTAGATATTCGCGAATCACCTATTATTATGATGGATCCTAATTTATGCTTCTCTAATTAAGCTATACTTTAGAGGTCTGCAAGGTCCCGGCCGGCAAAGAAAATTGAAAATGCCAATTATGCTGGGTCGATAAGAAAATTTAGAGGGTCTCCCGGTCTGATATAAGAATTTGTACAAACCGGTAGAATTTCAGCTACTTGGGATATGATTTTTCGCGCGAATAAATATAAATGTGCGTCACGAGCTGCTGCCTACACCAATACAAATTGTGTTTGACAACATTAATGCAGAAATGTAACATTTCCACCATAGAAACCGGCAATGTACATGGTATTTCAGCATGGTTTTAATTTTTTCTTTCAGCAGAGAGCAGACTCGTTCCGTGCTAAGTCAGGCTTATATTTGTTTCTTGCATAGTGAAGCCGGCCCGGAACTGAACTTAATTGTTCTCAGGATGTGTAAGAAAGGCAGTATATTTTGTAAAAATACAAAAGCGATATGGAATCTCTGTTAACACAAAATTTGGAAACATATCTTAAAATAGTTCTCAAATTTGCTGCTCAACAACGGAAAACTTTGACACATTTTCTGACTAATTTTTAACTGTAAAGGCTTAAAATTGACAGCTATGATTACTGAAGGAGTCTGGAATCGCACAGCGTTTTTAACACAGCGTAAATTACTTATCGACATATAAGAGATTCTTGCCACGACTTCAGATTTTCCCTCTTTTCCGTTATATCGCTTCTAAAAATTCGATTCAAAACTCTATATTTAACAGTATTTTATCAAACTTTATCAAAAAATGAATAAGCCATTAGATTACATAGTTCCTGAATGAGAACACCTTCATTTTCAAAAAGAAATGAATCTAGATTTTCCAAATGAATCCATATGTGTTAAAATGTAGCTCTTTTAGATTTGTGAGAAGCCTTAATACATAAAAGAAAAATATTTTTTTAATTTACTTTTTAGCAACCAGCTTCAAAAGTTATATTATAACTTCTGAAGCTGGTTGCTAAAAAGTATTTTTAACACTTTTTTTCTTTTATTCTAAACTACATTAATTTTCAAATGGATCCTTATTTGAATGTTTAAATGTCTAAGAATGTAAGAAATCGTGTTAATGTTCCTTTGCTAATGTGTTTTTCCGTCCTGCGAACACAGCGTAATTTTAAAATGTACTGTAAATTTATCCCATAAATATGTATGTAGTATTCTTTAAAGGAATTATAATTTTATGTTCAGAAAAGATGAAATTTTTATAGAAATTGAGTCGGGTCAGATCAGGCCGTACTGAGGCCGAACTTGTAATTGTTACACCAGGCCGGTGCGGGCCAAACCGGGCTCAAGGCTTGAAATTCTGGCTCGTGCATTCCTTTAGTATACTGATCAAATTTATAAATGATTCTCTAATCATGTGAGGTAAATCGACAAACAGCATACTTTATCATGAATTTCACCTTCATTTTATCCTTCTGCGCTGGCGGCTGGAAATCCAGTCGGAAAATATTAAGAAAGTTCTTCAGTTATTTATGGAGTTCAGTGAGCCCAAAACATTCTGGGAGAAATGAAAGAACGTATTATAAATCGTTTTTAGACGTGCGATATTTAGTTCTGTAACATATCAAAATATTTTTATATAAGCAATGTTTAGATTTCTGCTTCATAAATCTCATATTTTAAATTTTCAGAAAAATATGTGCTACGGTCATTATATTTTCATTTTTTATAAATCGCTTTTGTTTGTATTAGTACAAGAGCTTGGCGTTCATTTTACAAGTGACAGTAACCACTCTTTTTTTTTTCTTTTATCATTTCAGCAAACATTGCATTAAACGCTTTCTTCAGCTAAAATCAAAGCCTCTAACTCTTTTTCTTTTTCTTTCATTCAGAGTAATTGAATGAAGAGCTTTATCCTCTTTTCGGATTTACTCAAGTAACTAAGGGAGAGGCAATAAAAATAAAATATTGTTCGGTAGCATTTTTTATTTTTAAGTTCCTTTTTATGAAATGAAAGCGTAAAATATATTTCGAGTTTTTTTTTTTTTCGTTAATAATTTAATAAACAGAAATGAGTGTAGCCGTGTCTAAAAATATACGCAAAATTTATCTTTGTAGCCAAATGTACTTAGTCGCAAGCCCGCAAGGATATTTATAAATAAATATTAAGCGTTTGCCTCCTCCCGGATGTGTTAAGTAAAGAAGCTGACTAAACGAAATGTTGGTAACATTGTAAATAAGATGAGTTTTCTTAGGTGCAACTAAGAAATGCAACTTTGCTGATATCAGCAAAATATAAGATTTAAACACATTATGTCTTGTTCCTTCCCGTCATTTTTTTTATTGCTATATATTACTTTAGTAATTTAAGTATAATATATTCTATTCTTTAAAGTTCTGAATTTTACTTTTATGCAAAATGATAAAAATAAATAAATAAGCTAAACTTTAGGAGGTACTAGGTATTACAACAAATACGTTTTTAATAGAAAAATATGGTCACAGTTTTCAAATTTAGTGTCCCAAAAAGCAGAAGAAAGAGACAAAAAAAGCGGGGCAAAGGTTCCTACTCGAGACAAATCCTATTAAAATGAAACTAATGAATCCTATTAAAATGAAATTGGCTGTCATAGAATCCGCTTTTAAACATAAAAATTTCATTGCATATACTATAAGAATACCGTGCATTTACATTTGCTAAAATGAAAACATACTTAAAACATGTTTTTTCTCTGATCCCTTTGAATATCGTGCAATTATACCGGTAAGACGGAAACCTGTTTAAAACGTTCTTCCATTTTTTGCGATTTTTTTTCTTAGGAGGTTTTTCCATACTAAATAGACATTATACAATAAATCTCGTGAAAGCATAATCAGTGGGATAAATGAAATATGTAGTGTAAAACAGAATCACTATAACTCACAAATAAAAACGTTTTAGACAATTTCCCTTCTTGGCTGATTGATTCGCGAGGTATATCCCTTTCGAAGGCACTTTAAAAAATCCAACATAAACAGATTCTGTCTTCTAAAGTTTTACTTTATTAAGTTTCATTAGACGGAGATTGATTCTTTATACACCGACGGTATTTTAACTTCTTTAGACTTCAGCGTTTATTTCTATATTTTTTTTTAAATTTCAGTTATGAACAGTGGTATAGTTAAAAGGTAAATATTCAGATAAAGCTTGGTACAATGCCATGGAATGCAAAAATAAGACGGTACGCTAAATGCTACCAAAACCGGTCTGCTGCTTTTATAATATATTTGGTGCTTTTTAACGTTGCTTATTTTTGTATTCCATAAGTAAAAGGTGCGAGGGCGCAGCTTCCTCGGGCACCAAATTGAGAGGGGTTTAAAACGAAATTACTTCACATATTTTACGATTACATAAGTTTTTTGTGTGTATGTATGCTTTTGTTTGTATAAGTATTAGGGCTTGGCGTTCATTTTACAAGTGACAGCAACCCCTCTTTTCTTTTATCACTTCCGCAAATTTTGCATTAAACGCCTTCTTCAGTTAAAATCAAAGCCTCTACTCTTTTCTTTTTCTTTTTTTTCTTCTTTCATTCTCAGTAATTGACTGAAGAGCTTTATCCTCCTTTCGGATTTACTCAAGTAACTAAGGGAGAGGCATTAAAAACAAAATACTGTTCGGTGGCATTTTTATTTTTAAGTTCCTTTTTCTGAAATTAAAGCGTAAAAAATGTTTAGAGTTTTTTTTCGCTAATAATACAATATACAGAAATGAGTGTAGCCGTGTCTAAAAATAATACGCAAAATTTATCTGTGTAGTAAAATATACTCATTCGCAAGCTCGCAAGGATGTTTATAAATAAATATTACGCGTTTGCCTCCTCCCGGTTGTATTAAGTAAAAAAGCTGACTAAACGAAATATCTCTAATTTTGTAAATAAAATGACTTTTCTTTTGAGTTTTTCTGTTTTTTTCGGTTACTCAACTTTGTTGATATCAGCAAAAAATAAAGTTTTAACACATTATGTCCTTTTCCTTTCCGTTATTTTTTTTTTATTGCTACATTGCCTTTAGTAATTTAAATATAATATATTCCATTTTGTAATGTGCTTAATTTTACTTTTATGCAAAATTATTAAAATAAATAAATTAATTAATTTAAAAAAAATAAGTCAAACCTTAGAAGGTGCTAGATGTTACAACAAACAATTTTTTAATAAGAAAATATGCTCACAACTAGTGTTGTCAGTTCAAAACGTAGGAGAAAGACAGAAAAAATTACGGGGCAACGGTTTTTAAATCGGGACATAAAAAAACAGTAAATCCTATTAAAGCGAAACTGCCTGTAATAGAATCGTCTCTTAAACATAAAAATTTCATTGCATCTACTGTTAGAATACCGTGCATTTACATTTGCTAAAATGGAAACATGCTTAAAACGGATTTTTTCTTTGATCCCTGAAAATACCATGCAATTATACCGGCTAAGACGGAAACCTGTTTAAAACGGTGTTTTTTTCCCATCTTTTGCGATTTTTTCCTTAGGAGGTTTTTCAATACTAAACAGATAGAAAAACTTACACAATAAATCTTGCGAAAGCATAATCACTGGGATGAATGACATTTGTTGTGTAAAACAAATTGCCATAACTCGCGAATTAATCCGTTTCAGACAGCTTTATTTCTAGGCTGATAAATTCGCAAAGTATATTCTTTTAACTTCTTCAGCACCCAGGATTTATTTCTATACATTTTTTAATTACAGTTATGAACAGTGGTATAGTTGAAAGGTGCAAAAAGGTAGCTTCCTCGGGCACCAAATTGAGAGATGTTTAAAACGAAATTATTTCACATATTTTAACATTAAATAAGTTTTTTTTTTCTTGGTATGTGTGCTTTTTTTTATATAAGTACAAGGGCTTGGCGTTCATTTTACAAGTGACAGCAAATCCCCTTTTCTTTTATGACTTCAGCAAACATTGCATTAAACGCTTTCTTCAGCTAAAATCAAAGCCTCTACTCTTTTTCTTTTTCTTCTTTCATTCTCAGTAATTGACTGAAGAGCTTTATCCTCTTTTTGGATTTACTCAAGTAACTAAGAGAGAGGCAATAAAAATAAAATATTGTTCGGTGGCATTTTTTATTTTTAAGTCCCTTTTTCTGAAATTAAAGCGTAAAGAATGTTTAGAGATTCTTTTTTTCGCTAATAATTTAATATACAGATATGAGTGTAGCCGTGTCTAAAAATATACGCAAAATTTATCTTTGTAGCAAATGTACTCATTCGCGAGCTCGCAAGGATGTTTATAAATGAATATAACGCGTTTGCCTCCTCCCGGATGTGTTAAGTAGAGAAGCTGACTAAACGAAATGTTTGTAATTTTTTTTAATAAGATGAGTTTTCTTAGACGGTTATGCAACTTTGTTGATATCAGTAAAATATAAAGTTTTAACACATTATGACTTCTTCCTTCCCGTTATTTTTTTATTGCTATGTATTGGTTTAGTAATTTCGATCTAATATATTCCATTTTTTAATGTTCTGAATTTTACTTTTATGCAGAATGATAAAAATAAATAAATAAAAAATAAGTCAAATTTTAGGGTGTGCCTTATATTACAACAGACAAGTTTTTAGTAGGAAAATATGCTCACAACTACTGTTGTCATGTACAGTGTCCCAAAAAACAGGAAAAAAAATTAAAAAAGCGAGGCAATGGTTTTTAAATCGGAAAATAAAAATACAGCAAAGCCTATTAAAACGAAACTATCTGTAATAGAATCCTCTCTTAAACATAAAAATTCATTGCGTCTACTATTAAAATACCGTGCACTTACAGGATTTATTTTTTATTGATATATATATATTTTAATTTCAGTTATGAACAGTGGCATAGCTAAGGGGGACGGCTGCCCCAGGCGTCGAGGCTTAGGGGCGCCAAACTGATAGAGGTTTAAATCGAAATTATTTCACGTATTTTAACATTAAATAAGTTTTTATTTGTGTATGTATGCTTTTATTTGTATAAGTACTAGGGCTTAGCATTCATTTTACAAGTGACAGCAACACATATTTTCTTTTATCACTTCAGCAAACATTGCATTAAACGCTTTCTTCAGCTAAAATAAAAGCCTCTACTCTTCTTCTTTTCTTTCATTCAGAGTAATTGACTGAAATGCTTTATCCTCTTTTTTGGATTTACTAAGGGAGAGGCAATAAAAATAAAATATTGTTCGGTGGCATTTTTATTTTTAAGTTCCTTTTTCTGAAATTAAACCTTAAAATATGTTTCGAGTTTTTTTCGCTAATAATTTAATATACAGAAATGAGTGTAGCCTTATCTAAAAATATACGTAAAATTTATCTTTGTAGCAAATGTACTCATCCGCGAGCTTGCAAGGATGTTTATAAATAAATATCACGCATTTGCCTCCTCCAGGATGTGTTAAGTAAAGAAGCTCACTAAACGAAATGTTGATAATTTTGTAAATAAGATGACTTTTCTTAGACGGTTATGCAACTTTGTTGATATCAGCAAAATATAAGGTTTTAACACATTATGTCTCCTTCCTTCCCGTTATTTTCTTTTATTGCTATATTGATTTAGTAATTTAAATATAATATATTCCATTATTTAATGTTCTGAATTTTACTTTTATGTAAAGTGATTAAAAAAAAAAAAACTTTAGGAAGTACTAGGCATTACCAAACAAGTTTTTAATAGGAAAATATGGTCACAACTGGTGTTGTGGGTAAAGTGTCCCAAAAAAGGAGGAGAAAGAGACAGAAAAAATTGCAACGATTTCTAAAACGGGATATAAAAATACAGTAAATCCTATTAAATCGAAAGTGCCTATAATAGAATACGGTCTTAAACACTAAAATTTCGTTGTATTTATTATTCGAATACGGCGTAATTGAATCTGCTAAAACGGAAATCTGATTAAAATGGATTTTTTTCGATGCCGTAGAATACCGTGCAATTATATCAGCTGAGACATTAACCTATTTACAACGGGCTTTTTCTCCGACCTTTTGAGATTTTTTCTGAGGAGGTTTTGCTACTCTAAATAAGTGTAAAAAACTTATACAATAAATCTCGTGAAAGCATAATCACTGGGATAAATGAAATTTGTACAGTAAAACAGAAATGCCATAATCCACAAATAAATCCGTTTTAGACAATTTTATTTCTAGGCTTATAGATTCGCGAGGTAAATCCCGTGAAAGCGGAATCACTGGGACAAGTGAAATTTGCACTATAAAGCAGAATAGCAATGACCCACAAATAAATACGTTTTAGACAGTTTTGTTTCTGGGCTGATAGATTCGCAAGGTATATTCCTTTAGAAGACACTATATCAAATCAAATGCGAAAATTTTTCTATCATAAAAATGTTGAAAATGTTACCGATAGTGCAATAAAACGTAAGTCAATCAGAATAAAGGTATTGTTAGACTTTTGTAACATTTTCTGTTTTAGTTTGTTTAATTTTATGTATTTAAAGAGAAAAAATCTTCAAAACTTTTTTGAATGTATCATCTTTTAATTTAATTTATTTATTTTTATTTTTTAGGGGGGGGGAGCTACAAATTATAATAGAAGAGGATTCCCCAAACAAATGAAAAATTTCGTTTTATTTTTAGTTTTTAAATTAATGATGAGATGGAATTATAAAAGCACGTAGCCACGTTTTTGATAAAACCGATATTTTTTATATACAATGTAGGTTAAGAGTTATAGAAATGATAGCGCATGAGAGGTGATTGATAAATCAATTCATTTAATGTAATTTTTTGTAATAATAATTAACACAATTTAAAATATATTTTTGTAGTTTAAAAAAATATTAGAATATGTTTACATCTATTCATTGTATCTCATTAAAAAATTAAACCTTTCATTTGGACGATATTTTGGACAGACATACGTCAGTGCTCATGACGTGGATTTAGTCTCCAAGCATTAAATCTTATCCTTTTATCATTATTAATATTAAGGAAAATTTCATTAATTACATACTTTTTACAGCCTATTTAATAAAAGAATTCAAAATCGTGTTAAAATAATGTATATTAATTATTGGAAAAAAGTTTGTTCAATTTTTAATATTTAAACGGTCAACAAACCTTAACCATGAATGACATTTAATCCTTTTGGGGTGGTGTACTATTAATAGTACATGTATTTTAATGGAATATTATTTTATTTTAAGAAATGCTTTTGTTGCTATTTAAAAATAACAATGTTAGTATTATGTCTATACATTTACTACATGACTTCATTTATGTTTAGGTATTTAATAATAACAAAAATAATAATTATTTGTTTATTTCTCTTCACGCCGTTTGTGATTCTTTGATTTTAAACATATATTTCACTCTTTAAATTTAAAATTAAAGTTAATTTCCTGAAAGAATCTTGTGTAATACAGCACCAAAAGTATTAGAAATTTGTAATATAAGTTAAATCTTATTGTAATACCATATTTTGTAAGTGTCTCCAAAAATTATTCCTTAGCCTATTGTCATATAAATATGAATTGAATAGTACACAAACAATAACACTCGTTATCGTTTAGGCAGTGAAATATTCGTTTAATAATAATTAATCTATTTTTATAGCTTGTGTTAATGTTATTAACGTAAAAGTAATTTTTTTTCTAAAAACTGAAAAAAAAATCAGACCCGAAAGGGTTAATAATATAGGTTATCACTTTATCGGTTATCACTATGACATGTTCAGTATTGGAAATGAAGTGTCCAGCATTTTAAGGATCACTTATAGGGACATTTAAAAGAACTTCGTTACATTACGATTTATGGAAGAAAAATCGTTTGTGATATAAGGTGGTCTCGTGTAATAACGCCAGGCGGGGTAATAACGCCAAGTGCTAATAATATGCATAATTATGAAATAATATGGTAAATGACACCCATGTGCTCTGCGCAGGAAGGTTTTGATCCATATAAATCGCAAAAAACAGCTTCAAGTTAATTTGTTTCATTTTTAGGTCTTATTGTTTTTACAAGCAACTAAAATTAACGCTTGATCTAAAATTTGCGAGATACGTTTTGTGATGTGAAGACTATTTTTTTTTATCCGGAAATACTTTGTTAATTACATAAATTTGTAGTACATTTCATGGACTTTCAAAATGTTGTTGAAGATTTTGGATAGCTTCTCGAGATAATTTGTAATTTAAAATGTACAGCGCAATGACTATAACGGGGTAATAACGTCAATCCTTGGCATTAATATTACGGTTGATTCCCCACAGTGGCCGAGTTACATCCTAAATACTGATTCAAATAAACACAGTTAAAACACGCGCAATGTTTCTAATAATTCTATTTAAGCGGTCCTTTTTAAGCAAAAAGAAGCTCACGGTCTGATATTCTTTTGCCTCATCCTCCCTCCCCCCCCCCCCCACACACACACACCACACCTTTATTTTTCTTACACTTTCACAAAAAATTGAACATTTTCAAAAGCTTAGAGTGCAATTTGTCAATTTCTAAGTTTGTAGAGTTTGTATTTTTAGAATTAGACAATCTACATGCAATTATTCCATCTTATTTCATAGTTTTGTTTGCATGGCGTTATTACCCATATGGGTGAGTAATAACGCCAAATAGCATTGGTCAAGAAATCACGCCATTACATTTTATGAATACATATCTGTTAAATTATTTTTTTTTATATAGATAGTTAATAAGTTGCTGTATCAAATCATATATTTGTTTGAAAAATATAAACTAAAACTGAGCCGTGAAAATTGGTAGAACCCCCCTACCCCAGGGTACCTTATTTTATTAATAGTGCACCATTTTAAAGATACTGAAATTTATATACGTCAGTTTGCTTAAGCCGGCACAACAGCACTTGCTGTGGAAATTTTGCATAAAAATTTAACGTTCATTTACAGTGCCATAGAAAAGAATTTGGTTACAGAAAAAATTGAACAATAATTGCTGAAAATACGTTTTCATTTGTGGTACGCGTTTTAACCCTTCACTGCACGGTGTGTCATATATGGAACATACCGATAAAACCCTTCTATTTTCCTAAGGATCTTAAATTTAGGTTATCGGAGCTTTGTGACATATGTAAAACATTCAAACAAAGAGTTTTATACCAGTTTTTCTCGCTTAATGGCAGTACCTCACTAGTTATTATAAGTTTTTATTTAAAGAAATATATTTTCAGTCTGCATCGTACCCAACAGTATAATTTGCTTCAACTTTTTCACCCAAAAATATTACCCATAATTTCTCAAGGTAAAATTCCAGACATTCGAGTATATCACATATTTGTAATTAAGGTTGCTTAAAAATAAAACATTTCAGTACATCAGCTTGAAATTTTGTTTTTGTGTTTGTACCAGATATGGAACATAGAGCATAAAGCTCATAAAACATTCTAATTAAAAAAGGCGCGCAAAGGGCTAACGCAAGGTTAAATCAATGCAATATTATTTGCATCTCATAATGATGATCAGTCTTTTGGAACTTCCGATGATAGCTGGAATGATTCAACATATATTCCAGTTAAAAATAACTGAAAATGCCATTTCTTCATATGAATCAGACGTTGACTGCAACAAATGTGATCCAAGAAATTGATTCAACTGCCACAGGAGATAAATTTTCGTCATTAATATTAAAGTAATTATACATTTCATTAAAAGTGCTCTATAAAAATTAAAATCAACAAGTGAAATTCAACAATATTGAAGTAAAACATTTTTTCGCTGGCAAAACATTGTTATGTACCGAGAGCGTATGTGGGGGTATCACTATGTAAAGGGGGGGTAGGCTTGAATTTCTAAACTAAACAAATTTTTAAGTTATCAGCGTAGTTACATGTAAATGTTCAAGACGAATGCTCCCCCATCTCTGGCACTCTGATTCAACACTGAATATATAATGTGAAGCATCAATTTAGATAAAAAAGATTCTTTACTCTTTCAGATGTTGCAGATATCTCTGCTGGACCCAGTGTTGATAGAAAAAAGTCACAAAGGAAAAACAAATACCTGTAGCGCAAATAAAATATAAAGGAAGCAATTCATTAAGTGCTGAAATTATTACCCTGCAGACTCCCTATCAGTTTTTGCCTTTTTTTTAACACTGAACTTTTGAATCTTATTTCAGAAGAGAGACGTAGATACAGCATAGGAAAGGATTCTCCTCAACCTTTAAAAGTTACCATTACAGATATTCCTGGAGTGATGTTTTAGGTAACCAAACAATTAAAGAGAGAATGTCTGTCAATGAATTTGAAAAAAGAACCGACAATTTTCACATTTTAACGACAATAATGAAAAAATACGTAAAGGCATGAAGGGTCATGATAAACTTTTTTGAATTAAGGTCTGTAATAGAGTGTATCCCGGCAGTGGGTTATATTACATACCAACTGATTTGAATAAAGATTCGCAGCAAAAGCCTTGAATTAAATTTTATATTTCTAACTTTAGAGTATAAAAAAGTTCAAAATTGATTTCTATATTTAATTTTTTTCGAATATTCTGGTGTGAATTCAACATTATAGAAAAACAATTGCTTATCCCTCAAAGGGTTAAATACCTGCAATAAAATTTTAATACATACTATCCTATTTGTATATGTATAATACACAAGTATTGTGAGCTTCCTGCCACATTTGGTTAAAAAATGAATATATCCCATTGTGTGCTTTTGGACACATATGGCACATACCACAAAAATCCATATTAAAATAATATCTATGCAGTCAGAATTTTTTTATTATTTTTCCCGCATTTGTGACTATCTAAAGTAAGCAAAATAATTTTTTCAATCAGAAAAGAAGAAACGTGCAGTGAAGGGTTAAAATTGAACTTTTTGTAACACTTTCCAACAAAGTTAAAAAGTGTTTATGCATTCAGTTTGTCTGGCCGTCTGGCCGCTCTCTAACTCCCGTAAATATACTCGGATTGCTGTGAAATTTTTACATGTTATTGATGTTTACCCTAGCACAAACTCTATTGAAAATGAAGTTTCTACTATGGTTAGTATATTTACAGAGATAGTCAAAAGTTTTTCGATACATTACGGTCATGGGAAAAAATCATTTCAAATGAATTTTAAAGGTGTTACACCCTGTCAAACATATTCAAATTTGCATGGATTCATAAAATGCACTAAAATATGCATCCTGTAAAATATGCAGTGAAAATAATAGTTACTATTCATTTACAGGGCAACTCAAAAGAATTTCATTACACAATAATAAAGGGGGGAATTGTTTGCGACACATTTTAACTATGTTAAATGACTTCAAGTGTCAAAAAAATTGATATACACCGCTGAGAATTAATATTTAACGCATAATATGAAGTGCAAAGATTTACAGGGACACACAAAACATTTCAAATCTTATGTTCTTATCCGAATCACTGTACATTATCGTTGATAGCTGATAGATGAATGAAATACATTTTCAATTATGATATTCGTTTTTAAGTTTTAGTAAATGTATGTAAATTATATGGTGTGTATAAATGTTATAGTTGATATATGGTTTTTCTGAGTTATTATTTTTGCATCATCATAAAAACTTTAAAAATTGCAAGTTTATTTTTATTTTTGTATAATTTTTAACTTTGAACAATCACTGATATCATCTTTTCATGGTGAATAATTTTAAAAGGACAAACAACAGTTATAAAACTAATCCTGCATTTATAAGCTGAACTTCAGAATATCTGAATTTATGAGAAAAAAGTACCTTTGAAATTTTTGATCTTCTTATAGTTAAAGTAAGTTTTCACGCAACGTTGATTCTACTTTTCATTTCCGTTCAAAATTCCAGTTAGGAATTTTATGACAGAAAAATAAACTCGAATGAGCATATATAACTGCTAACTCTGCATATTATAAAAAGAAAATGGTGGTCTAAAAATAAAAAATAAATTTATTTTCTTTGTTAAATTCATGTTTGTTTCATTACGACGCTGGTTTTTTAGCAGAATTCTTTTAGCTTAAAATCTTAACTTTATGCGAAATCAGCAACATTATGAATATTGAAAAGTAACCGAATATTCAATAAGCATTCAAAATTTATTTTAAAAGTAAGCTAAAATTGAATAAGCATACACAATTTGTTTGAAAATTGAACGAATAAACATACAAAAGTATACGAACTTTAAAATCATTAAAAAAAAAAATAAAAACACGTATGAAAAATAAAAAGTAATTTATTTTCATGGAATATATTTTATTTACTCATAGATTATTATAATAAAGAGCGAAAATTACTTAAAGGTGGTCTTTAAACAAGTTGTGCATTTCTACGCTGAACTGCATTCAATTGTCTAAGAAATGTTAATAGAATGCACAAAATATGGCGATTAATGACCGGACACAAAAAATTTTAGACATTTTGTCGAATATTTAGAAATATGCTTGTCGGATTTTTCTGGAACTTCAGAAATATAAAAAATATGTTCCACTTCATATTTATCAACAACGATTTAATCAGAAGGACAATTAAGAGGGCAACAAATAATCAAAGACAAATAATAATGTGTGAGATCACCCTATAAAAGAAAATGCACGGAATGGTCTATTGCTATAGATTAAGAGCATATGGATAGTGTACAATATATGTATTCATTTGTGAACAGTCATTCTTAGAGAATTAAGAGTCTAATTAAAAAGCAAAATAATTTAATAATTAATATTTGCTATCTTCATCACGTATATTTCCACGCCACCATTAGATTAAAAAAATTGCTAGTTTAAAAACTTAAAAATAATTTAAACTTCTATAATTAATCTCTAAAAATATTTAAAATGTTATATTTTTATCTGAAACACACCTGTGTATATATTTTTTATAATTCTAGCATATCATGAAATAAAGGTAAAATCTATCATAAAATTTCATTTTTGCACAAAAACCAGGTTGGATGAAAAAAAGAGTATAAAAATTGAAAAGAACTTATTAGTTGTAACCACCTGTAAATAAATATGTCGAAATTAATATTTGAGAATATTATTCCATATTTCTAAAGATTTCTTAATATTTATAGTTTTTTATAATTATTAATTTAATTTTTTCATGTAAAATATAAGCAAAAATAATAAGAAGTTAGCAACTAATTTTGGTATTATTTTTTAGTTGTTAATAAATACTTAATTAAAGTACTTATCATACTTAATGAATATCTTAAAAAACATCTCTTTGTTCATTTCAGATAAGAACCATATTAATAAAAATTAGCTTATAATAAATATATTTCTTATAAGTAACAAATTTTAACTTTAAATAATAGATTTAATAAGTTTACTGTAATTCTTATACATATTTAAAAGAAAATCTCAAGAAAAATTATTCGAATTAGTAAAACAAAGTTATACTTAAACATTAGATTAAAATAAATAAGGAGAAATTGTGATTTAATTAAATAAAAGATGACATTTTACGCAAAAACTTCCTATATTTACAAAACCTAAATACAATAAGCTGCATGAGTTATCCCTCTTTCACATTTGTGCTTCTCTTGAATTTTTATTAAATTTTCTAAAAAGAAAACCTTTTAAAAATACACAAAAACAGGAACTCATACTTAATTTAAAATTGTAAATGGTAATTTGAGAACTATTATAAATTATCGAAAAGCTTTAAAAAGAAACAAATATTTATTAAATATTTAATAACTCCATAAAGTCTACATTACTCGAACCTTTTAAATAATTCAAATATTTCTCTTGGAAATATTTGCGCTTAAATCTTATTATGTGTATATGTTGAAAATAGTTACATTATTATTTCAACTTACTTTACGCGTTCTTCCCAGCATAAAATATGCATTTTTCTTAAAAGATAATTACGGCGCCTCGAAAGTTTTTCAAAATCTCTTGTCCCTTGAGCGTGTAAAACGCGATTATTATGTGTTGAACTGTGATACGAGTATCTTTTACATATTTGAATACAACTAATCTGAAATCTAAAAGCTGAATAAATTTATATGTACGAATAGAGTTAAATGTATCTGCAAAATAAGATTTAATAATGAATAGAAAATTAGAAGTAATAATGGTAGAATGTGTAGTCTTTGCTTAAAAGCTACTCTAACTAAATGCATCACAGCTATTAAATTTAGAATAAAATAGCTAATAGTTCACCTTTAGAATACTTTTACAACAATTATATATTGTATCAAACAGAAATTGACTCAGATAGAGTTCCACATGTGTGGATCCAGGTAGTGAAGAAGTTACATAAAGATAATAAAAACAAAGTAATTTTGTAAATAAATACTTTGTCGGCGTGAAGTTAAAAAATAAATTTAAATTTTTGTACTTAATGAAAATACGTTATTTATTCATTTTCAAGTAGGACGAATAGGTATTGCCATTTATTATTTTTCTTTTAAAGCAAAAAAGACATTCAACTATTATGCAATGTACTTTTTTTTAACATAATCAAACTGATTGGCAAATTTATCATACAAATTGAATATTTCCAATTCAGCGAAAAATTGCCCAGGCCGGGAATAAAACCCCGATACTTAGATTAAAAGGCCAATGCTTTTCCTGTTAAGCTAACTGGGAGATAGCCAACTGGGATTTTTCACTCATATAACAATAACCTTATTGGTCATAGCATCTGGTCTGTCATTTACCGGGCAAGTCTCGATCAACCTTCAACTCGCGATTCAACTCGCAGTTGAGAAACCTCAGGTTAGCCATTCTAACCGCCGGTTAATATTTGAAATTCATCGCTAACTTTACAGCCGAGATTAGTCAACCTTGGGTTAGTGAACTTCAGGTTGAAATGTGATGGTCATGATGTATCTGATTGGCCAAAAGTATCACATGACATACTTATCACGTTCATGCGTTCGATCCTCGCGTACCACCAATTTTTAATTGCGAAGCAAAAACAAGATTCGAAATACATACTTGTGTTTAATTTTTAGATCAATAAATTTCGAATTACGTTGTGATTTGGTAGTTTTGTTTTTTCACAAAATTAGATTCAAAGATTAGAAATACCGATACAGTTATAAGATTTTTATTTTTACAAGATTTTGCGTTACAGTATCATTTTTTCATTTTTTCAAGTTACTTGATTTAAAAAAAATTATATATTTTTTCTTTAATAATTAAATTTAATAAACGATTTTCTAACCAGGCTAGCAATAGTAATTAGAATAAAAGAAATTAACGAGCTGGTTTATTTATTTTTCAACGAAAATTAAAATATTGAAAATGCATCTATTTTTTCATCTATTTTTTCTAACGTAAATCTAATGTAATAATTAATTTATCTAATGTAATTGATGTGCAAATTTTTAAATGCGAAAAATTTCAAGATAAATTTTCAGAAAAATGCTTTTTCTAAACTAAACAAGAGTAATTATTTAAAACAAGTAAGAAAATTAATTATTATAGTGTATTATGCTTCAACGGCTTATTATTTTGCGGTCATAAAATTCTTGCTTTTACGTTTGCCTGCTTTAATTAAGTAAAAAAGCTGAAACTGAAATGTGAGAAAAAACTGCTTTGCTTTTTTATTATTATTTAAAAAAAATTAAATTATGTAAGCAAAATTTTCCATAACTCAAAGAACCTTTTTCAAAACTTTCCTTCTATCCATATTCAACAGATGGCGCTACCTGATATCAAAATTGCTACGCAAACTCAAACCTTCAAAGCCTAGATACTCATTACAAATCAATGTAATTTTCGTTAATAGAGGTAAAAAAAACCCTCAAAAATTTAAAGCAACTCATTCTTTTATAACATCTTTTATAATTAACATTTTGTTTACCTAGTGAGTTACAAACAGATCTCTGTGAAAAAAATCTACCAATGTTCATTTCAAAACAGCCGCCATCTTTGCTTGAACTGAGCATGCGCGGTCGAATAACCTCTGTCCCAAATCAAGGTTGAGTAACTCAACTTTTGTTTCGGTTTCTCCTCAGAATTCGGCAGGTTGAGTTGACGGTGAATTAGAATTTACATACAACGGAGAGTTAAGCGCTGAACTCGCGGTTCAGGTTGATGGAGACTTACCCGGTTAGACAGCTCAGCAGAATAAACCACAGGTAATGAAACTCCATATAACGATGGATACGTAGATACACTATTATTTTAACACAAAAATTGTGAAAAACTGTGAGCGAAAAATTGCTCAGGCGGGGAATCGATTCCCTTCCTGGGCAATTTTTCTAAGTTGGATATATTTAATTATTATGAAATGGCTTCAAAATGTAGAAAAAAGTTTTTATGAGGAAAAGAATAGAGCTCCACATGTGTGGATCCAGGTAGTGAAGAGGTTGACGAAAAATGCATCGAGTTGTCCTTTTAATCCCACCAGAATACTCTACTTTTTGCACCAATGAACAACTTAGCATCTATGTATAGAAACATAAACTTCACTTTAAAAACATATTTGTGTCACTGTGTTTATGCCTCATTGCGCACAATACACACACACAATACTGTACACAATACACACAATACTGTTTGCACAATACTGTACGTTTAAAGACTTTGTTCAAGAAACGCAGAGAAAGAACAAATATTTATTTAAAGTGCATAGTAATACTTCAGATATTTGAAACAATGTGAAACATTTCTCTAGTAAATATTTATTTATAAAATGTTCTATAGAATATTTATAAAAATAAATGATATTAAGATTTTACTGCACGGTCTCTTATTCACAAAGTTTTAAAAGTACGCATTTTTGAGTATTCTCAAAGCATAACTATAGTTTCTAAGAATGAAAAATCTTTATTTCTAGTCATGTATTCTATTTCTTAGTCATATAGAATAGTGAAACCATATTTTTTGCATTCATACAGTTTGTGAGAATCTAGTACTGTCGTTCGCAAAAGCTATGATCATAACGGATGAATAGTTTGTTACTATTTCGAAATAACTAATTTGAAATATAAAAATCCAATAAAATTGCATAGAAGAATGCCCTTAGATATTCCGAAAAAAGAAATCTCTATAAATAAAAGGAATTCCGAGGATAATTAATTAATTAATTAATTGAGGCACAGGGGAAAGCAAATCTTGGCAATGCGCCAACTCGGTCCAGAGGAAGCAAATCTTGGCAATGCGCCAACTCGGTCCAGAGGTATAAAAGCAAGATAGAAAAAAACGCGCAGGTCTGTGCATTCAAGTACAACCACCCATATGTATATGCTGAAAGTTTGTTCTGACGCTCACCCGACGCACGTGGAGTGCCGATGGTCCGGGAAGCGTACCATACACATAAATTATTAAATAAACCTTCAAATTAAGCCCGGCGAAGCGGGCTGGGTATGCTAGTTAATAATAAATTGAAAAGTAGAAATGATATTTCTTTGGTTGGTAGACTTACCTGGAAAACTTCTTGATGAAAAAAAATGATATATTAAATTTATATTGCTATTTCAAATTGCATATGGTTTTATACATATTTATGTATTATATCAGATAAATCTTACTCACTATGCATTAAAAATAAAAAATATAGAATGAAAAATAATGGAAAACACTATTAAAATATTTAAACTAGTATCTACAGGATGTACTAAAAAGGATTAAATGTTTTTACAAATCAATAAGTGACCGATAACAGCTAATTTGTAAATTTAATCTTGCTGGGGTGAATTGTGTTAAATCAGAAACTTCTTTGTTACGCTTCCTTGTTTTACTTTCGAATATCACTGAAAAAATGTTCCAGCACTGTTTAAATCTCGCAGGAATAGATTGAAGGTTAAAATCTAAATAGTCTGAAGATTAAAATCTAAATAGAATGAAAACTAAAATCTAAATAGAATGGAGTCTAAAAGCTAAGTGGACATCGGCTTACTTTTATTTATTAGCTATAGCACATTCTAACAGTTTTAAACAGCATAGCGCCATCTATCTGTGATATGTGGAACTAAAACAGGGAACCTTAGTAAAGAACTTTCCGAATTACTATATTAAAGTGAAGACACAATTTTTATATCTGTCACAGTTTGTTTACATAGTACGTAATTTCAAAAAAGCGCAGTCCGTTTTATGTCATACTGTCTGAACTAATAGTATTTACAATTAGTCTTTACGAGATGCAGGATGTTCCAAAAATGACCGGTATATTTGAAAAATCATTAAAAAATAAACGGGCAGCCATAGCAATACACCGTTTGTTGCAATATGCTTGGGACAACGGTAAATTTTCGGACAGACAAGCATTCGAAATTAATTAAATTTTCAACAACAGATGGCGCTGCATTCTGGAAAAATCTAAAGTACGATATTTTCCACATATCCACCATGCGCAGCAATAATATGGTGTAGTCTCTGAACGAAATTACCTGAAACCTTTGTAAACGTGTCAGGCGAGATGGCTTCAGAGAGAGATGTACTGCTTCAAGAGATGTACTGCTTTAGTTGTTAAATTGTTTCTGGATTGTGTAGATACATCTGCTCTTTCAAGTCAAAAATCCTCTGTTCTAAGGAATAAAACATTTTCTCACAGCAAACTTGCAATCTGTAATCAGCACATTCTTACAGCAGAAAGATGACTTACAGAATGGCGAACTCACAGACTGCGTTATCTTCTATATCTTTCAAATCGCCTGCAGCGCCATCTGTTGTTGAAAATTGTAACTAATTTCGAAAGTTTGACTGCCTGAAAATTTACTGTTGTCCCGAGCATATTGCAACAAACGGTGTATTTCTATGGCTGCCCGTTTATTTTTTAATGATTTTTCAAATATACCGGTCATTTTTGGAACACCCTGTATGTTAAGCAATTACAAGTAACGTCCATTAATGGTAAAAATTTCAAATGAGATTAAATTAAAATATATTGACATCTTTCTGAAAGCAACAAATGCTTATTAAGTACGTAACAATACCGTAGACACGACTTTGCTTGAACCTTTTTTAATAATTCAAACATTTTACAGAAGATTTTTATTTATAAATCTTATTACAGTATATAAATGTACACAAATTTATGCATTATTATTGCAGTCTTGATTTTGAGCATTTTTAATGCACTATGTCTTCAATATTCTCAAAGCATAATTACACTGTCTCGAAACTTATTCAAACTTATTCTGTAATATATAATCATGTAAATATGCTCAGCATTATCATCATACTTTTTACATTCGTTTCATTAATTATGTAATGAACTATTATTAGCCACAAAAAGCTATTTTCACAACAATTGGATCTTTTCCTCTTAAATTCAAAAGAACAAAATAAAACTTTATAATTTAATGAAATTAATGATGAATATACAGTAGAACCCCGCTAATTCGGACCCCGTTAATCCGGATCGGTTTGGTCATTTTTTCTTTCAAGTTTGAGAAGCGATTGGCTAATTTCCATAACATTAACTTGTTTCATCGTCGTATTATGAATAAAAAAAACTTTTTCTGAAACCTTTTCGGAAGAATTAAGCAAAGTAAACATTTTTACAGTCTGTAAATGTTCAATTAGTTTAACATAAAGGCGAGTTTCTGTAAGTATGTTTTATTTTATTTCATTTTTTTTTTAATTCTCCGGATAATCTGGATTTTCGACAATCCGGATTGGGTTCGGTCCCAATTAATCCGAATTTTCGGGGTTTTACTGTACATGTATATATTTAAAAATAATTATTTTATTAAAATTCACAAAAATTTAGAAAACAAATGTTTTTGTTTTAATACGCTAAAAAGTTAAAAAGTCTCGTAAAAACTTTAAATACACAGAGTTTGAATTTAATTGTGGTGATCTCGATAATGGAAGATTAATAGATTTAAATGAGAATTGCCAAGTTGGTATCGTGTATGACAACTTATTTTTATCACCAAATTTGACGATATTTTGCCAAGTTGCCAAATGTTGGCGGTAATTTGGTAAGTTTACTAAAATGTGATGCTTTTTCGGAAATCCCCACATTAGTACTTTTCAACAAATCATTATTGAAACTGATACTGGTTTCTCCATCGGAAACCAAACGTAACCATTGAGTATAGTTACCTTGCCTATTTTACGTTGCTCTCTTTAGGGATCTAATTTTTAAAAATGAATGTGTACTTCATGTATTGCCCTCAGTAATACATATATGTTCCAAATTTTAAAGCTCACTGTCAAAAGGAATTTTGTCAAACAATGTTTCACGAAACTTGATTACCACACACAAACATAACTGTAAATTAAAAAAAACCTGCAAAAATTATTACATGTTTTCCGAAAAAAAAGAAGAAATTCAAAATTAGTAATAATAATTTCAGAGCAGTTATATTTCATTGAAAACAAAATATTTAAAAATTACAAGTAAACTTTTGACTTTATTCAAATAATCAACAATTTCTAAAGTCAAAAAGTTAGCCTCACAACAGTTAGATAGTTCGTGTTAATTTCAAAATAACAAACTTACACCCGTATTCACCAACGCGGGTTAACTCTCGAGTCCGTGTTAAATGCAGGACATGAAGGACTTCTCAGGAAATAGCCATTTGAAGAAGAAAACTGTTTTGTGAAATAAATTTGAAATAGGTGGCGCCTATGTGGAACGTTTCCTTAGCTGGCGTGTTGTTTACATTTATCCTGTTCATGTTCGCTACTTTCCGGAAAAAAATATAATCAAAATAACTAATAATTTTATTAAAATAAGACTTCTAGTTGATATGAAATAATTTTTTTTTTTCTTAATTCTGATATTTATGACCTACTCCTGTTGCCATTTTGCCATTTAGTTCCAAAATCATGATTCAGTATTAATACATTGCGAGAGAAGTCCTTCTTTGTATCTATGTTCATGATCAGCATTTAACACAGACTCAAGAGTTAACACATTCGCTGCCGGTCACGCGCTAGCGCGTGAATTTCTCAAACATTTAACACGGAGGGCGGCGTTATCGGTAGCGAACGTGTTAACCCGTGTTGGTGAATATGGGTGTTAGAGTCTTATAATTCAATGCAGTAAAGAATAAATCTATACATTTTCCGATTGAAATAGTATGTACATATTATAATTCTGACGTGTATTTTTAGACATACAATCATAATTATAATTAATAACTATGAGGCTGGTAGACTTTCTGAAAGAATGCTAAAAAAAAATTTGAAAACCCTTTGAACTGTAATTCTCTCGCAAATTTGTACTAAAATCAGGCATAATGTAAAGAAAAAATATAAAGTAAAAGAATCTTTCTTGAGACAAAATCCAAAAAAAATTGCCGGAAACTTAAAAAAAAAAAAAGAAAGAAAGAAAAAAAAATTGTTAAAAGAATCATTACGAAGACGATGTGCCTACTCACATAGACTTTCTGTGAAGCAGCTTTTGACGGACAATCTCATTACTGTACCTGAAATGTCTTCACATTCACCCAATTTAGCACCTTGTGACTTTTATATTTTCCGGAAAATTGAATCAGTGCTTGAGGTCCCTCACTAGGCACAGAAAAAGACCCGGATGATAATGTAAAGTCTATGGGGGCGTTCTTTTCAAATATCCCGCTCAAATTTTAATATTTTTACTTTATATATATATATATATATATATATATATATATATATATATCAGAAACCAAAATTGAAAAATTAATTTTGCTTATATATTTTTTATATTATAATAGTTTCAATTTCAGAACCGGTTTAAACCAGTTTTGAAATTTAAAATATATATATTTTTTTTTTAATCTGAAATTGAAATTGAAAAATTAAAAACTAGGCCGGTTGTGGAACGTCTTTAGCTAACCTATGGAAAAAGAATCATGTAAAAATATTAAAATTTGAACGACATATTTGAAAAAAAAAAAACGTCCCCATAGACTTTACATCATCATCCGGGACTTTTTCTGTACCTAGCGTGAGTCCTTAATGAAACAGCTGGTACCGTTAGTTAAAATAAATGAAAGAAATTGATTTTCTATGAATGGTAAACCAGGCTACACCGAAGTACTAGTATAAATAATGACATGAGTTGTAAAACTCGCCTTATCCAAAAAAACTTTTGAAACTTTGAAACTTTTTTTCCCATTAACCGTAATGTAACGGAATACATTTGATTGTCCCTGTAATTGATCTATGCATCCGATTTTCATGAAATTTGAAATGACACGGCAAAATTATGTAATAATTATATGTTTTGAATTTCAAACAATTAAAATGCATTTGAAACTTTTTTCCCCATTGACCGTAATGCAAAGGAATGCTTCTGATTGTCCCTGTAATTGATCTATACATCCGATTTTCATAAAATTTGAAATGACTAGACAAAATTATGTTATAATTATGTATTTTAAATTTCAAACGATTCGGTTGGGTAATTTTTGCGTTGTTACATGCGGACAAACAGACAGACGGACGGACTGGACGACAACTATAGCTGCTACGAATTTACATAATTAAGAAAGCACCTAAAAATGCTTTGCCTTTTCAAGATAATAATAATAAAATTTTAAAAATTAGAAGTAACAATTCTAGAATTTGCAGAATGCATGGAAATACTACTGAAAAGAACAAATGTTTATTAAATATTTAATACCACTGCAGACTATTCCTTGTTTAATCTTTTTTACTAATTCGAATATTTTCCCAGTAAATTTTACTTTAGAAATCTCAATATTGCATATATTCAAATACCATATACATAATTATATAAGTTATTATGATATATATTATCATCTCAGATGCGTTTTACCGTATAAATTATTCAGTATTCTCAAAGCATAATTACTGTGTTTCTAAAGTCGTCCAAAATATTTTCCTGCAACCTAATTACAGAAAGTATTATTATGTACTTCTGTATTCTAATATCTTTAATATATTTCCATTATGTGGAAAATTATTTTTTGTCAGTCACAAGAAAAAAAAACTATCATCACATCAGTTGGGATAATTTATTCTGATTTCAAAAAATATTGTTTGGATCATTATAGCTGAATAAATTTACTGTGAAAAATACAATTAGATACCTCTCGAAAAATAAAAAAGAAATGTAAACATAAAAATAAAATTAGAAATAAAAAGTTATACTTCCTGTAAAATTTACTGAAAATAAACAAATATTTTTATGCCTCTCTCTGTGCAACTCGAGATTTTCTCGGACATGTATTTTTTCCATCTAATAAACCTCTTTGACTATTCCCACCAGTTAATTTTTAGTATAGACTTATAGTCATAACTGCATACATATCAAGCGTACAAAGTTAATGCTGGAATCTGGTGTAAATTGGCACAACTGCGCCAACTGGTGCCCAAGGTGATAATGCAAATACGCGGGCTTTTATTATGGCATCGTACATGAGCAGATATCTATTATCCGCGTATCTCTTGCATATATTTTCTGAAATTTCACTCATTCATGACAGATGATTCTTATCTACCAGATTTATTGCAAAATATTTTTGTTAAAGTTTGTTATGATATAATTATGTACATTTAAAAAAGAAATAATCACAATATCATTTTAATTTCGGGAGAAAAAGGACTAATGCTACGAAAGCATCTTGTCTTTTGCCTTGAAATTAAAATGACAATACGATAAAAAAAATACACACATTTTTATCAAAAAATAGCTGTAAAAAAATGTTTTGTTACAATAAATGTGGTGAACAAGGTTTATTTTTCATGAGAAAATAATTTGAAATTTATGATTGAATTTTTAATAGGAATACTCTAAATGGCTTTATCTGTTAAAATAAATAAATAAATAAATAAATAAAATAAAATAAAAATATCTGCAATTTTAGGACAATTATTATCTAGAATCGCAAAATATTTAAACAAAAAAATGAACAATACTTGTTTATTTAATAATACAACCTTTAATGCATGCCTTTAAAATTAAAGTTATTCGAAATGTACAATGAAATAAGTTATAAATTAAAAGAATGAAATGTTTGTAAGTTAAATAACATAAGTGCAATACAATATAATAACATAAGTTCAATAAAATATTTCATCCTTATCCTCTGCTCTCGATAAATGAAAAAAAAAGAACCTAAAATTGAATATTTATTTTATTATTAAATTCTCTACATGTTCTAAACATTGATAAATGTTGTATTCTCAACGGGACTGTGTATATCATTTTGTATATTTTACCTCATCGAGAATTTACGATACAATGAGACTACTACGAAATTCTGTCTTTACATATTAACTATTCAATAGTTTTTATGCGTCATCTTTCATTACATTAAAAAACATAATTAAAATCGAGCATATTTAAATCAGCGACGTTTGTATTACATAATTAAATAATATTTCATCCTAGTATATTTTATGTAAATAATTAATCGTACTTCACTTATTTATTCTACACTTATTTACAATATTACAAATCTAAACTTTTTTCTTCGCAATTTTTTAAAGTAATACTTTATAGCAACAAAACAATTTTGTTGTCATTCATACAAAAGAAATTACAATCTATTAATAAACTTTTTGAAGTTCACCCCTTCCACTAGGTGGCGTATGACCGTCACTTATGTGACCCCGCCTTTAATCTTGCGGACACCTTTGCTATTTATCTTAGGACGTTTAATTATACATATACAACTTTGCTTATAGTATACACTTTTAGTATAAACATAGTTAGCATTAAAAAAAAATTCTGTTATACAGAGCTGATGATAAAAGATTAAAAATTCTATAAAAGATGCTCATAGCGAAGGAATTAAGGCCCCACACTGGGCACAGAAAAAGACCCGGATGTTAATGTAAAATCTATGGGAGCGTTCTTTTCAAATATCTCGCCCAAATTTTAATATTTTTATATGATTTTTTTGCACAAGATAGCTGAGGACGATCCACAACCGGCCTAGTTTTTACTTTTTCGATTTTGCTTATATATTTTTTATATTACGATAGTTTCAATTTCAGAACCGGTTTAAATTGGTTTCGAAAGTTAAAGTAATCTAAAAAAAATCTGAAACTAAAACTGAAAAAGTAAAAACTAGTCCGGTTGTGAATTGTCCTCAGCTTTCTTGTACAAAAAAAATCACCACGTAAAAATATAAAAATTTGGGCGAAATATTTGAAAAAAAAAAACCTATAGACTTTACATTATCATCCGGGTCTTTTTCTGTGCCTTGTGCTGCACCTTAAACGTACAGCAAGAGGGTTAGTATGAGGTTGAATTGAAAAATAAATATTCAGCGAATTGTGCTAAATTTATAAGGCTGCAATTAGCAACATTACTCTTTAATTTTGTCTCGCAACCCTTTTTATAGACAAAAAATTCCTTCATTTACTTTGACATTATCTGCAATAGAAATATATTACAAAATTTATTTTCGTAAAATAATAGTGAGAATAGAATATAAAAATACTAACCCTTTGCCCGCCTTAATTTTGCTTTAACTCTTGCATCATATACAAACCTGTTGTGAAATATAACAATGCTTGTGATAAACAAAAACAACATTATACAGCAAAACCTTTACCTTTTTGACCAATTTCCTAAAGAATTCGTATATTTTTTCCCCGCTAAAAGGATTCTCTTAAACGCGTCTGCTCTATAATTTCAATAAAAGTATTTTTTTTCTATTTTGAAGCAAAAACAAGTTCGTCAGCAACACTGACGTTATACTACCGAAATTAGATTGGGGGGGGGGGGGGTACATATTTTTGCATTATATTTTTGATGATATCTCTGAAAATATAACACCTAAAATTAAAAGAAGTATATTTTTGAGTTTCGCGTAACGAAAATCTTCAAAAGATACCTCACACGATATACAAAAAACTAGATTTTTTTTCCCAAGTAATTTAATTAGCTCCCTTACTCCCTCCTAAATATATTTGTAAATGTTGAATAAGCTGTAAATATGAGGGTCAATAATCTTCATTACTTTCCTCTAATGTGAGCTTTCCACGTTTTACACTTAAGGCCTCACACTAGGCACAGAAAAAGACCCGGATGATAATCTAATGTCTATGGGAGCGTTCTTTTCAAATATCTCGCTCAAATTTTAATATTTTCGCATGACTTTTTTTCCTTAGGATAGCTGAGGACGATCTACAACCGGCCTAATTTTTACTTTTTCGATTTTGCTTATATATTTTTTATATTATGATAGTTTCAATTTCAGAACCGGTTTAATCGGTTTTGAAAGTTAAGGTATTTTTTTATTAATCTGAAACCAAAACTAGAAAAGTAAAAACTAGGCCGATTATGGATCGCCCAGAGCTATCTTATGCAAAAAAATCATGTAAAAATATTAAAATTTGGGCGAGATATTTGAAAAGAACGCCCCATAGACTTTACATTATCATCCGGGTCTTTCTCTGTGCCTAGTATTGGGCCTTAATGAATAAAATGGCTGTGACAGACGGACAGACAGACACAGGAATAGTCTTGTAATGGTTCCGTTTTCACTTTGTAAGTACGGATCCCTAAAAAGTGATGCCAACTGAATAAAATTTGAGTAGAAGCCGACAGTCCTGAATGAGTTTTAAGGATCATCCATAAAACATACACTGATAAAAATTTGCTGCATTTTGCTGCAACGCACTCCCCTGCTTGTATAGAAAACGGTTACTTGGCCGTGAAATGGAGCTTTCTCATTGGTTGGAATAGAGATATTATATACAAGCGGTGGAGTGCGTTGCAGCAAAATGCAGCAAATTTTTATCAGCGTAACGAACCAATTAATATAAACAACAAATCTCAACAAATGAAAACAAGATACTTACGTTTAATTTTTTTTTTTTTTTTTTTTTTTGTTACATATTGTTAGAGTATCAAATAAAGTTAGAAGAAAGTTAAATATAAGATAAATTAACAGTTGTTATAACTAATGCATAGTTTGCGTAGTATAAATATATATGAGGAGCCCAGAAGCCAAGGGGTACAAGTGACAAAATGTCGATTTGGAGTAAATTGAGTTTAAAGATAATTGATGTTAAATTGGAACATCAATAACAATTGACTAAATTGAAATAGAAAACATCTGCTTGTTGCATTCTAATCTTTGAACTCTCATTTCAATAACAGTTAAAAAAATAGAGTAAAATTTTCTTTAAATGTATAATTAATCAATATTGTTTGTTTTTCGAAAAAAGTGGTTTATCTCTATAACTCCCTAAATAATCAGAAAATGACCTATATTTCTTTACCTGAAATGGAAAAAGCATATTTCCAGATACCCTGTGCACTTAACTCAATTTTTTCAATTTTGTCACTTATACCCCTTGGCATCTGGGGTCCTCATATATATTTATATATTTTAATTAATTATAAAGAAGTATATTAAATGTGTTCAGAGTAAAACTTGTGTGAATGTATTCTATCTCAAAAGTAATTCAGACTTAAATGGAAAAATCCATGCTCCAGAAGAAAAGAATTCAATACAAATATAAGGGAAAGGTATACCTACTAAAACGTAAGTCTGTCTAAAATGGAATTTTATCCCAGTAGTTCGCGAGTTATTCTTAATATGTTTTACCGTGTATCGGAATATAAGATATTAAGGATTAGGCCCAATATTTCTAGGGTCTGTACAACTCACAGAACTGTATAAATTATGCATCATTCAAAACTTTAATCATATGTTTCAACAGAAAAACAATTAATAAGAGGTTCAAAATTAGAAACAGCAAATGTAGTATTTATAAAGTACTAGCAGCCATGGAAATAAACAAGTGTTCATTAAATATGAAATACAAGTAATACTGTAGGCTGTTATTGCAGACTACATTGTCTCAGCCTGTTTAATAATTCAAACATTTCGCTGGTTGGCTTTTATCTAGAAATCTTATTATGGTATATATTTAAATACCGTCTATAAAGTTATGCATTATTGTTACAGTATCATTTCACGTAGTCTTTATCGTATAAATTATTCAGTATTTTCAAAACATAATTACCGCGTCTCGAAATTTCTTCAAAATCCTTTCCTGCAATCTAATCGCATAAAATGAGATAGTGACATCTGAGTCATGGTATCTTTTACATATTTCATTATGAGGAGAATCACACTAGTATTGTCATACTCGAAAAGCTATAATTCTAACGGCTGGATACTTCGTATAATTTGAAAATAACTAATTTGAAACCTAATTATCGAATAAAGCAAGGGCGAATTCATCTAAAATTATTACGGAAGCCATCTTAGTAAATCAAGAAGTTGTCTCGCTGTTACGAAGATATATTACTTGTATCTTTATATCTTTAGCGTGGGAGTGGAGAGTTATATATTTCACTTTTTCCTTTTTCTTTTATTAGTATTTTTCATCATCGTTTCACGACCGTCTCGCCACCACCAATGCCATTTCCGCTTTTCAAATGGTTGTTCCGGCAGACGATCTTTTCGACAAAAGAAAAAAAAATGGCTTTAAAAAATTGTCTCCGTTTTATTCATATATTCTTTTAGTTTATCTACTTCATCACAAGAATGCGTTTCAGTGTTTCTCCATTTTTTTCTTTCCTCCCTACGCTCTGTGTTGCCGGCCATTCTTAGAGTGAAAAAGCATTACTTTTTTTTATTATTATTCGTAAAGAGAGAAAAAAAAAGGGATAAAGCAAGGAAAAAATATTTACATTTTGTCTAACCTTTGTCTTTTTCTGAAGGGCAAACATGCTGGGTACAGCGAGTCAGATATTCATATTTTACCCTTTCTCATATTTATGGAAAAATTCTTTACATTCTGTTACATTTGTTTACGTTTAAGCTCAGGAAAACTTGTGGATATTTTGTTTGCATTTTCTGTGTGCTGCATTCATGGAAAAATAACAAAAATGGATTTTTCTTTTAAAATATTTGCGCAATGTTTACTTTTCGTTTATTTACAGTATTCTCACTTTAATTATTCATAATCTCTTCCTTTACAAACTCACATTTCTGTTAGCCTTTTATTATATATGATCAGAAAATTTAATTTTTGTATCTTATGCAAAAAAACATAATTATGATATTTTATTTTCAAATCTAAAGAAGTAGGATGCACGTTTTTCTTTTTTACGGATTTGATTCTCAAAATTTGATTCCCGGTAGAAACAACCCAAAGATGCACATAAAAAAAAAAAGACTTATAATATGTTCTTTAATTCAAATCAAAGGGAGTTTGCAGTTTTAAATGTAATCTTTTAAAATGGTTCTACACTTATAATTTTTTAATCGTTTCAAAATCTCTATAGTCCGTGATTATTTATAAAACAAACATTTACTTGGAAATGTAAAAGTTTTAAACATTTAGAGGACACGCTTTTATTTATTTATTTATCTATTTATTTTGTTTAAATGTGTGGTAGTTCTACAATAATTACGTGCTCTACTATTTAAGCCAGAAACATTTAGACATATCAGTAGTAAAACGATAATTTTATTTTTGCTGCCATTTATAAAAACAAAATATAAGAAAATTACTTTATTGCAAAAATTTCGACAGCACATAATTTTCTTTAAAAGTATATCTTACCTAATAAATGTTATACAAATGTTATATACCTTATAAATACAGAAAAATCTTTCTAATCACAGTACTTGTATTTCTCACAGAATTATTTAGTAAAGTGCAAGAATGCA
Source organism: Maratus speculifer (assembly GCA_964019185.1). NCBI lineage: Eukaryota > Metazoa > Arthropoda > Arachnida > Araneae > Salticidae > Maratus > Maratus speculifer. The sequence continues at coordinate 450,547,001 of OZ025289.1, forward strand.
CCTTGTTTAGAACACGGACAATAGGAGTAAATTTGGCTGGCATCTTAAAAACTTGATTGGACAAAGTTGACTCTAAATTCTAAGATTGAAAATTACTGATATCATTTGGTCAATCCAAAGTTTTAGCTAAGTTTGACGAAATGGGCTTTTTTCTAAATATTATTTATGTAATTTGATACTGAAAAAAAGATGTTATAGGTAATAACAGACAAAAGTATATTGTTGTCATGGTTATCTTCGTTCATATTGATAAAGTGCGACAATGTTCAGAATCAGAGTGGATGTTAAGCGATGTATTTAGAATGTTCCAGATAAATTTTGAAACTTAATAGAATTTTTAATGCCAAAATGTTTTCCTAAACTAATTGGATGCGTCAATTCCAAAACTTTCTTCTATCTCATACGCACATTTTAATATTTCAAACAGTAGTTAACACGTGTTAATATTTCAATATTATTAATTTGATACTATACAAAATTTGATTTTTGTCTTAAATTTCTGCTTCAGGCAATTAATCGGAGTGAAAAATAAAGTTAATGTAGATATGATATTCATTAAAATAAAAAATAAAAAATTCTTTATTCTTGTGTCATAATAATCTGGTTTCTTGCAAATAGCCGGCTTAGCATGACGCTAGTTCCGGTCTCTACACAAGCCAATAGACAATACAACTACGAAGAATCAAGAAAATGATACAAAAAGCTCTATCACAGTGCACTTTTCCCACGGAATATTTCCAAATTCAAATAAGATCTGCTTGACATAGGCAAAAACATGCACGAAAAATTTCGTTCAATATTATGCATAACTTTATACACTTTTTGATGATACAATAATATTGATCGCTATTACAGAGGCGCCCTCTTTCCTAATATTTCTGAATTAAAGAAGGACCTGCTGGTCATAGCCAAAAACATATATAAAAAAATTGGTTCATTTCTGCGCATAACTTTATACACCTTTCGATATTACAATAATGAAAATAGCACGGAAACCACTTTTACAGCGCCACCTTCTGGCAGGTTTTTTTATTTTTTATTTTTTATTTTTTTTATATTTTCAAATTCAGTTAGAACCTGCTCGCCATGGCTAAAAAAATCGCACACACCAAATTTAGTTCAGTTCTATGCATAACTTCATGCACTTTTTGATGGTCCGATAATGAAAAATGCCCAGACATTGCAATTATAGTGCCCCTTTCGGTGGAACTTTTTTAAATTCAGGGAGGCACGCCGTATCTAAAAAACATAAACGAAAAGTTTAGTTCAATTCTATGCATAACTTAATACACTTTTCGATGGTACAATAATGAAAATGGCACAGACACCGCTATTACAGAGCTTTTCCAGCGTATTGTTTTCAAATTTAGAGAGGACCTAATAGCCATATACAAATACTTACAAAACCATTGGTTCAATTCTATGCATAACTTCATACATTTTTCAGAAGGTAGAGTACTGAAAATTTCGCAAAAATTGCTATTATAGCGCCTCCTTGCAAGTTTTTTTTTTTTTTTTTTTTTTTTTTTTTTTTTTTTTCAAATTAGTCATATCTAAATTCTTACACAAAAAAATTGGTTCATTTCGATGCATAACTCCATGCTTTTTTTGGTGGTACAAAAATCGCTGTTACAGTAACACCTCCGGCCGAATATTTCAAAATTGAAAGAAAAGACCTGCTTGCCGATACCAAAAATATACACAAAAATATTTGGTTAAATTCTATGCATATTTTCCTATTTTCGGTGGTACAATGGCGATACACGGACAAACAGATATTTTGTATAAACATATTTTTTGGAATATCTGGCCCCAAACACGTGCAAATCCGTTAAACAATGGAAGTCGAAAAAAATTTCGATTACAATATTTTCTTCTATTGAATTAAAAAGAAAGTAAAAAGGTATATAGAAATTCTTGTCAGTCTAACAAGTTCGGTTGTAAGTAGTATTATCAGTTAAGTAGATTTTTTTTTATTATTTAGACTGATTGCTACCACTTTTTGGCATGAGAACATTCGCGTTAATGATATTAACATATCATATATAATTATAGATGTCTTATTTAATATATAATTAAATAAGGAAAATATTACTATTTTGAAAAAGTGGTAGCAGTCAGATAATTGAATTTATAAAACAGCCCAAACGGAAATACTAATTACAAGAACGTTACATGTATTGATTGAAGACAGTGCTTTTGTGCCTCTGCAGTATTTTTTGTTCTACTTTCTGTTTTGATTCTGATTCTCGTTGTAAGAATTTTACTGGCCGAAATTGAATCTTTGGTGAATATCTAAAATCCCTGAAATATGCGTTTAATTATTTTTTAGTGGTTTAGTTGACTCGAATTTCACACTGCTGCTGAGATATGACGGAATGACCAAAATTATTTTATTACCTTGTTATCTCCCACCTAAAACTATCGGCATTCTCCTTTAATTCCTTATAGGGAAGATTTCTAAATTGGCTGAAATATGTATTTAAATATTTTTTATAAGATTTATTATTCTGAATTCAAAGGTATCGAATAAAACAATTGCTAAAATTTCGCCAAATGACCTAAAACTCCCTATCTGCAAGTGACCCCTTAGAGGGGAAATTTCTAAGATCACTGAAAGATTTATTTAATTGTTCAGTGGACTTGTTATTTAATTCCATGCTCCTATTTAAGATGGCTGCTGAGATATTGCGAAATGACCTAAATTTTAAACCCAACTTTGATCCGATTAGGATATGAATTTTCAAAAATCCTTTCTTATTGCTCGCCTAGGTCTTAACCGCAATCTAATGTTCATATTTCGTGCTGATCCTAATTCGATCCTGATTTTAGTTATTTCAGCTTTGCGTTGATGAGTCACTAAGTCAGTCAGACAGAAGTCTTTCTCTCTTCATTATATTAGTACAGATTTTTCCTCACAAAACTTTTTAGTATAGCACAATTTTCTAGGAAAATTCTAAAAATAACATCAGATTAGATTCGTAATATTTGAATACTTTTATACAAACCGTTAAATGAAATTCTTACATTATCACAGATTATAATCATTTGATCACAAACTTTTTAGTAGCAGAATATTCTAGGAAAATATAGACTAATGTCAGATTAGATTCGCAATATTTGAATACTTTTATACAAACCGTTAAATGAAATTCTTACCAATTTTAAAAAATATTATCATTTTATAGATTCTTAATATCTACTTGCTCTGATGCTAACCAGTAAATGGAATTTTTTTTTTAGGTTAAAAATATAATATCGTTTAACAGACTCTCAATATCTTCATCCCGTAATCTCTAAAAGAAATTTTTGTCGATTTAAAATATACTTCCTTTAAATTTTCATATCGTATGCGTAAGACTCGTTTTATTGTCAACACATTTTTCCTTCGGGACTTTGTTCCGAAAAATTTTAAGTTAAAAAGTTTTCAAACAGTAATCTCTGGATTTCAAAATAAACTTTTTATTGCTCTGTAAAATGTATCTATATGCGTTAAACATATTATATGAATCTATCGAATGAAAATATTTATTTTAAAAGTGGGTTTTCTTCATGAATTTATCTCAGCACAGAAGCATATTCGAAGTACTTCAAAATTTCAAATCGATTTTTTTGGAGCCTATGAGGACAAAAGTGTTTCTTTATTGCATATTCTTCTTCGTAAAATTCAAAGCTAAATATTTATTCTACTAAAAACTCCTTTTGCGGGAACAATGTCAAGAAAATCTGCTTGTGATAAAAAGGTTACAAAATAACGATAAATCGAATCTCGCTCTTAAAAATATGATGCTTGCATATTTTATTCGAAAAAGCTTGCTGACTGATAAACCACCGCTTTGCCACCCCCCCCCCATACTGATATACAAATACAAACTATATTTTGATATGCAATTTTGTTACAGCACTACCTTAAAAATAAAATACAGCCTGCGGATAAAAAGAGATGTCGTGTGGAATAATAGAGGGAATGTATTGTAAACTGTTTTGGGTTTCTACAATTTATCATTTGTTTTTAGCCCGTGAACTCGTGAGTCATGCTATCGATATATTTAACACCTTAGTGGTGAACGACCGATATACGTGCCGCATAAAGCACCCAGAATCCTTGATTATTCTCAGCAGTAAAATTTTATTATAAATTTTGCCTTATTTAATCTGAACATTTTCCCTATTGAATTAGGCAAAAAATTCTGTTCTCAAAAACCGTTGATAAAAGATTAAAAATTCTGTGAAGGAAACTCGTCTCGAAGCGGTTAATACTCGAATCGCCGCAGCGATCATAAATAAAAATATTTCGATTCGAACTAATAATGTCCTATCAGTAATGTCCTTTTAAAATTATTATCAGAAGCCTCTTTCTCTTCATTATATTATCAAGGATTACAGACATTTAATAACAAAACTTTTTAGTAGCAGAATTTTCTAAAAAAATATAGACTAATATTAGATTAAATTCGCAATATTTTTATATTTGTATACTAACCCTTAAATGAAATTCTTGTCATTTTTAAAAAATACTGTCATTTAACCCTTTGCGACGCAGGACAAATTCATTGCTTAAGTGTTGAAATTAATGACTGACACTGTAATTTGAAAACAACTTTATATGTAAATAAGAAAACGGTATGTTTCACGCATTTAATAAAAAGTAATTCTTTAAACGAAATTCCGGTGTGAATGTAGTGTTTGGGAATTAAAAGTAAGTTGTATATTTATGAAACCACTGCGCCCCAAGGTGTTAATAGATTTTTAATTCTACATACTTCCATATTAACCATAAAATGAAATTTTTGTTAATTTAAAAATATAATTTCTTTTCGCAAACTCGAAAACGAAGCGGTCATTCTGACCGCAACTAAATAAAAATATTTCGATTCGAACCAGTAATTTCCTTTTAAAATTATTATCAGAAATCTCTCTCTCTTCATTACATTATCACAGATTATAATCATTTGATCACGAAACATTTTAATAGCAGAATTTTCTAGGAAAATATAGACTAATGTCAGATTAAATTCGCAATATTTGAATACTTTTATATTGACCGTTAAATGAAATTCCTACCGATTTTTAAAAATACTATCATTTTATAGATTTTTTATATCTACATATATATATTTATTAACCTGTAAATGAAATTTTTGTTAGTTTAAAAATATAATATCTTCTCACAAACTCTTAATATCTTCATCCTGCAATATCTAAAAGAAATGTTTGTCGATTTCAAATATATTTCCTTTAAAATTCCATGTTGTATGCGTAAGCCCCGTTTCATTGTCAACATATTTTTCCTTTGGGACTTTATTCCTAAAAAAATTAAATTAAAATGTTTTCAAATCGTAATTTCAGAATTTCAAAACTAGTTTTTTATTGCTCTATAAAAATATATCTATTTACGTTAAACATATTTTATGAATCTATCGAATAAAAATGTTTATTTTAAAACTAGGTTTTCTTTAGGAATTTATATCAGCACAGAAGCATATTCGAAGTACTTCGAAATTTCAAATCAATTTTTGGGGGGAGCCTATGAGGACAAAAATGTTTCTTTACTGCATATTTTTCTTCGTAAAATTCATTGCTAAATATTTATTCTACTAAAAATTTCTTTTGCGGGAACAATCTCAAGAAAATCTGCTTGTGATAAAAAAGATTACAAAATAACGATGAATCGAATCCTGCTCTCAAAAATATGATGCTTCCATATTTCATACGGAAAAGCTTGCTGACTGCTAAGCCACCTGTTATACAACGATTTCTCACCCCTCTCCCACACCCGTATACAAATACAGACTATATTTTGATATGCAATTCTCTTACAGCACTATCTTAAAAATAAAATGCAGTCTGCGGATAAAAAGAGATGCTGTGTGGAATAATAGAGGGAATGTGTTGTAAATCAGTGGCGTAGCTAAGGAAGGGCAAGGGGACCGGTCGCCCCGGGCGGCGAGGTCAAGGGGCGCAAACTGAAAAAGGCTTAAACTGAAATTTTCTCAAATATCCTGAAAATAAATAAAAATTCTCGTTTTTTTTCATGTGTGTTTGTTTCTAAATGTTTTCTTGAGCAAAATATTTTGTTATACCCAAATAATGAAGAAAGAAAGAGCTTCTGTAAATGTTTCAAGACACTTCAAGTTATTTATGTACCTGAACTGAGGCGTAAAGTTATTAAATAGAGGGCGCCAAACTAAGAGGAGCTTTGAACCAAAATTATTTCAGATATTTACAGCAGGCATGCTGCGCACGTGGTGGAAAATCTCAAAAGAATCATAAGATGAGTAGAAAGAAAAAAAATTGCAGAAATCGGCAATGAAACCTCAGATAAATACATACCCAGGTAGTGGAAAATAGAATAAAAACTGTAAGACAATCGGAAACAAGGTGAATGAGCAAAACCCAGTTGAAATTGTGACCATAATACCCGAGATAAGAATGCGCCCACTGCGCTGGAAGATGGAGCTGAAACTTCAAGAATATCGTAAGCTAAGTTGAATGAAAAAATTCTAGTTGAAATCTGGTCTTATAGAATCTAGAATAGAGAAAAGAATGCGTCATTATTGTTCCATAATGGTGGTAAAAGAAGTTTATATTTTGGAAAACATTGTTTAAATCTACCTTATGGACAAACTCGTAACTCATATCATGGAACCTTTGTCACAACGCACTAATAAAATAACATATGATAAAATGATTTTTAATAGTGGTTTCAGCATTTGACTTTTTTAAATAATTAAGTCGATTGTCTACATATCATACAATTTCTGATCCATTGATTTTCGAAAATTAAATGGAGGAGTCGGCTGGAAAAAGTTCTCTTTTTATTTCATTTTTAATGAATATTCGTCTCTGTGGTTCTTTCTCCGAACTTTTGTTCTGTCCCATCAATCTTTTCGCAAAAAAATTAAGAACGATTACCACCCAATTTTTAAACATTTCATATACAAGTGTAAAGTACCTTTCTTTATGTTCTCTGAAATTTTTAAACCGATATCTTATTTTGCTTTCTTAATTTTCGCAGATTAGTGAAAAATTTCGGCTATGGAGCCAGATGCGCACGATTTTGTCGTTTTGTGAAGAAAAAAAAAATCATTTTTTTTTCCTTAGAATTGGCATTGTGAAAATCCAAATAATAAAATGTGGCAACCTATCCCCGAGTTTTCCGATCATAAACCCTATAAAAAAACAAAGTAGTACTTTTCAGTCTTCCTACTACAACCAATACAAATGGCTATTTCCCTCGTTTTAACCCTTTCAGAAACAGAGGTATGTTTATAAAACCACTTAAGTGTATTTCTCAATTCCACAATGGCAGCATAATCTTGTTAGAAAAATGTTAGAAAATTATCCGCATATTGTATATGTGAAATAAGTAATATCCAGTTGTTTCTATTTAAAAAAAAGCCTTTTGTATTGGTTATACTAGGAAAACTGAAAAGTACTTGTTTTTATAGAATTTAGGGACGGAACATTCGAAGATAGATCGCCACATATTTTATTATTTAGCTTTTTTCCATATTAATTCTACGGCCTTTTTCCTTATTTCCAAATAAACCCGTCCTCAAATTATGGTGTCATTCTCATTCCTTCATTTCAACATTTTTGCAAAGCTCTGTGGTACAGAACTAAACATCGACCATAAAGCAGTTTTGAAACATTTACATAAGATTGGATACCAAAAGAAACTTGATAATTTAATGGACAGAGCTTCCATTTGTGAATCGCTACTGAAACACAATGAAATCGAGGCATTTTTGAAGCAAATGATTACGGGTGATGAAAAGTGGATCACGTACGACAACAATATGCAAAAGAGATCGTTATCGAATCCCGGAGAAGGTTCACAAACAATGGCAAAGCCCGGATTGAGCCAAGGAAGTTGATACTGAGTGCTTGGTGGGATTGGAAAGGAATTGTCCATCATGAGCTGCTCAAACCTGGCCAAACCATTAATTCGACTATCTAATGTGAACAAATAATGCGAAAAAAATCCTAGCCAAAATTGGTCAAGAGGAAAGGCGTTGTCTTCCATCACGACAACGCTAAATCAAACACAACTTTAGTCACTCGGCAAAAACTGAGAGAGATCGGCCTTGAAGTTTTGATGCACCCACCGTATAGTCCAGACTTGTTTCCAAATGATTGCTATTTTTTCCACTCTCTCCAGCACTTAGTTAAGGGTGTTAATCTAGCTTCAAAAGAGGCTTGTGAAAATCAGCTTGTTTAGTTTTTCGCCCAGAAATCGCAGTTCTCCAGTGACAGAATTATAATTTTACCAGAAAAATGGCAAAAGGTCATTGAACAAAACGACACATATATTATTGGTTAGATTTTTAAATTTATATTAATAAATTCACTTTGAAAATACGAAAAAAAGCGAAATTACTTTTTTTCCAACCCAATATTACATATCACATTTATTATTTACATTTAATATTACATTTAATATTTATTTTTAGGTTATGTGAGATAATTTCAATTTAAGCCTTTTTCAGTTTGCGCCCCTTGGCCTCGGCGCCCGGGGCGACCGCTCCCCTTGCTCCCCCTTAGATACGTCCCTGTTCAAGAGAATACGCCGACTCGGATGCCATGCCCATTCACATTAATTTTACGGTAACAATTTATACTTATTCCTATTTTTAAATTCTACTCGCACCACTATATTTTAAAAATAAATTTTGTAGTGTGCACAAGCATATGTTGCCAAAGTTCAAGTAAAAGTCTTTCCCATAAACAATGTGTAGCTAACCGAATAAAATTCGTGTGGGAGATGCTGGTCCGAAAGCCACGTGGAAAGCGTAATAGTACGGATAAGATTTAAAACATTACCTCATTTATTTCATGAAACTAAATTTTATACAAGTGCTTATATGTACTTTTATTCGTGCGTTTGATAAAATTGTGAAAAAATTTCACACAAGTTAGAAGTACCTAAGATTTATTTCTTTCTTCAAAAATCGTACTTTTCAGGTAAAAATCCCATTATATCAAAAAGTACTCGAGCGATTTTGATTATTTTTTGGTAGTAAAGCATAAATAAAAGATCATATACGGAAGACAGTTTATAAAAACTTTATTTAGCTTCAGAGAAAAAACATTCTGAAAATTCGACATTGCTCTGAAGTGAAAAGTTCTAGTCGCAGAAAAAACTCCTTGCATAAATCTTGAGCATATTTAAGTGAATATGAATTTCAAATTTCACCAAAATTAGTCGGGTAGTTTCCGAGGAAACGGGTTTTAAAATTGGCATATTTTCTATAGGATTGCACCCCGTCTTGTCTTCTCTTTAAGGTTTATAAGAATCCCGACCAAATTCGTTGGACATCCTGAATCGAAATCCTGTTAAACTTTTTTTAAAAAAATTGTAAATTATAAATGCAAATTTAATTCTTGCATAATAATTATGACTTTATAGAAGGATTAAAGAAAATTTTTTGGTTTCCCTTCTATCTTAAAAAATGGATGAATATAGCAATTTGGAATTCTAAGGTGGCTGACGTTTTGAAAAAGGTTTTCTTTTTTTTCCATAATCAGCAATCGTTTTAGTAAATGTGGTATTTTTGAAAATAATTTTTATAGTTGCTATTGCCGTACGCTTAAAACAATATTCATACTCGCTAAGTTTTTGAAATTCCCTGGATTACTGAATTTGAATAATTCAGTATTGACAAAAACTAGAAATCTTCAAAAATTGGGTTCGGTATTTTAGCTTCGTGTGTTTCAATAAAATTAGCTGAATCATTAAAAACAAGGAAGGGTGAAGTTGTCTTTTCCTGCTCTTAGGAGTAAAAAAGAGTTTTTTTAGTCGTTAATTTTTTTAGTTGGGGGGGCGCAAAATTTCTTCTTGCCCCGGGCGCCAAAAAGCGTAGCTACGCCACTGTTGTTAACTGTTTTGTGTTTCCACAATTTATCATTTGTTTTTAGCCCGTGAACTCGTCAGCTATGCTATCGATATACTTAACCACTTTGGGACGAACGACTGATATACGAGCCGCATAAAGCGCCCAGAATCCTTGATAAAATTCAGTGATAAAATCTCAGTGATAAAATTTCATTGTAAATTTTGCCTTGTTTAATTCGAACATTTTCCCTATTGAATTAGGCAAAAAATTCTGTTTTCAAAAACCGGTGATAAAAGATTAAAAATTCCGTGAAAGAAGCTCATCTGGAAGCGGTTAATACTAGAATCGTCATAGCGATCATAAATAAAAATATTTCGATTCGAACTAATAATGTCCTTTTAAAATTATTATCAGAAGTCTCATTCTCTTCATCATATTATCATAGATTATAATCATTTGACCACAAAACTTTTTAGTAGCAGAATTTTCTGGGAAAATATAGACTAACTAACGGCCCGCCCTCGCTTTGCTTCGGGTAGAACAAGTCGCCCAGTCCCATGTCACTACTGACACCGCAAATTGTTACTACCACTTCTTCCCATTAAATTAAACTACTAAAAGCTTCCTTTTAAGTAGTCGGTTAAAAAGTAGCTTATATGTTAATCTAAGGTGTCGGATATCTCCATACAAAATTTCATAAAAATCGATCCATCCGTTCTTGAGTTATAAATGGCGTAACTAACACGACTTTGTTTCATGCATATAGATTACAGCAGCCTACCCCGGCTTCGTACGGGTATTAAAGAAAAATTTCAAGTTATAAATTTTTACACACACAATCATACTCTCTTCTTTGTGCATGGGGTTAAAAAAGTGTAAAATTATAATAGAAAATTCGGATATTAGTATTATTTTTTTATTTATTTATAATAATGTTTGTAAAAATTTTACACCTACAAAACAAAAGGCATTAAATTTATCGGGTCAGAGCTTCCCTGTAAACGATATTAGATGTTGTTCTATTTTGTGGCAGCAAAATAAATTGATATTCAGGAGCTCCGACCGGCGATAGACCAACATACAGTTGGCCATTGGTAAAACATTCTTTTCGTAGGTCGATCCCTACTATTTCGTAGGTTTGACCTTGGGACTTATTAATAGTTAACGCGAAAGATGTTTTTACAGGAAACTGAAGCCGTTTAAGGGTGTATTTAGATTCAAACTGCTTGTTTTCCGATTTATTTTTGAATTCACTTTTGCTCTCAAACACATCAAACTCGCAGATTCTCTTATTTAGAAAGTGCACAAGGTGCGTAAAGGTCAATTTTTTGATAAGTGTACAAAATATTGCAAAAAAAAGCAATCAAAAATGGCAATTTGAACCGATTTTTCCGAAGTGGAAAATAAGGGAACGAAAAAAAGGGTCTTCCAGAGAAGTCAATTGCTTATAAATCAAATTTTAATGAATTGAGCGTAAAAAGACTTTACTCGGCACCTCATACGTCCCTTCAAGAATCCCCTCAACAAGTTTCATGATTCTACTTTTAAAAATGTGTCTGAAATTGTATCGGAAAATTTCGAGCTGCCGAAGGTGGAAAAGCGTTTTTTCGAATACACCCTTAAATGGGATTGGTAGATCAGTTGGGATCATCGATGTCTTCGGTATATGAGCTAGTTGACCAGCTGCTGGGCCGGTGATAATGGTTGCTAACAATTAAATTGTCCTTCAATTCCTTTATAAGTAGCCTCGTCCCATTGCACATGTTCTGAGGGCTTAAATTTTTCAAAAGCATGATTGGAATTCCAATTTTTAATGTCAATTCATGTGGTGGCAGTCCAGAAGGGTTTAGTGAATTTAAAAATTCCTGTGGATAATGGACTGCGTCTTCGATATCAGTCACGGTGTCGATTGATTTGAAATTTTTTACTTGGCCGGGAATTTTTTGAATAATCAGATTGTTTATTTCGTTGACACTATCATTCCTAGGTGACACTATTGCCCTAGAACACAACCAATGAAAGTCTTTTTCGTGTAGATTCTCGATGTCAGGGTATACTGCATCTATTAAAAATTCTAACTATGGACTATTTGGCCTAGAGACTCATCCAGAAGTATGTTACAATTTTTGCTTAAATTTGGAGTGGGGAAAATTCCTTCTCCAAGTTTAAGCAGTTGCTGTGGAAAATCACTATCTGTGATTCCATAAAGATGAGCTCTCATATTTGTCCGTAATTTTATATTTTCAATCGAAGTCCATAAGGGCAACGATTTTAAGCATGCTTTGATGATATCTGCTCGCGTACCTCTGTTAATAACAAGAAGAATCTGTCGGAAATCTCCAGAAAATACAAAAGTAATCTCGCCCATGAAAGCAGATAAGTTTCTAAGATCTTGTAAGGTTCTGTCCACGGCCTCTATACGTGCTCTATAGTTCATTCATCCCACATAATCAATGAGGCTTCTTGTAATAGTTTGCCAAGAGGCCCATTTTAGCGAATAAAACATATAGATTGTTGCTCGAGATTTACGGTTAGCGGAAGTTTAAAAGTTGAATGAGCAATTTTTCCATCTTTTAGAAGAGTTGCAGAGATTCCTGACGACGCAACTGCTATCGCTATCTTCCTTGATTGTCTTATCTTAGCAAGTATTAAATTTGCAAGAAAAGTCTTTCCAGTGCCACCTGGCGCATCCAAAAAAAATTGTTTTTGTTGTTATTCACGCTAACGACTATAATGTCAAAAGCATATCTTTGATCTGGGATTAATTTTGGCAGATTTTCATTAACAAAAGCGGTCAAATTATTTGTTATAGTGCTGTGCCACTGTATTTGTCTCATTGTTTTCTGTACGAACTGAAGACGACAATTCAGAATCACTTGGGTTTTTATCATTTAGTTGTAAAAGTTTATTTTCAATTTGTATTAAACCTTCATTATAAATGTCATCACTGTATGGTAAGGCGAAGTCTTGATTTTGCAGTCGGAGTCTATGTCTAATATCTTGACATAACTCGTCTTTGAAATTGTCTCATAATTTTAATGGTTGCGATGGCTGACAAAATAAAAGTATGACCACAAACAACTCTCTCAGTTATAATGAACATTGCGAAAGTGATGCTTCTCTCAGTGTGTTTTCCCAATGGTCATCGTTTTCTAGCAAACCCCTATCACGGCAAGCTGCTTGATAGGTCTCTTTAAGAACTCCGTCATCGGTTTTTAATTACTCGAATGAGGTTGGACCGCGTGCGTGATGTAGCAACATCCTAAGATAAAAACACTCTGATTGAGAAGGATGTACACCGTAAACTCTTCCTAAATCAACATCTTTTTTTATGCCCAGATGGCCAACTATACTACTGGCCATTAAAATTGCTACACCAGGAAGAAATGCAGATAACAAAATGATATTTATTGGACAAATATATTATGATAGAAATAACAAATGATTAAATTTTCAAGAAATTAGGGTGCATAGATCCTTGGAAATCAGTACCCAGAACAATCATCTCGGGCGGTAATAAAAGCACTTATACGCCTGGGCATTGTGTTAAACAGAGATAGGATGGCATGTACAGGTACAGATGCCCATGCGGCTTCAACACAATGTCACAGTTCATCAATCGTACTGATTGGCGTATGGTTATGAGCCAGTCGCTTGACGACCATTGATCAGACGTTTTCTATTGGTGAGAGATCTGGAAAACGTGCTGGCCAGGGCAATAACAGAATACTTTCCGTATCAAGGAAGGTCCGAACAGTTCCGGAAACATGCGGTCTGGCATTATCATGCTGAAACGTAGGATTTGGCAGATCTCGAATAAAGTGTAGAGCCACGGGTCGTAAAATATGAGAAATGTAACGTGCACTGTTCTAAGTGCCGTTAATGCGAACAAGAGATGACCTAGACGTGTATGCAATAGCACCTCATACCATCACGCAAGCTGATGGGCCAGTATGACAATGATGAATAGACGCTGCCAATGCTCGTTCACCACCATGCCACCAAACATGAATGCGATCATCATGATGTTGTAAATAGAACCTGGATTCATCTGAAAAAAGTGACTCCTCACCATTCGTGCACTAAGGTTCGTCCTTGATCCCAAAATTGAAGGTACTCCTGTCTATGACGCAGTGTCAAGACTCAAGAGAAGTCACAATCATGGTGTTCGAGCTGAGAGTCTATGCTACTGCAAACGTCGTCGAACTGTTCGTGCAGACACATTTTGTCTTGCGAATGACCTCATTTCTTGACTCAGGGCACGGGATATAGTTGCACGATCCATTACGGCCATACGGATAACATGCCTGTCTTCTCGACTGCTAGTGATAGGGGGCCGTTGAGATCCCGTACGGTGTTCCGTATTACCGTCCTGAATTCATCAATTCCATATTCTGCGAACCGTCATTGGATCTCGACCAACAGGAGCAGCAATACTGCGATACGATAAACCGCAATCCCGGTAGGCTACAATTCGACCTTTACCGAGGTCAGAAACATGCTGGTACGCATTTCTCTTTCTTAAACAAGATATCACAAAAAATTTTCACCAAGCAACAACGCTCAAATGCAATTTCTGTGTGAGAAACCGGCTGAACAATTTCCTCATTTAAACACATTGTAGGTGTCGCTACCGGAACCTGCTTTGCCAGAATGCGCTGAAAAGCTAATCATTTGCATATCACAGCATCTTTTTCCTGTCGTTTAAATTTCACGTTTGTAGCATGTCGCCTTCATGGTGTAGCAATTTTAATGGCCAGTAGTGTATGTCCTCACCACGTCGCCTTCTTGTGAATTTGTTGTTGGCCTATGTGTAGTATTGCAAAACTTCGTTGCATAGAAGTGTCTTTGCGAATTCATCTTCATTACAGAGCTCAAAGAAAGCCATCAAAGTAGTTTTACGTTGATTTTGGGCCACTTTTTCAGCCGTTTCTACGGTGAAATGCACCCTTTGGCCGTTATCTAAGTGAACAGCAAACTGCAGGACTGTAGGATGCCGCTCGTGGATAGGAAATTCGAATATTCGCAGGCGGACTCGGATGTACTTATGTAACGGCCGTTCACATAGTTTTCCACTTCATCATTTGGGTTTCTGACGCTAAAAGTAGCTTTGTCAGATCCCTTATTTCTATATTTACAAATGTATTTGATGGTTTGAACTGAGTGGCAGTACTCTACATTTATATGAACGTTAAATGTCCTACACAATAGTGGAGAATAAAGGATAATCCATCTATTATCGATATTGAACCTACTTTCTCTAATATTTAATGTAGCACTCTGTCCTCCATTTTCGATGTCACGGCGACGATAAACTGGATAACCGTCTTTTCCGGTTTGGGTATCGTTGACGAAACGTCGAGGGTACTTTTTTGTACAAATACCATTTTTCGTACATGGTGCTGTTAAATTATGCTCTCCGCATGGTCCGTGGACCTTATTTTTAGTTACGATATCGTACAATATCGGATCGTTTTGTTGATTGGGCAGTTCCGCAACTATGACACTGTCAATTTCGTCTGGCTGGATTTTTCTTCCCAACAAATGACAGTGTGATAAACCACGTTTCTGCCACTCCACATTTACCATATAACATTTTACTTTGCCGAATATTTCATCTTTCGTGAATAATTTTATGAATTTCTTCATCTTTAAATGAAATACTCTTGAAATTATGTCATGACGATTGAAAGGCCGTTCACCGGATAACAGTTCCAGTTTAATTTCGCGCCATTCGGAGTTACACGTAAAAGTGAAAAATAAGTCTGGCCTCCCATAGTTTCGGACATAAGTCATGGCATCTTGGATTTTTTCATGCAGATAATGTGAAGAATCCGTGAATGAAGGTGGCAAGATTACGGTTGGCCTATATTTGATGGGTCTACATTTGCATCTTGATTTAAAGCGTCTCTGAGATGAATGTATTCATCAGCCCTCAGTCTCTGTTGATTACGACATATGTAATTCAATCTTTCTGATATCATTTTTGCCATCATATCGACAATGTATTGACTAAATAAGTCCCCAACAAACACATAACTTATGGGCCACTAGAGGCGGTGTTAACGGTGGCCCAAAGTGTTTGATAACGGCCCGCCATCTTTGGCCGTAACGGCTCCGTCAAAAAACTGTCACGCCGGCCAGAATGCGGACACAAGATGAGGCCCACAAATGTGCCATAAACGTTTTTATCAAAAATATTAGACAGCCACAAACTGGCCACAATTATTCTTTTAAAGGCCATTAAAAATAAAGGCTGGCCAGGAGATCACCCTCACCCAGCCATTTGTGTTTGTAAGAATTAATATTTAAGCATAAATTCAAAAATTTTTCTATAAAAAATATTTGCTGGAAAATTATTTAAATGATAAACTGTCTTTGCATGTAAAACAAATGTATACTTTTATGTATACTTTTCAAAAAAGTTATAAATTTACAAATTTTTATCTTAAAATTTTTCAAAAGTTTCCAAAACATATAAGTTGAAAATGAATTTATTTGTTTATTATTTAATTATATGTTTTAAAAATTTACATTCGAGACACTTAAAAAAGCATATAAATTTATTTACCTTGAACTTTTGCAAAAATTTTCAAATCACAACACTTGGCATAATAAATTTATTAATTTGTTTATTTATTCAATTATACATTTAAAAAAATAATAATATGGTTTTTAAATCGTTTCATGTCATATACAATTAAAATTATTAATTGAAAAAAAATAAACTAATTAATTAATTCGCTATGCCAAGCATTCTTTTAAAATTTTTTTAAAAAGTTCAAGATAAGTGAATTAGTAATTTTTAAGTTAACCTAAATGATTATTAATATATAGTATTTTTCAAGCAAAAGCATTTATCTTTTAAACAGTCTATCAATAAATATTCTTTATAGAATCGATTTTGAATTTATGCCTAAATGATATGTGTAATATTAAACTTAGTTATGTATGTTTTATTAAAAGATGTGCTTTTCTTTCTTTTTTTCTTTTCTTTTCTTTTTCTTTTTTTTTTTTTTTTTCAAAACTTATTGAGAATTTTGTTGTCATTATTTTATTTTGCCCATTCATTAAAGTCTAATTAAATCATAAAGAAATAAGTGAAATATTTCTGAACCATCTTCATTTTATAAATACAAATTTTCACACAAGTATTATTAATAAAATAATAACAATAATAAATAATATAAAAATGCTATTTTATGTTTACATATGTCCTTAATGACATTTTTTAAAAAATCCCTTTCCGTTTTTTTTTTTTTGTTTTTTTTTTTTTTGTTTTTTTTGTTTTTTTTTTTTTTTGTTTTTTTTTTTTGTTTTTTTTTTTTTTTTTTGTTTACCATCGAAAACCATTAGATTTCTCAAAGTTGATTAATCAAATTTCCAAATAATAATAATAATTTAAAGAAGAGTTTACGCAATGCATTCTAACATTTCTTCTGAAAAATAATTTTAGATTTTTTTTTTTTTTTTTCAAAATATCTTGGTTATTTTAATGAGTTTTTCTTCACTCTAATTTTCCTTATATTGTATTAAAATTACTCAGTTGTTTAATTTAATGACATTTTCCATAAGGAAAAATTACAATCCTATATCAGAGTGGATAAAAAAAATCTTTTTCTTTCAAAGTCGCATTTAAAAAAATAATTATAACATTAAATGAATTTATTTAAAATAATCTAGAAGAATTACGATAGTGATATAAATAAGTCGCAATGTTTAAAACTAGTTACATTCTTTAAAATTACTAATTAAAACTTCAACAGTTGGGGGGGGGGGGGGGGAATAATAAAATGCATATAATGATACAACTGAATGAAAATTTTCAAAGAGTAATAATAAAAAAAAACAATTATCCTACCAAACAAATATACCTTTAAAAAATTCGAGTGAATTTGCGAATTCTTACATTTTGCATCGTATAAATTCATAAAATGACGACTTTTTAACTTTATATACTTATTTTTTATAATTCTATTATAAAAATGCATTAAAATAGTACAGAATTATTTCAAATTAAACTTAATGAATAGGCAAAGAAAATATTCAGACTTACAATATTTTAGTGTAATCCCACTGCGAAATTTTTAATAATCGTGTAAAACTTTCATACAGAGTCCTCACAATCCAGTCAACGTTCACGAAGTGATTTCATGCCATGAATGATACAGCAAAAATTTTGACCCCTGAATGTCACTGATCGCGTCCTTGAAAAGATCCCTTCGAAACAAATCCTTTCTCATTCGTTCCCTCGCTCACGTGTAAAGGACCGGACACATAGCACTAACTTCTTGTGGTCAGGCTTCGCTATTTTTTATGTTTCGGTTCGGCGCTTTGATGTATAAATTGCTCTTTCAGTGCACTGAATCTGACCTTCAAGAAAGAAATTAAACTCGAAATCAGTTGACAGCTTTATGACTGAAGATTGGGGGAGATAAACTTTTTATAAAAAAAACATAGATATATACATTTTAATACTTAATTTACAAAGATTATTTTAAAATTATCTTCTGTAAATTAAATTATTCCTCCTATATAGGGAGAATTATAAGCACTATAATCTCTCCCTTGTCTCCGCGCTTGCAGATGCGAATAAATCAAAATACATTCTTTCTTTCTTTCTTTCTTTCTTTCTTTCTTTCTTTTTTTTTTTTTTTTTTTTTTTTTTGATAACATGATTTTTTATTTTTTAGAATGATCTTTCCTAAATTAAAAAAAAAAAAAAAAAAAAAATGTTTTGTAATACTAATTAATGGGGGGGGGGGACTGAACGTGGACTGTTTTAGGCACAATCTAAGGCGTTTTTCTGTTTTAATATTTATTTTAAATTATTTTACTATATTTTAAATATTTATTCATTTTTTAACTATTTTTTATGAATAATGAATGTAAAAATGTGCCGGTGAAGAAAAAACTTGGAATTCTGTATATATTTTGGGGACAATTCATTTTATATGTAAAAATATTTTCAAACTAAATAAATTATGTCATCTATTTTATTGTTTTAAATATAAATCTCGTAAATTATGCATATGCTTATTAAAACCCAGATATAAAGTAATTTTTGAAAGAAATGAAATTATACATTTTCTCTCTTATTTTTATTTTAAAATTTTTATACATTTTCTCTCTTAAAATAAAAATGCTGGTCAGTTTATATTAGCCCTCTGCTTTCTAGGTGTTGGAGGGCCATTACCTTTTTGCCCGAAACCGACCTCTAAGAGTTTACCGGCAAAGTAAATGCAACAGTTCTGTCATTGCCGAGCCGTTAACGGCTCGGCGATAGCTGCCGCAATTAGCGGCGGCTCACTTGCGGTACAGCATTGTTTTTGTACAAATGGCCTTAACTCCTTTTGGCCACGACGAAACCAGCTTAAGGCCTTAAGTCGAGCGTTTGTGGGGTCCCTATAATAATGTAATGAATTAAAACAGTTAGCTCTAACCATCAACCTAAATGCATAAAATTGCATGCACGTGACAGTTTTGTTACGCGCTGTATATTGCTGAGGAATTGTCAAATAATAACCGTCTTCACCCATTACAAACATTAAGGGATACTGTAGAGGATCATACGATCGGTGTAACTCAGAGACTTTTTTAAGTTGTCCGTCTCTACCGTGCAGTACTATAACTCTTTGGCCTTTTTCTTCGTCAACCAAGAGAACGGCTACCTCGTTTACAGCTGAAGCATCATACCTACCCGGGTGTGCCGTCTGCGGTGGGCGTTCGGAGCGAATAATTAACTTTAAATTATCTGAAGAGTTACTTTCTAAGTTTTGTTGAAAACTTCGTATGTATATACTGTGGCCATTCAGTTCGGTCTGTAATTCGTTGATTAAATCAATTTTTAGCGTTGGAGCTATGTTTGACCGCAACAATAGCTGATCTGCGTCAGAAATAAAATATATTTGCAAAATTGGCAGACTTCGGCCTGATGGTGGTAAAAGGCTACCTATACGATGGTATACTTGTCCCTCTATTTTAAATATTGGCATAAAATTTTCTTCTCTAATTTCTTTCGCAACAACGACGTCATTTGAAAAAGACTATTGTACCTACGTATGGTGTTTAAAAAATGTGCAGATAGTGAATGATTATTTGTCAAAAGATCTTTTATTGGCTGTGGCGGCTCTTGCAAATTCGGGAGAGAAACTTTTCCAAAAGCACAGCACATACCATTATGTTCATCGGCCCATTTTTTGGCAGAACATTTAGAGCAGATCTTATTCATGGCTCCGATTTCTACGGAAGACTGTTGAACATAGTCAATCTGTGGATCGTATCTGAAAGCCTATCTGTTACTATGAGCTAAAACTCGATTACGAATCCTAGTCGTTGACGTCTGCTGGCTTTCTCTCTGATCTCGAAGGCGTTGAGAACGCTCAGAGCTCGATTTCCTAGTGCGAGCTTGTACATTTCTAATATTTTGCTCTTCGAGCCGCTGCAAACGCTCCGTACTCGACTCTCTTGCACGTACTTGAGAAGTTCTTAAATTTTGTTCAGCAAGCCGTTTCGATCGCTCAATACTCGATTCTCGCGCGCCACTTGAGAAGTCCTAAAATTTTGTTCGGCAAGCCGCTGCGAACGCTCGATACTGGATTCTCTGACACGCGATTGCGACGCGTATTCTCTCTGACTTGCAAGACGATTTTGAATTTCTGATGAAGATTCTTCATCGCAGCGTCTTTTTGATGCCCTGGCCTGGGAACTATTTCTGGAAAGTTGAGATCTTGATCTTTTGGGCATTGTAAAATGAAAAAAAAATTAAATAACTGCCGTAAATAATTTTCTTGGTTGTTGAACCTTTATAAAAATGTAATATTAATATTATAAAACCTACTGAGTTGCTAAGGTGTTGCGTTTTCCATTTCGCTTTTGTTTACTTCGCCATCTCGAATTTTGTACTGTGCTGGGCTGTTTCTGGTTTCTAATGGAGTTTGTGGTTTTTTTCTGAATTGGAGATTTGTTTTTGTGTAGTCGACTTCAGTTGTGGAGTGTATTTTTGCTTTTATTGGCATACTTTGTTTGGATAGCGCTCTTTCCTGTTCCGATCCGTTTTCTGAGTCGTATGGTGTATTTTCGCGTCAATCTTGATTATGAAGTAATTTATTTTGATAAGGATTAATACCAAAGTAAAAATAAAGAGCTTTTATTGAGACGGCATTTTAATTTTTTTAAATAAAAAAAAAACACTTATTGTGAAGTAACTATAACAGTTAGACATATGCTATCGTTACATTTTTTGTAGATAATTATACGTTCTGCAAAGTCGTAGTAGATTATTTTGTTTTATAATCAATAGTATTCGCAGCGCACGCGATGAAAGGATTTTTTAAGGTAATTTTTCTACACCTTGGGTTACATTATTGGCATTTTAGTAAGAATCCCTATTTTTTTATATATATAATATAGCCTATGTTCACCGGAAATAGGGTAGCTTTCCAACGGTGAAAGAATTTTTGAAATCCGTCAAGTACTTTCTGAGCCTATTCAATTCAAACAAACAAACAATCAAATCTTTCTTCTTTATAATATTGTTATAGATGTGACGTCATTATTTACCGATTTTTATTAGTTGCATATATCCATACCTCTTCTTCTTTTAACAAATACTTCAAAATTCCTATGTTATGTAAAGTATGATGTCATATTTTTCCAAATCAAATATTTTATTAATAATTTAATTTTTTCTCGTTCAATTTACTTCTAATTATGTCGCCATTTTTCACAGAGAACCTCTTATTAACGTAACCGATATTCGTGCGTCCCCCCCCCCCCCCATTAAATAATAAAATACATTTTTTTCCAAGTATGACGTCATATTTATTTTCCTTTGAATTCTTTTTATTTTAATTTTTCATGTGGATATTGTTCAATTGAAAAATAATTGCCGAGGAGAAATTATTATTCCAGATTTTGATTTTCTTGGCAACGTGAAAGAAAAATGGTTATTTTTTATCGGAAAAATTTTAATTGATTCTGTAAGAAAAATAATGAAATTTTGAATTATTAAGGAAAATATTTAAATAAATCAATTAAACATTAGCCTATGTTCATCGGAAATAGTGTAGCTTTCCAACAATGAAAGAATTTTTCAAATCCGTCAAGTAGTTTCGGAGCCTATTCAATTCAAACAAACAAGCAATCAAATCTTTCCTCTTTATAATATTATTATTGATTACAATATTAGTATTGATGTCAGATTAAAATCGCAGTATTTGAAAACTTTTATACTAACCATTAAATGAAATTCTTACTGATTTTTAAAAATACTATCATTTTATAGATTCTTATTATCTACATACTTCCATATTAACCTGTAAATGAAATTTTTATTAGTTTAAAAATATACCGTAATTTCGGGTGTATAAGCCGCGGATCAAACAATTCTTTTTGGACCCAGAAATCTTATTTAGTGATCGAAGACAAGTATTTACGGCGATCTAACTAGTTATATTGGTTTCTTAAAAAATTCTGGGTAGAAAAAGAATTGTTTGATCCGCGGCTTATACACCCGAAATTACGGTAATATCTTTTCACAAATTCTCCATATCTTCATCCCGTAATCTGTAAAAAAAATTCTGTCGATTTAAAATACATTTTCTTTAAATTTTCATATCGCATGCGTAAGACTCGTTTAATTGTCAACACATTTCTCCCTGTGGGACTTTATTCCAAAAAATTTTAAGTTAAAAAGTTTTCAAACCGTAATTTCAGGATTTCAAAATAAACTTTTATTGCTCTGTAAAAATATATCTATACACGTTAAGCATATTTTATGAATCTATCGAAAGAATTTTTTTTAACTGGATTTTCTTCAGGAAATTATCTCAGCACAGAAGCATATTCGAAGTACTTCAAAATTACAAATCGAATTTTTGGGAAGACTATGAGGACAAAAATATTTCTTGACTGCCTATTCTTCGCAAAATTCATAGCTAAATACTTATTCTACTAAAAATTCCTATTGCGGAAACAAAGTCAAGAAAATCTGTTTGTGATAAAAAGGTTACAAAATAACAATAAGCCGAATCCCGCTCTCGAAAATATGATGCTTGCATATCTTATTCGAAAAAGCTTGCTGACTGATAAGCCACTTTATAAACAACGCTTTGCCACCCCCCTCCTCCTATACTCATATACAAATACAAACTATATTTTGATATGCAATTTTGTAACAGCACTATCTTAAAAATAAAACACAGCCTGCGGATAAAGAGAGATGTAGTGTGGAATAATAGAAGGAATGTATAGTAAACTGTTTTGGATCAATTCAAATTCAATTTTCAACAAGTTGGAAACTGCACGTAAAGCGTAGCAAATGAGGTGCGTTCGTTGATAACGAAGTTTTAAAATATTCAGATCTTGCTGTTATAGTAGAGCGTACTTTGGATACAGTATAGTGGTCGAAATCTTTGTGTTCCTGTAAATATGCAGGGAGTAATTTTTATTATACCTCTTTAACATATATCTTATTCATAAAATGTGAAGTAGTTTAATATAATTAAAACACCCCCCAAACAATGTTTCCCCGAATAACATTATTTAGTAGAATACATTTGTGTGGCCCTGTAATTTAATAATAAATATTCTTTGCATCACAGATTACATCACATATTTCATAGATTCATGTCAAGTCTGTTATATTCAAATGATTGTAACACCATTAAAATACATTTGAAACTTTTTTCCCCATTGACCGTAATGTAACGGAATACTTTTGATTGTCCCTGTAATTGATCAATGCATCCGATTTTCATAATATTTGAAATGACTCGAAAAAATTATGTAATAAATGTACCTTTTAAATTTCAAACGATTAAAATGCATTTGAAACTTTTTTCACCATTGACCGTAATGTAACGGAATCCTTTTGATTGTCCCTGTAATTGATCTATCCATACGATTTTCATAAAATTTAAAATGATTCGACAAAATTATGTAATAAATATACATTTTAAATTCCAAACGATTAAAATACATTTGAAACTTTTTTCCCCATTGACCGTAATGTAACGGAATCCTTTTGATTGTCCCTGTAATTGATCTATCCATCCGATTTTCATAAAATTTGAAATGACTCGACAAAATTATGTAATAAATATACATTTTAAAATTCAAACGATTAAAATGCATTTGAAACTTTTTTCCCCATTGACCGTAATGTAACGGAATCCTTTTGATTGTTCCTGTAATTGATCTATCCATCCGATTTTCATGAAATCTGAAATGACTGGACAAAATTATGTAATAATTATGTATTTTAAATTTCAAACGATTCGGTTGGGTAGTTTTTGCGTTGTTATATGCGGACGGACAGACGGACAGACTGAGCGACAACAATAGGTCTACGTATTTACATAATTACGAACGCACCTAAAAAGCGGTGAAAAAAGACTAAAAATTCTATAAAAGACGATCGTCTTGAAGGGGTTAACACTAGAACTGCTGAAGCTGTCATTTTGACCGCAACTAAATAAAAATATTTCGATTCATACCAGGGTGATTCTTAAAATAGGGGAGTATTTCATTCTCTCAGCATACAAAAGGAATTGAGAGGTTTTCTGTCATGTTTTTATATTTAGATATGTTTGTCTTAATATTATTCATTATTTGCACTCAAGAATTACTCCCTTTTTACTTAAAAACACCTTAAAATAACAGAATAAATGTTCAAAATGTCATTAGCATGGATGTCCACAGCAGCTGTGCCTTGTATATACTAACATTTTTGTGTGTTAATACCGTGTTTATAATATAAACAAATGTTATTCTGTGTTTAAATTAATCAAGAACAGTATTTATCCAATAAATTTCTTTTTTTTAAATAAAATTATAATTATAACAAAAGAATTAAAATTTGTCCACAATATTCTATTTTCAAAACATAATTTAAAATAAAGCATACTTTAATAGCTGGTTATTAATCAAAATTTCATTTTCACATATGACAATAGTTTGAAAAAATCATGTTTCTCCATGGCAACAAGTAGTCATTTTATCTCAGACTGAAAATAGAAGCATGTGTTGCATTTTAAGAATAAAAGTTAAATATTAAGGCGAATACATCAATTGTATGTCATTAGAATGGCTAATAATTTTAATGTTTATTTTATAGTTAAAATTTTTATTTTACTTATTTGCATAGAACTTTTGTGTTTTAAAAAGCCCCAAAAAGGAATATTGCATTGTGACTATATTATGCCTCATAATCTTATTTAAATTAAAATTTGTCATTGGCATTGGCAAATACTAGTGTCATTAACATGTTTTTTTTCTGTCCATGCTAATGACAAAACAGTCATATTAATGATATCTGTGTGCATAAATGTAACTAGTGCTTATCTTGTATCCTTTATAAAGATTTTTTTTATTTAATATTACATACAAATACAGATATTACATTTATTATCCCTAAAATATGCATTAAATCTGCCAGAAAATCACTAAGACAACTTCTTACATTGTTGTTAGTGTCAGAATAATGCTCATATAAACAAAGTTTGATCTTTGGTTAACAATGTGGAATTTCTTTAAAATATTCTAGAAATATCTTATTTATTATTTTAAAAGAACACATTTCTTTTTAATTTGGTCCTTGTTCTTAAAAAAAAAAAAAAAAAAAAAAAAAAAAAAAAAAAAAAAAAAACTAATCTGAATATGGGGAAAATATGACAATAGGTAGAGAAAAAAAACTTAAAGTGTGAAAAAAAAGGGAGAAAATTAAAGAAAATGCTGATAAACAGCAAAAACTGAAACATCAGATATATATAAAAGCAAAAAAATCCGGACAAATAAAAATAGTCAGTGATGACTCTAAGAGAACACAGATCACAGCGAAAATCTTAAAAATTTAAGGGCGTAGAATTATTTGTAAAAACAGAGTTTCATCTTACAGAAGAATAAAAACAGTTAAAAATGGAAACTATTTGCTAAAAAGGAAGGCTAATAAATGTAGAAAAAAATATTCAAACAGGAAGAAAATAAAAAATTCTTAATATATTTATTCCATGCAATTTGTTTTGTCATTAGCATGGCTCAAAAAATACTAATTTTTTTTAAGTGAAATTTTAAATATTTATCTCTGCTGACTACATGTAAAGTATACCTAATACTATATTGCCAACACCTATTTTTTTCAGAAATTTTGCTAACAATAATTTTTTATGATTTTACTGTTTAAAAAAGTCTCCTATTTTGAGAATCACCCACCAGTAATGTCTTTCTAAAATTATTATCAGGAGTCTCTCTCTCTTCATTACATTGTCACAGATTATAATCATTTGATCACAAACTTTTTAGTAGCAGAATATTCTAGGAAAATATAGACTAATGTCAGATTAGATTCGCAATATTTGAATGTTTTTGTACTAACCGTTAAATGAAATTCTTAGTGATTTTTAAAAATATTATCATTTTATTGATTCTTAATATCTACTTACTCTGATACTAACTGTAAATGGGAATTTTTGTTAGTTTAAAAATATAATATCGTTTCACAGACTCTCAATATCTTCATCCCGTAAGCTCTAAAAGAAATTTTTGTCGATTTAAAATATATTTCCATTAAAATATCATGTCGTATGCGTAAGAATCGTTTTATTGTCAATACATTTTCCCTTTGGGACTTTATTTCAAAAAAAAATTAAATTAAAATGTTTTCAAACAGTAATCTCAAGTTTTCAAATATATATATATATTGCTGTATAAAAATATATCTACAACGTTAAACATACTTTATGAATCTATCCAATATAAAAATATTTATTTTAAAAGTAGGTTTTCTTTAGGAATTTATATCAGCACAGAACCATATTCGAAGTACTCCGAATATTCAAATCGATTTCTTGTGGAGCCTATGGGGACAAAAATGTTTCTTTACTGCCTATTCTTCGCAAAATTCATAGCTAAATATTTATTTCCCTAAAAATTCCTTTTTGCGGAAACAATGTCAAGAAAATCTGCTTGTGATACAAAGGTTACAAAATAACGATAAATCGCATCCTGTTCTCGAAAATATGATGCTTCTATATTTTATTCGAAAAAGCTTATTGACTAATAAACCACCGCTTTACTACCACTCCCCCCCCATACTGATATACAAATACAAACTACATTTTTATATGCAATTTTGTTACAGCACTATCTTAAAAATAAAATACAGACTGCGGATAGAAAGAGATGTAGTATGGAATAATAGAGGGAATGTGTTGTAAATTGTTTTGGATCTCAACGATTTATCATTTGTTTTTAGCCCGTGAACTCTTTAGTTATGCTATCGATGTATTTAACCCTTTAGGGACGAACGACTAATATACATGCCATATAAAAACCTTTAGAACCTTGATTATTTTCAGCAGTAAAATTTTATTGTATATTTATGTAATATACTTAAATAAAGAACAATACTAAACATAGTTTTAATTTACGCATACCACATATTACAGACGGAATACACACATTAATAACAGAGAAGCATAATCTCGAACTCACAGCATTTTAATTGTTTTTATTATTCCATGGAATGAGTCTTAAGGCGCCATCTAAAGTTTTACCTGAAAATAGTAAAATACCACAGTATTTAAATTTTGCCCTATTTAATTCGAACATCTGCCTGATTTTACTTGGCAAAAAGTTCTGTTTTCAAAAACCGGTCATAAAAGACTAAAAACTCAGTTTAAAAGACGCTCGTATCAAAGGATTTAACACTACAACCGCCAAAGCGGTCATTTTGACCGCTACTAATTAAAAATATTTTGATTCGAACCAGTAATATCTTTCTAAAATTATTATCAGGACTCTCCCTCTCTACATTATACAGTGCTCAGCAAAAGTTTAGACACTGGTATTTTTTATCCTTTAAATAAAAAATACGAACACGTGAGTTTTACAAATGGCTATACTTATTTTCAAATATATTTCAAACAATGTAGAATAAAAATAATGGTTATAATATAAGATGATATTTAATTTAACTGAAAAAAGTAAAATTTGCATATTGCAAAAGTTTAAGCAATTTTTCGATTTTTAGTCAACTGCTCATGGAAAAATGCAAATTTCCAAGTTATGATGTCACATGTCTCAAGTATTTAATTATACCTCGATATAACATCAGTTAGTGAAGATGCTGCGAGCTAAAAATATTCAGTTATATGAGGTAATTGAAGAAGGAAAGCTGAAATGGAAAGGGAAGAATGTTGCAGAAATTTCAGCAGCATTGAATTGTCCAAAGTAGTCTGCCTAGGAAGTATAGTCTAAGGGTGACTCCTTCAAAATAAAATGTAAATCTGGAAGACCTTGTGTGACGAGAAAATTAGATGACAAAAGGATCCAGAAACTGACATTTACACAATTAATGATTGCTAATTACATTAAAAGTAAGTCAGGGCTTTCTGTGTCGACGGACATGATTCGTTGATGAATTAAAAAAAACAGGTAAATCAATTTACATAAAAATGATAAAATAATCAGTTTTAAAATTTCGCTACAAATTGACAAGAATGCAATGAACTTGCAAACATACGTCATATGGACCCAAGTAGTATGCTATGATATCCAGTAACGAAAAAAAGTGGAATTTGAATGGCCCAAACAGGTGGGCATACTATTGACCAGGCTCTTTACTTGCGTAAAGAGCCTGGGACATTCTTAAGTCGACAACAAGGAGGTGACTTTTTAATGATTTGGTCCTCACTTTGATTTAATGCTCGAGTATCTGTGGAGTTATTCATTGGTTGCCAAGCAACACAAGACTACGTATATACATTGGAGATTAATTTTTAGTCATTTAGGGAACTTTTAGCTGATTCAAAGTATGTATTTTAGAATGCGTCTATTCATATTGCATACAAAAGAAGAACTTCGTTAAACTCTGAAAATACTATTGATCTCAACTGGCCGGCGTGTAGCTCTGATCTGGATCCATTCGAAAACCTTTGTAACAGTATATGTCGTAATGTTTATGCAAATTTTTGCTATGATTTTCTTTTAATGAGCTTCGAGCTGCTGTTGAACATGTTTGGTACAAAATAGACCCCCAAGTAACGTAACATCAGTGGCGTAGCTAAGGGGGGGGGCAAGGGGGCGTCCGCCCCGGGCGCCGAGGCCTAGGGGCACCAAATTGAGAGAAATTGTTATATATCTATATTGGGGTGGGGGCGCAAAATTTCTTGCTGGTCCCGGGCGCCAAAAAACATAGCTACGCTACTGCGTAACATTTAGTTTTTTCGATAAAAAGTCGCATTCTTGCACTAACTGAAAACAAAGTGGGTGCAACTCGATTTTAATTTGTAGTTATTTTTCTGTAAATATACAAATTGTCTATACTTTTGCCACAATGTTAATTTCATTTTTTTGACATTATATTTTATGTAAAAGGTAAAATTCAAAATTTATTGTTTGTGAATAAAGGATAAATCACAAGTCATTTACGACAGTTGAATTACAAAAATTCGGTACATAGTTCTGAATATAGAAGCGTAATCGATCATTGTCTAAACTTTTGCTGAACACTGTATTATCAATTATATCGATTATATTCATTTGATCGCAAAACTTTTTAATAGCAAAATTTTCTAGGAAAATATAGACTAATGTCAGATTAAATTCGCAATGTTTGAATATTTTTATACTAACCGTTAAATGAAATTCTTACCGATTTTTAAAAATACTATCATTTTATAGATTTTTAATATCTACATACTTCAATATTAACCTATAAATGAAATTTTTGTTAGTTTAAAAATATAATATCTTTTCACAAACTCTCAATATCTTCATCTTATAATCTCTAAAAGAAACTTCTGTCGATTTAAAATACATTTTCTTAAAATTTCATGTCGTATGCGTAAGACTCGTCGGATTGTGAACAAATTTTCCCTTTGGCACTTTATTCCAAAAAAAATTAAGTTAAAAAGTTTTCAAGCCGTAATCTCAGGATTTAAAAATAAACTTTTTATTGCTCTATAAAAATATATCTATATACGTTAAACATATTTTATGAATCTATCGAATAAAAATATTTATTTTAAAACTAGATTTCCTTCGGGAATTTATATCAGCACAGAGGCATATTCGAAGTACTTCGAAATTTCAAATCGATTTCTTGGGGATTCTATGAGGACAAAACTGTTTCTTTACTGCATATTCTTCGCAAAATTCATAGCTAAATATTTATTCTACTAAAAATCCCTTTTGCGGAAACAATGTCAAGAAAATCTGCTTGTGATAAAAAGGTTACAAAATAATGATAAATCGAATCCCGCTCTCGAAAATATGATGCTTCCATATTTTATTCCGAAAAGCTTGCTGACTGATAAGCCACCTGATATACAACGCTTTGTCACTCCTCTCCCACACTCATATAAAAATACAAACTATATTTTGATATGAAATTTTGTTGCAGCACTATCTTTAAAATAAAATGCAGCCTGCGGATAAAAAGAGATGCTGTGTGGAATAACAGATAAATTGTAAACTGTTTTGGATTTGTATGGATTATTTGTTTTTAGCCTGTGAAAGGTTCAGTTGTGCTATCTATATACTTAACCCCTTGGGGACGAGCGACCGACATACGTGCAGCCTAAAGCACTAGGAATAATTGATTATTCTCACCAATAAAATTTTATTGTAAATTTTGCCTTATATAAGGGTGTATTTTGATTCAAGCTGCTTATTTTCCGATTTTTTTTTAAATTGATTTTTGTTCTTAAATGCATCAAACTGGCAAAATGTCTTATTTAGAAAGTACACAAAGTGCCGTGATTGTCAATTCTTTGATAAATGTAAAACATATTTTTCCCAATTTTTCCGAAGCGGGAGATTTGGGAACGAAAAAAAGGGTCCTACTGAGAAGATAATTGTTTATAAATCAAATTTCAATAAATAGAGCGTAAAATAACATCACACGGCACCTTAGATGTCTCTCAGGAAGTTTTCTCTCAGTTATTCTCTCAGAAAGTTTCATAATTCTACTTTTAAACTAGTCGTTGGGGGCCACCGTAATACTTACCCATCATGAATATGCATAATATAATATAGAAAAATAAAACATGTGAAAACTATTTATACAATGCTTCGCAATTCCAAAACAAAATTTAAACGTATATTTTAATATTGTTAATATACATAGTAATGCTCTATTTATGAATTGCTGATGAACCCATTTCAACAAATTATATAAAATGCGAAACTACTCAAGTAGTACCAAACTGCGTAAAAGAAACATCCTTATAACTCCAAAAATAATATTCCTATTAACTAACAGTTTACTGCGTCGGATTAAGCGTCTCATTTCCAATTTAAATATATCTCTGAATTGAAATTTGAATGAAATACAGGGTCACGAAAAATCGAAGACAGTGGAAAACAGGATTACAAATATCTCGGCTACTAATAATCCGATTGACTTTGTTTTTTATGCAAAATTTATGTTATTTTATTGTCTTTTAAGTCCAATCCTTAAAATACAAAATTTCGAAAAATTTTATATACCTTTCATCAGAACGAATTTTTCAAGAGTCCGAAAAAAATAGTTCCGGATAACCGAGGTTACTGATATTAAATAGGCTTCGTCCCATTCTTACATACTAAGTACATACAAAATTTCAAGTCTCTATCTCAATTTCTTCGTGAGATAGAGCGTTTACAGTCAGACAGACTGACAGACAGACAGACGGACGGCAAATTTTTTTTTCTAAAAATATGTTTTTCGGAATCTCCAGTATCTGAAACGTGTAAATCCGTCAAAAAAATTTTCAATTTTCAAAACGATTGCAAGACTTACCCTATACTAGGTATGATGGGTAAGTAAAATGTGTCTGAAATTGTATCAGAAAATTTCGAGTTGTTGAAGGTGGAAAAGCATTTTATCGAAATACACCCTTAAATCCGAGCATTTTCCCCATTCAATTAGGCAAAAAATTCTCTTTTGAAAAACCGATGAAAAAAGATAAAAGTTCTTTAAAAAACACTCTTATCGAAGGGTTTAGTAATAGATCCGCCGTAGCGGTCATTTTGACCACTACCAAATAAAAATATTTTGATTGGAACCAGTAATTTGTTTCTAAAATAAGTTCAATATGTATCACATTGAAATAAGTTAAATAAATAAGCTAAAAAGTTGTAAATAAAAATTCGGGTGTGTAATATTTTTAGAACACTTGGGTAAAATTTTTCGGTTGTTCCAGTGTTAAAAGACGTGTTTTTTTAGTCATTCGCTCCTGATAATAATTGGTAAATTTTATGGGGAAAATATGTAAAAGCAAATTACATTCAACCAGTTTCCAAAATGAGTTTCGAGACAAAAATGTATAAGTAGCGATTAGCGGCCCATCTACGTCGGCGCTTCCTAGCTACGTCCCAAGCAGTAAGACTCTTGCTGTCAAGACGGATAATACTATAAATTATACTCACATAGGCTGTTTGACATTTTATTATGTAACACATACAGGGTGTCCAGCAAATAACACCCTGATTTCAAAATTAAATTTCTCAAAAACGAAGATCTAGAAAATAATGCGGTAAACGGTTTGTTTATTAGGTAAGTTGTAAAAATCTTATCTAGAAGTTTCGAACGGTGAATATTTTAAAAAGATTGTGTTCTAATTAAAACAATGCCTAATTTGACATTTTTCTTGTTTTAGTTTTTTTTTTTTTTTTTTTTTTTTTTTTCAGAAAACAAAATTTTTGGCGTACAGTGACATATTTTAACAATTTTTGGAAAAAAAATTTCGAAATTTTAAAAATTAAGTTCGAAAAATCGTTAAATATGGCACTGTACACTGAAAAACTCATTCTCTACAAACAATCTAAAACAAAAAAAAAATGTTAACTCCAATATTCTTTGCAATCAGAACACAATCTTTTGAAAATATTCACTGCTCGAAACTTTTGTATAACATTTTTACAGCTTACCTAATAATTTATCGCATAATTCTACCGATCTTAGTATTTGAGAAATTTAATTTTGAAATCGGGGTGTTATTTGCTCGACACCCTGTATATATAATTGTACCTATAAAAATTGAATCACACAAATAATAAAGTGGAAAGTTGAATAATCTGAAACCGAAATATTCAGTAACCTTTCTATTACGACACCCTAATAACTTACGAAATTTTACGTTTTCGTTTAGTATTTTGTAGCAGTAATTTTGTTTTAAGAAATCGTCTGATTCCCAGTCTGCATTCATATTAATATGTATTTCATATAAGATTTCTATGGGCTACACTTTTGGAAATTGAAGGATTTTTATTGAAGGGATATTGTACGCTGTTTAACCACTTAATTGGACATTGTTTTTTAAACACTTTCAACTAATGCCTATTTTTTATTCGTATTTTTTTTTTCGCTATTATATCTTTGCTTAATGTACTTATTTACGACAGATGACTCTTGCATATTTCTTGCCTATGACGTCTTACATGCCTAGAACAGTCTATTTTGCTGACGGTATGCAGAAAGCATGTATACATGATATCGATAAAGATGCACTTGCTTTATTGCATTTTTGTCGTAAAAATGTTAAAAAAATATATTCTTGAATATGCGAACTCATTCAACAATGATTTTGATATTCAATCACAATTTAAATCTGCTCCACGATCCATGATGGGTATTGTAAATATTGTTACAGCGTATATAGGGTTCTTTCGATCTTATGGTTAGACAACTTCAAATTCTTTTCTCTTAGAAAAGTAGAAAATAATTTATTTATAGATCTTCAGAACAGCAGAGTCTTCGAAACTCACAAATACTACTAGGTATTCCAAAATAACTGTTCAAATCTATCGAACAAGTACAAATATAAGTCGCAGAGACTCTTTATACAATGTCTCAACACTATATCACATTCAAAACAACGTAGATAAAACTCAATACATCAAGCAAACTTGCTTGGACAATCTCTAGTAGCTCACTCAATGCCTGACGTAAATAATAACAACAATAGCTCGCATCGCTCTCCTTATATAGGCTCGCAGCATGCGGTGGAAATTTCTACAACCTTCTAGAAAAACCCGGAAAACCACGGAACAACATCCAATGTATCAGCATATCTAAAGGGGGTTACCATAGAGAGAAGGGTTACCATCGCCAACAATCGCCAAGTTTGTCGCCAACTTGGCGATATATCGCCAAATTTGGCGACCAAAATTAGTCGCCAAAAGTGACACCAACTTGGCGATATCTCTAATATTTCGCAAAGCTGCCATAGACATTCACCGAAAATAATAGACAAGTTTGCTTGATAACAGAGACAATGTAACAAAAACTAATATTAGTAAAGAAATGGAGCTTAATAAGATTATTTACATTATTTTACAGTACAAACACTAATTATTTACAAAATTCGTAACAATATGTTATTAAGTGGAGTAGATATTGAAGTCAATGAACATGTTATTCAACCATCTCACACACTATATCGCAGCTAATTACAATCACGTAAACCAACTGGAAATATAACGAGACATCAAATTGAAAGCGCAACTTCTTTGTTAGATTACATGAGTCTTTTAGTATTTGGTAAAAATAAATAAATAAATAAATAAATAAAAAATAAATAAAAAAAATAGTTAAGAGGCTCTTTTCACTTGGAGTTTCAGTCCCATACCATAATGTGCAATAACTCTCAATAGCCAAGTGTATAGCTGTAAAGGTTCAATTCCAAAAAGAGAAGAACACATAGTATTCGTCAAAACTATTACAAGGGACTTTCACGATTGCGACATACGAAACTTAGACCATAATCAAAGCAGTTCATCCTCAGAGAAATCCTGTCGTGGAATAAAGATATAATTATTTACAAATCTAACACCTTATTATTTAGGAAGCGTAAGGATTACTTAACAAACTATAACTCATAACACCATCGGCTCCAAAAAGCGAAGTATTTCCACTCTGCCAGAAGAATTTGCTTTAGAGCACCAGCATTTTTATATACAAAGAACCTATTATTTCATATTGTTCTGAAGCAATGTCCGAATTCATATCTGCAATATTTGCAATTATGAAAAAACGAGGGACATTTAGTTAAAATCCGTCCTGACATTAAGATATTAATGACACTGGAAACTATAATTCATGGGATTCATGGAAATTATGATTTTTCAATTTCATTCCATGAATTTAGACACATTTATCAATATTTTATCTAACACACTGCAGCAGTAAACGAAAAGAAATGGTCATTATGGTAACTGAACAGCTATTTTTTGCATTTGGAAAATTGATACGGTAAAACTGTCTAGAAGTTTATGATGTTTGGTGCAATTCATACTGAATAAGCTTTCATCCGAGTCTGGGGAGAGTAAATGTCAGGAAGTGGGTAGAATGGTGCAATTTCGCATGTCGATAAACCATATTTTAGTGCTGCTCAAAACTTTCTTAAATTAATCCAGTAATATTGCTGTAAAAAAAACAATTTTTTAATGCTTTCAATATATTAAACTAAAACGTAAAATCGTGAGTCATATACTTTCCAGCACATTCAGAATACTATAACAAAACCTCACATTTTAATAAGGTGAAAAATGATGTCAAAATAAATAATTTATAAAACGAATAACGCATTTGAAAAATCAATTTCAGCAATTCCCACCAAAAGTCTAAAAGAAAATCGGGATTTTTTTTCGGGTCTGTATATAAACTATGTATTTATCATATAATACATTGTATGCTAAAATTTAGTTGAATTCTGAACCGCATTGCAAAGTCGAAAATTGCCCTTAAGAATTCCCATCAGTAAACGAAAATATACTTCATGTGTTTTATGCAACCTTGTATATGATCTATACAATTTATACACGCTACGTAATATGCCAAAAAAATTATTCAAAAACGAGTGGCGCAATGAAAAACAGACTTCTGGCAAATTTTGATTAGAGGTTAAAAATGTAATTGAATTATTCTGTGCGTAATCCATTTATATAAATTATGAATGCTGCGTACACGATATTATTTAAAAGGTATCTTAAACTGCACCTCAGAGATATAAATAAATTTCATTTTATTTGCAATTATGAAACATGGATAAAATACGTCGCAAAAGATTTTTTCCCATAGGTCTTAATGTAATAGAATCGTTTTGGATGTCTCTGTATAAGCACTATAACTTAAAATTGTACGACAAATGAGCAGGTTTACTAAATAATTTTTTACTGCGCCTGCGTTAACGCTATTTAAATTTCATTTGCATATTATGTTAGTTAAATGTATAGAGCAACTTTTGTGAAAGTCTCAAAAACATAGCTTAAAAATTCTGAAAATTATCGTTGATAGAATGAGATCAAAATCCTTTATTCCCTAAATGAAGCAAAAAGATGAGGGGCTGTATCCATATTCCATTGTTTTGTGCCTACACAGTATTGTACGTACAACTGTAGTTGGATAAAACCCCTGATTTTTTTCTTCCTTTTAGGAATAACGGATTTTGAGTTGATTCTATAGGCCATCATTTTCAGAATTTTCAAGCTATGTTTTTGAAACTTTTACAGAAGTTGCTCTATACATTTAGCTAACACAATATGCAAATGAAATATTGATATCGGTGACGCATGCGCAATGAAAAATTATTTACTAAACCTACTCATTTTTCATACAATTTTTATTATTTTTAAATTCTGATGACAGGGTATTGTGTACAATGATGTTTGTCATATTTTCAGAAAAGAACATTATTTTATATTAAGAACTCTGCAAATTATAAGCAAAAAACTTAGGACTGTTTTTATAAAAACCTTAATTTTTCTACGAGTATATGTGCTATCCTTGTAAAAATAAACACAGTACATTACAATAAGCCAATTAATCATAATGTGCAGTTTGAAAGCTTTTGATACATTAGTTTTGACAGGGTCCAAAAGATCTTCGTTCTTTTTCAATTTGTTGACGGTCCCCTGTTCGATTTCGGGGAAAACTCTTCGCGAAAATATAAGACGTATACTATTTTGCTTACACACCTGGAGTTTCATCACATTTCGATTTATATTTCTTTCATTACTTACTTAATTACCAATTATGCTTAATTTTTGGACACCAGTGTAAAGTACATACTGACCAAGCGGTATATTCTTATCACGATTTGCAGTTTTCACATTATTTTGGTCGTGTAGCACTTGGACTAACTGCCTTCGCGCCAGAAATTAACAGACGAAGAAAACAGAAAAGATCCCTGTTTACTATCAGCCTTCTTGATTTTTTTTCTGTAGCAATTTTTTGTGCGAGATAGCACAAATTTTTCAAATTTATTTGAAAAATTCCATGCTTGAAAATTATTTATAAACTTTTCAAACGAACTACGATAAAGTTTACAAAGAAATTTCATTCGAAAGTTCATTTTTTTCATTATTTGATGGTGCAAAAAATTTAAATACCTAACGAGCTATGCTTGTCAACCCCCTTTCAGACACCCCAGATTCTAAGAGCACACTATTTTCACCGGCTTTAACCCTTTCGGGTCTGCTGTACTATTAATAGTACATATATTTTAATGGAGTATTATTTTGTTTTAAGAAATATTTTTGCTACTTTTTACATCTAGTAAAGTTAGTACATGTGTATGCATTTATTATATGACTTCATTTATATTTAGGCATTTAATAATCATAATAATTATTATTATTTTCTTAATTCTCTTTGCGCCGTTTGCGATTCTTTTATTTTAATAATATATTTCAAATTTTAAATTTTTAATGAAAGTTATTTTCCTGAAAGAATCATGTGCAATAAAGCATAAAAAGTATTAGAAAGTTGTAATATAAATTAAATATTTGTGTAATACAATATTTTCTAAACTTCTCCAAAAATTCTTCCTCAGCCTATTTTCATATGAATATAAATTGATAAGAACGCAAAACAACAACATTCGTTATTTTTCAGACAATGAAATATTCGTTAAACACTAATTAATCTATTTGGACAGCTAGTGTTAATATTATTAACATAAAGGTAATTTTTTCTAAAAATAGAAAAAACATTCGGATCCGAAAGTGTTAAAAAGAACAATGGCGATCTCCTTGTTAACAGATTTCCATTCATTTTCTTTTAATTGGAGATTTTAAAGGTCGGATCAACTGCTGTTAACCCTCTGCGGCGCAGGGCAAATTCATTGCTTAAGTGTTGAAATTAATGACTGACACCGGAATTTGAAAACAACTTTATCTGTAAATAAGAAAACACTGTATTTCAAGCATCCAATGTACCGTAATTTTTGTAAACAAAATTCTGGTGCCAGTGTGGCTTTTGGGAATAAAAATTAAGTGGTATATCTATGAAACCACTGCGCCGCAAGGGGTTAAGCAATACAATGGCTGTTTTCGTCAGTGACTAAAAAAAATAATCAAAAATTTTAAAATAAACTAATGTAAAATAAATTATGTAAACTTTGTCTCTTTGTATAAGGAGATTGTAAGGAAGCTCTTTTAAGCGACATTTGAAATGAATCATTTTAATTCTGACGCAATTTTTACCAAAGTTTTCTTTCTCTTTTTAACATTCATGTGAACATACTTTTGTTGTTCGAAAGAAATATTATTTCAATTGTCTTAGAATATTCACTTCTATACTTGAAAAGATTATCTCAAAATATGAAATAAATACCTCCCGCCAACATATTTTTTAAACTGTTTTGCATAGTTATTGTTTGGTCATTTCAAATGTAACGTAATTTCTCTTATTTACTGGCTTTAACATGTATTAATGAAAATATTATTGTAAAGTTTTATTTCTCTTTGTAATAGAGAAAATACTTTTGTTTTTATGCAGAAAATGTTTTTATTTGCGCTGCTTTAGGATTAGCAAGAATCATTTAAAAGATCATCCAGAAAAATGAAATGTCTCGTGTAAATATATTTTTAAACTTAAACTGTTGTATCGATTTAAATCTGACGTAATTTTCACCAAAGTTTTTTTTCTCTTTTTAACATTCAGGTGAAAAAAATGTTATTGTTAGAAAAGAAATATTGTTTGCGCTGTCTTGTTTTCACAACAATAATTGCAAAGTTTATCTCGGAATATGAATATATAAATGTATTGTGCAAAAATATTTGTAATTTTGAACCGTTTGGATTTATTATAATTAATTTGCCCATTTTAAATGTGACGTATTTTCCTCCATTTGCGACTTTTTATGTGTAATAATGAATTTATTATTTTAAAATTTTCTTTATCTTTTAAAAGTTTAGCACACCGAGAACTTTCAATATATAAAATGGGTTAAAAATGATTAAATTCTTATGTGTCATTTTTGCTTATGGAATTATGGAATTTTATTGGAATGATTTTGACGAACTTTAACATTAAATACCTCTTAAAATAATTATTGGATTTAAAACTGTCTACATCAGTGTATTTATCAAATTTCCTGCATAATACTACCAATTTTCATATTTTTGTATATACAGCTCTATTAATATTAAGGCAGAGAGACCTCTGGTCACAAAATATTCATTGTCGGTAGCAATCACGGCGTTAGTTTTTTTTTTTTTTTTTTTTTTTTTTTTTTTTTTTTTTTTTTTAATAGGGAGACATATTGTTTTGATGTTAAAAATATTGCAGTAAAAATTAAATTTAGTCATCTGGTGTTGCCACAATCAAAATGACGTCAGCGTTACGAACTTGCACGTTGATCCTTTATAATATAGATAGATTGAAAAATTCTATATTTCTGACCAAGAGAGAATTTTTTTTTTTTAATAACACAATATTTCAATAAAACATTGACAGTGCGATGTTAAAACACAGTTCAGGAAATTCTGAGAATTTCATCACGGCAAGCAAATGTTTTCTAAGCATCCGATTCATATAGTTATTTCGACTACTCTTGAGGTCAAGGATGTTGTTTCTGATAATGTATATGTTACAGGCCAAACCCGATTTTAGGCCAAACTAGATTGGCCTAGTCCAAACTAGTCTATCCTAACGCCCATCGGATAAACTAGTTTTTCCTAGGCCAAACTAGTCTATCCGAATGCCCATCGGATAAACTAGTTTTTCCTAGGCCAAACTAGTCTATCCGAACGCCCATCGGATAAACTAGATTTTCTTAGGCCAAACTAATTTGGCCGAACGGTCATTAGGATAAACTAATTCGGCCTGCTATTCATTGGTTTGAATTAGTTTATCCCAGGCCGAACTAGATTGTCCTAGGCCAATTCAATTTGGCGTGATTTTTTTAAATCTAAAGACCGCCACGGAGCCAACTTTCTAGTTTTGATCTAATTTAGCCTAGGCCAATGCAATTTGACGCGATTTTAGCTCACAGACTATCAAAGCCTGAGAGCTAATGTGCTCGCAGATTCTGTGTGCGTGTATGTAACCATGTACGTATGTATGTACGTATGTACGTAATGCGATAACTCCTGATAGAAATATCCAATTTGCTTCAAAATTTGAACATAGATTTATCCTGATAACGAACTTTCCTGATTAGTCTCAGGGTTCATTGGCTACGAATAAGGGAAGGGGAACAAAAGGCTAATCCGCACCCCCCCCCCTCCTTAATTTCGTCAG
Source organism: Maratus speculifer (assembly GCA_964019185.1). Taxonomy (NCBI): domain Eukaryota; kingdom Metazoa; phylum Arthropoda; class Arachnida; order Araneae; family Salticidae; genus Maratus; species Maratus speculifer. The sequence continues at coordinate 450,587,351 of OZ025289.1, forward strand.
TAAATGTCAGTTTTCCATGCAAAAGTATCAGATTTTATTAAAATTTTAGGTACAATATCATTTTGATAAGGTACATCCATGATTAGTTGTGGGTGTTCATTGTTTACATATAAAGAAAGGAGGAATTGGGTGTAACACTCTTAATTTATGTAAATAGGTTTTTCACGGATAATTTACCGATTCGTTTCAAGTTTTGGATGTAGGTTTCTTCTGATAAGGCGTTTACCTGATTAATTTTGGGGGTTCTAAGATTAAATATAAAGATAGAGCGGTTTATTTTTTCAATCGGATAGAAACTTTTGGTTTTATGAAAATATTTTTAATTCGTAACAGATATTGGTTTTCGCACACATCATTTCACGCGAAATTGTTCATATTAAAAAAGTAAATATCCGAATCCTTTTAAAAATAAGAAAAAGTTTAAATAAAACATAAAACTTGAAATTTAGGATATGGGGAGGGGTAGAGTAAGGGGGCGCTAGATTTTTTTTTAAAGCTCAGCGTTTTTTAAAGTTTTAGCTGCTAATTAAATATTACCATTTTTTGAAACTTTTAGAAACATAATATAACATGATGTTAAATATTTAAGAGAAAAGTTGCCGCGTCAAATACCACTATTTCCTATTAGTAATTTTTGTAAAAATGTTAAATTCTTGTTTGAATTGTTGAAACTTTGTGATAGTTTATAACACGTGATAAAAATTGTATAAAAAATCCCATTACGAAAGGGAAAAAAGGGGGGGGGGCAAACAAAATCAGGAAGTATAATGGAAATTCTAGGTTGATCTATTTGAAACTTTAAGATAGTTTATGACATATGATATATCGCGTTTAATGCCACTATTGAAGAATAGTGATTTTTGCAAAAATCTTAAATTCTTGTTTTGAAGCACCGCGACATCGAGTAACATATCTACTGACAGATTCTTTAACGGAGTTTTCTTAAGATACAGTTTTGTTGGTAATAGGGTGTGCTCCCTGGTGATGGAATGTGGAACTAATGCGAGTACCCTGGTGTTGGAATTTGGAACTAATACAACGCGATTTAGGTATTTACGAATGTTGAATCGAAAAGAAAGAAACATGATGATAAATACTTAAGGAAAAGGATTCCGCATCGAAATACCGCTATTTTCTAATAGCAATTTTTGTAAAAATGTTAAATACTTGCCGGAACTTTTTGAAAAATCCGTAACAACGTCTTTCAAATTCTAATTCAATCTGAAATTTGATGAAAATCTGTGTATTAGTACTATTTGAGGTATTTGAATTATCGGAGAAATCATAAAAAACTGGATAGAAGCTCTACCTATTGAGCCATTTACTCTAAAAACAAAAGAATATTAATTTATATCAGGGACTAACTGAATTTGAAGTTTGATGAATATCCGTGCATTTCTTCTTGAGATAGAACTATTGCGATAATCATGAATAATGCTACATACCAGCGCCACCTGTTGCACGATTTACTCCAAAAACAAAAACGTACTTTTGTACTTTTTTATATCAAGGACTAACAGAATCTGGAGTTTCATGAAAATTCATGCATTAGATCCTGAGATAGAGCTATTGCAATAATCACGAATAATACCGTATAGCGGCGCTACCTTTCAAGAGATTTGCTTCAAAACCTACAGAATACTAATTTATATCAGGGACTTACTGAATCTGAAGTTTGATGAAAATTCGTGCATTAATTCTTGCGACAAAATTATTTCAGGAATCGGGAAAATTCAGCACAACAGCGCCACCTATTGAGCAATTAACACGAATACGTAAAAAGATTTAGTTCATATCACGGATTTACTGATTCGGAAGTTTGATGAAAATCCGTAAATTAGTTATTGAAATAGTGTTAATGCAAATCACTGAAATTGGCACTTTAGAAGCGCCATCTGTTGAACTATTTATATGAAAAAGTAATCAGTATCGATTTATATCAGGGACTATCTGAATATAAATTTTTATTAAATTCCGTCCATTAGTTCTTGAGATACAGTTATTGTGAAAATTGTAAAAAATGCAGCATATCATAGCCATGTTGAGTGATTTACTTCAAAATAGAAACAACACCAACTCATGTCATGGACGAACTGAATCTAAAGTTCGATGGAAATTTGATGGTGTTAGTTATTAAGAAAAAGCTGATGCATAAATCGTAAAAAATGCAAAACAGTAGCTCCACCTGATGAACGATTTACACCAAAAACTAATCAGCATCAATTTAGATCAGAGACTACCTGAATATAACTTTTTATTAAATTTCGTACATTAGTTCTTCAGCCGCCTCCCCACAGCTTGCGGCAGCCTATAGCAGGTGTGCTGCACGTGTAATGCCGAATGCCTTCTTCCTTTTCGAATGAACTTCGAAGCGAACAAAATTTAAATCATAGCAAGCGTGCTGAGCACACACCACCGAATGTAACCCTCCTTTACGGAAGAACCTCGAAGCGAACGAAATTCGAACCATATCCCCGCTGCCCACGCCAGTCCGATAGCGGGCGAAGTCAGCAAGTTTTAACTAAGCCACGTTATATTAGTTCCTAATTCCAACACCAGGGAGCGTACTCTATTTTTAACAAAACTGTATCTGAATGAAACTCCGTTAAACAACCTATTAGTAGATATGTTACTTGAGGTCGCGGTGCTTTAAAACATAGAATTTCCGTTATATTTCCTGATTTTGTTCGCAATCACATCCTCTTTCACGCCGAAATGTAACTTTTTTTTTAATATAAATTTATATCATATGCCATAAACTATCACAAAGTTTCAAAAAGTTCCAGCAAGAATATAACATTTTTACAAAAATTACTATTAGAAAATAGTGGTATTTCGATGCAGAATCCTTTTTCTTAAATATTTATCATCATGTTTTTTTTCTCTTCGAAGTTCATTCGCTTCAACATACGTCCGTTTCAAGATTTTATATAAAAGAAGGGGCCCGATAGCGGGCGAAGCCGGCTGGTTTGAACTAAATCGCGTCCGAATTCCAACACCAGAGTGCTTGCGTTATATTAGTTACAAATTAGTCCGTTATACAGCTCATATTCAAAATATTAGAATAATTGAGAAAAAGTAATAAGAAAAAATTATTTGTCATTTATTTATTTTTTATACTAAGTAAATGCAATTAAATTTCTTATAAATTAAATCTGGAATGTTTAGATAAGATTTTAACATTTATAAAATATAAAATACAGCACAATAAATTAGGTATACAGCTTCCTTAAACACACCAGAATATTAGAATAAAATTTAGATTGGTTCAAAATATTAGAATATTTTATTTTACGCAACAATATTACCTTATGAATATGAAGTAAATGGTAGTTAATATTTTGTAGCATCCCCTTTAGCTTTCATAACAGCGTACAATCGATCTTGCATACTATATACAAGGTGTTTACAAACATTTCTATCAATATTAGCCCAAATAGACTTTATACGTGCCACTAACTCAGTTTTACTTGAAGGAGGATTTTCTTGAAGTTTTTTCTTCATTATACACCATAAGTTTTCGATGGGATTAAGATCTGGTGAATTTGGTGGCCAAGGAAGTACCTTAATGTTGCGTTGGCGGAACCAACTCTTAGTTGACACCGAGGTATGCGGGGACGCTAAATCTTGTTGAAAGATGAAATCATCTTCAAATAAATCTTCTGATGATGGAATCATGTAATATTCTAAAATTTCTTGATATATCAGAGAGTTAACCTTTTCGTAGACGATGCATAACTTTCCAGGTCCTTCTGCACTCATACAACCCCAAACCATGACACTAGCAGCAAATTTTACGGAACGTTTAAGGCATTCTTTATCAAATGCTTCTTGCTTCATTCTCCAAACTCGAATATCTTGATTACCATATGAAACACAAAACATACTTTCATCACTAAATAATATATTTTTCCAATCTTCATAACTCCATAAACGTCTTGATTTGCACCAAATCAATCTTATATGCTTTTGTCTTGCAGTCATGAGAGGTTTTGTTTTCGGTACACGAGATTCAAATTTAAATTTTTGGAGACGTCTTAATGTTATCGATGTAGAAACTTCAACTCCTTCTTCTTTCCATTTTCGATGCAAGAATCGCACACTTTTAAAACGGTTTTTCTAAACTATACGCTTCAGTTTCCTGTCATCTCTAGCAGATGTTTTTGGTTTTCGGCCACCATTTCGGCGATTATTTTGAAATTTTCGAATTTTTGAATATTGTGTTAGTATTTTACTAACGCTCGATTGTGAACAATGTAAATAATTCGCTATAAAACATTGATTTTTACAGTGCCGATACAAATCAACCATACGAAGTTTAGTAGATTCAGGAATATCACTCACACGGCCCATTTTAAGACGAAAAAGAAACAAACTGCAAAAAAGAATACTGATTTTAAATAAAATAGTCTGAATTTAATCAATGATGCCACCAGTTAAGAATTGGTAATAATTAAAGGAGAATTAATGTGAAATATTCTAATATTTTGAACCACTTGAATAAATATTCTAATATTTTGACTTTTCAAAATAATTTTTTTTGCAATTAATCTTTTCAAAAATGATATTAAATTTAAGATAACAAGTAAGTTTAATCAACAATAAGTTCTTAATAAAAATATTGTTTGCATATTTTCATTAAAAGACATTAAATTACCAAACGATATTTTCAATTTCTAAAAAAAAGATAATTATTCTAATATTTTGAATATGAGCTGTATTAGTCCTACATACGTACGTACATACGTACGTACATGGTTACATACACACACACAGAATCTGCGAGCACATTAGCTCTCAGGCTTTGATAGTCTGTGAGCTAAAATCGCATCAAATTGCATCGGCCTTGGCTAAATTAGATCAAAACTAGAAAGTTGGCGCCGTGGCGGTTTTTAGATTCAATAAAATCACGCCAAATTCAATTGGCCTAGGACAATCTAGTTCGGCCTAGGATAAACTAGTTCAAACCAATGAATAGCAGGCTAAATTAGTTTATCCTAATGACCGTTCGGCCAAACTAGTTTGGCCTAGGAAAATCTAGTTTATCCGATGGGCGTTCGGATAGACTAGTTTGGCCTAGGAAAAACTAGTTTATCCGATGAGCATTCGGATAGACTAGTTTGGCCTAGGAAAAACTAGTTTATCCGATGGGCGTTAGGATAGACTAGTTTGGACTAGGCCAATCTAGTTTGGTCTAAAATCTTTTTTGGCCTGTAACATATATATATATATATATTATTAGAATGTCACGGACGAATTAAGATGTCAACCCATGCATGCAGCGTGAGAATTTACTGCCTACAAAACCAGAAATATACAGGGTGTTTATAAAGTCCCGGGTCCATTTTGATGTTTAATAACTCGTAAAATAATAAAGATAGATTAAAATTAATAACATAAATGGTTAGACAGACTCAAAAAGTGGCAAGCATGTCGGTATGTGCGACGAAGCATGTAAAACAAGCATGTGCGACGAAGAGGGCACACGTGGAAGTTCATTGCCAAGGGTCATGAAACTTTTTGAGTCTATCTAACCATTTATGTTATTAATTTTAATCTATCTTTATTATTTTATGAGTTATTAAACATCAAAATGGGTCCGGGACTTTATAAACAACCTGTATTTTCTCTCACTCAAAATCAAAGGATTACAGTGGCCTAAGATAGTGGCCTATGAGCGCAGGCACTTTTGTACTTTATAATGTAGATATATGGAAGTATTCAAAATTTCTGACCAAGAGCGCATTTTCTTTTTATATCTAACACAATATTTTAATAAAACATTTACAGAAAGATATTAAAACACAATTCAGGAAATTCTGACAATTTCATCTCGGCAAGCAAATGCTTTCTTAAGCACCCACGTCATTCCGAATCCCGTCATTCCACGTCATCTCAACCATTCTTGTGGTCGTGATAGTGGTTTCTGATAATATATATATTATTTGAATGTCACGGGCGAATTAGGATGTCAGCGCATACACACAGCGTGAGAATTTACTGCCTACAAAACCAGAAATGCACTGCTCTCTGTCAAAATGAAAGGATTACAGCGACCTAAGATAGAAAGGGAAACATTATTTCTCATTAAATTCGTCTTTCTGAGATCATTTCCGTATAATTGCACCAAAATACTCATAGATAACCATCTGTCATTCTTACAGAAACGTAAATTTCTATTTAAAAAAAAAAGTTTTGCAAATTAAAGGTAAAGAAGATAGATGTTTTTTTTTTCTATTGGTTTAGAGCAGAGATACTCAAAATGTCCTTCTCGCGGGTCGCAACAGATTTATTCATATCCCATCAGACCTGAGTTACACAAATGTGTACCTCCATTCTTTTCCTCATAAAAATTAATCTGTTTGATTTTTTTTTAACTTTATTTTTATAAAGCTGAATGTTTTTTGCTTTAAAACGAAACCATTAAATGTCAGCACTGATGTATATTACCTCATAAAATAAATATTATTTTCATCCGAGTTTCGAAAATACCTTCAAGACATTGTGGCCAAGAAAGTAAGAAATATTCATGATTATTTAACTTAAATGCTGTACAATAAAAAAATTTAGGATTTGCTCATCAGTTACCTGTTTAAAGACTTTAATTTTGTTATTGCGTAAATTTATATAACAGATAGTTAAACTGATGTTTTCAGGGGATTAGTACTTTTATATTCATATTTGTGTACCTAAATTACCAGTCCCCTAAAGTATTGATATCGTAAAAATGATTCTTTCTGTAATCTACGGTTTCATTTCGATTATGCAAAAGTAATAAATATATATTTGTAGAGTTATTTTATGTTCAGGTCTGAAGAGGATATATACATATATTTTTTTAAGTGTATTTAAAGTAGTAAGATAGCTAAAGTAGTATAAGAAAGCATTCTAATAAAGCTGATACATTATATCGCCAAAGGTGACCAATCGCGTTTTAGACGTTTTGTTAAATATCTAGATAAAAAGAACATGTGGAATTATCCTGAAAATTTAGGTGTGTAAATAAAATAGTACAGATCATATAACTTCATTACATTCTTTTCCCTAAATCCCACAGGAGACTGTAAACAAACTGAAGAAAATTGAATATCTTTTGGATAACCCTATAAAAAGTAATATAGCAAAAGCGTTCAAACTATAGAGTGTGATTAAGTAGCTTATTGTAATACACTGTGTTTATTTTTATGAGGATAGCATTTATAATTGTCAATAAATTAAGATTTTCATAAAAACAGTCTCAAGTTTTTCCAAGTTTTTTTTTTTTTTTTTTTTTTTTTTTTTTTTTTTTGCATATAATTCGCATTGTTTTTCATCTAAAAAATATGTTTTGTTCAGAAAATATTACAAACAACATTATACATAGTACCCTGTAATCAGAATTAAAAATTAATAAAAATTGTGTGATTAATGAGTAGGTTTACTAAATAATGTTTCACTGCACAAACGCGAATGCAATTATAACGTAATGTGAGTAATATGTTAACTAAATGTATTGAGCAACTTTTGTGAACGTTTCAAAAATATATCTAGAAAATTCTGAAAATTATCACCGATAGATTAAGCTAAAAATCCGTTGTTCCCAAAATGATCCAAAAAGATGAGGCGCCGTATCCATATATCCATATATATATATCCCATATATCCATATATATATATCCCATATATCCCTATATATCATACACAATGTTGCACGTACTATTAAATTTGGATACAATCCTTCGTCTTTTTACTTCCTTTCGGGAACAACGAAAACGGACTTTGAGCTTGTTCTATCGACGATAAATTTCAGAGTTTTCAAGCTACGCTGTTAAAATTTTTACTCTTGTTTGAACCAAATATTGGAACTCAGTAGCTGCCACCATAAGATGGCGAAATGTCGGACCAACATTTGGACCTTCTCTTTGAACCGCGTTCCAACGATTGGAACTATGCTTCTACTGGAGCTCCAAATATTGATTCAAGATTTCATCATCCTACAATGGCAGATACTGAGCACCAAAATTTGGTTCGAATTAGGACAAGATTTTTAACAGTGTATGTCTTTGAGACTTTCACAATAGTTGCTCTATACATTTTGCTAAAGATACATTAGCAAAAAGGTAAGGGGTTGTATCCATATATTCATTGATTAGTATCAATATAAAATACATAATATGGCAATACTATATTTGGATAAAACCCCTCATATTTTTGCTTCATTCTTGTAACAATGGATTTTGAGCTTATTCTATGGACGATCACTTTCAGAATGTTCAAGGTATGTTTTTGAGACTTTTACAAAAGTTGCTCTATACATTTAGCTAACACAATATGCAAAGGAAATTTTGATGTCATTGACGCATGCGCAGTGAAAAATCATTTAGTAAACCTGTTTATTTTTTATAAATTTTTTATTACTTTTTTATTTTAATTACGGGATATTGTGTATAAAGTTGTTTGTCGTATTTTTAGAAAAAAACATTATTTTATATTAAGAATTCTGCAAATTATAAGCAAAAAACTCGGGAAATTTTGGGACTATTTTTATAAAAACCTTTATTTCTCTACGAATATACAAGTTATTCCCATAAAAATGAACGCAGTTTATTATAATAATCCACTTAATCATAATCTACCGTTTGAGCGATTTAGTTACATTAGTTTTGACAAGGTTATCCAAAAGATATTCGTTCAGTTTTTTGACGGTACTCTATGTAGTTTCGGGGAAAAAATCTTCACCTAAATTTATGATCTGTACTATTATATTTATATACTGAGAGTTTCAGGGTCATTCCTCATGTATTTTTCTAGATATTTAAGAAAATGTCTAAAATCAAAAGTGGCCGGTTACCCTTGGCCATACAGTGTATAAAAACATACTGTGCATACTAAGATAACCATCCACGTAATCAATCTTTTATTTTCATTTTATTTTTTTTTTTTATGTTCTTGAAACGGTAATACATAACGAGTAAAAAACTCTTAGCTAAAAACTTTATTCCTTTTCCAGGGGAAAAAAAACTTTTATTGTTTTTTAGAAGCACACCCCTCTTAAAGGAATGACAGTGTAGTACAAAAATATTCACTTTGAAAAATTTCTAATTTATTACCCAGTCTTTTTCCCATCACTTTAGGAATATATTTTCATAACTTAAGAAAATATATTTCCACAACTTTAGGAATACATTTCGATGGATTTAGAAATATATTTCCATAGCTTTGGACATATAATCCAACACTTCAACATTGTCGAATCGATAAAAAAAATTGACAATCATATTCATAATATCAAAATAGAAACTGGGAAATGCTGTGAAGTTCCATTTCATCCCAAGATGCCTTGGCACCCACACGTCACGGTTATCTCAACCACAAGAGTAAGTTATTCTGTGGTAATATATATCTTACGCATTTCACGGTCGAGCTGGGTGTCAGTAAAAACGCACACAGAGCGTGAGAAATTATTGCCTACAAAGCCAGAAACGCTCTGTTTTCTGTCAAATTGAAAGAATTACATGGCGCAGACACAGAAAGTGTAACATTATTTCATATCAATTTCGTTTTTCTGCGGTGATTTCTAGAAATTCTTCGAAATACATTGTGTTCCTGGAAGGGTTATTTAATGGGACAAGGGTATTGTTTATAGTGTTATACATTCTCATAGATTTTTCTTTCCAGTGCTATAAAAAAATTATTTAAACAATAAAATGAAACAAAATGTAACAATACTTCTTATTAATTTCTTCTCTATACGATTATTTCTCGAAACATGTCAGGAAATTCCTCGTAAACCACATGCAATTTGTCCCTGGAAGGATTATTTACAATGACAGAGACATTGTTTATAGTATTATACATTCTTGCAAATTTTTTTCTTGGACAAACTTTATTAAAAAAATGTTATTGAAAAGAATAAAATGACATGAACAAGAATTTATTTAATACATGTGTTCCATGTCAAAAAATTGTTACAAATTGAATTAAAGATCCAACATTGATAAAATGCGCTTCTTTTTTTTAAATCTTTGAAGCAGACTGGATTGGATAGAAATATTTATTTTAATTTAAAATTTATTTGGAAAACGGTTCTTAAATTTTTTTTGAAATGTTTTTGAAATAGTAATAAATAACATGTAAAAAATTCGGAAGTAAAAAATTTGTTCCTTTTCCAGAAAAAAAATCTGTTATTGGCTTTTTAGAAGCATATCCTTCTTAAAAGAATCACAATGTAGCAAATTAATATTTACTTTAAAAAATTTTTAATTTATTACCCAGTCTTCTTCCCATCATTTTAGAAATGTGATTTCATAACTTTAGAAATATGTTTCCACAACTTTAGGAATCCATTTTCATGGGTTTAGAAATTTATTTCAATAGCTTTAGACGCATGATCCAAGCATCCAACATTGCTGAATCGATAAAAAAAATTGGCAATCATATTCATTTTATCAAAATAGAAACCGGGAAATACTGTGAGGAAATACTTTAAGAAATCCGGGAAATACTTTAAGGAATGACAGTGTAGTAAAAAACTATTCACTTTAAAAAATTTCTAATTTATTACCCAGTCTTTTTCCCATCACTTTAGGAATATGTTTTCATAACTTAAGAAAATATGTTTCCACAACTTTAGGAATACATTTCGATGGATTTAGAAATATATTTCCATAGCTTTGGACATATAATCCAAGACTTCAACATTGTCGAATCGATAAAAAAAATTGACAATCATATTCATAATACCAAAATAGAAACTGGGAAATGCTGTCTCATTTCAGTGTAAGATGCCTCAGCACCCACACGCCACGGTTATCTCAACCCCAAGAGTGAGTTATTCTGTGATAATATATATCTTACGCATTACACGGTCGAGATGGGTGTCAGTAAAAACACACACAGAGTGTGAGAAATTATTGCCTACAAAGCCAGAAACGCTCTGTTTTCTGTCAAATTGAAAGGATTACATGGCGCAGACACAGAAAGTGTAACATTATTTCATATCAATTTCGTTTTTCTGCGGTGATTTCTAGAAACATGTCGTGAAATTCTTCGCAATACATTGTGTTCCTGGAAGGGTTATTTCATGGGACAGAGGAATTGTTTATAGTGTTATACATTCTCATAGATTTTTCTTTCCAATGCTATAAAAAAATTATTTAAGCAATAAAATGAAACAAAATGTAACAATATTTCTTATTAATTTCTTCTCTATACGATTATTTCTCGAAACATGTCAGGAAATTCCTCGTAAACCACAATTTGTCCCTGGAAGGATTATTTACAATGACAGACACATTGTTTATAGTATTATACATTCTTGCAAATATCTTTCTTGGGCAGACTTTATAAAAAAATGTAATTAAAAAGAATAAAATGACATGAACAAGAATTTATTTAGTACATGTGTTCCATGTCAAAAAATTGTTACAAATTGAATTAAAGATCCAACATTGATTTAATACGCTTCTTTTTTCATCTTTGAAGCTGACTGTATCAGATAGAAATATTTCTTTTAATTTAATATTTATTTTGAAACTAGGATATTTATAGAAATTTTCTTTTGGCTAATTTTTTTAACTGTAATATTTTAGCTAAAATTATTTCTAGGCTAAAATATGAGTAGATTTTTTTCTCTTTTTTTGAGTGCATGAATCAGTTTTTGTTGTTGTTTGTTTCGCTTTGTTTTGTTTTGTTTTTCAAATAAATCTTGTTTTCGAGTACACACTGTTAAAACTAATGGTAACAAACCAGTTGCATGTTGTTTCACCCAGGGGTGAAAAGGTGTTATCATTCGACACCCGCGAGCTTGAAGATGTGCTTGGGGTGCCGTTTGATCTCTGACTGGGTGATTCACGCTAATTAGGGTTTTGCGCAATGCATACCGTTGGAAGATTTTCACCCCTTAGTCATTTGCGCATGCTCTGTGACGTGTATCCTTGCCCTTCAACTCGTCGTCATTGATGTATCAAAACAGCAATTTCTCCCTACGATGACTATCACCGCTTTATGCTATTCCAGTTTCGTTTAGAACTTCGGATGGCTAACTTTTGGCGAGCTTTTTTATATAAATCAACCTTTGATTTTCAGAAAACTTGAACATTTCAGGGAGACTTTGAAGGTGAGCTCGATGGCCGAGCGGTTAGAGTGCTGAGCTTGTAATCAGACGTTGTGGGTTCGAATCCTTCGAGGACCAAAAGTCGGTTTGTATATTTTTTAATTTTTTATTATTGGGCACTCTGGATTAAGGGCGCCATCTTTTCACCCTAATTAAAGGTGCCATTCTGGCTCCTTTCGGGGTGTCACCAGTGAGACAAGCCTTTCACCCCTAAAAGGTGCAATGTGTCACCATTAGTTTTAACAGTGTAGATACTCTAAAGGAAAAAATGGATTTTTTGAGACCGGATCGGGTTATTCTTAAGAATAAAATTTCACGTGCCATTCTTTGGCTCTTAGCGTGTCTCCCTCACCAATATTCATACCAGATGGAAATTCATTTCATTTTTAAAAACGTGATTTGGCTTTTTTAATTGCTTTTTTTAAGATTTTATACACTCTTAAAACGAAAGAGCGGATCTGGCTTCTCTGGTAACAGCTGTAATTTATTGGATCGTAAATGACTTGTTTTGTAAAAGTTTTGATCATCTTGATTTAAATTGCTTATTTAAACTACTCATCTTGACTAAAATTGCTTAAATATAACTCGTTCTTTCGAGCTGTTTTAAATCTTTATGAGAAGCTGACTTTCAAAACGTGATATGGGTGGATTTCGGCTCAACTTGAGTTATTTTGTGGTTGATGTTTTAAGATAGTAAATGCAATGACATCACATGATTTCATAAATAATAATAATAATCAAATATTGCTTATTTATTACTATTGCTCCTTTCTTATTATATTATTGCTCATTATCAATTATTATAAAACAAATAGACCTTTTGTGCCGCGTAATTTTTAATATAATTCTGTCTTTAATATACAGTCTAGATTTTTCACTACAACAATAATCGAAATTTGAATTTCAAAGAAAAGTAGTAGATTGTCATGTCGTGTAATGTAAATATCTTTCCAAAAAAGTGAAGCGCTACCATAGGCGATTCTTTTTCTATTATTTGAAGATTAATATTTTGAAAAAACAATAATCAATCTTGAAGATTAGTAGAAATATACAACAAAGATTATTGTAATCAAGCCATCAAACCATAAACACTTTTCATGCAACATGTTGGAAAATGAAGAACGAAAAAAGGTCTTCACTTATGTTTTTTTAACCTAAAGCCCAGCTTACATCCGGTAGAACATATAAATTTACATATGCCTCATGTTCAAAAATATAAATCTTTGGCTGGAGCATATGCGTCACGAGCGCGTGCTGGACTCGATTTAACCAATGTCTAGGGTTCCAGGGCAAGCCACATTCTAGGAAGGGAGAAAGACCTTACATCTATCCATAGAAATTGTTCAAAAATAATGTAGAAGTGATTATTACTAAACTATATATATATATATATATATATATATATATATATATATATTGTTTGTACGCATAAATTTCATCCCAGGTACTATTCACAGCTGTATAGGGTTTCACAAAAAGATAGTCACAACGTAAAAAAATACTAGTAGAATAACAATAGAAAAAATAATGAATTGCCAGAAGGAGTATTTATTTGCATATTTTTACTTTATTTATCTACGTATGTTATAAGATATTTAAAAGAACAGACCCCAATTGGTCATAATAAATGGTTTTAAATTGACTTGTTACATGGAAAATTTTAATAAAGTGTTTCTTTAGAAAACATTAGAATATAAAGATAAAATTTTAATCATTAGTTGTCTAATGCTATAGTTCGTCTTTTATTCGTGGATGGAGTGGGTACGGGAAGCAGAGAATGGAAGGTACCGCCAAAAAGGGGCCTAGGACAGCTAAAACGTATGTCCCTGCATTTGTCAGGCACTGGCGACCACTGCTCTAAATCATAATCAATCATGTACTAGTTCCTTAGCTCCTTATGTGCAAGAGTTGACAATAGCATACAAAAATCATCCAACAAATTTATAAATTAAATCAGATTTATAAACAGCGTCATTTCACAATCGATCATACTCGGGAATTGTTTAGAATTGTTTAATAAATTTTCAAATCCTTTCCCATTTTCGTTAGTTACGGATAAAATACGCTTGCATAATCAACATTCTCAGAATATTATTCTTCTATTAACTTTATTATGCATCTACCTTTATGAAACATTCTATTTTATATTAACAGTGAATACTTTCTCCCAAAAACGCCTGCATTCTAAACTTGAAATTGTAATTCCACTCTAAAGCTATGGCTTGCTTCGCTTGATGCCATAACTGCGACACAAATGTTTCCGGAATTAATGTTCTCTATGAAATTCCATGAACTTAAAGAAAATATTAATGAAAAATTTCCAGGCCAATGCGTGGAATGCGCAGCTTCAAAGTTAACTGGAGTTAAAATGCAGTTTATAACAATGTAGCTTGCATTTTAAAGAATCCTACGTTTAAAAGTTCCGTAAATGGAAAGTATTTATATGAATATTTATTATTATATGACTGAAATGTTCAGTGGGGAAATATAAGTTATTTAACTTATTTAATGTATGTATTTATAGTAGTATTTATTGATCTTTTTAACACTTTCAACATAGTTAAAAAGTGTTTACGAATTCAACTTCCTGTCTCTCTTTCTATGCTTTTATTTGCGTAATTGCACTCTAAATCGACTTTTCAAGCGTTTGATATGTATGTTTATGATGTTTATTATGGGCATTTTCTTTATTGAATAGGAAGAATTGTTAATGCTACCATGGTAGCAATAGTAATTCATTTACAGAAGCACTCAAAAGAATTTCGCTATGTTATATTCAATGAGGAAAAATCCTTTGCAATGAATTTTAATTATATTACACTGCAAACACTCAAACGCAAAAATAAACACATTTCTGAACATTTTTGCTCCCAAATTCACAACACACTAATGTGCTGTAAAGCATTTTTAGGTGCGTTCGTAATTATATAAATACGTACACCAATAGTTGTCGTTCTGTCCGTCCGTCTGCATATAACAACGCTAAAACTACCCAACCGAATCGTTTGAAATTTAAAATATATAATTATTGCATAAGTTTGTCGCGTCATTCTAAATTTTTTGAAAATCGGATGCATAGATCACTTACAGGAGCAATCAAAAGTATTCCATTACAATACGGTTAATGCACAGCACTTTGTCCCTAAATTAACAACACATTGTAACTTTTGTAAACTTTTGTAAATAATTGCAAACTTTTATAATTTAGAACACTAGAAAACAACACATGTAAAACATTTTCAAAATATGTTCAAGATGGCGCCTTTAAAATTATACAATTTTAAAAATGAACACAACCATGCATAATCGAAACAGCACAACCAAAAACGATTTTAGTAAGTGTTGATTTTTATGTTCAATTAGTGTTGCAAAAGTGTTTGATGAGTTTGAAGTGTACGCTATTTCAAATGCATTAAAATTAATATAAATAATTGAATTTTACTACAAGATTTACAGTAGAAAGTTATACTATAACAGGTTGTTGCGTACTATCGCTGCTTCCATGGTTTAATTTAATCGTTTTTACTTTGCGTCTCGCGCAAACGATTTTTTTTGTTGTTGTTTACATTTTGAATTTGTTAGAACTTTTTTGAATGGAACATTTCTTTGAACTGAAAAATGCAGTATGTATTGTATTAAGATATTATATTGATGAAAAGATATGATATGTGCACAATAATGTTATTGTTTGTAATGTGAAAGTTAATATACATGTTTTTTTTGTACATTATGTGCTTGAATTTACTCCGAAGACATGAAAATTTATTTACTTAAGATATAGAATACGATTGATCTTCCTTATACATGATAATAGGTAAGATTAATACATTTCATGCTGTAGTTAAGATATTTTAATTTTGAAAATGAATACTGATAATTTAAACATCAGTATTAAATAATATTGAAGAATTTTATAAACAGGGATAGATTCAATATTGCAAAAGTGTTTGATGCGTTTGAAGTGTACGCTATTTCAAATGCATTAAAATTAATATAAATAATTCAATTTTACTACAAGATTTACAGTAGAAAGTTATACTATAGCAGGCTATACCAAGACTTAATACTATACTATAGTAGACTATAGTATACTAATAATAACATTATAATAGAATATTACAGTATAGTAGAATACTGTGAGTACTCCATGAGCATTTTTAAAAAAATGTTGTAAACGTGTGCTAGAATGTGTGCTGGAAAAAGATAAGTGGTCCATGTGTGTTCTAAAAAGTGTTCCAAAAAAGTGTGTTAAAATATTCTAAAAAAAGTTTCAAAATAAGTGTTCCAAAAAAGTGTGTTAAAATATTCTAAAAAAGGTTTCAAAATAAGTGTTCTCAAAGGTGTTCTGAAAAGTGTTCCAAGGGTGTGCTAGAATGTGTGCTGGAAAAAGAAAAGTGTTCCAAAAAGTTTGCCATAAATTATTCTAAAATAAATGACAATATGTGTTTTAAAAAGTATTCTCAAATGTGTTCATAAAATGCTCTACAAAGTGTGCTGGTCCAAAACTGCTTCAAAAAGTGTTCTGAAAAGTGTTTAAAAATTTGCAGTGTATATAGTAGAATACTATACCGTAGAATAGGGCATTTGTTGCATTTATCGTAAATTTATAGGTACACATAAAAAATTGGTTAGAGTACTCTCTTTTAGCATTAATTGTTAGAACTGCGTTTTCAACTTTTGTATGCGCTTTTAAATTTAACTTTTTTTTCCAGGTTACTTATTTTGTGTACAAGACTGCGCAAATAAATTCTCAGAAATAGAGACTCAAGAACTGATGCACGGAATTTCATAAAACTTTAGATTCAGTTAGACCTTGATATAAAATGTATCTGATTAGTTTTTGGTGTATGTTGCCCAACAGGTGGTGCTGCTGTGCTGCTTTTTTCACAATTTCCACAATAGCTACATCTCAAGAACTAATGGACGGATTTTCATAAAACTTTAGATTCCGTTATTTCTTGATGTAATATGGTTCTGATTACTTTTTGGTGTAAATTGTCCAACAGGTGGTGCAGCTATATGGCATTATTCATGATTATTACAATAGCTGTACCTCAGGAACTAATGCACTAATTTTCCTCAAACTTCAGATTCAGTTAGTCCTTGATATCAATTACTATTCTGTAGTTTTTGCAATAAATCGCTCGACAAGTGCCTTTGTTATGTGATATTATTCATGATTATCACAATAGGCTCTATCTCAGGATCTAATGCAAGAATTTTCATCAAAGTGTGCTGGTCTATGATAGATTCTATGATTCTAGATTTAGATTCTATGATATAAATGAGTAATTCGTTCAACAGGTAGCGCTGCTATACGGCATTATTCATGATTATCACAATAGCTGTATCTCAGGAACTAATGCATGTATTTTCATCAAACTTCAAATTCAGTTAGTGCCTGATATCAATTAGTATTTTTTAGTTTTTAGAGTAAATCACTGAACAGGTGGCACTTGTATCCAGTTTTTTTCTACCATTTCTGTGATAATTCTATTTCAAATACTAATACACCCATAAGGCATGGTGACGTCACTGCGACGTCGCTGTGAAGTCACATTGTGACTTTGTAACCATCGATCGTCGATGTGATGTCACAGTGACTGAAATGTGAAGTCGTTATGGCCGTTTTAGAACTCGTTTGTGACGTCACATTTTGACTACTTTGTGAAGTCACGGTGTGACAAATTTGTGAAAAATATGTCATTTGTGACTACTTTGACATTAACATTGTGACGAAACTGTGACAAAAGCGACGATACCTAAATTGTCAGAAACATGTTTTTTTTAAAGTAAATAACATGTTTTGAAGAATTCTCGTAATTTTCTAAAGATTTTTAAGAAAGTCACATCTCAGTCACAATGTGACGTCACTGAGTGGTGACATTTTGGTCACAGATGTGATGTGACCAAAGTGACTCACAGTGACATCATTGTGACGTCATTATGACGTCACTGTGACCCTGCATGCTATGAGGGCATGGATTTTCATGAAATTTCAGATTCAGTGAAAACTTGATATAATTTGTTGCTGTGTAGATTTTGGTGTAAATTACCTCACCAGTGACGCTACTATGCTTAATTTTTTTGGAAGTTTTAACGTGTATAAAAAAGTTTTGGGATTGCTATATCCGACTAGTTTTATATTAATCCTATAAATGATAAATCATGTCTTCTTCTCCCTCATATTCAAAATATAATCATAAAACACTAGAAGAAAGCAACCATAATGCAGTAGAACCTCGATTATCTGAAGTAATTGGGACCGACCTTACTTAGGGTAATCGAAATTTCCGGATAATCGAGAATTCATCAATAACCATCTAGTTTAATTTGTAGTATCGTCTTTGAATCTTTATTATGACTTATTTTAACTGTTAAATATTAAATTAAAATTATAAATGAAAATAAATTTATTTATGAAACAAAAACTTACAATTGTTTAAATTTTTTCCGAGTTCATTTTTATCTCAGTGACAGTTGCCACGACAACGTGAAACTGCTTTGCAAGTTTTGTCACAGCTTCTCCCGATTCTAGTCGCGTAACAATATCATATTTTTTCTGTATGGTTAATAAGACTCTTTTTTTTCCTAATGGAAGCCCTGATAAAAAAGAAAACTTGAGTATAAAAAAGTAAAAAAGAAATGCGTAAGCCCTATATGATAGCACTCAAGAAAATTCTGATCGGAAATGTAACAGCAGAAAAAGGGAACAAACAGGAATTCTGGCCAGCTGCCAAAAGTGACCATATATATAAAACATCGTCCAAGAAGGGATATAAATAGAATAGCAAACGGTTTTTCCTTTTTTTTTCCCTTTTCTGGAACAGAATTGTCCACAAAGGATAAGTTGATACAAAGTGACTCCTCCTCCTTTTCCAATGAAAATTTCTCTGTTCTTGAGATGACAAAAGAGGTTAGGTTCTTTGCACTTGCTTACAGTCAGAGGGTGCAATAACATTTGATTGTTCTGAGACTCGGCAGTATGACCTTCCAAATTTCGAAATGGTTTGTTTAGAACAGGGACGTTTGAAAGTAGGGAGGAGTACACTCATACCGATAATTGAGCTTGCGAGAAGGAATTCTAAAATATTTATCTGCACTTGTAGTTTGGAAAGGACAAGCCTGCATACAAAAGGAATGTGGGGAAAACCCCCCTTAAAAATGCATGTTTGTTAAGAGAAAGTAAAAAAAAAAGTGCAGAAGAAACCGACTTCGGTTAACGGAAAGTTTCGGTTAATCGAGATTCTACTGAAATTAGCTATTTATATCGAATAGATAAATTGTTTCATTTCATAATCGTTCTCATTTTAAAATTATTTACATTATTTTCAAATGCGTTTCCATTTGCATTCATTGCAAAAATTAACATGCATGATTGAACAACGTTCTCAAAATATTAATCCTTGCCGTGTATTGTATATTATTCATCCAATTTTATATTAAGATTAATATTTATTTTTCCTCAAAATCTCCACATTCTAATCCTAAAATTAAAATTAAACATTGACTCGCATAATGCAAACACTGTGACAGAAATGTTTCTGGAATTAATGTTCTGAATGAAATTTTGTGAGCTTAAATAAAATATTAATGAAGAATTTCCAACTCAGTGCGTAGAACGCGCAACTTCAGTGCAAGTTAACTGAAATTAAAATATAGTTTACAATAAACTGGCATGCATTTAGAAGAATCTTACAGCTTAAAATACCGTAAATGAAAAACATTTATATAGAATAATTTACTGTTGTATGGTTCAAATGTTTAGTTGGAAAATGTGATATTTTTATTTCATTTAGCGTATGTATTTTTTACTGTTATTTCTTCATTAAATACTTGAATAATAAACAAGAAATAAATGGATCTCAAAAATTTTAAATACTATTAAATTTTTAATACACAAAATTAAATGAAAATAAGTAAGAATTAAATTAAAAATAAGGACGAAAGAACAAATCATGCGTTATTATGATGCGTTGTAGATTATGAAACACTTTTCAACAGATTTTGAATAATGCAACAAAACTACACCGTTTAATAAGGTAAAATATTATATCTACTTCTACAATATCAAAATGCATTTTTTATTACGCAAGAAGTAACTCGTATACCAATTTTATTATATGTCAAACAGGTTAACATAATTAAAATATGCCGCAAATAATGTTCCCTGTATACCATTATGTAACAGAACTTTTTTTTGTGGCACATTAATAATTAATAAATGTCCTTTGTGTTTCATATTCTAGAAAATGTATATATTAGTACCCTTTATAAATGCATTTCAATTTTATTATGCTTCAACGGGTGAAACATTTTTAAAAAGCACTCAAAACTATTTTATCGCATAGGTCGTAATAGAACGGATTACTTTTGACTGTCTTTATATTTGAACCTAGTAGCAAAGCAATATTGGTCCAACGTTGCGTCAATATTTCATTTATTGAAAATATTGTTAATAAAACGCCAATATTGATTATATAGTGGCATTCCAATGGAAATATTTCCAATCAATTCCCAATACTGTGCAAAAGTTCGCGTTACATTGGAAATATTTCCAATGAATTCCCAATATTGTACAAATGTTGGTTTTACATTGGAAATATTTCCAATGAAACCCCAATATTTAACCAATATTAGAGTTTTATTGGCAATATTTTCAATCGAACCTCAATATTGGCATAATATTGGCTGCAAATATTGGCTAAATAAAGGAAAAATGTAAACACCCCAATATTGGAGCAATATTTCATGCCAGTATTCGGCCAATGTGCCAATATTGCTCCAAGATGTAGCCAATATTGGTCCAATATTGTTTGGCTACAGGGCCGATTTTTTAAAATTTGAAATGGCTTAGCAAATATATACTTAAAATTTCAAACGACTTGTTTGTATAGTTTTTGTGCTATTAATTGCGGACAGACAGACTGACGAACGGATCAGACGATAACAATTATATAATTATGGACGGGAATAAAAAAAACAGTTAAATTTAAAAGCGCATGCCAAAATTGGAAATGCTTTTCCAGCAATTATTACTCAAAGACAGTATTGTAACTGATTTATTTTGTGTATCTGTGTAAACAGATTAAAAATAGTATGGATGTCCTGTTTTAACTTAATCATAGTGAAATTCAGTGATTTGCATCAGCTTCTGTACATTTGCAATCATAATGTCATTAAAATACTCTACAAATGATTTTTCACCATAGACCATAATGAAATGGAATTTTGGGTGCCCCTGTAAATGAAATTTATTTCATATACTTCATATACGATACCAAACATGCCTAGGGGATCCTAAGTAAGCTTTACTAATTGCATGGAAATCCGAGTATATTTATGGGAATTAGAGGGTGGGTAGACGCGCAAATAAACCGAATGCATCAACACTTTTCAACTTTGCTGGAAAGTGTTAAAAATATTATTTGTGTGGATGTACATGTGCAAATAAAACTTTATGAAACAATTATAATCATCAATATTTTAGTTCAAAGAATTAATGACACAAATGACAATCGGAGAAAACTGCAAAAATCCAATTTTTGTAAATTTGTGTGAAATTTTTTGTTTGTCACTCTTCAATTTTTGGTTCTGAAATATTCTTAGACATGTCTAAGACATGTCGCTTACCTGATTCGTTAAGATGGAGAACAATTGCGGGTGAAGTGAGGTTATCTCAATGTAATGCTGTAGACGTCGAAATGTGTCTCACAGTAAGGACTGAAACCTCTGAGATTAATTTGTATCCAAAAATTTAGCATCAAGATGACCTGTTGCAACCCGTCATTGGCTTACAATCCCAACGCTGTAAAAAATCTGCAGCGTTTACTGCATTAGTCATTCCACCGTTTTTATAGAAAACAATTATTTAACTAGATTCTGGAGTATCATCATTTGTCAGAATAGAGTTTTTCTATAAAAACGGTGCACTGAAGATGCAGCAAAAGCTGCAGATTTTTAACAGTGTACGCAAAATAAACTGCTAACTCTTCCGACCCTAGGGATAAAAAACAATACTGTGACTAAGATCATTTCAGATCACAGTAACGTAACTGGAATAACTATATTGGCTTCTGTGGTGTGCAGACGTTTTCACATTTAATTATTTTGTGCTGGACAATTGTTATGATTTACTTTGGAAACCACGGCAACGCAACACGCCAACATTCGCCTGCTTATTTATTAGAATTTTGTTTTGATTGTATGGCAACAGTCGTTCGTTGTTTGTTTTCGAATAGTAAAGAACGCATTTTCTTTAAATATAAACTGTGGTATTGGTCTACATAGCAATTCCGGTTATATGGTTAGCCTAATGAAATTAATTTGTTATAGTGTTTAATTACTTGTAACCATGTATATAAAGTTTAATATCGTTAAAAACAGTTTCTTGGATTTTAGTTTTAAATATAGTAGACAGTCCGCTTGGAGTATCGCACAATCTGTTTCATGTATTACTTCTAACTGATGACACAAAAGTACCCGTTTACAGTGAACAAAAGATCATGTTATCTGTACAGACATCAATTTTCTTCTGTAGTTATCACAGATGAATCCGGTTTGTTTTTGACTGTTATTAAAATAGAGCTAATATTCAGAGAACAAAGAGCCAAACAGTACAAATGTAACATTGTAGGAAGCCAAATTACAAAGAAGGTAGACTCATTGTTTGAGCTGGAATCTGTCTAGATGACATGCTGACTTGCATGTACGCCAAGGAAAAACTCTGACTGATATGTGAGGAACTTCTTACTTCATATATCACACCATATGCTAGTTATGATATTCATACTAATGGATGATAATGCCCGTCCTCATCAAGCTAAGCTTGTTGATTTTGTTTTTCTTCTAAAGAAAGAAAACATGTGAAAACATTACAGATTCTCTGCCAAAAAGTTGAAAAGTATGAATTGAATCTTAAAGAAATTATTCAGTTCTTTAACAAAAATAAATAAATAAATAAATAGATAAAAAACAAATAAACTTCTTTATAAACTTCTTTCAGCACCTACTATTCTAGTTAATACATATTGATAAATTGCATGAAATTTTTCTTCTACCATTTGTACCAGTCTGCCATTAAAGCTAGGTAACTCGTTTTTAATTTTGATGTATCTTCCTCATCAATTGGAGATAACACTTTTCTTACACGAAAGAGCAAATAAAATAATGCCTTTTATCTTTGCAAAACTCATGCAGGCAGATAATAATTATATTTACCTTAATTCAAAAAACAAATAGCATTAAATACCTATCTCTAGTTTTATTATTTTAATTCATAAACTACATCTGTATACTTAGTTCATCCCTCGTGTGCAATAAAAAAAAGATAGAATCATCCTAAAATCAATTACCTAATCAATCAATAACCTGCACTCGTGCTCAAAATTAAGAAAATTCGCACATTTTGTCAAATTTAAAGAAAACTATTAAAAGAGTTCTTTCAAACAAAGATGCAACTCTTTAATGTCGAATACGTAAGCGTACACGTGTGTATGGAAAGAAAAGGTAAAGAAACGGGCTTTATAAGCAAGCATGACAATTTTCGCATGTTGATTACTCGCACACCTCACGGAATATCGTGGTGTTTTTTTAGCGACATTCGATAAAATTCAAAAGAAAGCATTAAAAATGAATAACCAGCAACGTATGGATCATGGAATGAGGTGATAAATTGCGAAGAGTCTAGAAGCAAGGCTGTTTCAAGTGCTGTTTCAAGTCTCAGAGACCTCAATGAATGTCGATCGTCATGTTCAAATTATGGAAACAGCTTTAAGCGGGCTTCTTCCACAGGAAAGAAAGCCTGGATAAATTCATCCAAAAGCTATGACGGCCAACTTAGATTGCTATTTGTCCATTACAGTTAGAGTGTATCAACTTTTCATCTCCTGACCCAATTTCGTTACCTTTATGCGGCCACAGGCAATTGAGTTTCAAGAGTTATTGTTTGCAAAAGGCTACACGATAATGGGCTGTACACAATAAAACTTGCTTCTTGCATTCCGCTTACTTCTGCACACAGGAAAATCTGTTTAGTATGATTCAGAGATAATCGACTTTGAACCAGGAATCTATCAGGGACCATCCCCTTCACTTGTGATTATCCGTTTAACCTAGATGCAAATTCTCGATGTATATTCACCTGGAGAAAAACCAGAAACCCGCTACCTGCCTTTCAACATCCGAGAAAACGGCTACAAAGACTCAAGCAGTTGAGGTTTTATGGTCTGGGCAGGTATTCAATTGGATGGCCGGATACCTCTAACTATATTCGGGAAAGATTCCATGACTTGTGTGAGATGTAGGGATGATATCTCAGTACACTATTTTCGCCTCATCAAAGATGCAGTTGGCTCTGATTCCATTTTAATGGTTTATAGCGCGCTTTCAGATAGTCTGGTCGACGACGAATTTTTGGAAAGTAAAGATATTCACTTAATGAATTGGTAAGCCAGATCTCCAGACCTAAAGCTGCAGGCACATGATGTTTTCTCCCGGTCAACTGAAATCTTGGAAAAGGTGTTGTATGCCTCTTGTATAGAACCCTTTTGCGGTTACTTCATAATAGAATGAGAGAAATGGACAAAGAATCAGGAGAAAAGCAGATTAACCCTACTTGATGGAACACTCTAAAAAATAAATGTGTAAATTTACACATAAAAACAGGTATATCGATGATACAAAAACGACATGTCTACGCGTGTAAATTGGTGTGTAAATTGCCAAAATACACGCCTAATGTGTAAATTTGAAAATACACATTTTAAAGTGTAATTTGATGATAAGTCCAAATGTGTAAATGTTATCTGATAAGTCTTAAAATACACACTTTAATGTGTAAATTTCACAAAAATACACATATGTCTGTGTTACATTTTTTCACATCTGACTGTGTAATGTACTTCTCTTACACATATGTTTGTGTAATATGTAAACAACACAGTATTTTGTGCTATTTACACAATACACAGGTAATTGTGTAAAATTTTATTCTTACACCGATTTCTGTGTAAAATGCGAAACACATATTTTTGTGTATAATATTCAAAATACACAGTTTTATTTTTATACTTTAGTATAAATAAACAGTGAGCTAATTATTTTTATGATCTCAAAACAGAATTTCATGGACGGATAACTCATATGCTGGTGTGTTTGGTCTTTCTAGCTGGTTTGTTTTAAGTTGATTCTTAAATTCTCTCCTCAGCAACATAAAAGTTTTTGGATAATTTTTAAACGTTAAGTCTTGAAATTAGCAGATCTGGTTATTTAAACAATTTGGAATAGAAAAACCTTTTATATTTTGTGAAAAATAAAAATATTATCAAGTTACAAGAGATTCTTGTCACGTGACGGCAAATGTTTCCTCTTTCTCGTGCTTCCACTTAAAATATTCGATTACTTTGACGGTATTTTCGGAGAGGTTTTGTGCTTTTATGTAAAAAGAAGGGAAACCGTTGTACGATTACCTAGTTCCTGATTAAGAACTTATGCCAATTTAAAATTTTTTTGACGAAAATGAATTTAAAAAAAAATGAGAGAATGTAAAGATCTTAAATTTGAGAACAGCCTCGATCACAAAGATGTATACTTACAATGTATTTTGGCCATTTACACTCCATTTTACACATGTAAACAAATAGTTTTAATATCATCAATATACCTGTTTAAGCTTTTTTTCATAATTTTATAAACAAATAAAAACATATAGCCAATCGCCAAAC
The DNA here is from genome assembly GCA_964019185.1 of Maratus speculifer. Classification (NCBI taxonomy): domain Eukaryota; kingdom Metazoa; phylum Arthropoda; class Arachnida; order Araneae; family Salticidae; genus Maratus; species Maratus speculifer. The sequence continues at coordinate 450,613,169 of OZ025289.1, forward strand.
CATAAAACCAGTAGAAAAATTATGGCTAATGCTCCTCTTCCATACTCCAAAAAAGTAAATAATAAATAAAATGAAATTATAAATAATATAATGATTTTACTCTTAATTTTAAAATAGAAATTTCGCTAAAGAATACATAAATTAAGGTTCAATATTAAGATACATAATACATAAGTAATGTGTGAATTTTTGAAGATTGCATGTAAAAATATAATCTAATTTTATTGCAATCTTTTGCTAAATAATATTATATGTATATGCTAAAGAACATTTTTAGCTTTTTGAGATAAACTATCTGAATTTTTTTTTCAATCATTCCTTAGAATGAGAACGACGCATTTTTTAATCACATTTAGCTATTTTACTTTTCATAGTCATAAATATAAATTTAAGTACCGTAATTTCCGGCGTATAATCCGCGGATCAAACAATTGTTTTTGAACCCAAAAATTTTATTTAGTTATTGAAGCCAAATACTTACCGCGATTTAAAAAGTTGCATTTTATTTTTAAAAATTTCTGCACTGTTAAAAATTTCTTCGTCAGAAAACGGTCATTTGAACGGCAGCATTCTTTCCGGCATTTTGACCGTAATTCAAGATAACAGTTACTTAACCGTATTATACATATATTGTCATATGACCGTAAAAAAATATATATATGGTCATTTGACCATAACTCAATGAAATGGTCATTTGACCGTAATTGTATAAAATTATCATTTGACCGTATTTGTATGAAATGGTCATTTGACCGTAATTGTATGAAATGGTCATTTGACCGTAATTGTATGAAATGGTCATTTGACCGTATTTGTATGAAATGGTCATTTGGCCGTATTTATATGAAATGGTCATTTGGCCGTATTTGTATGAAATGGTCATTTGACCGTATTTGTATGAAATGGTCATTTGACCGTAATTATATGAAATGGTCATTTGACTGTAATTGTATGAAATGGTCATTTGACCGTAATTATATGAAATGGTCATTTGACTGTAATTGTATGAAATGGTCATTTGACCGTAATTATATGAAATGGTCATTTGACTGTAATTGTATGAAATGGTCATTAGACCGTAATTGTATAAGATGATCATTTGACCGTGAAATGTACATGGTATGGTTTTTTGACCGTATTATGATTTTATTAACATATGACTGTAAAATATGTATGTACAGTCATTTGATTGCATTATAGTTTTATTAATATATGACCATAAAATATATAGGGTGTTTTTGAATTTGATCGACGAATTCAGAGAGGTGATAGTAGGCATCAAGAGGATGAAAAATTGTCATAGAACATCTGATGGTTGCAAGCCACATTGAGAGGAGAAATTCACAAAAGTAGTTTTGAAGGGTGTTACATTCAGTGGAACAAATAATAAGTAGACAAACATTTATTTGACCTAAGCAGGAATACAATGCATTGCAGTTTGACATCAGAAGGACATAACGAGGAATTTTCATAGGAATTATTTGAAATTGAGGCCACAAAGGTAATTGCACAGCAGACATCTACAAGATTGCTGTGCAATGACATTCGCATATGTAATTTTGAACAATACCTGTAAAAATGCCTTGTCATGTCTTTTCTGATGTCAAATTGTAATGCATTGTATTCCTGCTTAGATCAAATAAATGTTTTCTTATTTATTTGATCTACTCAACACACACATTTAACTATTTTTGTGATTTTCTTTCACTCAACGTGGTTTGAAACCACCCCATGTTCCATGAAAAATTTTCATTCTCTTGATGCCTACTAGAAACCCTCTGATTTTGTCGTCCAAATTCAGTAACACCTTGTATATTTTATAAGCATATACTAATAAATCCACAATAAAATCAAATGATAGTACATAGATATTTTACAGCCACATGTTAATAAAATCATAATACAGTTATATAACCACAATAACTCCTCAGAATTTGTCAGTCAAATTTAAAAACACCCTGGACATGTTCAGTCTTTTGACTATAAATTTTAGATAAGTTATTTAACCATATTTTCAGTTTGTTATATAAGTTATATATATATATACACATTGGTGCCGACTTTTGAAAAATATTGGGTGGGCTCAAAATTTTTTGAACAAATACAAACTTATTGGGTGGGTTCGATTATTAATGGGTGGATGGAGATATCAAATTATTGGGTAGGCGCCTATACAAGATGGCGCCACTGTATATAAAGTTTATATAACAAATATATATATATATATATGATTATTTGACCTTATTAAAAACAAACAATCAAATGCTCATATATATTTTTCACAGTTATAAAACTATAAATTAAAAATGTATGTAATAAATTAGAAATAAAAATTCTTATTTTATGTAACAAGAGTATCAGAAGTACATGTCAAATTGTATCAAATTGATTTGTCTTAAAAAAAATAAAATAAATAATTAGCTGTTTTTGTACAATAAATAATAAATTAAAAAATATAAACAGACTATACTGATTATGCCCATGTAATACTGATGTATGTAATACTGATTATGCCCAACCAGGAACCTACTTTTCTTTTAGCCATATAACAAATAATTCATTACTGCACTAGATTAAAATTTCTTAATCATGCAATGTAGATTATTATCCATGGGTTTCTTTTTCCTATTAGAATATCGATATTTATTGAACAAGAACATCAATGTATTTAAAAAAATCGCATATTTTCAAAGAATAAAATTGACCAAAACTTTACATTACTTCCAAGATTCTTGTCATTTGTAAATTAGAATTTATTTTCTCTCAACATACAAATTTATCTAAATTTTCTTATTTTCAGTTAAATGCTTGAAACTGCCACTGCCTAGCAAATCAAACTTTTGTGATTTTTTAAAAATGAAAAAATAGTGTTTTGTTATTCTTGCAAAACTTGGTATATAGTTTAAAATGTAGAACACTAATGAAACAGACTTTCAGAAATTGTGTATGTAGTTAACTTAATAGATTTTTTACAATATCATAACATAAATCAATTATTTACTGAGAAGTTTACTACAGTATGTTGGGATTTTAATCCTTTATGTTCATAATTATGAATTTGTGAAACTTCTGTTTTCCAAAGCACTTTTCGTGAATATTTGAAGCTACATTAGAAGATTTACACAATAATTTAATAAATTTTAGAAGAATTTTGCTAAATAAAATTAATTAAATTTGAATGTATAGGGATTCTGTGCAATATTTTTAATTCCAATTTTGTAATTTATAGAATCAACAAATGTACAAATATAATGCTCTTACAACTGAAATATAGAAATATTTCCAAACTTTAAATTACCCCCCCCCCCCCTCTATTCTTTCAATGCCAAGAAAGTTAAAAAGATGAAAATGGAAAATAAATCATCCTTTTAGAAATATTTTTTGCAACCAATAATGTTTTTAGAACAAAATAATATAAAATAAGTATAGTTCATTCTAAATTGTATTACTACAATCAATGCACCAGATGAATCTTGGAACAAGTTATTTTAATGGTGATTTAAAATGCCATTGGGGACTAAAGAATTAATGAAATTATGACTAATTTATTGCAGAATAAGTTTTGGATATTTAGATTTTGAGTTGATATAGCAAGAATATACATATTACTATACTTGTGTTTTTTAAACATATTTCCTATATATATATAAATATTTTGTAATAAATTTAATACAACTGAAAAAAACTGAAAACAATATCAAAATATTAACAACTTATTCTCTAAATGACTTATACAGTTCCAGCACAGTCATTGATTATCTGAAATGTATGAATTTAGTATTAAAGTGGAATACAAGTTAACTTAATGGGCCTTTACAAACAAATACGTAGAAGTTTAATTGACTATAAAAAACATGCATAAATTGAAAATCATTAAATATCATTTTCAATATGAAAAAAAAAAGATTGATTGATAAATTAAAATGAATCCAATAAATTTATACAATTATGAACAAACAGTATTTAACAAAACTTCTACATATTAGCCACTGGCAGAGAAAATAATAAAAAATATTGATGTGTGTGTATTTAGAAAAAACATAAGTCAAGCTTGTTGATTTTAGTATTAAAAAAATAAAGATAATTGTGAATCAGAAATAATCACAAAACAAACAATTAAAATACAGAAATACATTTATTATAATTAATAAATTACACTAAATTAATATACATGATTATATTAATAAATATTTTTTTTTTTTTTTTTTTTTGTAGAAATATTCATTGGTTGGCCATACTATACAATAATATAATTAAGTATGCCAATTGATTTGCTGTAGTTTGTTCCACACACAGGATTCATCAAGATTGAGTACCTTAAAGAAAAAGTTAAATACATTAAACTTAGATATAATATAACGATATTTTGATTTAAAAAAAAAATCAAATGCATTTTCAATACAAAAGTAATTTATTAAAAGTTTTATAAAATCCTCTTAAGGCTAAGATTTAAAAAAAACTGACTACAGGGTTGGTGATTTTTGACGTTTCAATTATGATGTCAAAACGCTCTTGTGAAAAACCCCATCAAAAACCCAAAATACCTCACCGATTTGAAAAATTTCACCTTGATCCAAACAAAAGATTTAAAATATGAGCTTTAAAAGCTCCCTGTTTTACTTAAAAGGCAACTAAAATAATAGAAGAGAAGTTACAAGTCGAAAATACAACCCGAAATACAAAGAAGTTTTAAATAAAACGTATATTTTTAACTATAGTAACATATTTCTTATTATTTTAGTCGCTTTTTTAAGAAAGACTAAGTTTTTTAAAGTTTATATTTTTCTGTTCACATTAAATGTCACACATAACAATATTACACATAATTTTTAAAATTCACTATTTAATGTACATCAATAATTAGTACATATACATAGTATATTATTTTTAAGTGCAACTTTTTAAAAGAGTAAAACTTTTACTTTTTTGAGGGGGGGGGGGAGGGGTAGAACTATGCTTTTCAAAAAAAATACACACTAAGCTCACATGAACAGAACTTTTTTTTTCTCTTATTTAAAATATTTTTAATTTCACTATTACTTTTAAAAGCTTAAAGCTCTTTTTTGGGGGGGAGGGGGGGTAAGAAAATAAATTTTAAAAAGTGCAGATATTTTTAATGTAGGTGTATATAAATATCAACATTGAGTACCTTAAAGAAAATATTAAATGCATTAAACTTAGCTATAATATAACAATACTTTGATAAAATACATTCAGATAAATTTTCAATAGAAAAGTATATATATATATATATATATATATATATATATATATATATATATATATATATATATATATATATACACATATATATATAGAACCATCAGATAATACTACAAATCAACATCAATTACTGTAAAAAAAAATTTTTAATGCCAAACCATATCACACAGAGGAGCTGTCAGAATTAGAAATAAAATTGAAAATGTGGTATTTAGCTCGTTATCAAGGGCAATACTAAATAGCCACATTAATTGCGATTAATATAAAACAAGATAATATGCATCAATTTTACTGTAATCTAGACAATAGCCATTCTATTAACATTGAAACCAGGTTATTAATGTTGTGTTTTGTAATGCTAAACATTTTTTTTAAAACAAGAAGTAGTTAAAAAAAAAATAATAAGTGAAATCTTCATAAAATATGCTTTGTTTGAACATTTGATTTAGCTCACATTTAGCTTCAAAGAGAATTTGTGGTTACTTGCCAGTGCTGATTATTCTGATATATTTTATGAAAGTAAAGAATCCCCTAACTTTAGTGTCATAGGAAGGAACCCAAATGGTGAAATGGTATCATTAGATGCAATAGCTTTTTGTCCGAGCCTCCTTTAAAACTTTCTCATCTAGTAATGATTTTGCTATCAAGTCCATCTAGCTGACTATCAATTAACCCTTTCAGGGACAAGATATTTTTGCTCCAAAATTGCTTACACAACCAATTCACACAAATCACAAAAAATTTATCTGATAATAATAAAAGACTCCTTATCACGTTTGTTATGAGATCAAAATTGTACTAAAAAATTACTAGTGCTACTTAGCATTTTGGGCAGCAAAATTGATTGTTTGCAGACTGCAAACAGCACCCATGAAAGATTTAGAAAATGGACCATTTTCTAATGCTTCATACACTCAGACTCATAAATCATTTGGCTATAAATAAATGTGCTGAACAGGTATGTGCCACAGCATGTTGAGGGGTAAAATTGATCCGAACTATTTAATTGCACAAAATGATTTTCATCTGATTGAAAATTCGAAAATATTTTATTTCAATTAATATATTTTTTAATTATTAAAATTTTATAATTTTAAATAAAATATTACATAAAATCATTGGCTTGCTTAATGTTTACATATTGTTATTAAAATTTGTTTAGTGTGTTAGTTTTTCATGCTTATCATATCAAAACCTCACCCTGGCTTATTTAAACCAAAACCCTTAGCTCATTGCATTCCATTGGATAGTACATTCTTGCGAAAAAGAACTGCATAGAATCAAATTGGAGAAAATATGTAAGTTTTTAAATTAAATTTATGAAAAATACATACTTTTTTGACAATTGTTTCACCTAATTAGTATGTTTTAGAAATTTTACAATGAATAATAAAATAATCAGGGTTGGCACGGTTTAAACCAATTGGTTTTAACCATGGTTTAAACCAAATAGTTTTTTTAGAAGAAATCTAATGACATTTTCTTTTTTTTTTTTTCTTTATAATTTACGTGTTTCAAATTATCAGACATAAATAATTTCTACTTTTAACACTTCATTTCAGTAATAAGTATTATATGTTGTGGGTTTAGGGTTTTTTTTTTTTTTTTTTTTTTTTTTAATGCATAAGATTAAACCAATTGGTTTTTTTTCTATAAAAAGAGCAATTCTTTTTTAGAAGAAATCTAATGACATTTTCTTGTTTCTTTATAATTTATGAGTTTCAGATTATTAGATATAAATAATTTCAATTGTTTTTTAGGAGAAATCTAATGACATTTTCTTTCTTTTTAATTTACGAGTTTCAGATTATTGGATATAAATAATTTCTACTTTTAACACTTTATTTCAGCAATAAGCATTAGATGTATTGAGTTTATGTCATTTTTTATGCATAGGATTAAAATCAGTACACATTGGTGAACATATCTATTGCTCTAAAGAAAAACTTCAAACATGTGAATTGATCAAAGATAAAATAGATTCAATATTTAGTATAAAATATTTTAATTTTTTTAATAATGCAGATTATTTAATGCAATTAATAATGTAACACAATGATCTTTTAAGATTTTGTACAAGCTGTAAAAGAAATTTTTCTTTTGGGAGATTATCTTGATGAATTAAAAGAAAAACTGGTCGCTAGTTATAGCACTTTTATAATAAATTTTTTCCCTCTGCTATCTGCTGAATCTAACGACTAAAAATGTTAACTTCAAATTGTCACTCAGAAAGAAAAAATCATAAGAAGTATTTGTAATTTATTATTTGAATAATTTTGGAAAAGAATATTTATCAAATTATATCCAAATGCTTATTATTAGTAATCAAAAGATTGTTTATAAAGATTTACAGGGCTTCAATGGTTCACTGTGTAGAACAGTTAAAACTTTCAACAGAAGACTGTTTGCTAAAACTGTTTAAATTGAAAAATGATTTTTTTCAATTTTCAGCATAAATTCACTATAATTATTAAATTTAAATTATTTTAAATGAAGTTACACTGCTTATAAACCAATAATGTCTGTTTTTATCAGTAAATATGCATGTATATGTAATAAGAAAATATTTTTTTAAAAAAAACCTGGTTTAAACCAAAATAACTTGGTTTAAACCAAAGAAACTGGTTTTTTTTTTTTTTTTTTTTTTTTGGTTTCTTTTTGAAAAAACCTGTTTTTTTCCCAACCCTGAAAATAATTGTTGCATATTATTATGTTAGTGTTAACTCTAAGTTGTTTTAACAGGCTACAAAACCGACATTCCTTTTTTTTTCTTTTATGCCCCTGACGGCTCTTTTAAAAGGTCTATAAGTTGTATGTATGTGATCACCATGTTCTATTGAGTTTTGTCAGACCTTCAAAGTTGAAGGCATTCCAATCATGTATAAATCTGTTTAGGGATAGTTACTGGTCCACATTTTGTTGCAAATAGATGTCAATGTGTGCTTGTTTTCAACATAACTGGTTTCAAAATCGAAATACTTGGGAATAAAAACAGCAATTAAATAAATTTTTGAATTGCTTAAAAGGCGCAAATGCCAACTTAGTGGAAAAGTTTCCATGCCGGGAATCGAACCCGGGACATCAGTATAGCACACTGACGTTCTACCAACTATAAATCACATGGAACGACACCCAACAAGGAACTTTTCGCTATTACATATTAGCAAAGGCAACAAATGCAGCTCAAGATGGAATACAATCCACGAGCGACTTATCTGAGGTAGTCACGAAACTCACATTAATCCAGCATCGATTGAATCAATCGATGTTTGATCGTTGAATCATTGATATTCATTCGATGCTGGATTAATTTGAGTTTCGTGATAGCCCCAGATCGGTGGCTCGCAGATTGTATTCCATCTTGTGCTGCATTTGTAGCCTTGCCAACATGTAATAGCAATGAGTTCCTTGCTGGGTGTCATTCCATGTGGTTTAGTTGGTAGAACATCAGTGCGCTATACTGATGGCCCGGGTTTGATTCCCGACAAGGAACCTTTTTCACTAAATTGGCATATGCGCCTTTTAAGCAATTCAAAATTTTATTTTTATTTGAAATGTTATATTTAAGGCGAATTTTCTCTCATTATTTTTAATTTAATCAAGAGTATTTTATTAATCATATAGGGATTTTTATTTTAACCTTTTATAATGTGAGATAGTTTTTATTCCATTTAAATTTAATCAAAATTTGTACAGAATTTTTGAACAAATTATACTTTTATAACATCAGTGAACAAAGCTGTAAAATTGCTTTTTTTTTATTATTGAAAAACATTATTAAAAAATTCTGGTGTGAATTTAACATTACAAAGCACAATTTTCTAGATCTCAAAAAGTTGATAAACTTTTGGAAGATACACCAGTAGAACTCCATTTTAATTTCGATCCACCACATTTACATTATTAATTTTTAAAAATAAAATAAAAAAATTTAGATCTTTTCCACTTTCATTCATGCATATACATTTGTATGCATAGATAGCCAGAAAACATTTTTAGTTGTCAATAAAAGACATCTGCTTTTTTGAATCATACACAAAAAATTATGTATAAATTTAATTTATAAATTTAGATGGTTTATTTATAACAATCAACAGAAAGAAATCATATCTTAGCATGTTAACAAAAAGTCAAATTTTAAATTATTAAAAAATACATTACAAAAGACCTTACCCAACAAATTTTCTTATCCTAGTAGAAAGTAAACTGTTCTAGTAATAACTTAAAAATTACACATCTAAATATTTCTTAATAAATTTTTAGATATTAATTAATAGTCAAATAGATAAGCATGAATAGCATTAACCATTTAACATATTTTAGCTTAAGTTCTCTATTAGCACTTTAATTTTAAAATTCAATACTTGATATATATAAAAAAAAAAGCTTTAAAAGGATGGACTTATGCCTGCTTTCTTATGTCCTCTATTCCTAAAATGTGCAAGATATTTATAGTCAAACACAATTTTCTTAACAAATCTTGATCTAAATTCTATATAAAACAACTTATTCAAATTATAGATTTAAATCAAATGAAAAAAAAATTAATTCATTAAAATCAAGCTAATAATTATTTAAACTAGCAAATCATGTAATTAAATAGAAATACAATGTATCTTTGGCAAAATTTCAAATATGTAACTATGAGAATTGAAAGTATTATACCAGATTTCTTGTTATGAAAACATCAGAATGGCAGGCATCAGAAATATCAAAAAGCAGGACATCAAAAAACTTCAATTAAACCCTGAAAAGAAACAGATGAACAATTAAAAGCAAGTACATGAACAGACTGATAAGGGGCTGGTATATATAATATATGTTATCACTTTAGGGAAGAGGGGGGGGGGGGTAACCTGGCACAAGATATCTTAAAGTATCTCTAGAGAGAATGGTAATTTGTCTTTTCATATCATTATCATGCTTGATCCAAACCAAAAATCTCTCTTTTTATTTGTGACTAGTTATTTGCTTCAAAATTTCAACATAGTTTGTAATCTGTTCTTATCAAAATACAAAGTAATTAAAACTTTTAAATGACTATAAAATTATCTTATCTAAATCAGAAATGTGGTGGAATTCTTCCAACATTTGGCATTCCTATTTTTATGTCATATGGTTATGCATCAGGGTTGCTAATCATACAGCGATGAAATTCCCTGATTTTTCTATGTGCATTTCACGAAAATACTAATCTAGCAGTGTAGTGCTTAGTGGAGATGCTGTGAGTTAAACAAATATTGCATCACTCTACACTCAAATTTCCTAAATACTGATGACAAGTAAAAAATTTTCTTATATTCTCCTCCCCTCCCCCCACACAGGCACACTACAATTCAAAAAATGCTCTGAAAACTATAAATGGAATTACTTTAATAATTTATAATCATTATAAGCTTCCAACAAATTATTAAAACTTGCTATACAATACTGAGCTACCATTTACTTCTCTGTATCAGAAAATCACTAATGCCCAGATAAACTGTATTTTCAATAGGAGGCAAAACAAGAAAAGAAGCAGATACTTCAGTGATGAGATGCAGTCTTGCGAAAGTTGTTTATTGTAACTTGAAAATAGAAAACAATGTTGGGAAATGTTTAAAAAAAAAATCCTGCCTACTACCCCTCCCAGGCCTGTAGCTAAGGGGGCGCTATGGGCGGCTCACCCCCCCTAAAATATTTTGAGCCCCCCCCCCCCCCTGGAAAAGATTCCAAGGTCACTAAATGAATTTCTGTTCAAAATTCTAATTTAGTTTTGAGACTTTTTCACAGTTTTGCAGTTACTAAATTGTATCTAAAAATAGTATTTTAACATTTACACATCCTATTTGTACATTTGAAGTTAACAGATGTTTAATTTTGCACCAGTTATACACTCAAAATTTTCATCATCCTATACTTTTCTTAGCATAAGATGAAGTTATTACAACAGTTTAATAAGAAAGATAGTACTTATACAATGTGAATATGCATTAATTTAACTTTCTGCGTTAGAGAGAGAGAAAAAATATATATGAGCCCCCCCCCCCCATGGTTCACTTCTAGCTACAGGCCTGCCCCCCCCCCCCCGGGTAGGTGTAAGAAGGTTGTTATTGTTGAATGCATTATGTAACAAAAGGCAAAAGCACAATTAAATTGTTTAAAATAGTATATATTTCTTTTAAATGGTATATGATATAAAATTATTCATACATAATTATATTTTACTCACTTTTTTTCATTTGAATCAATGAAGTATGCAAATAATAAATGCATAATTATATCTGTGTATCACATTGAACAAATGAAAAAACACCAGCAAAAATAAAAGTAATTTTAGACATTGATAATGATACCATTAAGAAAGGAGGGGGGGGGGGGGGAGTTGGCAGGATGATTACATGATATCAGAGGTCATTTAAGAATTACATAAGCAATAAAGGGAAGAGGGGGTCCAGTGTCAGCTTATTTTTGCAGATAAGTGGGGGGAGGGGGGGGACACGAGAATTCTTATATAAGCATTAGGCTTTGAATAAACTATAAGTTAATAAAAATCAAAAGTCCATTACTTGAATGACTGTTCTGCAGATGTTGAATTACTTCAGAAAAAAGATATGGAGCATAAATAAGAATTGAAAATGAACATTCTAGATTGTCACTACATTGAAAACATAATAATAGACAATCAACCAGAATAGAAATGCAAATGCTGAACACATATTGCTATGACTCTGGTTTAAATTTTTAGGTATGTACCTAAATAAATTAAAAACTGTTGTATTTTTAGTTTTTTTTTTCTTTTTCGTTTAAAGATTATAAATAATAATGCATTAAAAACTATTTTGTATTCTATGAGCTGTTTAATTTAATAAGTGACAACCTATTAAACTGATTTTGTTACTGTTCGATACCACAACCCCTATATAAAGGGGTGGGGAATTTTTCCATATTCTTACCAGCCAAGGAATTATTTCACCAGCCCGCAAGATGCAACACACACGCTGTTGAAAATAGTTATGACAAAATCGCACGCGATTACAGACAAAATTACTATTAATACAATGCACTTTCATAATTCTTTTTTCTATAATATTAGGAATTATACATAACAGAGGTAAGATTAATATTAGATAGAACATAATGCCATATTTACACTGTAAAAATTTGGAAAGTTAAAATATCTAGATTAAAAAAGTGTTTCTGATAATGTGCCTATTGCCCACAGTTTTTCAAAAACTAAAAATGCACTCGCCTTGTGAGAAAATCCACTCGCCAATGGCGAGCAAAATGATGTATTTCCCCACCCCTGCCTATATATATATGTAAGAAAATACAAAAAATCAGACCTATTTATTACTTTTTTAATAAATCGTCCCTCAATGTGGATACGGGCCCCATGACTAATAATCACGGGTTTTACAGGGCAACAAGAAACCTAAGTTTATCGTATTAATTTAAGTAAAACACATGGCCTTTTTAACTGGTAACCCCCCTCGGGAGATGAGAAATTTCTATACATCTACGCACTTGGTCTCCAGAACTCATGATGTAAAGACTTGCGAAAAGATTTTGTTATGTTTTAAATAAATCGTAATTAAAACTCATCCCCTTGAAGTCTGTCGTTTCATGAAAATGCGACAGTTCTTCATAGTCGGCAGTATGATACCTAGTGCGGGAAAATAATCGACGAAATATGAACATCATTAAAAATACCAGACCCACAAAGGAAAGCAAAGACTGTGGTCATTCTGACTCCTAACATCGAAAGAGGCCCTGAAAAGGAGCTAATGTCTCGTCATGAGTTATCATCCAGCAAACGTATTCCATATTGGAATACTTAGATGCTATTTTCTACTCGGCCGGGCTTTGCCGCATCCTGGACACTGAGCGGGACTTCAACTATCGCCGTTCGTCCCCCCTCCTGCCTTCTGTCGTGCCATGAATTACTTCGGCCGGTCTCTCCGAATTTGTGATTTATTTTTGTTTGTGTTCATCTGGCTTCATCGAAGTGTGGTGCCGTATGTGTTTATTCTTCTATGGTGATAATGAGAGCAATGTTATCAGCAAAAATGTCGGGTACTTTGTGTTTTATTTCAATAAAGTGTTTGAATGCAGTCATCGAGTCATCATGAAACGCGTAAATCTTTTCGATTTCAACAGTTCTGTTCGCTTTCTAGTGATTCATCAATAATCTTCAAATAGTGTTCCTGTAATCGCTTCGTTATTTATTGAAAGAAAAACTCGTGTTGCGTGAATTTATTCGACATCTATTACATGAGTATACTCAAGGGGTGGTACAGTGATTTATGATTAAAGGAATGTTTAATTTATAATATGTGAGCTCACAAGTGTACACTATTTTATTTATTTATTTATTTATTTATTTGTTTATATTAGTGCACATGTTTTTTTTTTTTCCCTAATTCCTTGATTATAAAACTAATTGATTAAGGTAAGTAATATATCTCTAGTGTTATTGTTTTTATTACTTCTACAAACCATGGTTTTAAGGTGTAATTATATTTTAAATTGAAAAAAAAAAATGGATATCCATATTTACGTCTAATTCTTTTATATAATTAATTCTTTTTATTTATTTCATTTCACAATTCTATGCAGATGCTTGTATTATGTTGATATTATTATTATTTTTTTGAAGATCATTTAGAATTTGCTTATATTTAGATTTTTAGGAAGTTGTCATAAAATTAAAATAAAATGGAAGCTATTAAAAAACAAAAAACTGTTCTTAAGGGAAAAATCACTCGCATAAAAAATATTATAAATCCCAAAATTGATAATGAAACTGTAACTCTTGAAGAGTTAGATTTATATGGTAAACAGGTTCAGGATATTGAAACCTAATTAAATAAACTCCATGAAAATGCCATTCTTCAGAGCGATGCATCGGAAACTGATCCTATAATTGATGAATATAATGAGATTGCACTTAAATTAGACAATTTAAACATAGCAATAAATACATCACGTAATAAGTTAACTAAAAGTTTAAACATTCACGAGGGTGGTTCAGAAAGTCTAAATAAAACTACAGGTAATGTTTGTGTAAAAACTGTTAATCTTCCAAAATTTGAATTAAAACCTTTTCACGGAGAAGCTGATCAATGGCTTTCTTTTAAAGAGATTTTTCTTACAACTATAGATCAAAATTTGGAGTTGGGGGGCGTCTCAAAATTGCAATATCTACTGGCTAGTGTAAAGGGTCCTGCTCATAAATTAATTTCTGGATTTCCTCTCTCGGAAGCCAATTATAAAAATGCATGGGACACTCTCTGCACTCGCTATGATAAAACTAGAGATTTAGCCATAGCACAAATAAGTAAGTTATACAATTTAAAAAACATGAAAAATTGCCCCTCTTCCTCTAAAGCTATTTTTGACATAATAGATACTTGTAATGAGTCACTTCGAATTCTAGAGTCTTTGAATTTGACTCAAAATGCTTTGGTGGATAACATGATAATTTACACTATAATTCAAAAACTAAGTGATAATCTAAAAGAACGATGGGAGCTCTCTCTTACTCATAATGATATGCCTAGTCTCACGGAATTTTTAAAATTTTTAGAGACTCATGCCAAAAGTATGCTAGCGTTGGAGAATCCAACTAAAACAGAGGTAAGAAATGTAAATTATTCCCGAAATTCTTCCGATAGATATAAATTCCCCAAAAGTCAAGAAAATACTAAATTCGGGGTTTGCCTCGAGTCGCATGCCACCCATGCCTGCAGAAAATTAACGAATATGTCCATAGATAACCGTTGGAGAACTGTCCAACTAAACAAACTATGTATCAATTGTCTGCGAGGTGGCCACTTTTCAAATAAATGTCCCTCCAAGATGAACTGTAAAAATTGCCATCGAAGACATCATACTTTACTCCATAAATATGATGTTCAGGGCAATGCAGGGAGAACAATGAATCCCGATTTGGCAACCCATAGTAATCAGTGTCAATCACAAAATGTCCATGAGTATTCCCCTGATCAAGGAATACTCCATAATGCTTTATGACGGTTTATAGTCCCGGGGTACATCACATATAGGAATTACGATAATCATACGTATCCAAAAACTTGTCATGAGGTTCAAATACCATTTTTATTGGATAGCGGAAGTACCCTTTCCCTTATTCCAGAAAACTTAGTTGCAGCTTTGGATATGACGTCTATTCAAAGCTGTCATCCTCTTAATGTTAATCAAACCCAAGGACAAGTTCAGATTTCTGAAAAACTTCACGTACCCCTCAAAATAGGAAATATCAGGCAAAATAGCACCTTATACCTAGTTAGGTCATTCTTGCCATATGCGATACTGGGAACTCCAGAATTACAAAAATTCCATATATCGATGGACTTTTACTCGAATATTCTGACTCAGGATAGAGTCATTCTTAAGTATGATCAAAACATTTCCAATAAAATTTCTCAGGGAAACTCATTCAATCATGCATTAACTTTAACGAGTGATATGAATTGCAAGAAGCCGCTTCATTCTCCTTCCAAATCAAATCAAGAAATTTTGTCGCAACAAGGACAATGTTATCTTGATACTCAAATTCTCTCGGATTATGATGACAAAAGTTTTAGTCATTGTACTACTGAAGAGAACTCACAGTTGGAAGGGCTTCTAAGCGACTTCAAGGATATTTTTGCGCGCAATAGATATGACGTAGGTAGAGTCAGATGGGAACCTCAGCGGGTAACTCTCACCTCGGAACTTCCTATCTCGCTTCGACCTTACCGTGCATCTCCTAGGGACAATGAAGAAATTCAAAAACAAATACAAGAATTACTAGAAGCTAAACTTATTAAAGAATCCTGCAGTCCTTATTCCTCTCCCGTCACTCTGGCATATAAAAAAGGAGAAGGTAAAACGCGTCTCTGTATTGATTACAGAAAAATCAATGCCATTTGTAAGACTGACTCGGAACCATTGCCCCGTATAGATTGGCTTTTGGACAGACTTGTCAATGCCAAATACTTTTCCACGCTAGATTTAGCCTCTGGCTACTGGCATATACCACTTCATCCTTCAGACACAGAGAAGTTGGCTTTTGCAACCAATCAAGGTCTTTATGAGTGGTTGGTTCTTCCTTTTGGTTATAAAAATGCCCCTGCCCAATTTGCAAGAGCTCTTCGAAGAATTCTAGATAAACATAAAGTTAATTTTGCTACCAATTATTTTGATGATTTTATAGTTTATTCCGATTCCTATGCCGAGCATATGGATCACCTTAAAACTATATTTAACATTTGCCGTCAAGAAAATCTAAAATTAAAATTTTCCAAATGTAACTTTGCTAAATCTCAAATTGACTTCCTCGGTTATGAAATTAGTAACGGCCAAATAAAACCAGACAATGCCAACACCGAAACTATTAAAAAATTAATCCCTCCAAAAAACGTTAAAGAATTGCAAAGGTTCCTTGGTTCTGTAAACGTATACCACAAATTCATAGACAAGTATGCTAAAATTAGAGCCCCTCTAAATAAATTGTTAAAGAAAGATGCTCCTTGGGAATGGTCAGATGCCTGTCAACAATCATTTGAATTGCTTAAAAACGCATTAATTTCTAGGCCTATTTTAAAATTATTCAATCCTAACCTCCCATGCCATATCTATACTGATGCCTCAAAGGAAGCCGTAGGTGCTGTCTTAAAACAAATGGATGAAAAAGGGAACTTGCATCCCATTGCGTTCCACTCGAGACAATTAAGGCCCTACGAGCAAAATTACGCTATCACAGAACTGGAATGTCTAGCAATAATCGATGCCCTTGACAAATTCCATTATTACCTTCACGGAAAACCTTTTACAATACATACTGACCATGCCTCCTTAGTATGGCTTAAGAAGGTGAAGCATTTAACAGGTAGGTTATTCAGATGGTCATTAAAATTAAGTATGTATGATTATACTGTAAAATATAACAAAGGATCCACCAATTTTGAAGCAGACATGCTTTCAAGAAATCCCACTTTTTCTGTAAATCCCCATATTCATTTATTAACATCAGATGAAATTAAAGAACACCAACAATTAGATAATATAACAGGGCCTAAATTTCAAAAAGTTAATGACATTGTAATAATTCGCAAAAAGGGTTTTCAAAAAATTGTAGTACCATTCTCCTTGAGAGAGAAATTACTAATAAATACCCATTCAGAATTTGGCCATCCCGGAATCCAAAAAATGTTAAATTTAATTTCCCCACAATACTATTGGAGCAGCATGACCCACGATATTACACAATTTGTCAAGCATTGTGAGGTCTGCCAACTGAACAAAAAATCACACCAACCAAAATTTGGTCTTCTGGAGGCATTACCACCTGCAGAATTACCCTTCGATATAATTTCATTAGATTCAGTAGGAGGTTTTAACTATTATAATTCATCTAAAAGATATATGCACATAGCTATTGATCACGCTACTCGTTATGTTTGGGGTTTTGCGTCTAAAAATGTTACAACTGAAGTCTACATTAATATTCTTAAACAGATTTTTAATATTCAACTTCCCAAGAAAATTTTAACGGATAGAAATCCTGCGTTTACAGCGTCTAAACTTCGTAAATGGGTACATAAACAGAATGTAAAAAAATTACTTACTTCTTCTCATAGACCACAGTGTAATGGGAAAAATGAGCGTGTGAATCAGTCAATTTGCACCCGACTAAGACTTAAAGTAAATTCTACCCCTTCAAACGTCCCATGGCCCAAAATTCTGCAGGAAGTAATTAATGAGTACAATAACACACCTCATTCAGTAACCAAGTACCCTCCTGCATATTTAATGTTCGGCCAATTACCTTATCCATCAGTATTAGGCAATGAAAATTATTATCCCCCTGTAGAGGAAGCCAGAAAAGAGGCTTTCCAAAGAACAAGTGAACATCACTTGAAAAATAAAGTCAGGTATGATTTAAAGTTTGTGGAAGCGCCTTTTAAACCTGGTGACCTTGTCATAGTGGAAGAATTTCACTATCCGAATACTCGGAAGTTAAGTCCGCCTTTTTCTGGTCCATATCAAATTATGGAAAAATTATCCAATGTAAGTTTCAAAATAAATAAGCCTAACTGGCTTACAAAAAAGGATTATGAAGTAATACACGCTTCCAAACTAAGATACTTTTTTCCTAGTAATCAATTTAAACTACTTACACCAACAAACTGAAATAGTTGGTATCATATGAACTGATATTATATTATATCTGATCTCGTTTTGAATTATAATGAATACTTGGAATTTTATTACCATTTTGATTTATTATGAATACTTGAATTTTAAATTATTTTTGCATTATTGTGAACATTATGTTATGTGTGAAAGTAGTATTTCTTGAACTATGTCAGGACAGTTCCCTACAAATTTGAAAATGTAAATAACATTGGACTTTTCAGAATCCATCTGTAATATATTCCTTATTTTGATTATCTTATTCTATGTATAATATTTACTGAGTGTTTTGTATTTATTAATACAATTGTTTTTATCATGTTCAATGACGTATAGTGGTACATTTTATAACAGTGTTGTTTTTAGATATGATATTTGTACATTTTTTATTATTGTTATTCTATTATTTGTTAAGTATACGAAAGAAATAACTCATCTCCCATTAGCTCACTTAATGTAAAAATTGTTTACCCTTTTCAGGTGAGTATCATGGATGGAAGCCGGCCCATCCCCGGAGACTTGTCTGGAAGGGGGGGAAATTGTAAGAAAATACAAAAAATCAGACCTATTTATTACTT
Source organism: Maratus speculifer (assembly GCA_964019185.1). NCBI lineage: Eukaryota > Metazoa > Arthropoda > Arachnida > Araneae > Salticidae > Maratus > Maratus speculifer. The sequence continues at coordinate 450,632,152 of OZ025289.1, forward strand.
TTTTAATAAATCGTCCCTCAATGTGGATACGGGCCCCATGACTAATAATCACGGGTTTTACAGGGCAACAAGAAACCTAAGTTTATCGTATTAATTTAAGTAAAACACATGGCCTTTTTAACTGGTAACCCCCCTCGGGAGATGAGAAATTTCTATACATCTACGCACTTGGTCTCCAGAACTCATGATGTAAAGACTTGCGAAAAGATTTTGTTATGTTTTAAATAAATCGTAATTAAAACTCATCCCCTTGAAGTCTGTCGTTTCATGAAAATGCGACAGTTCAATCTTACATAAGCAATTGGGAGGGGTCTATCGTTTGCTTTTTTTCATACAAGGGGCAGAGAGGAAAGGAGTAACGCTTAAAATTAGTAATAAAATGTGTAATTAGTAGCCATTGTTCTCTTTAATTTTACAAAGCAATAAAAATGGAAAAACAAGGGTAGGATTAAAGATCAATGTAAATCAGAAAAAAGGACTTGGTATGCCCATTTTATAAATTAGCACATACTGACATACTTGCAATTCTGACTATAAACTACTAGCAACTCCACCAATGTGTTATTCTAGTATTAATGTCTTCATTATTGAGAAATTGGGTTAACCCAATTTTTCATAATGAATCATAATTAAAATTTCAATTTTCCATTTTAATATATAGATTTATTATTCAGTTAAACATTATTAAAACTACTTAGAAAATACTTAATAATGTGTAGCTTACAATTAAAATGTTTCATGGTATTAAAGCCAATAATGTTAAAAAAAAAAAAAAGCTGGTTAAAACTAATGAAAGCCACCATACTGGCTTTTTAATTTTAGCCAGCTTTTTTGCAACCCTGGTTTAAAATCAAAATGTGAAGTTGAATAAGAGAATATTCAAAGATTGGGTGCTAGTTATAGCATTTTAATAACAAAATTTTTTTCTTTGCATTATCTGATGAATCTAATGACCAAAAAGTTTGACTTCAAATTGTCATTCAAAAAACAAACCCAAGAAGAATTTTTAAAGTTATTATTGGAATAACCATGGAAAAGAATATTATATTTATCAAAATGCATCCAAATGTTCATTGTTAGTTATCAAAAGATTGTTTAAAAATATTTTCAGAGTGTCAATGTTTCTCTGTGTAGAGTAGTTTATTTTTTGGACATAAAACTGCTTTCTTATACAGTTTAAATTAAAATATGATTTTTTTTTTCAATTTTCTACGTAAATTCACTAAAATTATTTAATTTAAATTATTTTAAATGAAGTTACACTAATTAAATCCAACATTGTCTAATTTTATCAATAAATATGCATGTATATGTAATAAGAAAGGATAATTTTAAAAGAATCTGGTTTAAAAAAAAAAAAAAAAAAAAAAAAAAAAAAAAAAACAGGTTTTTTGCCAACTTTGAATAAAAACAAACTTGATATTTTCTGCTTGTTTAATAAACAGTACAGGGTAGATGTAGATCAAAAGATTGTTTATAAAGACTTTCATAGTGTCAATGTTTCACTGTGTAGAACATATTATTCTTCGAGCATAAGAGTGTTTAAATTAAAATTCGATTTTTTTTTTCAATTTTCTATATTAATTCACTGTAATTATTTAATCTAAATTAGTTTTAAATGAAGTTACACAACTTATAATCCAATAGTGTACATTTTTATCAATAAATATAATTGCACTTGTAATTAGTTAACAAAACAGAGGGGGGGGGGGGGGGGGGGAACCTGGTTTAGACAAAAAAAAGAAATTGGTTTCTTGCCAACCCTGCTGTAGATAAATAGTTTAAAATGCTAGGGCAATATCAGCCGATAACTGCTATCAAATTATTGAAACAGTAAAAGGTAAAAAAAAGTAAATAATAATAAATTATGGAATATTAGTGTATAGTTTCATCTCACTATTTTTAAGAATTAAACTTCCACAGACTACTTGATAATTTATAATAATAAATATTACAAATCTTAAAGAAATGTACTGTGAAAGGAATATTTTCAGCACTTAATAAAATAATTTAAAAAAGAAATGTAGGAATGATGTCTGAGGCCACAAATCTGCAGATTTAATAATCATTCGCATTTGCAACAAATATTATAATTATCAGAAGATAAACATTTTAATAATTTTAGATTTAGATGGATAGTTTTACAAAATGTAAGGCAATTTCACTATCAAATTATTGAGACAATGGGGTACCTAAAGAGTAATAATATTAATAATTTTTGGAATATTATCGTCTCACTTTTTTTTATCAATTAACCTTTCATAGAAAATTTTATACACCATTTATAGTTAACATTACATATGTAAAATAAATTATACTGCAAGTTGAATATTTTGAATACCAAATACAATAATTCCAAAATAAAACACAGAACTGATGTTTGAGACCACTAAATCTGCAGATTTAGTTGCTTTATGGTTACTTCATAACTTTTTTTTTTTTTTTTTTTTTTTTTTTGGGGGGGGGGGGGGTGGGGGAGGGTGAATAGAAAAATATTTAAAATACAAAATAGACTATAAATAGTTTGTGTAACTTAACTGTTTTTATTTAAATGGGGACGGATTACACCTTATGAGCCTCTCTTACACTGTGCCCTGAAAGAATATTTTCTGCTTCATGACTGGTTTGATTGTCAGATCATAAGATATGCAAGACAGAGTTATATACATTAAAAACAAATAAATAAAATATTGAAATTTTACTAACCACATAAAATAATTTAGAATCAGCTATTCATACAAGTTTTGGGATTATTACATTTTGGTAAATGTAATTTAAAAATTAAATTTGATCATTTAAGATTTCTGTTAAGTCAAAATATTTTTTGCTCTATAAACATTAAAATAAAATTGAATTTTTAGCAATGTCTACATGAAATGTCCATAACTGGAAAATAACTTATTAAGAATCCCAATAATGGACATCCCCCCCCCCCTCCTCTTAACACCTTAAAAATAAATGAAAATTTGTAAATTGCTATTGGTAAATAAAATTCAAACATTTCCATTGTTACTCAAGCAAAAACATGTTCAAATTTTGCAAGAAAATAAATATACAAATTTATTAAAGTCAGCCCTTACAATTTTCTTTAAGATTTTCACTAACAAACAGTGGAGCTTTGAAACATTATTTTCTGCTTTCTGACTGGTTTGACTAAAAGTTTCAACAATAACCCAAATATATAAAACGTGCAAGAGAGAGTTATAAAAACATATTTAAAGCTAAATATTTAATAGTTATTTTTTTATGTTCCAAAAGCATCAAGAACTGCCCATTACACTGGCAGCTGGCACATCGCCCATGTATAATTTTTTATTATGCTCTTATACTAAGCATGTGTTTTAGTTTCTAATTTAAATTAAGTGTGAAAATATTTATAATAATCCTAAGTTAACAATTTTAAAAAATCAGATTATATATACATATATTTATAAAGAGTAGATGTACCAGTAATGGAGACACTTAAGGAATTTATTTTCAAACAGCTATACATATTTCTTTTTTCCGATGTTAAATTAATCAATCAACAATATTTAACAACTCCTATAGTTTCATTTCCCAATATATGAATCAAAATTTAATTTTAAATAACAGATAGAGTAAATGTGCCAGTTGTGGACCCCTTTAAGAAATTTCATTAAAAATATTTTTTTTAATATTAATTATTATTATTTTATTCTAGTTTTTTTTTTTTTTTACATTATATTAATTATTCAACAATATTTAACCAATTCCAGTTACATTTCCCAATATGGCATAGTTTATAGCCTGCAGTTATAGAAAAACAAATTCTATAAAAATTTATTATCAGAAATTCTCGCTTGTAGAGAGTAAAATAATGAATTTCCCCATCTCTGAGTATGGCAAAACACATCGCAGATTCTTAAGCTATAAGGATGACATTCAAGAAATTTTCACAGAATTTTAAACGATATATAGAACAATATACGAGGCAATCTAAATTAGATTTTTAAACATTTAATAATATAAAAAAAAATCGCGTAAAATACATATAAAAGCATAAATGAACTTACTTTTTTCACGCACATGCCGGGACCGGGAGACGAGAAGGCAATTCATCCTTGCCCGCCAAAGCCAAACAAACACTGATATGTTGCCATTCGTGAATCTAGATTAAGAGAAACGGATAGTTTAGCGAACAAGGTATAAATCCATCTCGTTGGTTTTAGCGCTGTTCCCGAGGCGAGATTGACCAATCACAAGGCTGCATGGGATGTTATTTTATGCTTCATTCACCGTATTCAAGTGCAACTGCTAAAAGAGGATTTTTTTACTGCTGGTCGTTTGATATCTTTGTAGATTAATGGTGCTTCTTCAATTTTCTAGAGAAATGGTAAAGTGAATGTCAAATATACATTCAACGCATCATTATTTTACAGAAATTTTTAACAGTGTGGGTCAAAAATGATTGTTTGATCCGCGGATTATACGTCGAAAATACGTTAACTAGGTTTTAAATAATGCAGAAAATGTTGATCTTTCAGTCCAAGTGTAAAGTTTGTAGCATCGAAAAATCGATTGTTTGTTTTTTAAATGCTAAATGAAAGCCTGATTAACTGTGAACATTTTGAAGCCTCGTTTTTATCTAAGCGACAATTATTTCTCTAGATTTTGTTAACACCTAGTGCAAATACCCGCACAAATTAATACTTTAAATGTCTTTTTCCCCATGTTCCAATTTATTTCCACTTTTCTGTTTAAAAAAATATAAAGGCCTTTTTTTGTGTATTTGAGATTAGACATAATTTTTTTGCATATGTTCTATATTATATATGTGATAAATTTGCACATGAAATCAGTCTTCATGTTTTTTGTTATTTATTTATTTTTTTTAATACAAGTAAGAAGATGTGTTACATTTTATCGTTTTACCCTATATAAGGTTGATGTGCCAGTAATGGACAGCATAAGAAATTTCTTTTAAATTTTTTTTTATTAATAGCTATAACTGCTTTATACCAAATTTTTCAATATTATATTAGTATGTTAGCAGTTTTTAACTAAACCTCATTTCCGAATAAGAATAAAAATTTATAAAATATTTCAAAACACTCAAAAATCAATTATGTTCATTCTTTGTTCTAGTAAAGGGACATCTCATATAAATTAATACATATAAATTTTTACTCTATTTAGAACCAGAATTTATTAAAATATATTAATGAAAGAAAAAAGTACTTTTAAAAAAAATTGACAATTTGAATACCAATAATTATTCAAACATTTGCAAGAATTATTCATTGTTTAATTTTTGTAGATATCAAAAGATCAGTATTTCAAGATAGATATTTTGCAGAGATGATTTAACGTATTAAATATCATGGAATTACAGCTATCAAAATACTGAGACAGTGAGATGTTTAGAAAATGGGGAAAATGAAATATTAGGGCATTTCCCACTAGTTTGCATTTTTACCAGTAAACTCCCCGAAACTAAGTGATATATTATCTATAGTAATTAGTAATTTAAACGTGAAAAATGATATTGAGGGTTAAATGCATAAAATAATCTCAAAATTTGATATTTGAAACCACTGATCTACAGATGTACTACAATCAATGCTACTACAAATTACTACTATAAAGTATTAAAATACTTTTTTTTGGTATATGATGAATTAACAATATATAAGATATAGAAATTGTTAAAATCTAATATTTTCTAGCCTACATGTTTTTATTTAAAAAGGGAGGAACTGAGCCCTATGAGCTTTTTTTTTTCTTCCTGTAATTAAACAATATTCTGTGCTTCAAGATTTGTTTTATTCATTGCCAGGTTCTAAAATATGCAAGACAGAATAATAGAAAAGTAATTTCCTTAAAATATTGAACTGTTTTAACCAATCGAAATTAATTTCAATCCAGCTATTTACAAAAGTTTTGGTATTATTGCATTCAGATAAGTACAATTTTAAAATTAATATTTGATTATTAAGGTTCTCATATAAGTCAAAATATATTATACACGATGAACATTACAAAAATTGCATTTTTAGCAATGTCTACATGGGATGTCCATTATTGGAAATAGACTAATTAAGTTTTCCAGTAATAGATACGGGTCTTAAAAACTTAAAAGTAAAAGAAATTTTGTAAATAATCATCAAAGTTTTCTATTACTATTTATATAAAAGTATCCAAAACTTGCAAGAAAATATATGAATATATTAAATGCAGAATGAAGAAATCGGAGTTTATACTTGTTAATTTACTCTTTGAATATAATATATCATAGATACATAAAATATTTTATCTAACCCTTTATGCATTGACGCCACTTTTAAACACCATTGAAAAAAGTGTAATATAAAAATCATTTACTCTGTCTATTAATGAATGTTTATTTATTGTTACACACAATATGCTCTGCTCAATGAAATTCAGAATGTGTAGAGAAACAAACAGTATAAGCTAAATATTTTTAAAAAAATGTTAATTGTCTTAAATACCTATTTAGATATAGATTTTTTTTTAAGTTAGAGAAACATTTTTAACTTCAAAAGCCTTTCAATTCACAGAGAGGATCGTGATGCATTAAAATACATTGCTTTCTTATGAATTGTGATATTTTTGTAAGAGGAAATAATAATATTATTTTTTAAATACTAATATTTTTAAATACAAAAAAGTTATAACCAGCGATTTATTAATCCATTTTAATAATATATATATATATATACATATTAATATAAATTTACCAATATTATTATTTAAGAAATGCAGTACATCTTCAGATGTTAAGAAAATAATTATTGGGGTGAAGCAATTTTTTGTTGAATATTTTCGTAAATAAAGGGTTAACTTAATAGCGGCATAAATACAATGCAATTCTTAAATTTAATGACGTATAAAAGTATTTAAAAAAGTAAATTGTTTCATATTAATTAATATTATCATAGTTAGTACGTACTTCAACTTAATAAGTAATCCATTTCTGCATATGATTCGTATGATCAATATAATCCAAGAATATCACTTAAATCACTTATAATTAAGATCACGTATTGATTGCACACAGATATTGAATATCACTTATCATAAAGTCAGCTAGTGGCCTTGAAAACTATATTCAATAAATACAAATTTTAGTGTATTTCATTCTCGACACGCACAGCTTACGAATAATTTCGTGGAATAAAACTAAAATGTCCATGTTGAAGCAGACGATTAATAGAACAAATAAAAAAAAAAGGGCAGGTGATTGGTTTTGGACGGATGTGGTTCGAGCAAAAAAATAAACATTTGAATTGCTTCTCTGTATTTTTCCCATTAGAGTACGTGTAAAGTACAAAATTAGACCTTGTTGTTCATAAAGACACAGGAATAATTCTGTTTTTTTTTTCCCTAAAGGTATAAAATTTATTATTTTTATGTTAATATCATGCTTATTTTAGAATGCATTTTAAAAAATAGATTATGGTAAAAATGTTTTTATTTGTTAAATAAATGTATTAATGATTAAACGAAATATACTTTTAAAAAATACTTTCATAGCTAAACTCTTATGAAAAAATGCATGAATGCAAAATATGGTACGATTATGTATCTTAAATTCAGTAATACGAAAATAATAATAGTTCATCTTAAATAGTATGCAATCAATATGGCAAAACTGGAATCATTAAATATTACAGGATACCATTGAATTGATTATAATCAGTACGTATGATAGGATTTAGTAGAATGGAGAAAGCTTTTATTATTATCCTTTTAAGTTCTGATCCGATTTTCTTAAAATTTGAAATAACTCAACAAAATTTCTAACAATTACGTAAATTCAATTTAAAACCATCTATTTGATGGATTACTGTACTGTGGCCTTGTAAATGAATAATAAACATTTTATGCTCCGCATATTGTAACACAGTGTATATTTTAATACACTTCTATAAATTTATTCTGTTTGAAAAGCTGTAATACCATTAAAATGCACTTAAAACATTTATCCCCATTGGCTGTAATGTAAAGGAAAACTTGAGCATCCCTGTAATTAAGCTATGCATTCCATTTTCACAAAATTTAAAATGACTCGAAAAAAATTTTAAATAATTATACATTTAAAATTTTAAAGCATTTGGGTAGTTTTGCGTTGTTATATGCGGATAGACGGACGGACTGAACGACGACTATAGGTGCTTCCTGTTTACAAAATTATGAACCAGTGGCGTAGCTAAGGGGGGCGTCCGCCCCGGACGCCGAGGCCTACGGGCGCCAAATTGAGAGAAATTGTTATATATCTATATTGGGGTGGGGGCGCAAAATTCCTTGCTGGCCTCGGGCGCCAAAAAACATAGCTACGCTACTGTTACGAACACACCTAAAAAGGAAAAATGTCCTCTAAACTGATGACACTGCGCTCACAGATTATTCATACTATTTGTATATTATGCAGTTATTTCAGAGAGTAATGCCTCACAAGGATTAAATTAAGGGGGAGTAGCCCCTGTTTTCTCCCTTTATATTTAACCAATGAACCTCGAAACCTAACCACGGATGCATCTCTTCGGAATAAACATGTATACCGAATTTGAAGTAAATCCAAAAATTCTGCATGAAAACGGATTTCTCTAAATTAAGGGGTGGGATTAGCTACTTCAACCTCCCCCCTCTTTATACTTAACATACGAGCCTCCAAATTTAATCAGGAAATCTCTTTATCAGAATGAGCCTGAAAAAAATTAAGCAAATTAAGTAATTTTGTATGAAAATCCCTTTATCTAAATTAATTTGGGGGGGGGACTTTTTCACCTTTTCCCCTTTCCCTTTTTATACATAACCAATGAACCTCCAAATCTAATCAAAAAATTCCCTTAACATAATAAACTGGTATACCAAATTTGAAGGAAATCAAATAATTTAGCGTGAAAAACACTTTTGTCAGAATTAAGGGGGAGGGACTTGACCCCCTTTACCCCTTTTATACGTCATCTATGAATCTCCAAATCTAATCACGAAAGTTCCTTATCAGAATAAACAACTATAAAATTTGAAGCAAATCAAATATATCTTTACGAAAAAAAAAACATTTATCTAAATTATAGGAGGGGGGTAGTCCTTGTCCCCCCCCCCCTTTATACTTAAAAAAACGAGCCCCCAAAACTTATCAGGGAAGCGCATTATCTTAATGAACCTGGAATACAAATTTCAAGTATATCGGATATGTTTATCAAGAGTTATTGCGTTACTTATATATGTATGACATACAGAATCGGTGGGTATATTAGCTCTCAGGCTTTTATAATCAGCCAGCTAAAAACTGTATCCCTGAATCGTATTATCTTTCCTCATCTCTTTTTTTAATTCCACACTTTAAGATTTACACATATACTTACATACATTACACTCCAATTCGTTTAAATCCAGATACTTTTCCTCATTTACACACTTGTCTGTGTTTATTAACCGATAATAACTCACAGACTTAATGCGAAAAATTAAAACACATAAAAACAGGTAAAGTTTCATACAAAATGTGTCATTTTTATGAAAAGTGGGTGATTGTAGAAATTTACACATTTATCTGTGTATACATAATTATGTGTAAATTATAATAACGCGCTTATTCGTGTAAATTTAGTCATATTTCTACATTTACACATTTCTATGAGTTTTTCCAGTGATAAGATAGTACACACTTCGTTTCATCAGCTAAAAACACACATAAATATGTAAATTTTTGCAAAAAAATGTGTAAATCTTAAGAAAAATGTGTAATTTTTGAAATTTACACACATATGTAGGTAAAACTGACAAATTTACACATTTATTTTTTAGAGTGAAAGATTCCTGTTTTGCCGACCACTAGTCTTCATCCTACAAAAGTCATTAAAGATCAAAAAATCGTGTTGCCACAACAAACAAGCCAAAGGTTGCCGACAGTTTGTAGGTCCATATGTCTAAATCTTAAATTATACAGAGAATGCCTGGGATGCTCTGAGAAGGAAAATTGGAACTCACTTTACACATCCCAGAATCAGGCATGCCTTGAAAATTACGTTACTAGAAGAGTGAAAGTAATTGCCACTGGGACACATAAATTACTGATTTTCAGTATGAGTTCCGGCTGTGAGGGCTGTGTGGTGCTCAACCCCCTATAAACCCATTTTTAGTTCAATATTGTAAGCTCTTTTTTATACCTTCCGATGCTGTTGGTTCTGACGCACAATTATGCGTGCTCATTATAACTGCTGAAGGTTTGTTGCATTATACCAACTCGTATTCATACCTAATTTTCTTAAAATCAGTTCTAAGGATAATCGACCAAATCTGAAAACTTCTCTTAATTTTGAACATGAGTGTATGTACAGGGTGTCCCAGAAGGTATGGGACAAACTTAAAGGGGAGATAGGGGACATAACAAGGATTCAGAATTACATAGCAACTCATGGTCGGAAACACTTTCCTGACTCTGTAGGGACGACACAAAACACATCAAAGAAAGGACACGAAAAGGGAAAGAAAACGGGTTTCATTTTCTTAGTGCGGCAAAAATACCGGAATAACGCGGGAAATTTCTGAGGAACTTGTAACACGCATCGTTGCAGTTGTTGGGGAAGTTCCGGACATTCTTGGTGTTTTCAAGAGAGCAATTTAGATCTAGCATCGTGCATCGATTAGATCCGTGCATCGGAGATGCGCCACCATGGATCAAGGTCCGGGGTCGTAATTTAGAACACCTACTTTGATGACGATCGTTATTTCTTTAATGTTCTTTTTTCTTTTTCTTCTACTTTACTAAGGATTGCAAAGATGTGTTCTCTTCTTATTCGTGTCTTGTCCTTCTTACGTTTTGTGTCGTCACTACCGCGCCCAGAAAACGTTTCCGACCATGTGTTGGTATACAAATCTTAACCCTTGTGATGTCCCTCTACCTCCCCTTAAAGTTTGTCCCATTATTAAGCATTAGCATTTAGAAAAGCATTATTACTACATTCTACCATAGTTTACTTCTGGGACACCCTGTATAAGATGATTCATTTTAGCAAAAACATACATTATTACTAAAACTTCCCTTTTTTATGTGCAAATTAAAGATACTAAATATACTTTTACATTGCTTTAAACTTACCTAATATTACGATATGGATATTTTTTTCTGGAGTGGAAGTTTTGAAGTGGCTTTCAGATTTTTTTTTATTTATTTTTTTTTTTAATTTTTTTTTTAATTTTTTTTTTTATTTTTTTATTTTTTTATTTTTTTTTTACAAAGAAATTCTAATGAAATTTATGTACCTATTGGTCATGTCTATAAGTTTGTTTTTTTATATATATAAATTACTTTCAAGAAATAATTATATAATTAAATATAATGTTTTTCTACTTGTTGAATTAAATTTTATGCAAATAATATTCAAGTTCTACTCTACCAAATTTTATAATTCTTGATACACGGAACTGATGACGTGATTTTAATATTCAAACTTTCTTCAGATTTTCTTCAAAAACGCTAAATATTTTAACTGAGAATACAGTTATACTTTCTGCATTCACAGTGACTAACAGGATCCTTTCTTAAACTTGATATTTAATCTGATGTCTTCTTTCAAAGTATGAACATTATGTCCATGGACATGATTCAGATTATTGTGACCGTAACGCAAATTATTTATCAAATAAAACTGTAACAAAAGTTGAGGCTAGTTTTAAAAAACGCTAAATAAAATCTAAATAATTTTCCATGAAAAAGAAATTAATTTTATTTATACAATAATTGCATAAACTACGGTAATATTTTTAAATGCACTAATTAGTTTTTACGGATTATTTTATAAGTTTGTCAGTTATGAATAATTTTATAAACTTTATAAGTTCGTAAGACAATATCGCAATATAAACTATTTAATTTCAGAATTGCTCGCATTCGAAAATGATTTACTAAATTTTCAAGTCTATTTCTATTTTCATTCATTAACGAATAAAATTCTGATATATAATGAACATCCTCCTCCAAATATTCCTCCTCTATTATGCATCCAACTTTAATGAAATACTTCACTTTATACTTACTTTTTCCCGACAGTTCCCTCATTCCAAATCCAAAATTATAATTTGATGCAGACTCCCTTGATGCTATAATTGCAACACAAATGTTTCCGGAATTAATGTTCTCTATGAAATTCCATGAACGTAAAGAAAATTGTAATGAAGAATTTCCAACCCAGTACGCAAAGTGATAGCTTTAGTACAAGTTAACTGGAGTAAAAATTTATTTTATAAACAAACCAGCTGACATTTTAAAGAATCTAAAAGTTGTGCTACTGAAAAGCACTTCTGCAAATATTTATTGCAAATATTTGTTATTATACGGTTCAAATGTTCAGTTTCAAATGTAAGATGTTCAATTAATTTAATGTAGTATATTTTTATTATTTTTATGGTATTATATGTCTTTATCTGATTAAAAATAAACTATTGTATTGTTGAAAAGTAAAATTTCTAAAATATGACTACAATTGAAAAAATTACTTAGGTAAAATTAAAAAAATTTTATTCGAATTTTTTTTTTTTAAATAATGATACTGGATTTAACTGGCATGCAGCATACAACTTCTGCATTCTACCATAGTGATGTCATCCGCTGATGTCGCTATACAGCAATCTACTATTGTATTTTCATCATCTACTGTACTTTCAGTGCCATTAAAAATGACTCTTTTTTTAGTTGTTATTGTTGTTGCTTTTTTAAAAAAATTCTTGACACATAAAACTGATAGAGTGACTTTAATATTCAAAACTTCTTCAAATTTACTTCAAAAACACTAAATATTTTAATTAATAATGCAGTTATATTTTCTGTTTTCGTAGTGGCTAACAGGATTCTTTACTAAACTGGATCTTTAATCTGATGTCTTCTTTTGAACTATGAACATTATGTCCAAGGACATGACTCAGTTTATTGTGACCATGACATACTTAGCTTTGAAGAAACAATAGTTTTATAAACTATGGTATATATTTTAAATTGCATTGATTATTTTTATGAAAAATTTTATAAGTTTGTAAGTTATGGGTTGGGGTTATTAATAATTTTATAAGTTTGTAAGAAAAGGATTGAATATAAATTATTTAATTTCACAATTGTTCACTGCAATTTAATTACTTACGTAAAAACTAAAAAAAATTACAGGGAAATTACAGTTAAAAAATTTTATTGGGAATACAGTTATATTTTTTTTATGAACTATAAACAGTACATCCATGGACATGACTCAGTATATTGCGACCGTGACACATAAAATATTTGTGAGATAAAACTGTAAACACAAGTTGAGGTTAGTTTTTAAAAGCTCAGATTAAAAAATAAATAATTTGCCGGGAAAAAAATTATTAGTTTTATTCACTCAATAATTGCATTAAAAAAAATTGCCATGAAAAAAAAATTATTAGTTTTATTTACATAATGATTGTATAAACTAAGGCATATGTTTTAAAATGCGCTGATTATTTTTTATGGAATTTTTTATACATTTGTCAGTTATGAGCAATTTTTATGAAATTTTTCATACATTTGTCAGTTGTAATTTTTTAAGCTGTATAACTTTTTGAGAGAATGACTGAATATAAGTTATTTAATTTTACATTTGATCAAATTCGAAAATTATTTACTAAATTTTCAATTCTATTTCTATTGTCATTCATTATCGAATAAAATACTCATATATAATTAACATCCTCCCCCTATTCCATCTCAATTATATATCTAACTTTAATGAAATACTTCACTTTATATTTACTTTTTCCCGAGAATTCTCTTATTCCAAACCCAAAATTATAATTTGATGCAGAATCCCTTGATGCTACAATTGCAACGCAAATTTTTTCGGAATTAATGTTCTCTATGAAATTCTAAGAACGTAAAGAAAATCGTAATTAAGAATTTAAAATCCAGTGCGTAGATCGTACAAGTTAAATGGAGTAAAAAATAACAAACCTGCTGACATTTTCAAGAATCAGAAAGTTTCGCAACAGAAAAGCACACATACAAATATTTTTGTTATATGCTTCAAATGTTCAGTTTCGAAATGCAAGTTATTTAATTAATTTAATGTGTATATTTTTAGAATTTTTTTTATACTATGCCCTTATCTGATTTTAAAATAAAATGTTGTATTTCTGAAAAATAAAATTTGAAAATTTGGCTACAATTTAAAAGTTTACTTCAGTGAGATTTTAAAAGTTTTATTTCGAATTTTTTTTTTTAATAGTGATACTGGATTTAAGTGCTATATGTGGCAAACAGATTCTACATTCTACCATAGTAACGTCATCACGCTGATGTCTCTATGCAGTAATCCACTATTGCATTTTCATCATCTACTGCACTGTCAGTGCCGTAGAAGTACAGAAAATGGCTGTTTTTTGTATTGTTATTGTTGATGCTTTTTTTTTTTATTATTATTCTTGGCACATAGCACTGATGTTGTGATTTTAATGTTCAAAATTTCTTCAGATTTTCTTTAAAAAACGCTAAAAATTTAAACTGAGCATACAATTATATTTTCTCTATTCATAGTAGCTAACAGGTTTCTTTCTTAAATTGGATCATTAATCGGATGTTTTCTGTTTAACTAAGAATATTGTGTGGATAGACATGACTCAGTTTTTTGTGACCATGACACAAAGTATTTATTAAATAAAACTGTAAACACAAGTTGAAGTTAGTTTATAAAATCTCTGAATTAAAAATTAACAATTTTCAATGAAGAAAAAAAATTACTTAGCATTATTGAAACAATAGTTGTATAAACTATGGTCTATATTTTCAATTGTATTGATTATTTTTATGAAATATTTTATAGGTTTGTAGGCTATGAATTGCGGTTATGAATAATTTTATAAGTTTTATAAGTTTGTGAGGGAATAATTCAATATAAATTATTTAATTTCTCAAATGTTCACATTCGAAAATCATTTACTAAATTTACAATTCTATTTCAATTTTAATTCATTACATCAACATCATTACATCACATTCATTCATTACATCATTTTATCAACATCCTTCCCCTATTCCTCCAAATATTCCTCCTAAATTATGCATCCAACTTTAATGAAATACTTCACTTTATATTTACTTTTTTCCAAGAGTTCCCTCATTCCAAACCCAAAATTGTAATTTGATGTTGACTCCCTTGATTCTATAATTGCAACGCAAATATTTTCGGAATTAATGTTCTCTATGAAATTCCACGAACGTAAAGAAAATCACACTGAAGAATTTCCAGTCCAGTGCGTAGAATGGACAGTGCATTTTAAAGAATCTAAAAATTTCGCAACTTAAAAACACTTATACAAATATTTGTTATTATTATAGGGCTCAAATCTTCAGTTTCAAAATGTAAGTTATTTAATTAATAATATAATTCAATTAATTATATTTAAATAGTTCTGAATGAAAAATAAATAATTTGCCATGAAAAAATTATTAGTTTTATTTACACAAAAATATTTTTTAAATTGCACTGATTATTTTTTATGAATTATTTTATAAGTTTGTGAGAGTTATGAGTAACTTTATATGTGTTTTAAGTTTTTGAGAGAATGAATCAATATGCATCATTTAATTTCACAATTGTTCACATTCGAAAATTATTTACTAAACTTTCAATTCTATTATCATTCGTTACCGAATAAAATACTCATATATAATCAACATCCTCTCCCTATTCTTCCAAATACTCCACCTCAATTATGCATCCAACTTTAATGAATTACTTCACTTTATCTTTACTCTTTTCCGAGAATTTCCTCATTCCAAACCGAAAATTATAATTTGATGCAGACACCCTTGGTACTATTATTGTAAATCAAATGTTTCCGGAATTAATGTTCTCTTTGAAATTCCATGAACGTAAAGAAAATTGTAATGAAGAATTTCCAATCCAATGCGGAAAGTGATAGCTTGAGTACAAGTTAACTGGAGTAAAAATTTGCTTTATAACAAACCAGCTGACATTTTAAAGAATCTAAAAGTTTCGCAACTGATAAGCACTTATACAAATATATGTTATTATACGATTCAAATGCTCAGTTTCAAAATATAAGTTCTTTAATTAATTTAATGTATATATTTTTAATATTATTTTTACAGTATGATGTTCTTATTTGATTTTAAAACAAATCATTGTAGCGTTGAAAAGTAAAATTTGAAAAATTTTCTGCATTTAAAAAAAAATTTAAGTAAAATTAAAAAATTTTTATAGGGAATATTTTTTAGATAGTGATACTGGATTTATCTGCCATATATGCCATACAGCTTCTACATTCTACCATAGTGATGTCATCACGCTTATGTCGCTACACAGCTATTGTATGCCACTAGTGAACGCAGCTAGTGTACGCCACTATTGTATTTTCATCATCTACTTCACTTTCAGTGCCATAGAAGGACAGAAAATGGCTGGTTTTTTGTATTGTTATTGCTGTTAATTTTTTTTTAATTTTTCGCACATAGTACTGATGTTGTGATTTTAATGTTCAAAATTTCTTCAGATTTTCTTTAAAAAAACGCTAAATATTTTAACTGAGCATACAGTTTTACGTTCTCTATTCAGTGGCTAACAGGATTCTTTCTTTTATCGGATCTTTAATCTGATTTTTTTCTGTTGAACAATGAACATTATATGTATGGATATGACTCAGTTTATTGTGACCGTTACATAAAGTATTTATCAAATAAAACTCTAAACACAAATTGAAGTTAGTTTTCAAATGCCCTAATTGAAAAATAAATAACTTGCCATGGAAAAAAAATTAATAAGATTTATTGACACAATAATTATTTAATCTATGGTATATATTTTAAATTGCCCTGAATATTTTTTGTGAATTATTTTATAAGATTGTGAGTTATGAGTTGAGGTTACGAGTTTTTTAAGTTTGTGAAAGAATGATTTAACATAAGTTATTTAATTTCACAATTATTCACATTCGAAAATTATTTACTAAATTTGCAATTCTATTTCTGTTGTCATTCATTATCGAATGAAATACTCATATATAATCAACATCCTCCCCCTATTCCTCCAAATATTCCAACTCGATTATGCATCCAACTTTAATGAAATACTTCAGTTTATATTTAATTTTTCCCGTGAATTCCCTCATTCCAAACCCAAAATTATAATTTGATGCAGACTCCCTTGATGCTATAACTGCAACGCAAATGCTTCCAGAATTAATGTTCGCTACGAAATTCCATGAACATAAAGAAAATCGTAATGAAGAATTTCCAATCCAGTGCGTAGTATGGGCAGCTTCAGTATAAGTTAACAAGAGTAAAAATTTACTTTATAACAAACCAGCTGACATTTTAAAGAATCTAAAAGTTTCGCAACTGAAAAGCAATTATACAAATATTTGTTGTTATAAGGTTCAAATGTTCAGTTTCGAAATGTAAATTATTTAATTAAAAATATATATTAACTAATAATATTTAGAAAACTCTGAATGAAAAAGAAATAATTTGACATAGAAAAAAAATAATCAGTTTTATTTACACAACAATTGCATAAGCTATGATATATATTTTAAATTGCACTGATTATTTTTTATGAATTATTTTATAAGTTCGTGAGTTAAGAGTTGAGGTTATGATTATTTTTATAAATTTTATGAATTTCTAAGAGAATGATTCACTATAAATTATTTAATTTCACAATTGTTCACATTTGGAAATTATTTACTAAATTTTCTATTATATTTCTATTGTGATTCATTATCGAATAAAATACTCATATGTAATCAACATCCTACCGATATTCCTGTAAATATTCGACCTCAATTATGCATCCTACTTTAATAAAATATTTCACTTTATATTTACTTTTTTCCGAAAATTCCCTCATTCCAAATCCAAAATTATAATTTGATGCAGGCTCCCTTGAAGCCACAAATGCAACGCAAATGTTTCCGGAATTAATGTTCTCTATGAAATTCCTTAAACGTAAAGAAAATCGTAATGAAGAATTTCCAATCCAGTGTGTAGAATGGACATCTTCAGTATAAGTTAACTGGAGTAAAATTTTACTTTATTAGAAGGCAGCAGAAAATTTTAAGAATTTAAAAGTGTCGCATCTGAAAAGCACTTATAGAAATATTTTCAATTCTATTTCAATTTTCATTCATTACCGAAAAAATAATCATATATAATCAAAATCCTCTCGCTATTTCATCTCAATCATGCATCCAACTTTAATTAAATATTTCACTTTATATTTATTTTTTCCCAAGAATTCCCTCATTCCAAACACAAAGTTATAATTTGATGCAGACCCCCTTGATGATATAACTGCAACGCTAATGTTTCCGGAATAAATATTCTCTATGAAATTCCGTCAATGTAAAGAAAATCGTAATGAAGAATTTCCAATCCAGTGCGTAGAATGGACAGTTTCAGTACAAGTTAACCGGAGTAAAAATTTACTTTATAACAAACCAGCTGACATTTTAAAGAATCTAAAAGTTTCGCAACTAAATAGCTCTTATACAAATATTTTTTATTATGGATATATTTGTGAGTTATGAGTAATTTTATAAACTTTAAAAGTTTCAGAGAGAATTGCTCAATATAAATTATTTAATTTCACAGTTGTTCACATTCGAAAATTATTTGTTAAATTTCGAGCTCTAATTCTATTTTCCTTCATTACCGAATAAAATACTTATATGTAATCAACATCCTCTCCCTATTCCTCCAAATATTCTACAGCTCATATTCAAAATATTAGAATAATTACCTTTTTTTTAGAAATTGAAAATATCGTTTGGTAATTTAATGTCTTTTAATGAAAATATGCAAACGATATTTTTATTAAGAACTTATTGTTGATTAAACTTACTTGTTATCTTAAATTTAATATCATTTTTGAAAAGATTAATTGCAAAAAAAATTATTTTGAAAAGTCAAAATATTAGAATATTTATTCAAGTGGTTCAAAATATTAGAATATTTCACATTAATTCTCCTTTAATTATTACCAATTCTTAACTGGTGGCATCATTGATTAAATTCAGACTATTTTATTTAAAATCAGTATTCTTTTTTGCAGTTTGTTTCTTTTTCGTCTTAAAATGGGCCGTGTGAGTGATATTCCTGAATCTACTAAACTTCGTATGGTTGATTTATATCGGCACGGTAAAAATCAATGTTTTATAGCGAATTATTTACATTGTTCGAAATCGAGCGTTAGTAAAATACTAACACAATATTCAAAAATTGGAAAATTTCAAAATAATCGCCGAAATGGTGGCCGAAAACCAAAAACATCTGCTAGAGATGACAGGAAACTGAAGCGTATAGTTAAGAAAAACCGTTTTAAAAGTGTGCGAATCTTGCACCGAAAATGGAAAGAAAAAGGAGTTGAAGTTTCTACATCGACAACATTAAGACGTCTCTATAAATTTAAATTTGAATCTCGTGTACCGAAAACAAAACCTCTCATGACTGCAAGACAAAAGCGTATAAGATTGAATTGGTGTAAATCAAGACGTTTATGGAGCAATGAAGATAGGAAAAATATATTATTTAGTAATGAAAGTATGTTTTGTGTTTCATATGGTAATCAAGGTATTCGAGTTTGGAGAATGAAGCAAGAAGCATTTGATAAAGAATGCCTTAAACGTTCCGTAAAATTTGCTGCTAGTGTCATGGTTTGGGGTTGTATGAGTGCAGAAGGACCTGGAAAGTTATGCATCATCTATGAAAAGGTTAACTCTCTGATATATCAAGAAATTTTAGAATATTACATGATTCCATCATCAGAAGATTTATTTGAAGATGATTTCATCTTTCAACAAGATTTAGCGTCCCCGCATACCTCGGTGTCAACTAAGAATTGGTTCCGCCAACGCAACATTAAGGTACTTCCTTGGCCACCAAATTCACCAGATCTTAATCCCATCGAAAACTTATGGTGTATAATGAAGAAAAAACTTCAAGAAAATCCTCCTTCAAGTAAATCTGAGTTAGTGGCACGTATAAAGTCTATTTGGGCTAATATTGATAGAAATGTTTGTAAACACCTTGTATATAGTATGCAAGATCGATTGTACGCTGTTATGAAAGCTAAAGGGGATGCTACAAAATATTAACTACCATTTACTTCATATTCATAAGGTAATATTGTTGCGTAAAATAAAATATTCTAATATTTTGAACCAATCTAAATTTTATTCTAATATTTTGGTGTGTTTAAGGTAGCTGTATACCTAATTTATTGTGCTGTATTTTATATTTTATAAATGTTAAAATCTTATCTAAACATTCCAGATTTAATTTATAAGAAATTTAATTGCATTTACTTAGTATAAAAAATAAATAAATGACAAATAATTTTTTCTTATTACTTTTTCTCAATTATTCTAATATTTTGAATATGAGCTGTACCTCAATTATGCATCCAACTTTAATGATATACTTCGCTTTATATTTACTTTTTCCCGAAAACTCCCTCATTCCAAACCTGAAATTATAATTTGATGCAGACTCCCTTGATGCTATGACTGCAAACTCAATTGTTTCCGAAATTAATGTTCTCTATGAAATTCCATCAACGTAAAGATGACTGTAATGAAGAATTTTCAATCCAGTGCGTAAAATGGACAGCTTCAGTACAAGTTAACTGGAGTAAATATTTACATTATAACAATCTAGCTGACATTTTACAGAATCTAAAAGTTTCGCAACTGAAAAGCACTTATACAAATATTTGTTTTCATATGGTACAAATGTTCCGTTTCAAAATGTAAGTTGTTTAATTAATTTAATTTGTATATTTTTATAACTATTTTTACAGTGTGCGCTTACCTAGCTTAAAAATAAATTACGGTATTGTTTAAAAGTAAAATTTGAAAATTTGACTACAATTTAAAAATTTATTTAAGTAAAATTTTTAAAAATTTACTGGGAAATTACGGTTAAAAAATTTTATTGGGAATATAGTTATATTTTCTGATGAACTGTGAACATTACGTTGATGGACATGACTCAGTTTATTGTGACCATGACAAAGTATTTATCAAATAAAACTGCAAACACAAGTTGAGGTTAATTTGAAAAAGCACAGATTAAAAAATAAATAATTTGACATGAAAAAAACATAATTAGTTTTATTTACACAATAATTGTATAATAATTGAATAAAAAATAAATAATTTGCCATGAAAAAATAATTAGTTTCATTCACTCAATAATTGTATAATAACTGAATAAAAAATAATTTTCCATGAAAAAAAAATATATATATTAGTTTTATTTACACAATAATTGTATAAACTATGGTACATATTTTAAAACGCGCTGATTATTTTTTATGGATTTTTTTATACATTTGTAAGTTTTAAGTAATTTTTTTAATTTTATAAGTTTTTGAGAGAATGACTCAATATAAGTATTTAATTTTGATCAACTAGTATTTAATTTACTTTTGATCACATTCGAAAATTATTTACTAAATTTTCAATTCTATTTCCATTTTCATTCAATACCGAATAAAATACTCATATATAATCAACATCCTCCCCCTATTCCTCCACACATTCCACCTCAATTATGCATCCAACTTTAATGAAATACTTCACTTTATGTTTACTTTTTCCCGACAATTCCCTCATTCCAAACCCAAAATTATATTTTGATGCAGACTCCTTTGACGCCATAACTGCAAGCAAATGTTTCCGGAATGAATGTTCTCTATGAAATTCCATGAACGTAAAGAAAATCGTAAAGAAGAATTTCCAATCCAGTGCGTAGAATGGACAGTTTCAATACTAGTTAACTGGAGTAAAAATTAACAAACCATCTGACATTTTAAAGAATCTAAAAGTTTCACAACTGAAAAGCAATTATACAAATATTTGTTATTATACGGTTCAAATATTCAGTTTCAAAATGCAAATTGTTTAATTAATTTAATGTATATATTTTTAGTTTTATTTTTACTGTATGATGTCGTTATCTGATTTTAAAATGAATTATTGCGTTGTTGAAAAGTGAACAAAAGTGACATTTTTAACTTTCAACTACCAATACGTATTTATTGCATTCGAAAGCAGTTTTTGTTCATTTTTATGGTGGGAATGAAAAATGGAAATAATAAATATAAATGCATAATCATCACAATGTATTTTTTCTTATTTTGCATGTAGCATGTTGTATTAGTTATTAATACACTTAATTATAAATAAATGGTTCATTTGTACTTTGGCAATGCTATATAATTACATATGGGTGTAATGAACCCGATAGGTAAATCGGATTTGGTAATTCTAATAAGGTCCTTTTTTACTTCTTCCACAGCCAGAGAATAGGAGATTGCATCGGGTCGGATTAATTAATTTTACCCGCACCAGATTTTACCCCACTCTTTGAGTCCAGTCGGGTAGGTGCCATATATTATTTTTGATGGTCGGGTTGACTTTTTTAAATTTCGAGTTAAAGCTTTTTTTTTTTTTTTTCCTCCAAAACACTTTTTTCATGAAAAAATATTTACAATAAGACCTCTATAATGAACACTCTCGTAAAGCGGACAGTTCGAGTAAGCAAACACTTTCGCATTTTATGGCTTTGTCGGCTGCGGTAGCCTAGTGGTCATATTGTCGAACTCCAGACTGAAAGGTCCCGGGTTCGATGCTTGACATCACCAAAGTCCCACAGAGTGTATGCAGTGTACGTGCTCGTTAAATAAAAAGGTTCTGAAAGTCCTGTGGCCGGTCGTAGAAGGTATCATTGGTAATGATGTCTGGAGATACTTTCCCTCCCCTTCAGAAACATATTGAGAAGGTAGAGATGGTTATCGCTGCCATCTGTAGAGGCTTTGCCGAACATCTTCTTCTGCAGAAATCTGCTTCCTATCCCCTGAATGCATCTCAAAGGAAGCTCCAGCAATCCTCCTGCCCTTCGGGCATACGACAACAACAAAATGAAGAAAATATCAATTTTATAAGTTCTGAAAAATAATTTGCTCATTTGTATTCAGAGGGTTTGTTTACATTACCCATTTTTAATATTGTAACTTTCATATTAATATTATGAGCTTTTGCATTCTTCAAAGAACAGGTGGTAAATCCCTAGTTATATTGCTGAGATGTGTATCTCGCGATTAAGTATCCGTAAGTTTAATTCCTCGATTTATTCCTTGGTTACGCATGCAGTCTTTAACTACCCAAGGGATCAAAGTACGATTCTTAACTCACTTTAAATTAAAATATCTTAAACTTTAACGTATACTAGCTGCTTTGCAATCCAATGTGGTGCATTTAAATTTCATGAGGTCCTTCGATTGTTTGGTGAAAAATAAATCCAACTTTATTATATATTTAGAAAATATATGTAATATTTATTTCCTTAAGTACTAAATTTCAATTAAAAAATAGTTTTTGCACATGTAAGTTAAAAGTTTTTTATAATGTCATTTATGAAAAGTATTTCTCCTCCCTCCCAATATTTGGCTCTTAATTTTGATGATGATGGAATGAAAAGGACGTCAAATTGAGGAATTGATACAAAAAAATTTCGAACATTCTTAACTTTCAACTACCAAGACATATTCACTGCACTCGAAAGCAATTTTATATTATTTTTATGGTGGGAGCGAAAAGTGGAAGTAATAAAAATAAGTGCATAATCATCACAATATATTTTTTCTTATTTTGCATGCAGTATGTTGTATTAGTTATTAATTCACTTAATTATAAATAAATGGTTCATTTGTACTTTGTCAATGCTATATAATTACATATGGGTATAATGAACTTGATAGGTAAACCGGAATTGGTAATTCTAGTAAAGTCTTTTTTTTTCTTCTTTGGCAGCTAGAGAATAGAGATTGCATCGGGTCGGATTGACTAACGTTACCCGCAGAGGATCTTACCCCACGGTTTGAGTCCAGTCGGGTAGATTCCATGTATAATCTTTGATGGTGGGGTTGACTTTTTCGGTTTAGGGTTGAAATTATTTTTTTACTTTTTATTTTATTTTATTTTTAACTTCCAAAACACTTTTTCATGAAATTTTATTTACAATAAGACCTTTATAATGAACACTCTGTTAAAGTGGACAGCTTTAGTAAGCAAACACTTTCACATATTATGAAGAAAATGTCATTTTTTTATAAGTTCTAAAAAAATAATTTACTCATTTGTATTCAGAGGGTTTGTTTACACTACATATTTTTAATATTGTAACTTTCATATTAATATTATAAGCTTTTGCATTCTTCAAAGAACAGGTGAAAAATCCCTAGTTATCTCGGAGTTAACTATACGTAAGTTTAATTCCTCAATTTATTCGATGGTTATGCATTCAATTTTTAACTACTTAGGGGATCAAAGTACAAATCTTAGCGCAGTTTAAATTAAAATATCGCAAACTTTAACGTATACTACTTGCTTTGCAATCCAATGTGTTGAATTAATTTCACGAGGTCCTTCTATTGTTAAGAGAAAAATAAATCAAACTTTATTATATATTTAGAAAAGATATACAATATTTATTTTCTTGAGTACTAAATTTCAAATGAAAAATAGTTTTTGCAAAGGTAAGTTAAAAGTTTTTTTTTTTTATAATGTCATTTATTAAAAGTTTTCTCCTCCCCCCAATATTTGGCTCTTAATTTTGATGATGATGGAATGAAAAAGACGTCAAATTGAGGAACTGATGCAAAAATGTTTCGAACATTCTTAACTTTCAACTACCCAGATGTGTTCTTTGCCTTTGAAAGCAATTTTTGTCCATTTTTGTGGTGGGAACAAAAAATGCAAAAAATAAGTGTATAATCATCACAATATATATTTTTTATTATATACATTCCATATATTTTCGATTAATGTATATTTTTACAATATATTTATTCAGTATGCTGTATACACTTATTCTAAATAAGTTGTTCCTTTTTACTTTGGCAATGTTGTATAATTATATATGAGTGCAATGAACCTATTGGTATATTGGTAATTTTAGTAAAGTCTTTTTTTCTTTCTTTGACAGCCAGAGAATAGAGATTGGATTGGATCGGATTGATTAATTTTATCCATACCGGATCTTATCCCACGGTTTGAGTGCTGTAGGGTAGGTGCCATATATTGTCTTTGATGGTCAGGTTCACTTTTGTCAAATTCGATTCGGTTTCGGGTTAAATCATTTTAAAAAAAATTCCAAAACACTTTTTCATGATGTATATACAATAAGACCTCCATAATGAACACTCTCGAAAAGCGGACAGTTCTAGTAAGTAAACGCTTTTACATTTTATGAAAAAAAAAGTCATTTATATGTAGTTCTAAGAAAATAATTTGCTCATTTGTATTAAGAGGGTTTGTTTACATTACCATTTTTAATATTGTAACTTTCATATTAATATTATAAGCTTATCACTAATTCTTTAATTGGTACAGTTGCATTCTTCAAAGAACGGGCAAAAAATCCCTAGTTATTTTTCTGCGATGTCTATCTCGCAGTTTAATCCGTAAGTCCGTAAGTTTAATTCCTCAATTTATTCCGTGGTTATGCATGCAATCTTTAACACGTTCGCTGCCATTTACATGAAGATGTGATGATAGTTAATGCCGCACTGTAGAAGTGGGGTTTTCCCAGAAACCGATTAACTTTTTATAATAAAGAATCAGTGAAAGATTTTCCCGCGCCAGCGCGTGACTGGATGTTGGACATCACCCCAAATCACGCGCTGGCGCGTGAGTGGCCCATTAACGTTGACGCCATATCAACCGCTTTCGCGTGAGCGGCAGCGAACGTGTTAACTACCCAAGGGATCAAAGTACAAATCTTAATACAGTTTAAATTAAAATATCTCAAACTTTAACGTATACTAGCTGCTTTTCAATCCAATGTGTTGCATTTAAATTTCATGAGGTCTTTTGATTGTTTGGATAAAAATAAACTCAACTTTGTCATACGTATATTTAGAAAAGATATATGTTATTTATTTCCTTAAATACTAAATTTCGAGTAAAAAATAATTTTTACAAAGGTAAGATAAAAGTTTTCCGTAATCTTAAGTATCAAAAGTATTCCTCCTCATTTTGATTTGGCTCCTAATTTTGGTAGGATGAAAGGAACGCCAATTTGAGGAACAAATGCAAAAATATTTGGATTCTTAATACCTAAAATTATTGCTTCATAAAATATCTTTTTTATTTTTTAAGCAATACTGATTTCGGGACCAAATGAAAAGTTTTATCCCACTTTTTAGAAGTAATTTATTGAATATCTTTCTTTTTCTTTTAATTCTACAATTGAATAGGAAGTAATAATTGTCCAACTCAATGCGAGAAGTTTAAAATTATTTAACTTCTTTTATTATGTAAAACTTGTTGAGCAATGGCGAAATGCTTAAATCGATTATCTCGATTGTTTTCGATTGTGTCTATTCTTTTTCGATGACTGGTCAAACCGATCATTTGTTTTCAGATCTGATCGTTTGAATTTGATATATTCTGTTACAGATATTTCTCTAATAGATATTTATGCGATAATTCTTTGTGGTCCTGCTTTGTTCCGGTAAGAATTAAAGCTGTGCCTTAAATCTATGCATTCATCCAAATTCATCCCTTATATTCACTGGTTCCTTAGAAACCCTTTTAATTTTGCTCAGAAATACATTTATGCTAAAGTTTTTTTGCAATCTAACAATATACACTTCATTAATCAAAAATGTAAAAGAACTATAAGCTGATTTTTAAATACCTCACATTTTATTTCAATGAACTTCACATAGTGCAAGATAAATCGAAGAAAATTTATCTAAAAAAAATCAATTTTATTAAAGCTGATTAACGTGTACTCTGATACAAGATCACATCGGGAGCTTTTTCCTTTCCCATTTTCTAAAGCTTATATTCCTAGAAGAGCAGCAGGATTACGACAACCGCGAAATCGGAAATTTGACAAGAGAGGCAAGAAAGGCTCCAGTCTTTCTAAAACTCCAGATTTAGTTCTGTTACCATGGCAACTGGGATTTGACGTTGTTTTCCGTTCCTTGTCGTTCGGGGAAAATTTCCGGATCGACAGATCTTTAGTTGTTCATTTGTTCGTACAACAACAACTTAGTTACAGTGATAAGGATGTGAAAAAGTTGATCTTCAATCAACTTTTTAAAAGGCGGAAGTTAATGGACAAGTTACAAGATCGTGAAATGAAGTTATGTGTTGTTCCTTTTTTTTACTCCATTCACTTCGATTATTTTGTGTTATGTGACACAGATTTAATTTTAAATCTTTTGAGAGACGATAGAGCAAATGGTGTGATTATTTTCAATTTGAGATTTGGCGTCATCGATTTTTAGATGCATCCGTTAATATTTTTCTTTGTTATATATTTTCGTCTCAAAGGTTCTTTTTTTTTTATAATAGGAAAAGCATATCTAATATTTCTGTCTTATTACTGAATTATATACTACCTTCACTGCTCTCATATGCTCCTCCATTTCTTCTAGATTTGTATAATATCATCTTTGCAAAAGCTTTGCGATCTGATCTTTTATGAAAATGCAGCTCAAAATAGAATTTTATAGATAACGTAATTTGCCTATTCAAGTTTGTGTACACGTTTGTAATTAATAAATTACAATTAAGCGCCTATTAACCGAACAATTCGGGACCGACCCTAGTTTGGATAAGCAAAAGTTTGGATAAATGGATAGACAATTTAAGACATGGTCCTGACTATGCTAAAACCTTTACAATGTATCCAGGTTTAAAACTGCCAGTATCGGACTACGTGCTGGCGTGTTTTATTTATTTTATCTTATTTTATTTTATTATTTATTTATTTTATTTTATTTTATTTTATTTTTTTATCATTTAAATTAAATATAACTTAATCAGATTATTTCTTTTTCATCTTCTGAACTCCAGAGTTTATATTTTAAGCAAAACATCTTTCAATTGTTGTTTCCTTAAAAGAAAAAAAAAATTTTTAATGTTTTATTTTTCGAATTATTCTTAGTTTTTTAGTTGAATAGGATCAGCGTTATTCTGCCGTTGGAGCCATTTAATACATGTTTCCACGCAGTCAAAGATTTCATTCTTAGAGCATTCGTATCTATTTTCTTCAATTTCTGTTCCGTTGTTATGGTTTCACAACAATACACGAACCGGAGGTTTATTTTCTCATGCGAAATCTGAAAATGAGCGAAACAGTATGTTTGGATAAATTGAAATTCGGTTTAAAAAAGGAGAGAGAAAGAAATAAAATCTGTTTGGATAATCAGAAACTTAGTTATAAATTATTTGAAAGACAAATAGGTTGTTCTGATAACTGAAAGTTCGGTTAATTGGAGTACCGATAATCAGTGTTCTGCACTATTTTCAAGATGAGATTTGGCGATATCGGTTTTCCGATCCATCCATAATACTTTATATATATATATATACATATATATATATATACACTATATTGCCATTGATTATGGGACA
Source organism: Maratus speculifer (assembly GCA_964019185.1). Lineage (NCBI taxonomy): Eukaryota > Metazoa > Arthropoda > Arachnida > Araneae > Salticidae > Maratus > Maratus speculifer. The sequence goes on from OZ025289.1 coordinate 450,660,604, forward strand.
CTTGCGATTTTAGACATTTTACTAAATATCTAGAAAAATACATTAGGAATCATCTCGAAACTCTTAGTGTATAAATATAATAGTATAAGTCATACATCTCCGTGAAGATTTTTTTCCCGAAACTCCAAAGGGGACCGTCAACAAATTAAAAAAGAATGAATATCTTTTGAATAACCCTGTCAAAACTAATGTAGCAAAAGCGCTCAAACTCTAGATTGTGTTTGAATGCTTTATTGTAATAAGCCTTGTTCATTTTTATGCAAATAGCATGCATACTCGCAGAGTAATTAAGGTTTTTATAAAAATAATCCCAAATTTTTCCAAGTTTTTTCCTTATAATTTTCAGAGTTCTTAATATAAAATATTATTTTTTTCAGAAACTATGACAAACAACATTGCACACAGTACCCTGTAATCAGAATTAAAAAATAATGAAAATTGTATAAAAAATGAGCTGGTTTACTAAATAATTTTTTACTGCGCATGCGTCAACGATATCAAAATTTCATTTGCATATTATGTTAGCTAAATGTATAGAGCAACTTTTGTGAAAGTCACAAAATCATAACTTGAAAATTCTGACAATAATCGTCAATTGAATAAGTCGAAAATCCGTTATTCTCAAAATGAAGCAAAAACAAGAGGGGTTGTATCCATATGTTCATTGATTAGTGTCAATATAGAATACACAATATGGGATGTACTACTGCATTTGGATAAAATCCCTCATTTTTTTGCTTCATTTTGGAAACAACGGATTTTGTCCTTTTTCTATAGACGATTACTTTCAGAATTTTCAAGCTATGATTTTGAGACTTTTACAAAAGTTGCTCTATACATTTAGCTAACATAATATGCAAATGAAATTTTGATATCTTTGACGCATGCGCAGTAAAAAATTATATTGTAAACCTACTCATTTTTCATACAATTTTTATTATTTTTTAATTCTGATTACAGGGTACTGTGTGCAATGTTGTTTGTCATATTTTCTGAAAAAAATATTATTTTATATTAAGAACTCTGAAAATTATAATGGAAAAACTTGGACAAATTTGGGACCATTTTTATAAAAACCTTAATTACTCTGCGAGTGTCCATGCTATTTGCATAAAAATGAACACAGTATATTACAATAACGCATTCAATCATAATCTAGAGTTTGAGCGCTTTTGCTACATTAGTTTTGACAGGGTTATTCAAAAGATATTCATTTTTTTTAATTTGTTGACGGTCCCCTATGGCGTTTCGGTAAAAAATCTTCACGGAGATGTATGACGTATACTATTATATTTATACACTAAGAGTTTCGAGATGATTCCTCGTGTATTTTTCTAGATATTTAGTAAAATGTCTAAAATCGCAAGTGTCCCATAATAAATGGCAATATAGTGTATATATATATATATATATATATATATATATATATATATATATATATATATATATATATATATATATATATATGAAAGATTTCTTTTAAATCGTAAGAAGTGCATACACACACAATATTACCCGTTTTATTGCTGAATAATATACTATCTTCACTGCTCCTCTATTCCCTGTATCCCCTTACATATCTTCAAGAATCGTATAACATCATCTTTGCAAGTTCGAAAGAGAACTTTTCAGACAATGGAATATGCCTATTTGGGGTTGCGTATATGTTTACAATTAATACAAATTTTAAACAATATATCTAATTAAACATTGGATTTTATTTTCCCCTACCACCCGCACACTTTTATTATTATTGTTATTAATCCGGGAGGATGTGCGCCTGTCCTGATCGATTCAGAGTGTGAGGAGTTTTTACAATTGTCACACTAATTTTAAAAGTAATCTTCAACTTATTTTACCGCAGAATTTGCAGCAATTGACTCCGATTAAACAAAATGACGTTTATTATCTATATTTATTGCAGAAAAAGTACCAATATTGATCCAACGTTGCGCCAATATTTCATTTATTGGAAATATTGCTAATAAAACGCCAATATTGATTATAGTTTGACATTTCATTGGAAGTATTTCCAATAATTACCAATATTATACAAACGTTGGCGCTACATTGGGAATATTTCCAATGAATTTCCAATATTGTACAAATATTGGCCTTACTTTGGAAATATTTCCAATGAAACTCCAATATTTAACCAATACTGGCGTTTTATTGGCAATATTTCCAATTAAACCCCAATGTTGGCTGCAAATATTGGCTAAATAAGGGCAAAATGTAAACACTCCAATATTGGAGCAATATTTCATTCCAGTATTGGGCCAATATGCTAATATTGCTCCAAGATGTAGCCAATATTGGTTTAATATTGTTTGGCTACTGGGCGGTCTTGGGATATCAGAACATCCCGCGCCCGTCTTGCCGAATTTTAGAGAAAAATAAGAAGTTTAAGTCTGAATATAAATTTCCCTTTTCTGATATTCATATTCGTATCCGTTCTGAAGTCTTCTCAGAATCCAATCCTGAAGTTCCAAACAAATATTTTTCACATAATTTGTATTTTTTATCCTTTTAATGTGTTTCAAATGTTTTTACTATGTGCTTGGTGCAGCAAGCTTTTCAGGCTCGTTTTCGACTTCATTAAATCAATTAAGTGCAAACCAACCAACCAATCACTATCGGAATTTTCTGTTAAAATCAATCAGTCTACCCTGTGTAAGGAACTTACGCAGGAATGCACTCTGTGTGTATTCCCAGCTTATAAATCTTCGTTCAACCCTTTTTCTACCGACGGTACTTATAAGTACCATTAAAATAACTTATTATAAAATTCTTTTAATACGTCAGTTAGTTGTAATACTGTTTAGAATGAGTTACAGATACATTACTTTATCTTTTTCCAAAAGCATTATTGGTTGCACAAAGCAAAAATATTTTTAAAAGGATGATTTATTTTGCCTTTGCATTTTTTCAGCTTTCTTGACGCGGAGGGAGAGGGAGGGGGATTTTTCAATGCGGAGATATTTCTATATTTATATTGTAAGAACATCATATTTGTACATTTTATAATTCTATAAAATACTAAGAAAAAAATTTTAAATAAAAGATTTGAGTGGGGTTATAAAAATTGCATAAATCCCTGTAAATTCAAATTTAATTAATTTTTCTAAATCCTTCAAAAATTTATTAAAAGATTATGTAAATATTTTATTTTAGTTTAAACAATTTGGGTAAAATGCTTTTAAATGGGAAATTTTCATGAATGCATAATGTCGTAGATAAAGGGTCAAACACCTTGAAAAGGACGATGGGATATCCCACTTGATTTAAGATTTGTACTGAATGTTATAATAAAACATTCCTTTTATAACATTGGTGAATATAAGTTGTAAAATTGAATTTCCTTCCAAAATCCTAGTGTGATTTCAACGTTATCGCATGTTCTTGAGAGAGTTTACAGAAAACTGCGCTAAATTTGCATTGCTAAAGTAAAAACCCAATCTGAAAATCGTCAAGCAAAAAAATAATTATTTGTATTCAAATTCAATTATCGAAGAATAATCAAAAAGCAAATATCTATTAATACTAAAATTTTATTTGTCAGGAAGCAAAATAAAAACAAATATATCCATTCATATTCAAATCTATACATATTTTAGTCTGAAAAAAGAAAATGATGTGAAAATATAACGAGGAATTATGAAAAAAAATTTCCCCTATTGTCCTTTCTAGTCTCAAATATTGATTCTGTGGCAACAGAAAAGAGATAATTGCGTTAGAAAATTAAAATGAAAAGATTTGTGATAAGCTAAACTGTAGCAGGTGGCTGAAATAATTGCTAAATAGTTTTGAAAACAAAAACACATGTTTTTATATCAGATCGAACTAAAAAGTTTAAAATGTTTTTTTTTTTGTTTTGTTTTTTTTTTTTTTTTTCGGTTGCATAGTTAATATTTTCATATGAGTTTCAGTGGTTGTCATGTGTCTAGGATATCAGGTGACTGTTAATTTTGCAAATTGCTTTTGATCCGTTTTATGCGGCGTTTTTTATTTTGATCCTTTTTAACACTCGACTTTTCAAACTATTGAACTGTCATCGGTTCTTAATAAGTGTGCAAAGTTTCAATTTAATCTGATGTTTTAAAGTAGATAAAAATAACATTCAAAGATTCCGTTACATATATACATAGAGGTGAAGCTAATAAAAGCGCATTAAAAAAGAGGTGAAATATGATCTGATAATTTTTAGCTCACAAGCTATCATAGCCTGAGAGCTTATGTGCCCGCCCGTCCTGTATGTATGTACGTGCGTACGTACGTAAAGCGATAACTCCTGATACAAATATCAGATTTACTTGAAATTTTGGATATAGGCTTATTATGATAAGGCGCTTCCCTGATTAGTTTTGAGAGTTCATTAGGTAAGTATAGGAAGGGGAACGGGGGCTAATGCCCCACCCCATAATTTATATAAATGGGATTTTCTTGCAGAATTATCAGTTTTCGCTCAAATCTTAGGTATAGGATCATTCTGAAGAGGCACCTCCATGATTAATATTGGGTGTTCATTAGATAAGTATTAAGAAGGGGAACGGGGGCTAATTCCCCTTCCTTTAATTTATGTAAATGGATTTTTCATGCAAAATTATCAGATTTCGTTCAAGTATAGGCTGTGAGCTCTATGCCATCAGTTTAAACTGGGCAATATTCTTTTTAATTTTAACTAACCAGTAATTTTATCCTTGCTCAAAAATGTACAGTCGTGGGAGAAAAAAAAGTAAACATCCCTTGCTAACTCCTCAACAAATTATCGTAGAAAAAATTTACTGGTACAGAGCGATTAGAAATAAAGTCTACTTTTAAATGGTGCATATAAAATTTGCTTAGTGGACCATCTACATATAAACGAACTCAAACTTCATTTTTTCCAATAGTAATACCCAATTTTAACAAAATATATTTTAAATCTTCGGTTCAAACTATGCCAAATAACGAAATTACAAGTCATTTAAATGATAAGTTTTTGAATTATAAACATTCAAAATTTAGTGCTTCTAGTGCTAAATTACATTTTTATGTTTTTATTAATATCTCCTGAAATTATACTCCTAATGTGCTAATTCTTTATGTAGTAAGAATACTAAAATACCCAAACATAAATACGCTGAATTTGCTTTTTTATATAATTTTACGATATGAATTGTGAGTTATGAGATTAATATTCGGAAAAATTATGAATTGCAACCTGCAATTTTTTTGATGGATTTAGATTTATTGAGTTCTGCTTTAAGTTTTTCTTTCAAATGGTTTTCAAATTATGCTTAAAAACGGCAAAAGGATGGTTTAAGGGCCCGTCTGCTATAAAATTGAGTAGATATTTTAAAACACCTTATGCTATCCTATAATCTAGCAGCGAAAATGACGAAAAAGAAATTTAATAATCCCTATGTTTTCTTTCCTATTTTTTTCTAATTTCGTCACAAAGTTGGAGTAATCTAGCTGCTACTATTATACAAATGTCATTAAAATTAGAAAAAAATTATATCTCGAAAACTAATTCAAATTTTAAAATTCTGATATCAGAATTATTTGATTTGATTAAATTGAGGATCAATACGGATAATTGAAATTCATTTCACCGCTAAACATTCCATGCTTTTGGAGAAATACCTGTAAAACATAATCAGTCATTTAATCAGTCGTTTCATAAAATCGTTTGAAAAATTCGTTTCATTAAGATTTTACATAAATAAGGTAGAATCCATCGAATTTCGCCGAAAGAAAATATTTAAGAAGAAACTTTTCATTGTTCATTCATTTCAATTGTTTCATTCAAATCTACAAAATTAGTTAAAATAAAAAATGTACCTTACATTGATAAGTTTAACTCTAAAACAAACGATTTTTAAATTGAAGTTAACATTATACTATTTCCATAAAACTTGGTTTTAAAAACTATTAAAATGGAACATTAATAATGATATCAGCATTTAATTACACTGCTCAAAACAATTAAAGGATATTGCAGTTTTAGGTGGATTTTGTATCTGGGAAACTTTTTTGCTGATTGATACATTGTCGACAGACATAGTAGGTTATATGAGAATAAATTACACATGTTTGGCAGAAAAAAATGCATTTTATTGCGCATTTGTGTACAAAAGGAAAAAGACACAATTTGTGCATATGAGAAAAAAAGAATAAGAAAAGGTGTTTTCTTGAAAGAAAATCATTTTCAGTAGGGGGTATGGTTTCCACGGGCGGCCAGCAACGTTGAACACCTTTGAGGCATGGACTCAATGAGGCTATTAATGACGAGTTGGGGTATTCTGCCCCACTCTTCCAGAAGAGCTCTTTCCAGTTCTTGGAGAGTTTGTGGGGGTTGTTGACGGCCAAAAACTCGTCTTCCTAGAGCGTCCCAAACGTGCTCGATTGGATTCATGTCTGGAGAACACGCTGGCCATTCCATTCGAACGATTCCTTCCTCGAAAAGGAAATCCTCCACCAGGTTTGCACGATGTGGCCTGCCGTTATCGTCCATTAAAATGAAGTTATCTCCCATTTCTGCAGCGTAAGGGACTACAATAGGTCTGAAGATTTTATCCCTGTATTGGCGACCAGTCAGAGCTCCATCTCGAATGATGTAGAGGTCAGTGCGCCCGTCAATGGAGATGCCACCATACACCAACACTCCTCCACCGCCAAATCTGACACTTTCGTGCACGAACGCAGGATTATTCCTACTGCCACGGTCCCTCCAGATGAAAATACGCCTATTATCCGGATGCACAGAAAAACGGGACTCGTCAGAAAACAGAATATTGCTCCATTCATTTCTCCTCCAGTTGACATGCTCGGTTGCCCACTCCCTGCGGTCGCGATGATGCCTTGATGTTAATCTAACACATACCATCGGTCGGCAAGCATACAGACCTACAGCATGGAGCCGGTTTCGGACAGTCTGAGTTGAAATCGTGGTGCCTGTAGCCGAGCGAAGGTGTTGTTGGAGAAGAGTAGCGTTCATGTTTCGGTGTCTCCGAGCTGTTAACGCTAAATACCTATCTTCATTGGGCGTTGTTGCCCGTCTACGACCTTGTCTTCGGCCTGCACATCCACTCTCCAAAAAACGGTTCCAGATCCTGGAAATGACACTTTGTGACACTCCAATGGCTTGCGCTACTTCGACTTGAGTTTGGCCCCCTTCTAACCTACCAACAATTCACCAAGCTTCTGAATCTGTCAAATGACTTCGCTGAGACATCGTACTCATCGAAACAAAGCAATCACTGAATGCCGATTATCCTTGTCTTCATTCTCTTTTATCCAGTTGAAAGTCAAATTTCATTCGCTGCCGCTGAAGCGACGTTTTTGACGTCGAACTCAAAATTTGCATACTCCACAGTTTGAAAACCAGAAAAATTTGCATTTGTGATTCTCTTCTTCTATTTTCGGCAAAAAAAAAATTCGTTTATATCTTTATTTTATATAAAACTTCAAATATCCTTTAATTGTTTTGAGCAGAGCATAATAAAGCTCTGTTCTTATGACAAAGTTATCAATTAAGGCTCTTACGCTTGGTATTCTAGAAGGAAACATGATAATTATTATTATTTTTCAACTTTGACTCAATAATAGAATTTTTTCCTCTGAAATTTAAACCCACTACCATTTTTTGTTACATATGCACCTCTCATATACATATTCACCTTTAAAAAATGGAATTCTAATTTGATTTTTTTAAATTATTTAAATTCAAAATTTAAATTCTCGATTTCAATTATTAGCTGGAAACGGATACTAAACTTTTTATACTCTTTTGATTATGTAAATGAAAATTTCTGAAATAATCAGCTTGCAATAAATATTATAGACAATATTTCTGCGACGTCATATAAAACTAAAATGAAGATTTCTAAAGGCTGGAACTCAAATCATTGCAAAGAACTTTTTTATTTGCTTGTCTATTTCGTCGAAATGAGATTATCCTGTCGAGAGTCATCAAGTTCTCGCTTTTTTTAATAAAATGACGTCATTCGCATTTGCTAAAGCATTCTTATTTTATGATCTATTCTTAAGCATCTATAGAAAAGTATACATATGACTCATTATCGTGGAATAATACACAAACCCAGTAAAAAGCAATGTTGTCCTTCAAGAAGCAAATTGGGTATCTAATGATTCATATGCATTCGTTTGTTTGTTTATAATAGATCCATGGTTAATCAAAAATCATTCATTGATATTTCTTGAAAATTCGAAAAAAAAAAAGATTTTACCATAAATTTGCATTATTTCAGCCTGTTTAATAAAATTAAGTAAAAGCGGAGAAAATAACTCACACAACTATTATTTAAAATACATTTTTGTAAAGAAAAAGTGTGATATCATGAAACAAGTTTGTAATGAACTAAAAATCCCCCCCCCCCAATTTAATTGATAAATGAAAACGAAGTAAAACCAAAAGTCACCGGGTTTTATAACATAAGATCTTTTTGTCATAGCACGTATTTTAATTTCAATCTTTTTAGCACTTTCCAATAAAGTTGAAAAGTGCTTATGCATTCGGTTTGCCTGGCCGTCTGTCCGCGCTCTAACTCACGTAAATATACTCGGATTGCCATGAAATTTTAGGACGTTATTGACGTTTACCCTAGCACAAACTCTATTGAAAATGAAGTTTCTACCATGATTAGTTTATCTACAGGGAGAGTCAAAAGTTTCCCATTACATTACGGCCTATGGGGAAAAATCGTTTCAAAGGAATTTTAAAGGTGTTATATCCTGTCAAACATATTAGAATTTATATACATTTACGAGGTGCATTAAAATATGCATTGTATAAAGTATGCGGTGAAACTACAGCTATTATTCATTTACAGGGCCACATAAAAGAATTCCATTAGATAATGCTATGGGGAATTGTGTGTGACATATTTTAAATATATTAAACTGTTTCATGTATAACAAAATTGATGTATTCGCTGAGGCAAAAATAAATTATATGATACTGTGCCTTGCCCAATATGAAGTACATAGTATTTACACGGACACACAAAAGATTTCAAATAGTACATTCTTTCCTAAGTACTGTATATGTATCCGATGATGGCCGTTCCATGGATGAAACGCATTTTAATTATGATATGCGTTTATAAGTTTCACATTATATGGTGTGTATAAATGCGATAGTTAATATACAGGGCTACCCAAAATAGCGCACCAACGTTACTGAATGTCAGCGTAAATTACTTAAAGGTGGTTCTTAAATAAGCTATGCATTTTTACGCTGAACTGCATTAAATTTATTAGGAAATGTTTGCAGAATATAGATAAAATGATATACAGGCCCACGCAAAAAATTGGGTACATGGACACCTATGAATGATAATTTATGGAATGTGATTTCAGTTGTTTTAAGAGTGTTTTAGTTTAAAATAAATTTTAGCTTAATACTGATGTGTAATAAAGGTACCAGCCAGGTAAACTACAAGGCTGAACAAAGTATTCAAGTATGGTTCCATCTATTAATATAAATTGCTGAAAGAGAAATGTCAAGCTACTAGGCATTTTCTTTCTAAACTAAATTTTCCCGTTATATGTTACGTATATTAGTTGACAGATCAAATACCGGGCTGCTCAATAGTACTGGAATACATATTTGGCTTTATACCTTTATTTCCCTAAATAACGAAGTTTTGTTAAAGATTTCATGAAGCGTTGGAAAATGCTTCATAATCTATGCTTAACGCATGATTTTTCTTACTGTTTCACTTCTATTATAAGAAAATTGCAACGAAAAGACACAGTAATCTGCTTTCTTTCCTTTACTTTTAATGACTTTTAATAGAAATATTGTGCTTTTGTTGCCATAATTATGAAAGTGGTAAAATCTACAAAAAAAAATTAATGTCTCAAAAATAAATTAAGATACGGTTTTCAAACAAATTGCATTTAAAAGAACATTTTTTCCCTATACGATGGTACACTACATGGCAATTGATGACCGTCCACTTGCGATTTTAGGACATTTTGTTAAATATCTAGAAAAATATATAAGGAATGATCCTGAAACTCTAAGTTTATAAATATAATAGTACAGGCCATATATTTCCGTGAAGATTTTTTCCCGAAACTTTATAGGGTACCGTCAACAAATTAAAAAAGCATGAATATCTTTTGGATAACCCTGTCAAAACTAATGTAGCAAAAGCGCTCAAACTGTAGATTATGATTAAGTGTCTTATTGTAAGAAACTGTGTTCATTTTTATGTCGATAGCATGTGTACTCGTAGAGAAATTAAGGTTTTTATAAAAACAGTCCTAAATTTTTCCAAGTTTTTTGCTTATAATTTGCAGAGTTCTTAATATAAAATAATGATTTTTTTTTTTTCGAAAATGTCACAAAAATATTGTACATAATACCCTCTAATCAGAATTACAAAATAAAAAAAAATTTTGCAAAATGAGGAGTTTTACTAAATATTTTGCAATTGCGCATGCGTCAATGTTATCAAAATTTCTTTTGCATATTGTGTTAGCTGAATGTATAGAGCAACTTTTGTAAAAGTCTCAAAAGCTTGAAAATTTTGAAAATGTTCGTCGCTTGAATAAGCTCAAAATTCGTTATTCCAAAAATGAAGCAAAAAGATTAAGGATTGTATTCATTTCTCCATTGACTAGTGCCAATATATAATACACAATATGGGACTTTCTACTAAATTTGGATAAAATCCCTCATTTTTTTGCTTCATTTTGGGAACAATGGATTTTGTGCTTATTCTATAGATGATTACTTTCAGAATTTTCAAGCTATGATTTTGAGACTTTCACAAAAGTTGCACTATACATTTAGTTAACACAATATGCAAATGAAATTTTGATATCGTTGACACATGCGCAGTGAAAAATTATTTTGTAAACCTACTCATTCATCATACAATTTTTATTATTTTTTTATTCTGATTAAAAGGTTTTTGTGTGCAATGTTATTTGCCATATTTTCAGAAAAGAATGTTACTTTATGTTAAGAACTCTGCAAATTATAAGCAAAAGACTTGGAAAAATTTGGGATCATTTTTTTAAAAACCTTAATTTCTCTACGAGTATACATGCTATTCACATAAAAATGAACACAATTTATTACAATAAACCATTTAATCATAATCTATAGTTTGAGCGCTTTTGCTACATTAGTTTTGGCAGGGTTATCCAAAAAATATTCATTCATTCTTTAATTTTTTTATGGTCCCGTATTCACTTTCGGGAAAAAAATCTTAACGAAAGTGTACGACTTGTACTATTATATTTACACACTAAGTATTTCGGGATATTTCCTCATGTATTTTTCTAGATATTTAAAAATTTGTCTAAAATCGCAAGTGGGGGTCATCAATGGCCATGTAGTGTATAAAAATTGAAAACGTGGGATGTTTAGAAGTTTAAAATTTCGCAGTAACAAAACTTGGAACCGAAATTTCATTTCAAATTTCAAAGTGTTGCGATTCGTAAAATAACGTATGCGTTACGCACAGACACATTTGTCCTTTATAATATATAGATAGATAGATGATAAGGTAAATAAAAATGCCGTCATTGCACATTTCTTTTAGTGGCAATAGGAAGGAATAAACGCGTTTGTAAAAATGGAAATATATATATATATATATATATATACAAAAATATATTATTAAGGTAATTTAAATAAACCGTCTGCTTTTTTTTTTTTTTTTTTTTTTTTTTTTTTTTTTTTTTTTTTACAGTAGCAAGTAATTGCAATCTAAAACGTACATTACATCAAATTTTGTGAAAATCGATCTTAAGTAGTAGATCGGTCAATTAGAACAATTAGAAACATAGACTTTAAACGCTGACTTATATAGAAAGAGATTCGTAAAATGTACAATGGATTTCCTTGTTTATTGATTAATTTTATTATTATTTTGTATATAATCTTATTTTCTCCCTCTTACTACATTATTAATCGTAAAAAGTTTTTTTCTTTGTTGTATCCTGTTCCACTTTCTGCCTCTTTTTTTCTCACTCTCTTTTTCGCTCTTCAACAAATGATCGCTTTGTCTTTTCAATGGAGTCCCCTGATTGAAACGAAAGAATACTAGGGCCTCAAAAGATCCCAAAATCCCAATTCACTTGGGGACTGCGCTGTTAATGCATCTACTGAAAGGAGAAAAAAACGAAAATGGAGTCCAGAAGTCCAAGTGGTCACTCCTAATATACTTTTTAACAATATACTTTCAGAAACTCCGTCAAAGAAACGTTAAAAAAGTTTAAATTGGCAGAAAAGTTTTTGTTTGTTTGGTATTTTATTTTTCTTTTTAGTGAGTTTGCTTAAAGAAATATTTTAGATCGATCTTTTTTTTTTTACTTTGCTATTTCTATTTGGAAATTATGCAGGAAGTTTCTGTATTTGAATTGAATGATTAACAAGATATCATGCTCTCCTTAGAAAAAAAACTAACAAGGAAAGTCTCCATACACACGTACTCCGAAAAATCTGAAAAAATTACAAAATGTTCTTCTCATGAGGATATATACGTTTATAAAACAATTTTCAGCGGAACCTCGTTCCTGTCCGTAAAAAAATAATGAAAACTTCGTTTATTTGGCGATTTATCATCGGTTGGCAATGAAAAGCAATTTCAAAAAATGTTTTTTTTTTTTATGTCAAATGATTTTAAAGGAAAAAGCTTCATGTTCAACGTATTTATATAAATTAAATATCTTTGTTTTTGACAGTTTTAGATCTTTTTTTTAAGTATAATTTCATTATCTTGATGTTTAGATGTATTTAATTCAAATTTAACCATCAAAATTTGAGATTTGAAACGAAATTCAAATTTAAATTAATTAAAATTTTTTCAAGTTCGAAGTCCAGTTGAGCATTGTTAATTCGATTTTGTTGCTATGGAAACATCTTGCTTTTATTTTTGAATACGCTTAAATGTATGAAAATAATTTTACTGAATAAGATTTTTTATATATGAAAATATTTTTCCAGAGGTAAATTAAGTAACTGCAGCAACAAATAATATATCATATGTAATTTAATATATATATATATATATATATATATATGTGTATAAAATATATTAAACTCTCTCATTGTTTATGTTTAAATTCATCAAATACCATTTACGCGGATTCTAAAAATCCAGAAGTTTTCAGTTGCATTAAAATCGTTTGCTTTTGGCGGAGAAAAGTGCTGCTCGCCAAATCGTATGACACTTTTGTCTTTTCACGCCAAATATACGAAAGTATTATTTTTTTTTACGCGTTTTCTTCTGAAATTCCGCTGCTAATTTTCACTGATCCTTGATGAAAAATCTGAGGATGCCCAGTATGGAGACCTTCCTTGTAAGATACTGAAGCCCGAAGTTTATCCTTTGGTACTACTTGATTATCCCATTGACTAATTTCGCCAAACTGTTAGCGAAATTATACAAATTATCATAATTTTTCGTTTAAATAACGAAAATACAAATAGATTAGTAGAACATTAATAAAAGTAGAATTAAAAATCACTTGATGGCGTAATAAACATGTATATTGTGCTTAACGTTAAATGAATGCAAATTTACGATCATCCATTATTGGCATATAATCTCGTAGTTTGGCAGTAGATTTTTGGTCGACGGGATAACCAAGTAGTACCGATCCTTTTTTATGGCATTAATTGAGCTATCTTTCAACAAGATATTGCCCACCCACATGTTGCAAAAAATGTTTAAGAATTCTTGTCAGAGGAGCACATAGATTTTTTTTCGTGGCCTCCGTATTCACCGGATATGTCGCCCATTGAACATGTGGAGAATTTCATTGGTCGGCATCTCGCTCATTATCCTCCTTCTACAGGGTGATTCAAAAAAATGTGGACAAATTAATATGACAAATCAAGTATACGACAAGGAAAAATAATTACATAGGAACATAGGGCCGAAAACCACTCATTGAGTCACAAATTCAGGGTGTTTCATCCTAATTCAATTTGGATTGACGATAATAAATTTCAGAAAACTTAAGCATATTATAATAAAACATTTAACAGGCATTCTCATCTTTGTTTTAAATGTGATAACACCAAACTAAAAAAGTAGACGTTTGCATTATGCGCGCCAGCAATATACACTTTGCACCTCACATTTTCGACTGTGATAATTAGTTTATACAGTATCATCGATTGCTTGAGCAATATGTTTTTCCAGATCTTTTCGTAACGTTATCACATTTCACACAAAATAAGGCACATAAGGTCATCTCCACTCTGTGACCTTACGGACACGTGTTGGTTTAGCTAATGACGAGCTGTTACTGTAGTAGCTCGAAACGCGTCCTGCTTAATTTTTCATTTTATGGTGATTTTACAAAGTGTTTTAGTTTATTTATCAATTTATCGCCACTGATTACGGTTTTTTCACTAAGATACATATCTTTGCATCTTCATTACAATATTTTTATTTTCCTCGAAATTATTACTTTCAAACTGGGTATAGCTAGAATGAAACACCCTGTATTCGTGATTCAATAAATAGTTTGCGACCCTATGTTTCTATGTGATTTTTTTTATCCTTGTTGTATGCTTGATTTGTCGTATCATTTTGTCTACGTTTTTTTAATCACCATGTATAGCTTTGGGTATGTATTCAAAGAATATGGAATGCTCTTCCACAGGCAGATATTCAAAATCTGCCACGTCGTACAGCAGTATTTATCTCAGAACATGGTGGATACCACAAATACTGATTTCAGACACTTCTCACCCCCCCTCCCTTTGAAAATGTAATCATTTGTTTGTAGTAATACAAGTTGTTTATATATTAAATTTCATTTATTTCTGACGATTCCTTTCATGGCATTGCAATTTTCACATTCATGAGTGTAAATTGTATATAAAAATAATTATAATAAGATTAATAATATGCATATAAATAAAATATTTCTCTTTATATAAATACATAAACAAGCATAAAATTTCATTAAGTCTGTTTTCATAGTTGTTAAAACATTTGATAAACAAATCCTATTTTCTGAAAGCCAAGCTTAAAAAAAACGCCAAGGACCCTACACAGAAAAGTACTGTATTAAATAAATTTCTTCTCAATTCATGTATAAATATAGATGTCATGTGCTTATGTCTTATAGATATATATATCAAAATGTGCAGTTGTGCGCTTTCGTACATTGATAGTTATTTCCTAAGTATATAACAATCTAATGTGATTTTAAAACGCAAATAAAGTTTGCAAAAAGTGCTTATAAAAATCTTGCGTTTCCCAACAAATTAAACTCACCTTTTTCTCTGTCGCGCTACGACCCCTATAAAAAAGAAGTGCCTAACAGTATAGTTATTAATTATGGTATTACTTGGTTATCCCGACGAACAATTTCGCCAAATTTTATAAATCGCCAAACTAATGGCCAAATTATATATATTGACATAATTTTTATTTTAAATAGCTAAAAAATAAATAATTAGAGTTGAATATTAATAAAAATACAAATAAAATATCCAAATAATAATAACTTAATGACATTTTAAACACGTGTATTGTATTTAATATGCGTGTATGTCATTGAATGTGATATTCATGATCATCCGTAATTGGCATTTTATCTTATAGTTTAGCGATAGTTTTTTGGTCGACGGGATAATCAAGTAGTACCTTAATTATGTAAAATCGAATAAAATACTAATAAAAATTTTAACAAGTTGGAAATTGCACGTGAACGTAGCAAATGAGGTGCGTTCGTATGATAACGAAGTTTTAAAAATATTCAGATCTTGCTGATATAGTAGAGCGTACTCCGGATACAGTATAGTAGTCGAAATCTTTACGTTTCTGTAAATATGCAGGAAGTAATTTTTATTACACCTCAGCAACGCATATCTTATTCATAAAATATGAAATAGTTGAATATAATTAAAACACGTCCCAAACAATATTTCCCCGTATAGCATTATGTAGTGGAATACTTTTGTGTGGCCCTGTAATTTAATAATAAAAATTCTTTGCATCACAGATTGTACAGAATGCATATTTTAGTATATATTTCATAGATTCATGCCAATTCTATTATGTTCGAATGAGAGTAACATCATTAAAATACATTTGAAACTTTTTCCCCATTGACCGTAATGTAATGGAATACTTTTGATTGTCCCTGTAAATGATCTACGCATCCGACTTTCATAACATTTGAAATGACTCGACAAAATTACTCAATAATTATATGTTTTAAATTTCAAACGATTAAAATGCATTTGAAACTTTTTTCCCTATTGACCGTAATGTAACGGAATCCTTTTGATTGTCCCTGTAATTGATTTATCCATTCGATTTTCATAAAATTTGAAATGACTCAACTAAATTATGTTATTATTATTTATTTTAAATTTCAAACGATTCGGTTGGGTAGTTTTTGCGTTGTTATATGTGGACAGACGGACAGACAGACAGACGGATGGACTGAGCGACAACAATAGGTGCTACGTATTTACATAATTACGAACGCACCTAAAAATTAAGAAATTCTAAGTGTTTTAGGTAGATTTCGTATGAAATACTACCTATTGCATTTTAGGTAGATTTCGTATGAAATACTACCTATTGCATTCGCACCATTTTTATATATATACAGGGTGATTCAAAAAAGATGGGGAAAATTTTAAGGGGTAATAGTATACATCAAGACAAACAATATTAAATAGAAACCAAGGTTCCCAAGCGTTTTCCAAAAGAGATAGCCTCCATTAAAGTTTAGGAACCAAAATTTCAAATAAATATAAAAAACGGAAAAATTGGTCGATTGATTTGCGGTTTTCACTAAAACTATTCTTTATGTTGGTATTTTCTTGAAAATAAATTATAAAGATACATTTCGAAAAATGTCGATAGAGGGCGCTTTAGACTTTGGAGTAACGAACAACTGTTTTTTTGCCGTTATTTTTTGCATCTCATTAAATGGTTTCGCAGGCTTAAACTTAAACTTAAATTTTGAACTCAAAATCTGAATAGTTGGGAGTGGTTAAGTAGCACAAACTAAACTGTGTTCAGAGGTTCAAATTTCAAATGATTATAAAAAAGGGAAAAATTGGTCGATTGATTTGCGGTTTTCACTACATATATTCTTTATGTCAGTATCTTCTTGAAAATGAATTTTAAAGATAAATTTCAAAAAATTCCGTTAGAGGACGCCTTAAACTTCAGAGTAACCATAGAGGTCGCTTTAGACTTTGGAGTAAGGAAAAACTATTTTTTACCGTTATTATTTGCATCTCGTTAATTTTTTTTAGAAGCTTAGACATAAACTTAAATTTTGCGCAAAAAATTTGAATCGTTGGGAGTGGTTAAGTAGAGCAAACTGAACTGTGTTCAATGGGGGTGGGGAGGTTCAAATTTCAAGTTATCATAAAAAACAGGAAAAAATAGTAGATTCGTTTACGGTTTTCCCAAAAATTATTCTTTATGCCAGTATTTCCTTGAAAAGAAATTTTAAAGATAAATTTCAAAAAATTCCGTTAGAGGGTGCCTAAAACTTTAGAATAAACAACAACTATTTTTAACTGGTATTTTTTATATCTAATAAATGCTTGTAAAAGCTTATAATTAACTCTTGAGCTCAAAATCTGAATCGTTGTGAGTAATTATGTAGCGCAAACTTGAGCTGTGTTCGAAGGGTGGTGACAGTGGCGTAGCTAAGGGGGGGCAAGGGGGGCGTCCGCCTCGGGCGCCGAGGCCTAGGGGCGCCAAATTGAGAGAAATTGTTATATATCTATATTGGGGTGGGGGCGCAAAATTTCTTGCTGGCCCCGGGCGCCAAAAAACATAGCTACGCTACTGGGTGGTGAGGGTAACATTTCAACTCCTGTGAACACAGCTCAGTTTGCGCTTCTTAACTCCTCCCAACGATTCGTATTTGAGCTCAAATTTTAAGTCTAAGCTTTTGCAAGCATTTAATTAGATGTAAAAAATAACGTTTAAAAATAGTTGTTGGTTACTCTAAAGTTAAGGGCACCCTCAAACGAAATTTTTAAAAATTTATCTTTAAAATTTATTTTTAAGGAAATCGTGACTTAAAGAATAGATTTAGTGAAAATCGGAAACAAATCGACCAATTTTTCCATTTTTTATAATCATTTGAAATTTGAAACTCCCCACCCCCATTGAACACAGTTCAGCTTGCGTTACTTAACCACTCCCAATGATTCAGATTTTCTGCGCAAAATTTAAGCTTATGTCTAAGCTTCTAAAAAAATTTAACGAGATGCAAATAATAACGGTAAAAAATAGTTTCTCGTAACTCCAAAGTCTAAAGCGCCCTCTATCGCCATTTTTTTTTTAATTTAGCTTTATAAATTATTTTCAATAAAATACCGACATAAAGAATAGTTTTAGTGAAAACCGCAAATCAATAGACCAATTTTTCCGTTTTTTATAATCATTTGAAATTTAAACCCTCTGAACATAGTTCAGTTTGAGCTACTTAACCGCTCCCAACTATTCAGATTTTGAGCTCAAAATTTAAGTCTAAGCTTGCGAAACCATTTAATGCAATACAAAAAATAACGGCAAAAAAACAGTTGTTCGTTACTCCAAAGTCTAAAGTGCCCTCTATCGACATTTTTCGGAATTTATCTTTATAATTTATTTTCAAGAAAATACCAACATAAAGAATAATTTTAGTGAAAACCGCAAATCAATCGACCGATTTTTCCGTTTTTTATGTTTATTTGAAATTTTGGTCCCTAAACTTTAATGGCGGCTATCTCCTTTGGAAAACGCTTGGGAACCTTGGTTTCTATTTAATATTGTTTGTCTTGATGTATACTATTACCCCTTAAAATTTTTCCCATCTTTTTTGAATCACCCTGTATATATATATATATCACTTTTTTATGGACACGATAACTTCTATAATTCTTCACCAATCTCCAACAAACTGGTACATAAAATCAAGGGGGATTAAATCTCGGCTAAGTTCGTTAATGGGCAAAATCGGACCAAGGGGGTCGAAATAGGGGGCGTTTTTGTGAAAAAAGAAAAAAACCCATAACTTCTTTATGAAAATAGATATCGAATCAGTTTAAAGTTTATATTACTTATAAATAATGGGCCAAAAGTTTATGCATGACAGATTTTTGATAAAAGTAAAAATGGGCTCAAGGGGCGAAAAAAATCATAACTTTGTCAATTCTCCAGATATCAACTCCATCTAATTTTTTTTATAAATATTCTCAAAATTATCTAAAACTTTTGTACTTGCAAGTTTTTGATAGGACTAACTCTTACCGGTAAAAAAAATTAAAAACGAAAATAAAAAGGGGTTTGAAAAAAAAAAAATCCATTACTTTGTCAATTCTTAAACTATCAAATCCAATTAAATTTATTTTACATCTTCTCAATAATATCTATAACTTTTAAATTGACAAGTTTTTCATAAGACCAACTCTTATTGCAAAAATAAATTAAACAATAATAGGAGTTTAAGAAAAAATCTCAAATCCAAACTGCTTATATTCGGACTCATTTTTAGATTTATTTTTTATTCTAAATGCATCCAAATTGCAGGTCCTCTTATTTATAAGCTATGTAATGTGATGTATCGTCCAATTTCTTGATAAAGGCAGAATTTATTTCAAAAAAGCCTGCCAAAATGAGTATTTTGAACAGAATTTCCCATAGTAATCGTGATTAAAAAATTGAAAAAATATTCATATAACAAATTGCGTTTTTTCTTACTCATTTTTAAATCAATTTTTGCTCTGAAATGCATCCAATTGACAGGTTCTTTTATTTAGGAACTGTATAATGTAGCGCAGGGCTGTCCAACGCGGCGCCCGCGGGCGCCATGGCGCCCTTTGCAGGTTTTCTTGGCGCTCTTTTGAAGGTTTACCGTTACTGGTCTTTTTTTTAATACAATTCCCTTGTAAAGGATACTTTTTTTAAAATCATTGATATTTTCATAAGAAATATTTTAAAAATCTCCACAAGTATATTTCTACAGGTATTTCACGTATCAAAAATTATAGCGTACACAACGTATTAAAAAAGAAAAAGAACAGCACATTGGTATATTCTTGGATTGATAGTTTTTATTTATACACAATTAGTTTTTTTAAACTAATCATGTGCAGTTGCATTTTTTATTAATTTATAGTTATGCTTTATATATCTTTTTCTGGAAATTATGCCAACAGGAATTAGTAAACATCCGCAATAACTTTTTTAACTCGTTAAGAATTAAAATGCAGAAAAATATGAGCTATCTTTCTTCTCTTTTTGTACACGGAAGTTCAGCATTATTGTTATTGACGTTGTTTCACTGGCCATTTCGCTGTTTTAAAGGCTGTCTTTTTCTTCCCCAGACCTTTGAAATTTTGGGTATTTTTTTTTTTAAATCTATAACATTGTGCAAAAGGATTTCTGTCAATGAAAGCTCTTTCAGGCTCTCTCTTTAGAACCACCCATGACTTTGTTTCTGTAATTTTTATAATAGCAAATTTACATCTCGAAAAAAAAATGATGTTATTGCAGAATATCTGTATTCCTCTAAAACTTAACAATATCTCTGATTACTCTTTTATTATAATAATAGATGATATTTCATTTTTTGGCTCTTAATTCAAAAATGTTTGAGATAACTCCTCGTAGTAAAATGTATTATTTGAAATTTATTACAATTTTCTATTGTTTTAAAATTTTTTACATGGCATTTTAGATCCATAGGACCATAGGAGTATTATGTCTGATTTGCTTATATATATTGCTACTAATATAAAAAGATTATTTTCTTGGATGGTTTGAGCCATGTTAATAATGGCGCCCTTCATTGCTTGCCAAAAGCTGAAAAGCGCCCCTGCTAAGTAAAAGGTTGGACAGGCCTGATGTAGCGTATTGGTCAGTGTTTTGATAAAAGCAAAATATATTTAAAAAAAAGCTGTCAAAGTGGGCACTTCGTACAAAATTTTTCGTAGCAATCGTGATTCAAGAATTATTGATGTATTCATATAACAAATTGCTTAATTTATGACTCATTTTTAAATTCAATTTTTTTTTTCAAACGCATTCAGTTGACAGTTTTCTCTTATTTAGAAACTATATATCGTACTGTATTAACCGATTTTTTAATAAAGTCAGAATGTATTTCGAAATATGCTGTCAAAATGGACATATGAGAGAATTTCAATTAAGATGATTCTGATAAAATTTGTTCTTACAGAAAATTGAACATAATTTTTTTTTCAAAAGTAGCCAAACAAAGCTGTTAAACTGGATTTATCTCTAATCCAATTTTATTTTTTGATGTTGAAATGAGTACTCTTCGAAATCTACCTCCGCCTATAGGCCAAGCCGACAGGGATTTTTATTTATTTTTTTCAATTTAACATCTTAAAGGGTTTAAAAGTCTTAGGTAATTTTAGCATGCATAACAAATACACAGATTAAATTCGAATTGTGTTATATATATAAAATAAATGTTTTCATTTCAAATTTTTCATGTTCAAATGTTTACATTTTTTTTTTTCAATTGAACATAATGTGTTATAAACAACATTTAATATTTCACATCATTCCTTCGATCTAATCCACTTTCCTGAAACGTTTTGAATTATCATTATTTTAAATATAAATGCATCACGATATGAATTTCAGGAAATTGCGTTTGAATAAGAAACAATCAAAATATATTGACAAACGTCTGCTTACACTTCGTTACTGCAATAAAAAGTGCGTAAATTCGGTTTTCCAATATTCCATAAATGTTTTCATTTGTTATCTTCCACTAAAATTTTATTTTAATGGAACTCCTTTTTATAGGAATAGAAATAGGGATTAAAAAGACATAAATAGATTCGTTCACTATATTGAACTCATTTCAGTATTTTTGATTAAAACAATGATCCTGAAGCTTTTCATCAAATTATGGTCGACTTCTATTTGATTCGCACAGAAATTCACAAATACATTATAGCTTTTAAATACAGGGTGCGTCATAAATTCGTGCAAATTTTAAAATCCATAATAAAAGAAGTAATGCTCGGAAAAAATTTTGGTTTGCGCGAGTATGATCAGACGGATTTTGGATTTTTTCCCGTCTATAATAAAAAATGATTCCAAAAATAACCGATAGAGGGCGCTCACATGCCATATTGCGACGTTTTATGCATACCAGGCAAGCATAAATAGACAATGAAACAAATCACAATAACATGACATTGTGCATTTATTATAAGGTAGTAAAAGATCCTCAACATACGAAACTTTCGCGATGCAATTTTTGTGGATTTACCATTCTTGTAGAGAGTTTAACTACCAGCGCTCGATCTGATAACGATAGCATACTGCTGATACCGAATGACGAATCCATCTCCAGCTAGTGGTTTTATTTCTAGCCTGACTTGCATAAAACGCCTCAATATGTCGTGTGAACGCCTTCTATCGGTTACTTTTGGAATCTTTTTTTTTCCATACATGGAAAAAAAATCCAAAATCCATCTGATCATACTCGCGCAAACCGAAAATTTTTTCGAGCATTACTCTTTTTATTATAGATTTTTAAAGTTTGCACGAATTTATGACACACCCGGTATAATATATATATATATATATATATATATATATATATATATATTATTTTTTTTTTCCGAATAGGTGTTTGTTGTTGTTGTTGTTTTAAGCATGGCTTCAGGAAATCATTTTTGTTGTTATATGATGTAAATAGCTATGAAAACAAACCTTATGAACTTTTATACTTGTTTATATAGATATTATACTCGCTGACTCGCCCGATGTTGCCGATCCCGTGATAATATTGTTATCCTTCCTCGCCTGTTGAAAATTACTCAAGCTTGATTAAAAACATTTAACACCAGAATTTTTATTTAAAGCTATTTTATTTTTTTATTTACTTAGTTCTCTGAATCTTTTATTTAACTTAGTGTATAAAGAAATGTCTGGTTCAAATCGAATAAAATATATGATAGAAATGGGTCGATTCGACTCATTCACTGTAGGAAGGTTAAATAAACCTTAAATTTGTATGTTTTTATGTCTGTAACTCGATTTTGCCTGAAGTATGTGACCGCTGATTGTGTGAAAAATCGTTTAAAAAACTGATATTTAGAAGTAAAAGGCTCGAAATAACTTCCACAGAAAACGAAGAGGAAGAGGGTGCAATATGTTTTCAACGACTGCGTAATTTTTGTACTAAAGTATTGATAATTAATTCTAAAAATCACTCACTTACCTTTAACCTTTCTTTTTCAAATCGAAATGCCGGGGATTTTTCCCCTTTCATAGAGATTATTTCTGGGAGCTTCCATTTCCAGGAGCGCCAATATGTTCTAAATGAACACCAAGCATTTTTCCCCGCTGCCAAAATATAGCAAATTCTGATGCAAATTCTGTTGGTCACACTTTCTACCGCTAGGGGTGGATTCTGTTTTAAACAATTCTGAATCCAGTTTCCCAATGAAATTCCGACATGAGTCCCTGCTGCTTCCCGCACAATCTAGCACCGCTGTGACGTTCTCTAGTGGGCCGTAAAAATGAAACTAAAGTATGTAAATCTACGGATGTCAAGTCGAATGATCCTCATCGTTATAGGGACCATAAAACCCGAAATGGGAAAGCGTCCCCTGGTGATAAAAGGTGAAACTAAAATGTGTAATGTTATCGATATCAAGTTGAATGAACCAACCCTATCGTCATCGAATCCATAGAATCCGAAATAGGAAATAGACCCCTGGCAGTAAAAAATGAGTCCAAAATGCTTATCAAGTCAAATTTCCCAGCCTGTAGTCACCGGGCCCAGAGAACCCGAGATAGAAAAGTGAGTCAAAAGTAAGACTAAAATGTACAAGGCTATCGATATCAAGTTGAATGAACTAAAACCTGTCGTAATCGGGGTCATAGAACCAGCGATACTATGAAATTAAATAAAAAATATCTGAAATTATAATTCGAAAAAAGTGGTACGTACTACTCATAAACTTAATTTAATGTTATAGAGACTCTCTTATAAGGTTAATTATGATGTTTTAAATAAGTTGCATTGAAATTCGAAAGATAGTTGTTGAGTTATGGAAACGGAGCACAGCTGGCATGTTATTTACCTAGATAATAAAGGACAAATGTATCTGTGCATAGTGCTGACGTCATTCACTACGAATGACAACACTTTACGATAAAATTTCGCTTTTTTATTTTTTGCTACTTCAATGTTTTAAACTTTTAAACATCGCACATTTTTAATTTTTGCAGCGCCGTATAGGGGAAAAAATCCACTTTCAAATTATATATAACTATGTAATAAAAACAAATGCATCTGTGTATAACGCTGACGTCATTTTGTCCCCCAGGGGGATACCTTCTTTAGGTATTCACCGGCTTCACAACCCCGGGGCACCTGAGTGATCTTTCTCCTTTCCTTTTCCTCTTACTTCTCTTGTCTTCCTTTAATCTTTGTTTCACTCTCATTGTGGTTTCCTTTTCGGAGGTGAGGGCAATTCTGTATGAGCCGATATCATCCTGTATATTGACTCATGGAGAATTGTAAACCACCCACGTGTTGGCCGTGCGTGGCGACCCGTGTCCCTGGAAAGGGGGATCCTGGTAGTTGAGGGAAACTAACACACTGCTTTGGCCTCTGCTTCAGGTAGACGGGAGGTGCATATTGGTCCCGTATGCATCAATCGGCTGGTCAGCTGACTTTGGTCACTGGCTTTAGGGATCAAGTGAGCGAGCAATTACTAGTCATCTCGTTAAGGGTGGATACTGACATAGGATTGTCTTGTGACCGTATAGACCCTGGTTAGCACTGGTGCACGAATGTGCATCCCCTTGTTGGGCTCGAGAGTGGGTGGTGCGGCCGGGGTCCGTTTTTTATTTTTTTTTATCATGGATGGAAAAACTTCATTTCCTTCTATCTCTCTCCCTAGTGGAGAGCAACAAACCGTACAGACTTCTTCCTTTACTCGCTTTTTTATCATTAAACGTACTGATAGTCACTCCGATTGCTCCTTTAAAAAAACTTCACCTTTTCTCATTGCCAAAACATTTCAGTCTGTCTTGGGAGATGGTCATTCTCTAAAAAAACTACAATCTGGGAATTTGCTAGTAGAGGTTTCTGAAGCCAAACAATCACAATTTCTCTCTAATTGCTCCACAATAGGCACATTTTCTGTTTCTGTACAAACTCATAAAACATTAAATACGAGTCGCGGTGTAATATCCGAGCCTGACCTTTTATACTCCACCAAAGATGAACTCCTTGAAAATTTAAAAGACCAAGATATCATTGATGTTCGCCGTATCACCATCCGTAGAAATCAGCAGATAATTCCTACTAAACACATCATTCTAACTTTCAATAGCCCAACATTGCCAACAAGAATTAGAGCTGGCTATCTAAACTGCCCAGTCCGATCATATGTACCAAACCCTCTCAGATGTTTTAAATGCCAGCGTTATGGCCATACCAATAACAATGGCCAATGTCGGGGCAATGTTACCTGTGCACATTGTGCAGAAGTCGGCCACGATGATAAATCATGCAAAAATTCTGAACGCTGCGCTAATTGTAAGGGTGACCATGCAGCATACTCTCGCTCTTGTCCTAATTGGATCCGTGAAAAGGAAATTCTTGCAGTCAAAATTACCCAAAAACTCTCTTATCCTGAAGCCCGTAAGCTTGTCGAATCTAGAACCCCATCTGTCGGCATTACTTACTCTAGCTTACTCAGGCAACAATCTAAACCTGTAAAACACATAAGTACTCAAACTGAATCATCTTCTCCACCAAGCTGTTTACCTGAAAAAACATCTAACATTACAAAGAAAAAGACCCGTGATGCCCACGCTACCGCTGTTACCAGAGTTTTGCCAAAATTAGTGCTTTGGAAACCTTCATCAGAGCCTGTAAAAATCGAATACTGGACTAGTCAATCGCAGAAATCAAGTGAAGTAAAAAAGTTAACCAAACCTGAAAATGAGAAAACACCTGCTTCATCTGCTTCAAATTCCCAGAAACCCAAAACTAATCTAACAGTAAAACCTATCCAGAAAACTAAAGAGAATAAAGCTATTCGGGGTTCTTCACAGTGGGAAACTGTGAAGAAAAAACAGAGAAAATCATGTCATAGCCCATCTACCACTAATCTCAAAGATCCAAGACAATTGAATACATACGTGGAAGAGGCTATGGAGTCGGCATCATACGACTCGAGTGAAGACGAAGAAAATGTCGTATTCGAAGAATACAAGCCTCAATGATATAACTTTTTTATCTTTCTGTGTGCTTCAAATTGTTTTATGTATTTTTAGGTATCATCTTATACATGGTTTATATTTTAACAATCATCACTTTGACGTTTACACATTTTAATTATAATTTTATTTTTTAACTATGGTCTGTGGACTGTTTTAAACAATTTTAATTATATATGTCATTATTTTGTACACTTACATTGTTTTTATCCATGACTTGCTAGTATTATTTATACATTCAATATTAGTTCTCATAATGATGTCGCATTTATAAATCATACTCATTCATAAACACATGTTTTAACTTTGTCTTTGTCTTGGCGCAGCATGTCCCCAAAGGGACCTTGCGCCATAAAACCCTATATAACCAACCAACCAACTGACGTCATTTTGAAAATTGCAATACTTTACGAAAAAAATTCACTTTTTCAATTTTTATTGCTGAAATTTTCTAGTGTTCTAGACATTGATCATTTTTTTAACTTTTCCACCGTCGTATAAGGAAAACTAGTTGGACGTGCCAATCCCAAAACTTTCTTCTATCTCATATGTACATTTCAATATTTTTAAAAAATAGTTACTCATTTTAATGCTTTAATAATTTTAATTCAATATTATACCAACTTTGATTTTCATCTTAAATTTCTGCTTCAGTCAATTAATCGGAGTAAAAACAAATTTCCGTCTCTGCACGAGCCGATGGGCAATAGAATTATAGGCAGATTTTTTTTTCATATTCCGGTAGGTCCTTGCCTTACCAAAAAATAATCATATACAAAAAATTTAGTTCAGTTCTAGAACTAACTTCATACACTTTTAGGTGGTGCAATATTTAAAATGGCATAAAATTCTCTATTTCAGCGCCCCCTTCCGGCGTATGGCTTTTTAATTATCACCTAATTATTTCTTAAGGACGACTATTAAAAATTTTCATAAAGCCACTAAAAGTGAAATGGCTTGGCGAATATAATGTCATTTTATAAGCATTTAATTTAAATTGTAAATCGGTAATGTTTCTGGTTTAAGTCCTTCCTATTGACATTATATTGGTACAGTTTCATCAAATTTATTTTATGTTATTTTCGCCGGCAACAAAATTAAAGTTAAATCTTAAAAGAAGGGTTTTTTCTAATAAGGTGTTGAAAATGGGCCTTTTGTATTAAAAATAGTTTATTACTTAAAATTCAGTAGTTAATAAAATTAATGATATAGTTGTTTCTTAAACTTTCTCTTCTAGAACTTTCGTTGTTAAAAAAAAAAAAAAAAAAAAAAAAAAAAAAAAAAAAAAAAAAACTAAATTTACATTTTCAACAACAATGTAAAAAACTCGTAAGATGTCTTGCAATTTAAATGCAATACATCAGGTCCAACTAGTCATAATAGCATTTGTCATGAGAATTAATTGCGAGATTTAATCAAAAGTAGATAGTTAATGAACAAACGATAAGATTTAAATAATGTGCAGCAGAAAACATTTTTAATCGATTTTTCTATAAAATAAGAAAATTTTCATCGATTTTCTCTGTTTTTGGAAATATGAAATAGTATACACTGTTAAAAATCTGCTGCATTTTGCTGCAACGCCCTCCACCACTTGTATATAATATCTCTATTCCAAACAATGAGAAAGCGCCATTTCACGGCCAAGTAACCGTTTTCTATACAAGCAGGGGAGTGCGTTGCAGCAAAATGCAGCAGATTTTTAACAGTGTATTCTTTTAGGTAATATATCCTGATTTTGAAATCACTTCCTGCAATAAATTTTAAAATGTGAATGTATCTTAACATTTGACACAACGTTTTTTATTCACTATGGATCTGTTTTTCATAACACATATAACGGAGCCTTGCAAATAAAAAATTAATTCCTTTCATTAAATCCTTTCATTCCCTTTATTTAATAATTCCGGAACACTTAAGGATTTTCTTGAATTTTTCAATTTATGGTATAGAATATCAGTCTGCATATGTATCCGAAATTTAAAACTTGTATCTTAAGTTATTCTTAAAAATTTTAAATTTCTCTACTGTCTTCAGTCGAGTATAGTTTTGAAACGCCATTTCATAAAACTGACTTTAGCAGCAAATATGAAGCTCATTGCCGACGAAAGGAAATGAAATTGAAATTAAATCGATTCATTAAATCAGTTTTTTTAATTGATGTTTATTGTCGCCTAACTTATAAAGAGAGAATTTAAATTAAAAATGAATAAAAATTTTAAAAGAGAAAAATTGTTTGCGTGTGTGCCCGAAATTCTACTTTCGTAGATCCAATGTATTTTTCACACCCGCAAAGAAAGAGTTTTCTTTGCGATTTCATTAAAATCAGTGCTTTAGATGAATTATGAATTCTTTCCATCCTTTTAATTAGGGTTTTAATTAATAACTTAGATAATTATTAGAAATTTAAAATTATGAATCTCATGTACGGCAAGAGAGGGCCTTCAATTATCCTCACAAAAACTTCCAGCTTTGTACATGTGGTACATTTCACTAATCGTCGCATATACTCACATACACAGACAGACCGGAACTTTTTTATTAGTATAGATAACTAAAACAATTTTATGGCACTTCTCTATTATGCCATTTAAGGGTGTATTCTAATCTAAACGGTTTATTTTGTGATTTACTTTTAAATTCACCTTTGCTCTCAAACGCATCAAACTGACAAATCCTTTTATTTTGAAAGTACACAATGTGCTGTGCTTGTCGATTTTTTGATAAATGCAGAAAGCATTGCAAATAAATGCTCTCAAAATTAATGTATAAAATTGAAGCTGGTGTTATACACAATTGAAATGAAAAAAACTTCTTTAAACACCATAAAATAAGTTAACTGCGCAAGGCCTTTCGAAAGAACTTAGTCTTTCTTCGTCAGGCGCAAAAAAAGAAACCCTTCGGCACATTCTTGCTGATACTATTTCTTCTAATGTTTCTAAATATAAACCTAATCTCTCACGTTCTCAGCATATTGCTCTGAATGAGCTTAAGTCCAATGATAATCTTATTATTACTAAAGCTGATAAGGGGTGTCAAATTGTTCTTATGGATAAAAATGATTATTCTGATAAAGTTCATGCTCTCTTATCTGAAGGTCCTTATATTGAAGTTAAAAAATATTCCACTAATTCGCATCTTGCCACTCTCACTAAAGCTGTTAAGAATTCTATTGTTCTAAATGACAACACTAAACATTGTGTTATTCCTTCTGCACCCATTTGTGCTCGTTTTTATGATTTACCCAAAGTTCACAAAACCAATATTCCCTTAAGACCTATTGTCTCTAATATTGGTACTGTTACTTATCCTCTTGCCAAATTTTTAGCTTCCATATTCTCGCCTTTATGCATTGGTAATTCTCATACTGTAAAAAATTCTTATGATTTCGTTAGTAAATTAAAAAGTATTAATCCATCGAATTGTTCTATGCTTTCTCTTGATGTCATCAAATCTTTATTTACTAATGTCCCGATTGATGGCGCTCTTTCTTGCTTGGAAAAAAGATTACGTGAATTTCATTTCTCGGATATTGAGGTCAAATATTTTGTTAATTTAACTAAAATTTGCTTAACTCTTACTACTTTTCAATTCGATAATAAATTTTTCAAACAGTTAGAAGGCTTAAGTATGGGTAATCCTTTATCTCCCATTCTTTGTGATATTTATATGCATTACTTTGATGATAAATTATTAAATCTGATCAATTTTAAATGTTGGATACGTTATGTTGATGATACTTTCGTCCTATTGGATAATCCATTTGATATTTCTACAATTCTTCAAACTGTCAATTCTATTGATCCTCATATTCAGTTTACTTTTGAGTTAGAAAAAATTGTAATAAACTCCCTTTCCTTGATGTTTTAATTACCAAATGTGATTCTTCTTTTGAAAACTTGTGTTTATAGAAAACCTTTTTCTGTCTCTAATCCACCCCATGCTCTCTCAAATCATCCTGTCAATCAAAAGATCGGTGTTTTTTATACTTATGTTTATCGTGCTCTCAAAATTTGTTCCGATTTTGCATCTCTTAAGAATGAACTCAATTACTTAAAATCTGTTGCTGTAAAACGTGGATTCAATCCTTCTATCATTAATACTGCTGTGGGCAAATTCAATAGACCCCCTAACAATTCCACTCTTTCTAATATGGATAAAAGTAAACCTGATAATTTGGTCGTCCTCCCTTTTTATCCTCCTTTATGTTTTAAATTAGCTAAAGTTTTAAGACGTTTCAATTTTAATGTTATCTTTAAACCAGTCAATAAATTAAAATTTCCTTCAATGAAATCTCCTGTCCCTGACCTCCAAAAATGGGGTATTTATAATGTTCCTTGTAATGGCTGTGATTTATCGTATATTGGTCAAACTAAAAGAAATCTCGAAAAACGCCTAAAAGAACACTCTCGGTATGTTATTAATCAAGAAATTTCTAAATCTTCTGTTGCTAAACACTCTTGGGATTCCGGCCATAGTTTCAATTTTCAAACTGCTAAAATTATCTTTAATGCCAATAGTTCCTCTGAGTTAGACTTTCTTGAAAATTTAGCTATTTATATTAATCGTGATATTATTGTTAATGATAAATCTGATTCTAAAACCCTCTCCGTTGCCTGGAAGAATCTTTTCAGCACTGCTTCATAATTAAGTTTATTATTTATTTATTATTATTATTATTATATACATATATATATATATATATATATATATTATGTATACAATTTTCAGGTTTATTCATGTGTTTTTATAATTGTAAACAATTTTTTATTTTTTTTTATGTATTTTTATTTTATTTTATTATTTCTATTACTAATTTATATATTTTTTGCGTACATTTTATTTCATTTTAATCTCTCCTTTTAGTTAATTTTTTAATTTACCCCGCTTTTTTCCCATTTCCTTTCCCCCTTTCTTCCTTTCCTCTCCTTCATTGTCTATCTAGTTTTGTTTATGCTCGTCCGTGATTGGCTATTGCCTTCTTCTTTCCTATTGGCTGTTCCTTCTGCTTGCGCCCTCTCCCTCCCGCATTCCCCTTCAGTCGTGCCTCTACATTCATTGTGGACGCACGTCTTGTTTGCGCCTGACGAAGAAAGGCTAAGTTCTTTAAACGAAGGCCTTGCGCAGTTAACTTATTTTATGGTGTTTAAAGAAGTTTTTTTCATTTCAATAGCTCTCAAAATTGGTGTTTTTTACCGAATTTTCCGAAGCGAGAGATCTGGCAACGAAAAAAATGGTCATACTGAGAAAGTAATAATTGTTTATAAATCAAATTCTAATGAATTGAGTGAAAAATGAAATCACACGGCATCTCATACGTCTCTGCAAAAATCACCTCAGCAAGTTTCATGTTTTTACTTTTAAAAATGAGTCTGAAAATGTATCAGATAATTTCGAGCTGCTGAGGGTGGAAAAACATTTTTTCCGAATACATCCTTAAGGCCCCTGTCCTCGCTCGAGGAAACGCTCGCGAGCTAATGCTATTCCTATGGGGAAGCATTTTTCTAATAACTCTTTCGCATTTTGACATTTTTGAATAATTTTTTTGCATTGGATAGCTGAGGTGCATGCCGACAGCGCACCTTTTTTACTTTTTCGATTTTGGTTGCAGATATTTTTTACAAAGTTAGTTTCATTTTCAAAACCGGTTTCGAAATTGAAAGTGCTTTTTACAAAAAATCTGCAATCAAAATCGAAAAAGTAAAAAAGGTGCATTGTCGGCATGCACCTCCGCTATCCAATGCAAAAAAAAAGTATTCAAAAATGTCAAAATGCGAAAGAGTTATTAGAAAAATGCTTCCCCGTAGGAATAGCATTAGCTCGCGAGCGTTTCCTCGAGCGAGGACAAGGGCCTTCACTACTCTCCACTATAAAGAACTATCTCCAAAGTATAAGATTTAACGCCAAAAATGAACTATTGTGACGTTACATACACTTGTTTCCATACACACTTTTTTTTACATCATTAATAGGTTTTTAATTCCATATTTATCACCGTTTTTAATGAAGTTTTTTTTATCTGATTTTGAAATGTATAGTGCGTTTTCTAAAATGTTTTTTAGTTACCTCATTTACCTTTTTAAACATTGAAAATGTGTTTAAATATTGTGGGATCGATGAAAAGCGTTTCCTCATCCATGCTTGTCACATGATTTTTCTTCCTTGTTTAAAATAGGGAGATGTAGTTGCATACTATGATTACACTAGCCAACAAAAAAAACTTTTTTTTTATATTGCAAATAATTTTATGTGATTCTTGTTCTGTGTGCTAGAAGTAGTTTAGAAAGTCGAGTAAAACATTTCTACCATGTCACAATTTTATGATACATCAATATTTATTTTTTTGCGTTTTTAACAAATTTTAATCTTAATCTAATTTATTTCAGATAAAAAAAAACTTCCTTTTTATTTTATTTTATTTTATTTTATTTTTTTTTTTTTTTAATTTTTTTTATTTTTTTTATTTTTTTTTTTTTTTTTTGGTCAATGGTATTTTGGATTCACATTTCGATTTTTTCACCGAAAATATGGGAGCTATGAGTGATGAACACGGAGAGCGATTTCACCAAGATATAGCTGTTATTGAAAAACGATATCAAGAAAAATGGAATCCTGCGATGTTGGCAGACTACTGCTGGTTGGTAATTTAAAAAACCTCAATCTCAAAGTATAATCAAAAAACAAAATAAATAAAAAAAAAATGGAGCTTTTTTTATACGAAACAAATTAGTTTAAGATTAAAATTTGTAAAAAACGTAAAAAAATAAATATTGATATATCATAAAATTGTGACGTGATAGAAATGTTTCATTTGACTTTCTACACTACTTCTAGCACACAGAACACGAATCACATTAAATTATTTGCGATATATGTTATTTTCGCATTCTCTTTCAGATAGTGAAATCCGTTTCTGTTGCGGAAAAAATTACAATTCCTTTTTTCATCGCGGGGAAATTTAAAAAATCGGAAAAACATAATAGGAAATTTTAGAATCGAAAAAAAACTTTTATTTACCAGAGACAAATTTCGCATGCTGGAAAAAAAAAGCAATCTACGTGAAGATTAGAATTTATTTTTCATTGGCCGCAGTTTCGTTTTCGCATGATTGTTTATTATATTTGGCGCAACACGCAAAATTGCACTTTCTTAAGAGTGATTTATGCCAAGGTCCCTATAAGAAGGAAGTGTCTGATATTCTTTAAATGAGATCTGCCAGTATTGACTCAAGTAACATTATTTTCAATTGCACCTTTCACAAATACGTGTATATTTCTCTCCGATTTTGATATTAGCATTTTTTTCTAACAATTTTGGAGCTCTAGCAACATAATTTTCAATTGCAATTTTTACAAATATGCAATATATATTTCTCTGCGTTTTCGTTTTAAATCCAGAGGGTTGTTCACACATTTTCGGAAAAGTAATATGAATAAATATAAGAACTTAATTTTCTATCTGTTCACTCTCATAGCTGTTTTGGTTTATAATCATTTTACATCTTGATTTTTAAAATAAACTAGTCGTTCGGGACCACCTTAATACTTACCCATTATGGATATGCATAATATAAAATATGAAAATAAAACATGTGTCAACTATTTATAAAAGGTCTTGCAATTCCAAAATAAAATTTGTACGTATATTTAAATATTTTTAAAACATAATAATGCTCTATTAAGTAATTTCGAGTACTGCTTGATCCATTTCGGCAAATTATATAAATCGCCGAACTACTGGTAAATTATACAAATTGGTATAATTTTTATTTTAACTAATGAAAGGCCAAATAAATTAGTAAAAGATTCATAAAAATACAAATGGACGCACTTTTATTTGAACTAATCTGAAATCATGGAAAAATAATTTGTAAGTAAAAGTTCAATAAAAATTATAAATCTGTTTTTTTTTTTTTTTTTTTTTTTTTTTAATAAAGAGATGTACTGTCTTAAAAAGTCAGCCACAAAATAGTTCAAGTTGAGCTGAAATCCACTCATCTCAATGTTGAAAGGCAACTTCTCAAAAAAAAGTTGAAATAACTCGAGTTTTAACCAATTTAAATGAAGTTGAGCTATTTAAATAACCAACTTAGATCAAGAATATTTAATCATTTGAAAAACAACTCTTTTATGATCGGAAAAATTACAACTGTTTCATGAGAAGCCAAATCAGCTCTTTTGTTTTAAGAGTGTAGTTGTATATAATGATTATTTTCGCATTCTCTTTCATATAGTGAAATCCATTTCTGTTAGAAAAAATTATAATCCCTTTTTTCATCGCGAGGGAATTTAAAAAATAGTAAAAACATAATAGGAAATTTTAGAAACGAAAAAAATTTAATTTACTAGAGACGAATTTCCCATACTGAAGAAAAGCAAGTTACATGAAGATTAGAATTTATTTTTCATTGGTCGCAATTTCGTTTTCGCATGATTGTTTATTAGATTTGGCACAACACGCAAAATTGCACTTTCTTAAGAGTGATTTATGCCAAGGTCCCTATAAGAAAGAAGTCTCTAATATTCTTTAAATGAGATCTGCCAGTATTGACTCAAGTAACATAATTTTAAATTGCGCTTTTCACAAATACGTGTATATTTCTCTCCAGTTCCAATATTAAAACCTTTTTTTTCCTGTAACGATTATGGAACACAAGCAACATAATTTTCTATTGCACTTTTTACAAATACGTTTATATTTCTCTGTAATTTCAATGTAAGTACTGATGGTACCTTCATACATTTTCGTACCGATTTCGGAAAAAGTAATATATAAAAAAATATAGGAACTTTATTTTCTATCTGTTCACTTTCATAGATCTTTTGTTTAATAATCATGTTACATCTTGATTTCCAAGATAAACTAGTCGTTGTGGACCACCTTAATACTTATCCATTATGGATATGCATACTATAAAATATGAAAATAAAACGTGTAAACTATTTATAATAGGGATGCAACGGATATCCGGCCAATATCCGATATCCGGCATATCCGGCTGATTTTTTAGTATCCGAAATATCATCGGATATCCGAATCACAATCACCGGATATCCGACTTCTCTATCGGATATAAGATAGAATGCAGCAAAGCAAATATAGATAAATAACAATAATCGTTTGATCCCAAACAATGCCTAAAAACTTTTGTTTGCAATGCAAAAGATGAAATGTTATAATAAGTTCCCTATCAATAAGTAAAAGGTAATTCTCAAAAGTTTAAAGAATTGCCAGCTTTCGTACGATTTATATTTAAATGCTGTAATAAATTCAAGAATTTACATTTATATCTTTTAGAAAATTGTATCTTTACTTTCAGATTGTAAAACAAAATTTGAAGTCAAAATAGCAAATAAACCTTTTTTGCAAAAATGTATAAAGATAGAAAACCAACATTTAGAAATGCACAAATAATGCATGAAAAGGTAGCAAACAGCCGTTTTGAATCTACTATCGAGATTCTTCATCAGGACAAAACTCAGCATGCTAGAAAAAGCTAAGT
Organism: Maratus speculifer; assembly: GCA_964019185.1. Lineage (NCBI taxonomy): Eukaryota > Metazoa > Arthropoda > Arachnida > Araneae > Salticidae > Maratus > Maratus speculifer. The sequence goes on from OZ025289.1 coordinate 450,696,346, forward strand.
TGAGCAAAGCAACAGAGAAGCGCAGGCCAAATTACCGGAGCAAATGGTAGATTCAAAATGGCTGTTTACTACCTTTACATGCATTATTTATGCATTTCTAAATGTTGTTTTTCTGTCTTTAGTCTTTATAAAATTTGAAGTTGTTTATTAAACTATGATTTTATTAATTTTCTTTCTTTCTTTTAATTTAAACAATGGGTTAATTGGTTTTTAAGTTAAACAACTAAACAACCTATTTTTACTTTCTTCCATCCTTGACAGAAGAAAGTAATGTTATAAATTTTTTACGACGAATTTACAGGTTTTAGGGATCCAATATCCCAAAAACATGTTTATTCAAAACCTCTGTTTGTCCCAGTGTCGCCATCATAAGCTCATGCCATCAAAATGTGTATGAAGTTATACATAGAATGAACCAAATATTCTGTTTTTGGCTGTAGCCAGCACGTCCATAGTCATTATGGAAACATTTCGCTGTAAGGCAGTGCTGCAATCACAATTTTTGCGCCAATTTCATTATTCTACCAACAAACACTGTACGAAGTTATGCATAGAAATTAACCAAATTTCTTTGAATATTTTCTGGAAAAGGCTGTTAGGTCTTCTTTCAATTCGAAAATATTTTGCCGGAAGATGGTACTGCAACAATGATTTTTAGCTCAGAGGCTATCAAAACCTGTGAGCTTATGTGCTCGCCTGTTCTATATGTATGTATGTAAATGCGTAATGCAGTAACTCATGATAAAACTATCTGATTAACTTGAAATTTTAAATATAGGTATATTCTGATAAGGTGTTTCCCTGATTAATTTTGGGAATTCATTTGACAAGTATAAGTGGAGTAACGGGGGCTAATACTCTTCCCCTTAATTTATATCAATGAGTTTTACATCCAGAATTATCAATTTCATTCAAAATTTAAACATAGGATCATTCTGATGAGGCGCCTCTGTGATTAGTATTAGGTACTCATTTGATAAGTATAAAGAGATGAAACAGGGGACTAATTCCCCACCTCTTATTTCAACAAATGGGTCTTTTATGCAGATTTATCAGATTTCATTCAAATTTTAGACATAGGATTTTTCTGATGAGGGCACCACCATAATTAGTTTTGGGAGTTCATTGGATAAGTATAAAGAGACGGAACTGGGAGCTAATTCTCCAATCTTAATTTCGATAAATGGGTTTTTCATACAGATTTATCAGATTTCATTCAAATTTTGGACATAGGATCATTCTGATGAGGGCACCACCACGATTAGTTTTGGGAGTTCATTGGATAAGTATAAAGAGGGGAAACGGGAGCTAATCCCCTGCCTTTAATTTAGATAAATGGGTTTTTCATGTAAAATTCTCATATTTCATTCAAATTTTAGACATAGGATCAGTCTGATGAGGACACCTCCATGATCAGTTTTACGAGTTCATTGGATAAGTCTAAGAGGGGAGAAATGGGAGGTGACTACCCCCGCCTTAATCTAATTTAATGGGTTTTTCATGCAGAATTTACAGATTTACTTCAAAATTTCGATATAGATTCATTGTGATAAGGCATTTCCTTGATTTTTTTCAGAGTTCATTGGATATGTATAAATGGGGGATTGGTGGGACTACCTCTCTTAATTTAGATAAATGATTTTTCTTGCAAAATTAACAGATTTGCTTTAATTTTTGAATACAAATTCATAGGGATAATATGCTTCCGTAATTAGCTGTGAAGTTCTTATTAAGCATAAAAGGGATACAGGCGATTATCCCAACCCCTCTTAAATTTGGTAAATGAGTTTTTATGCAGAATTATCTGATTTGCTTTAAATTTTGGATGTACATTCTTTCTGATGAGGCGAATCTCAGAATAGTTTAGAAAGTTTAATGGTTAAGTATAAAGGGGGATAACTCCTCTTAAATTATATAAATGGGTTTTTATGAGGAATTATTCAATTTGCTATGAATTTGGATATAGGTTTTTTTATATGATAAAGCATATCTCTGATAAGTTTAGGGAATCCAATGATTAAGTATAAAAAAGGAAAATAGGCGGGAGCTATCCGCCCCTCTTAATTTGTTTTTCGAACAGCATTAACCCTTGAAAATATGAGGCTGTAATATACAATTAGTATGCGTAGCCTGTGAGCTCAATGCCATCAGTTTAAGAGAGCAATATTCTTTTTATTATAATTTTTTTTCATAATAATTTTATACAGTGAATTAACGGTTCGTGCAGCAGTAGGAACTTCGTATCTTGCTAAAACTGGCTATTCGCAAACAGCTGATGTATAACAGAATAACAAAAATAGATTTTAATAAATATCATGATCGAGATTAACTCATTCTTAATCTAATTAATTGACTGCAGCAAAAATTCTAGATTAAAATAAAAACTGGTATAATATTGAAATAGTATTAATATTTTGTAATATTTTTTGAAACATTGAGATCTACGAAATAGAAGAGAGTTTTGGGATTGGTGCATCCAACTAGTTATTTTCGTGACTTCATTATAAATATTTAAAATTAAAAGTTTTTTGCTTATAAATTTTAAACTTAAACTGATTTAACTTATAATAAAATTAAATGTAGCTTAAGGTAAAACAGTATAAAATAATTAAAACATGAAAAAAAAATCATCAATTAAACCTATGTTTGGAGAAAACTCTTCAACTATTGGTATATTAGTGAGACATTTTATGTTTGCATTATATAAAGGTGCTATGTATTTCTTTATGAAAATACTTTACAATTATAGACATATGTAAAATTTGTTCTAAAAATTACCAGCAGTTCATTGACAAATAGGCAGAGTATTTAAATTTTTGAATTTCAGGACAGAATAGCAGGATTCGTGCTTTAAAAAATCTTGTGGGCAAGACATTCCTGTTTCTAAAAAAAAAAATTACTTTTCGAATTTTTTTTCTTTGTGAAGTGGCGATCAAGTCTCAGGACTGACTGACTATTTTCGTGATATTTTCCACTATCGATTGACAAATCTCACAGTTTGCTCTTACGACAATTATTCGAAATTGTTTTTCTGCGTCTGACTGTTATTTTTCTCACCAATTTTTCTTGTTTGCTCATCACACAAAATTTTGCAAATTTTTTTTTTTTTTTTTTTTTTTTTTTTTTTCTGGAGACCAATTGGCAAATTTCACAATTTATTTCTCTCAACAGATTGACAAATTTAGCTATTTATTCTGCGACTGATTGGCAAATTTCCCTTTTTGTTTTTGTGACATTCTGATGAAATTAACAATTATTTTCCTGTGTTCAGCTGAAAAATTTGTGTTTCGTCTTTGTTATTGGCTGATGAATTTCATATTTCCTTGTGACAGATTAACAAATTTCACGATATTTTACTGTGATTGATACACGAATTCCGCTATATTTTCCACTGTTCAAGTTCCCTTTAAGTTCAAGTTTTTTCAGACAGGTCAACAATTTTTAAAAATTTACTTTTGCTATGGTGGACAAAATGAGTAACATTTTTTCTATGACCGATTTACATATTTTGCAATTTTTTTTCCTGTGCCGAAGCAAGAAATAACTAAAAGGACAGTAATGGTCACTAGAGTCTGAGCTTCTGGAATTAGCACTAAACAAAATGAGATTAAATCTTGTGTTGCTCATTGGAAAAAAAAAGAAAACATGTTTTTTTACAATCAATGGTTCAACATTAGATGTTTCATTTTTCAAAATCCTCGCACATTTTCTCATTAGTGGGCTCAATAATCATACCTTTTTTTTTTATTTAAAAGACGATCTTTCATACGATGTTTCTGTTTGTATTTGTTTTTTCCCATATCTTATAATTTGCACCTGCACATTTTGAAACTTTTCTACTCTCTTCTTTATTAACAATGAAATTTTGATTTCCTATTCAAATGAAAATTCTTCTAAATTTAAAGAAGTACGTAAAATAAATAAAATATGGACATCCATTGCCCAAAGCAAGATGTTGAAATGTTTCCCAATGAGTTATTGAAAATCATTAAAAGCATCATTTTTATGATCAAAACATGATTTATGTAATAAGAGTCATATATTACGTATGTCATGGATTAAACATTAATATCCCTGGACGAATCATAAACAAAATAAAATGCGGACACCACAAGGTCCATTCTTGAGCGATAACAACAAGCGTTTTCCAAATGATTAAAAAAAATGATGAACTTCGAGGAAACCATTTAAGTAGTTGATGTGCGTAGTTCAGAAATTAGGACATGACTGTTTTAAATAAACCACTTCTCATGTAATAGAAGAAATCTACTGACTATGTCATTTTCGGAATTCCTTATGGGTTTAAAATTCCAATGCATAGTTGAACATAATTCAATTAGCTAAAATGCCAGAGATTATGGTATTGACGATACTTCCACTAAGTGATGTACAATCACAGAAGGATATTGACGATACAATCACCTACATGCATTATTCTCGCAAGCAAATTAAAAAGGAATGCACACCAGATTTTACAAAATTAAGAAAAAAAAATCAAAAACAAGTATTTCCAATAATTTAATATATTAGAAAAGTTGCTCTGTTCTATTTGTCAAAAGTGTAACCTATAAAAGATTCTAAACCACACAAAATCTAAATTAAAAAATTCATTTAGCAACTCAGTTATTAATTGTCCACAACACTGAGTAAAAATTGAAAAACAGATATGATATATATAAAGCTTGATTCTTTTCCTTTGTTTTAATTAAAATAAACAATTTGGATAATTATCTTGTTGTTGATATAAATTATTTCAATGGAAATTTGTCATGTCAGTATAAATTGTAAATGTTTAAGTGGCAAGTAAAAAATAATAGGGTTAAAAAAAATATTTTTTTCCCTCTTATATAGTTTAACTCCCCTGCATTTACAAATGTTATGAGGGAAACTCTCTCCTCCTGGGAAAACCTGAATTTCAAGCCCTGGTAGTCAAAGATATATAGTTTCTGAAAAATATATTTCAATACATTTAAAATGTTATAATTGTGTGTGAAACATGTTTGCAATTTATTATTTGAGATGGCATTGGATAAAGAAATAAACAAACATTCATCATAACTAAAAACATATTTAGTACCGGATATCCGATCGGATATCCGGCCGGATATCCGAATCCGGCAGTCAAATCGGATATCGGATATCCGGTATCCGATATCCGGCAAAATCAGTATCCGTTGCATCCCTAATTTATAAAATAACGCCAATTCTCAAATCATAAAGGTAGACACAAATAATATATAGTCATACAAACAATAAATACAATAAACATAACTGGAGTGAAAAATTAGCCAGAGCCAGTAATCGAACCCATGACCATGATAAAAATTTCCCGATGCTGCGTTTATTTGTGTCTCATAGTATGCCTCAAGACTGTGTGCTCATGAAGACTTCCGTCTTGTGCTGCAATGCAGCCTTACCAACATATAGGAGTGAGAAATGCTAAGCTGGGCATCGTCCTCCTAGCTTAAATGGTAGAACGCTTGGTGCGCTATTCTAAGGGTTCCAGGTTCGATGCTTGGCTAGGACATTTTTCAAAATGTTGGTTCTACGCTTCGAAAGCATGTGATCATTCACATAATAAATTTAAAAGAATGCTGCCCAGTTAAACTGATGGCATTGAGCTCACGGGCTACGCATACTAATTGTACATTACAGCCTTGTATTTTCGAGGGTTAATTCCGTTCGAAAAAAAATTAAAGGAGGGGAAACAGCTCTTCTTTCCCCTTTTACACTTAATTATTGAACCCCCTAAACTAATCAGGTACATACTTTATCATACAAAAAATCTATATCCAAAATTCAGAGCAAATTGGAAAATTCTTAATAAAAACCCATTTATATAATTTAAGAAGAGTTATCCCCCTCTTTTATACTTAACCATTAAACTTCCAAAACTATTCAGAGATTTGAATGAAATCTGATAATTCTGCATGAAAAAACCCATTTATATAAATTAAAGGGAGGAGCTTTAGAACCCCCGTTTCCCCTAAATATACTTATCCAATAAACACCTAATACCAATCACGGAGGCGCCCAATCAGAATGATCCTATATCTAAAACTGACACTTCTGCATAAAAACTGATAATTCTGCATGAAAAACCCATTTATATCAGTTAAAGGGAGGGGCATGACCTCCCTTCCCCCTTTTATACATATCGAATGAACTCCAAAAACTAATCAGGGAAGCGCCTTATCAGGATATACCCATATACAAAATTTCATGTGGATCGGATATTTTTATCATCAGTTATCGCGTTACTCACGTACATACATACAGAACGGGCGGGCACATAAGCTCTCAGGCTATGATAGCCTGTGAACTAAAAACATATATATTCAGATCATTTTGGAATTATTCTCAAAAACTTTAGACTTTAGAGTTGTTAGACAAATCTGCTAATGCTCTCTAATCCTATTTTAAAGTTAAAGAAGCTGAATGAAAATTTTTCTTTCGTGAAATTTGAAGGAGCATATAACTCAAGCGTTTGATATTGAAGAAAGTTGTACAAAAGCATATGTAGTACTCGAGAACATTGTACCGTCCTGTTTATGACATGGCGTGTGATTTCGAGGAAGGAGTGTGTTGATTCGTCAACGAGATTGCGCTGTTTAGTATAAAAAGGATTTTTTTTTTTATCTCGCATTATATTTCATCTTACTCAGCAATGAAGCAATTCTGATAATTATGAGTGGTATCAGGAACTAAGAGCTAGGCCGAATAAGTCAATTCGAATTTCATGCCATGAGTTATTATAACATGTATACCGTCTATCATCAAAAAAGAAAAAAACATATTTGTAATTTAACAAATTAAAACGACTATTTGGAAAATGATATTTTCAAAGACTCAAATTTTAAAGACTTATAAATAAATTCTATATTTAAATTAATAATAATAATAAACATAATTTTTCATGATGATCATAACCAGTCGTATATTACGTACGCCATGCATTATGCATTAATATGCCTAGACCAATGATAAAAAAGCTGTAGTTTATAGATACACTACTTTAACTGTTTAAAATGTGCATATATATTTGATGGAGTTAATCAGACTGACTTCTGAACGCCTCATAATACGTACGATATGGATTAAACACTAATATTCCTGAACTCATCATGAACAAATTTTAAATGAAGTTTCAGTTTTACAATTTTTGGAACTGCAAATTTTTAAACTTCTAAAACTTACACATTTAAAATTTTTACACCGTTGCGCGAAGAAATTAATGCACTTTTAAATGAAATTTTTTTGAAATATTTAACACAATTTGTTTTTAAATTATTACATTTTTAATGTTTTAGTACTTTTTTGTCATTGTGGCAACAGAAGTATTCCATTTTTGGACATTAAACATGTACCAATCAGAAAACGAATAAAATAAAAAAACAGAAGTATTCCATTTTTGGACATTAAACATGTACCAATCAGAAAACGAATAAAATAAAAAACAGAAGTATTCCATTTTCGGACATTAAACATGTACCAATCAGAAAACGAATAAAATAAAAAACAGAAGTTTTCCATTTTTGGACATTAAACGTGGACCATAAGTTTCGGAATTCAGCCAATAAAAAGATTCAGATATACATCAGATTTACCAGTTCTTTACCAAGGACAACAACTTTTTTCCAAATAGTTAAAAAAAAAAGTGCCTTACCAGACGTTAAAAAGAGATTACTGCAGAACTTATCTTAAATGCCCATCGATTCTACTGATAATAAAAATTAAAAACACTGAATAAATTCCAAATAGTTTTATTTTAGAGAAATAAACTCCGAAAGGTACTATAGGAACATCTTCAATGAAAAACATTTCTTAACTTTCCCTAAATTTTAATTACAAATCGAAGAATTATTTTTTTTTTCATTTATTTTTCACGACAAAATAAAACAGAATTTATACATCTGTATAATATGTAAACTTATACAAGTTTTCGTTAAACGATAGAAATTTCGCATAAAATTCCCCGCACATATACAGAAATTAATTTATAGTATACTGTATATATGTTGTACAGTATGCATTATTATGTGAGATAGGTGTGTGTAAGTATATAATTAAGTATGTATGGTGCAGACAAAAGCATGAAAATATGGACATGATTTAACCCTTTATATACCGCATTAAGAATTCATGAAAATTTTATATTCTAAAGCATCTTAAGCAAATTGTTTGAACTAAATTTAAAGATTTACAAAATCATTTAATAAATATTTGAAAGATTTAGGACTTATTAAATTTGAATTTACAAGGATTTTGTGCAATTTTTATGCTTCACTCAAATCTTTTATTTTTAATTATTTTCTTAGAATTTTGTAGAATTATAGAATGTACGAATATGATGTTCTTACAATATAAATATGGAAATATTTCCGCATTGAAAAATCCCCATCCTCCTCCCTCAGCGGCAAGAAAGCTGAAAAGATGCAAAGGCAAAAGAAATCATCCTTTTAAAAATATGTTTATTTTGTGCAACCGATAATGCTTTTGGAACAAGATAAAGTAATGTACCCAGGGATGTAGTGGAGGGTATACGGGGTATACGCCGTATACCTTCTGAATATTGTAAAGGAACACCGTATACCTTCTGTTTCTCAAGAAAGCTAGAGTATACACATTCTAGGGTATGCTCTCTGCCTTGAGCGTATATCCTCTTTTGTTTTCACAACTACACCACTGAACGTATCTGTAACTCATTCTTAACAGTATTACAAATAACTGACGTATTAACCCTTTGAGCTCTGATGGTAGAGTTTTCTATCACATAATTTTAATTACGAAATGCCATAATGGCACCGGAATATTTGACCAAACTTTTTTGAAAAGGATTTAAGGCATTTTTTCACGTATATGGTTAACCGAAATTTTTCTTTGCAAAATACTGGTGACAATGTGATATTTGGAATTTTGAAGAAATTTATCCACCAGAGCTCAAAGCGTTAAAAGAATTTTGTAATAAGTTATTTTAATGGTACTTATAAGTACCGTCGGTAGATAAAGGGTAAAATTAAAATGTGTTTATTAATCTTATATTCTCTACGAATCCGAACAAAGTTTGTACAAAACCCTTTTTCTTTTCTTCTTTTTTTATGCGTATATGTGTTTGTTTTAACTAATTCTTTATTTCATACATAATTTTTATATATCATAAACATACAGAAAAAGCAGAGAAATGGCGTATTAAAAAAGTTTTTTTGATTTAAAAGTGGTTTCAAGTATTTTGCGCAATACATTGGTCATCTGTCTGCAATCAATCGTTTCTAAAATGTTCGAAGTAGAACTATTCAAAAATGATTTTTCTGTCAATAAATCAATACTTTACTTGGTATGGTTAAAACTAAAAGTACTTTCGCGTGACAGATCTATCTAAAAAATATAAATGATTAAACATCATTCTAGGCAATCCATCGAAATTTAGTGGGAAATAAGTATGAGGAAATCAAGCGTTTCATAATATTTTAAAATCATTAATCTTTTGTTTTACCCAAAGTTCAAAGATATGCCATTTGACTGAAAAATATATTATAAAATTCTTAGTATTATTAATATTGACATTTAAATGAAGTCCTCATTAGTCCTTTCGAAAACGGGTAATTTAACTCTTTCAACCTGTATGTTTGTAAGATTAAAAAAAAAAAAAAAAAAAAAACAAGAATGAAAAATCGTAAAGCATAGATTATAAAAAACTTTCGAATGCTACTTTAACAAAATTTCCTCTTTCAATAGCGAAAAAGCTATAAAGCGTTAAATAGCGTATAAATTGTATAAAGCAACAAACCAAATCATCTTATGACCTCCTTCGCGTAGCGCTCGGAGCAGCTGCTCCTTCGGCCCTCTTTATTTTCGGCCACTATGCCTGAAATAAAAAAAAAAAAAACATTTTTTAAATTGTAATGAAGGCGATTTTACCTCATAAATCATAATGGAAGAAAATTTTTTGCATATCCCTGCAAACGAACTATAAATGCTGCACATTCCATTTTCAACAGGAAATGTCTTATAGTAAACCTTCCTAAATCATACATATGAAGCTTGTGATAAGTATATTTACGCGCAAATCCGAAGTCATATATATTTTTTCATTCAGGGCCTCATTAATGCACGGGCCTCCGGGGCCTTGGCTCTGGGCCCAACAATTTCAGGGGCCCACAAATTATGTGGCTGATTTTTTTCCTCCATTAATCAAGTACTTTTCAAATAATATTGTTTTATAAAATATGAAACGTAATATTTAAATATTCTGAATGACTCAATGAAATTTTTAGAAGTTTTTAACCTAGGCACTTTTCTGTAAAAGTCCTTTTCATTTTGAGAGTACCTATAATTTTCGAAATTTGCCGTATCCAGAAAATTAAATTTGGGGAAAATGCCGAAAACTGCATACTGTGTCTGTTGGATTCAATAGAAACGAGGATTTTACAATTACCGTTTAAAATGATTACTAGACTATTAAAGAAAACACAAAATTTATGATTTTGGATAAGGCAAGTTTTGAAAAAGACGTCCTCATTTATTCTGCAACGTAATCTTTGGATCATAGATGTTTGTGAATTATATAAATGCTTATTTGACAAAGTTGACGGTAATTTATTTTCTTGATTATTCTTGTAAGTTTTTTTTTTTTTTTTTTTTTTTTTTTTTTTTTTTGTAAACTTGAAACTTTTACCTAAACAATTTTGTCAAGTCATCAAAAAAAACTTATTTTTTTTTCTGAAAGTGTCATCGGGAATAGGGAGGAAGGGTGGCCCAACTTTTTAACAGGCCCTGGGCTCAACTTCAACTCGATCGGGCTCTGCTTTTCTATTATATTAAAAGTTTTTAAAAAACTGTTAGTTTTACGGTTTTTACTATTGTGTACGTAACTTCGGAATAGGAATTTATGTCATATTTTTTTCCACGAAGACAGACTTACTATTGACAATACAGCATAACTTCGATAACCCGAGCTTTAATTAATCGAGGTTTCTATTAATCGAGCCGAAAAATGAAGCTTCATTTTGCTTCCAGTGGCCAAGTGAATGTGACTTTATTGATCACCAGGTGCAATGTATTTTCGGACAACTACATCCCGAAACCACTTGATTGGCGGAATTGTGGAGGATTTCCTTTTTAAATTAGTTGAGTTTTTAAACATATTTTTATACATTTATTTTTATCATTTAAAAAACATTGTTTTTTTTTCTTTAGCCCAAGATATGTTAAATTCGCAAACACGGTAAGTTTTTACATACAATTTCTGTTAACCGAGATTTCAGATATCCGAGGTACTAGCGTTGTCAATTAACTCTCATAATCAAAGTTGTGCTGTAGGGGAATATGGGAAAACTTGAGCCACTTTTTAAATTTTAATTTTTTTAAATTTTTTATAATTTCTTAGAACAAAATAAAATATTGAAAATGAAAATTTGATAATTTTTCTGTAACTGAAAACCACTTTTAATTAATTTTGAACTATTTTTCTATGTCTAATTAATTTTTACTTTTTCTTTATATCGTGACTCAAGTAGTTTAGAAATTCTGCAAAACTGTAAAAGGGTCTCAAAACTAAATTAGTTTTTTGAACAGATTTTCATTTGAATTTTTGGAACAGAAATTCATTGAGTGACCTTGGAATCTTTACCAGTGGGGGGGGGGGCTCACAATATTTTAGGGGGCTGAGCCACCTATAGAGCCCCCTTAGCTACGACCCTGCTGCTCACAAATATATAAAATAAATAAATAAATAGGGAAAGACAGGAAGAAGTTAAAAAAAAGTACCTTTACCAGCAGAAAAAAAGAGCAATATAAGATCTTTGATTAAGAAATATAGGTGAATTTAAACCTATTTTAATACATTTTACGTATAGTATACCTATATCTACATACTCGAATAAAGCTGTCCTATTTTATTTCTTCGCTATTATGGTTTAAATTACATCCAATAATTTGGTATGAATGCAAAAAGAAAAAAAAAAATGTTCCTACCACTGTTTCTGAACTATTATCTCCACTAACTCAGGCCCTGATTACCAAATAAGCACGAGAAGCACGTGCTTCCCTAGGAAACTTTTGAGGGGGCCAAAAATTGAAAATACAGAGACCCCAAATTTTATATTGAATTCCATTCCAAAAGTCTAATTTCTTTTCAAATTTTCTTAAATATGCATATTAAAATGTTTCATAAAAATACTTTCCATAACAAAGTAATTTTACAATTTCTATTTAAAACACGTGATCACAATCCTTCATTTTGTCCATTATTTTAAACGAGGTAGAACCCGTCGAAATTCGACGAAAGAAAATCTTTAAGGATGAACTATTTCATTGATTTGTAATAAATCTACAAAATTAGTTAAAAATACCGGAAAAAAATACATCTTATATTGGTCAGTCTAATTCTGAAACAAATATTATTTTAAGCTAAAATTAACAAAATCAATAAAACTCAATAATGCAAATTATTAAACGAAATAAAACCGAAATTCACCGGATTTTATAACAGACGATATTTTTAAAATGGTATACGCATTTTAATTTCTATTTTTTTTTAATTTTAAGAGAAAATGGGATGATTCTGTTGCCACAGTTACAAAATTGATTCTAAAAACTAAAATTAATATCTCAAAAATAAATTGAGATACAGCTCTCAAACAAATTGCATTTAAAAGTACACCTTTTCCTCTGTTCAACTGTATAAAAATTTAAAATGTTTAATGTATAAAAATATATAATTTGTAGTAACGAAAATTGCAAAACCGAAATTGCATGGGAAAGGGTTTCCATTCGCAAAAAGACTTATGCGTTACGCACAGATACGTTTGGCCTTTATAATATAAATATATATTTATTTTACATATTGAATGTGAATATTAGTGAATTTGTCTTATATGCATAACATATAATTTAAATAATTTCCAGAGTTGAAAGTACTATTTCAAAATATTGATATTTTGTGTTTGTGCTTATGGGCTGAATTGAAACTTTTTTATCAAACTTACATTTTTATGCTAATACTTTACATACATTTCTTCTTTCACAATGTGAACTCAATTGAGCGAATGTTTGGTTATATATTTGTAGCATTGGTGAGTTTTCAAATACATTGAATTTAGAAAACGCTTTTAAATAGAAAGGGGGGGAGGGGCGAAGTGATCACACAGATAGACAGAAGAGTCACAGTGATAGAGAAAATTTGAGGTAATTTTTATACAGAACATACCATAAAAGTACGAAGTCAGTAATTTTTTTTTTTAAGTTTTTATAAGCGTAAATTTTGTAGACGAGTCTAATTTTAAGGTTCCGTAAAATATTCTCGTATACGAAAAGAACAAAATAAAAAATATACTTATTAATCTTTACTTAAATCGTTATTTTCTTGAATAAGAATTTGCTGAGTTTTAAGTCTGTTTAACTTCAAAACAGGGAAAATATTTTTTTTTTCTTTTTTCAATGAGAAGTGATAAAAAGAAAGGGAAATTGCGATTTTGTCAAAAACGAATAGTAAAGTTGAAAACTTGAAGATTGAAAATTTAAAAAAAACTAGTCGTGGTTCAGTTTTCATTTGTAGTGCTGCCATCTGGTTTCTATATCGATAAGAATTATTTTAGTAATGGAAATAGTGTTGCCATCTATGTGACAAAGAGTAAAGCTATGATAATTGTGTAAAAAAGTTAAATTGTCGTTAAATTAAGACGCCACACTACTAATTTAAAAAGACCCGGATGATAATGTCTCCAAAAAATATTATAAGATAGCTAAATTTGCAATTTATGAAAAAGCTGGAATTCAGGGAAATTGCAGTAGAACACTACTTTTACACTTTCCAACGGAGGTGACAAAAAAGCTTCGATTGCAGAAAAAAGAATTTAAAAAGGTTAATATCTATTTATTTCATGTTTTTGCAGTTTTACCTATAACGAATCTAAATTTTAGATTTACAAATACATTTTCCTTTTTTTTTATCAATCTATAGAGCTTCAGATTTATAATTTTATATTTTATACCTAAAACGAACTAGAGATAAAAGAATGTTCGCGTCAGAAACTGAAATGCAAATATTTGTAATTTTTAGTGAATGGATGAAATTAAAAATCTTCCATTCATATAATTGATCTAGATTTGACAGAAAATTTTCGTCTCTAAACTTTTAAACATTTCAGTATCATATTTATCCTGAAGACGACTGCAAAAGCAGTTCGAAACGTTGATATTGTGCCTTATCAAAAGAATACAAGTTAAATTGGTCTGGAAAACAAAGAACTAAAAAATCATATTTGGAGGATGTACATATCAGACCATAAAAACTGATTGGTTAAAAAAAAAAAAAAAATTAAACAAAGGCTGCTAGAGTATAATAAGGTGTTGCGATCTTTAAAGAATCGAAAATGTAACATAACAAAAGGTGTAACTATCTACAACAAACCATGGGAACCAAATGGGTACAAATCAAGGGCACCATGATTTGTACACCCCAAAAGATGACGCAATCAATAAAGAACAAAGTAGAAGGTATTGGTAATCAACATTGTTTTAAATTTCATTACACGAATCATACTAAATAGATGAGAATTGGAATATTCCATTTCTCATCTCGGTTGCATGATTTGTATGTGAAGATTTTTTTTTTTTTTTTTTTTTTTTTTTTTTTTACGTTAATTACCGACACCTCGTATTTTGTTCTTTATCGGTTGCGTCATATATAAAGGTGTTAAAATCTAGGCGAAAATGGTCCAATTCCCACCTTTAAATTTTTAGTGTTCTTCACCTAATAAGAATATTAATAAAATTAATCGTTGCATATACTGATACAATTTAAACGAATGATTCTAATAAAATTTATTGGTGAGAATTGGCCCATTGACCTCTGGATGTTTGCACCTTGTCGTCATGTTTCACTTTCCTTACCTTAAACTGATCGCAGCGCCTCATTTTCCTCTAGCGGCCGTTGTTTAAACTTTATTATTATTATTATTATTATTATTATTATTATTATTATTATTATTATTATTATTATTATTATTTAATAATATGTATCTCCTCCAAATATGAAAATTTAGATCAACTATGCTTCTTTCGGGCGTCCCAAACAAGGATACTTTAATTTGAATACCCTGTGTATTCGAAACGTCTATGTTAATCTGTATTTGAAATGTTCTTAGATTTTTTTTTCATCATTAAATGCCCATAGTTATATTAGTTACACTATTTTATTAATAGTTAATTACATATATATTACAAAATGAAGTATGTTACAAACTAAATATGATTATTATTTCATATTTTTCCTTGATCGCCATCTCACTATGTAAGGGATGATTAAAACAATAATACAGTCGATAAAAGCCAGAGTACCCAACAAAAAGAAGATGTTGTCGTAAGAACCTCTGTCGTCACGAAAATAACCTGGAAAAATACAACAGAAAAGAAGATTATATAAAAAGAAATTATCAAAATAATTTTTTTTATCATTTGAAACGTCATTTACTTAGTGAAAAAACATATTATCCAATGAGATACAAAAATATTTCCCCTCGATTAACAAAGCAAAACTTTCTGACACATTCACCTACGCAAACAGCATAAAATTTACAGGCATAACTATTTAAGGCCCCTGTCCCTGCCCGCGAAGACACTCGCGAGTTAATGCTATTCCAATGGGAAGACATTTTTCTAATTACTCATTCGCATTTTGACATTTTTATTTTATTTTTCTTTATTTTATTTATTTATTTATTTATTATTTATTATTTTTATTGTGTTTTTTTTTTTTTTTTTTTTTTTTTTTTTTTTTTTTTTTGCATTGGATAGCTGAGGTCCCTCTCAAGATCTCTCCTTGATTACTTTTTCAATTTTTGTTGCTGTTTAATTACAATATGACTTATAATTTTGAAACGTAAAAAATACAGGTGTTTTTTCATCCAAAGCTTAGTAAAATGTTATTTATGAAACATTTGGGAAATTAAACAAGTTGAAAATTGCACGTGAAGCGTAGCAAATGAGGTGCGTTCGTACGATAACGAAGTTTTAAAAATATCACTCTCATATATCAATCTCATAAAATTGTAAATAATTACAATTAAAATGCGCCCCAAAAAATGTTCTCCCTATGCCATTATGCAATGGAATACTTTTGTGTGGCGTTGTAAATGTGTGGCCTTCTTTGCTCCACAGATTATGCAAAATGTATATTATAATATGTACTTTATAGATGCATATCAATTTTATTACGTTCGAATGAGTGTAACACCATCAAAATGCATTTGAAACATTTTCCCCTATTAACCGTAATGTAATGGAGCACTTTTGATTGTCCCTGTAGTTGAACTATTCATCCGATTTTGATAAAATTTGAAATAACTCGATAAAATTATGTAATCATTATGTATTTAAAATTTCAAACGATTAAAATGCATTTGAAACTTTTTTACCCATTGCCCTAATGTAACGGAATCCTTTTGATTGTCCCTGTAATTGATCTATGCATTCGATTTTCATAAAATTTGGAATGACTCAACAAAATTATGTAATAATTATGTATTTTAAATTTCAAACGATTCAGTTGGGTAGTTTTTGCGTTGTTATATGCGGACAGACAGACAGACGGACGGACTGAATGACAATAATAGGTGCTACGTATTTACATAATTACGAACGCACCTAAAAACACCCCCCCCCCCCCTAGCTTAAACCTTGAACTATTCAGATAATTGTGTTTCATAATCTTATACCAAATTGGATCCGTAAAACTAGTAATTTCGAGTGGGATTTTTAATGAAAATTTAAGCAAAATCTTTAAGAAAATCCGTCATCTATAGGTTATGCCTATTTAACATTGATTGATGAGAGCAATCGCGAAATCGGACATTGTTTGAGGGGAGAAATGTCTTACACATCTGTTTTTAATATTAGTGAACACAGATAAGTTAACTTAAGCCATTTTCCCCCCTTCCATACATATTGGTAGTAGCTTTTTTTTCCATCTTTACCAGGTTTCTTACGCATCGAGGGAGTGAGGGTATTCTACTGATATATGGTTACCGAAAAATCAACTGTTTCTAATAATTTCATCTGTAGGCCCAGCAAATGCATTGCGATCCATATTTTCTAGATATCATTATAAAATCTAATCCAAAAGAAAAAAAAATTATTTTTAATATCACGAGTTCGTTTAATAAAACTATTTTATAAGCGTATACTGGACAATTGCACAATAAAATATAACTACTAAGCATTTGTTAAAAATACAAAACTTTGTTCATTGGTGAACAAAAAGAAAAATTTTATTAAGAACTTGTACAATTAATATAATTGAATTGTGGCATTAGAAATTTTTGTTAAAAAAGTTCATTTTAAAAGCATTTCTTGAAGATACTTTCCCATTAGCAAAAAGTACCCAAACTTTGTTTAATTCCATATTCTTTTAATAAGAGCACCTGCGAATTTTATGCACTTACGACTAAGAAATTCAGGAATGTGTCAGTATGTGTCAGTCAGCTATTTTAAATGTGAAACAGTTTGTAGCTGCATAGATTAGTAGAATGCGAAAAGCGGTGTGAAGGAGTAAAGTTACAGAAATGTAAAAGTAACAACGTTAAAAGCACCAATTGTGTTAAATTAAAAACAGACCGGTTTCGATAGCATATAGCTTACCATCCTCAATGTTCAATAACTGATTCCAGCATCTAATGTGAGCACCGAGAACGATAAGCTATGATAACGAAACCGGTCTGCTCTTAACCCTTTCGGGTCTGGTGTACTATCAATAACACATGTCATTTAATGGGGAATTATTTTGTTTTAAGAAATACTTTTACTACTATTTACATGTAGCAATGTTAGTATATGTCGATGTATTTATTATATAACTTCATTTATGTTTAGGCAATTAGTAATAATGATAATCATTATTATATGCTTAATTCTCTTTGCGCGTTTGCAATTCTTTTATTCTAAACATATATTTCACTCTATAAATTTACAATAAAAGTTACTTTCCTGAAAAAATCCTGTGTAATAAAGCGTAAAAAGTGATAGAAAGTTGCAATATAAGTTGAATCTTATTGTGATACAATATTTTCTAAACATCTCCAAAAATTCTTCCTTTGCCTATTGTCATATGAATATTACTTAAATAGTACGCAAAATAAAAACATTTGTTACCTGCCAGGCAGTGAAATATTCATTACTATTTAATCTATTTGGATAACTAGCGTTGTTCTTATCAACGTAAAAGTAATTTTTTCTAAAAATTGAAAAAAAAAATATGACCCGAAAGGGTTAATTTAATGCAATTGGTGCTTTTAACGTTGTTAATTTTACATTTCTATTGTGTTGCATCAAGATCCATCGCAATAATTAATTAGTAAAGTTACTTTTGGTAACGCTCAATTTTTGGAAGTAAATAGCTTTTTCCATCTTGTTTGTTTACTCTTTATCTACTGCAATATGACCTACTACATTTTTTTTTTTTTTTTTTTTTTTTTTTTTTTCAAAAAAAGAAAAAAAAATCTATATTTATCAGTCACTACAATGAAAATTAAAAAGTTTATATAAAAAAATTACCCGTGAAAAATTTAATTCCTCAGAAATAATTAATTAAGGTGGTATTTTAAAGTACCGTCAGTTCAATATGCCTAAACAACTTATCCTTTAATTAATAAATCCAAATTGATAATTTATAATTATTAAATTCTTACATATATGGTGGTGCCAATAAATTTAATTTTAAAATAATTATAAAATGAAGTTATTTATTTTAATCAAATTAAAAATTTCCAAATCAAATTACTTAAATAAAATCCAAAATTCCAAATTTTTTGAAATTTTGGATTTATTTGAAGTAAAGCGTAAATTTCTCTAATTTGTTATTAATTCAATTCTTACTTAGAGCTTTGAAGGAAAAGGGAAAAAAATATTTCCGCTTTACTATTTTTTTTTTTTTTTTTTTTTTTTTTACATCCCACAAGTTAAAAAATCAAACTATGGAAATCTAAAGAAGAAAACAAAGCAAAAATTTTACTATTTTGAATCCGTGGACTTGAAAAGTGGAAATCGTTACCATTTTGATGTTAATTCGTATCCTCCAGAGCAGAAAAATTTTCAAGGAAAAAGGAAAAAAATAATAAAGAAAATTTTACTAGTTAAAAATAATTCGGGATGTATTATAGTTTTTAATTAAAAGCAGTTTTAATCTTCTACAATGTACGCCGGGTAGTATATTGGGAATATTTAACTAGGACAGCCCGATATAATCCAAAAATAACAATAATAATTCCTTTTATGGGTTTGAAATTACATACACGGCCTGATTAATGCACGGGCTTCTGGAGTCTTGGCCCTGGGCTCACAAATTATGTGGCTGATTTTTTTTTTTTTTTTTTTTTTTTTTCTTAATTAAGTACTTTTCAAATAACATTGCTTTATAAAATATGAACGGTAAAATTCAAATATTCTGAATGATTCTATAAAATTTTTAGAAGCTTTTAACCTAGGCACTTTTCTGTAAAAATCCTTTTCGTTTTGAGAGTACCTATAATTTTCGAAATTTCCCGAATCCAGAAAATCAAATTTGGGGAAAATGCCAAAAACTGCATATTGTGTCTATTGGATTCAATAGAAACGAAGATTTTACAATGTTAGAATTATAGTTTAAAATCATTACTAGACTGTTAGGGAAAACACAATTTTTATCATTCTGGATAAGGCGAGTATTAAAAGACGTCCTCATTTACTCTGCAACATAAACTGTGGATCATAGATGTTTATGAATTATACAAATGCTTATTTGAGAAAGTGGGCAGTAATTAATTTTCTTGAAAGTGAAATCTTTTTTGTAAGCTTGAAACTTTCACCCAAACGACTTTGTCAATTCATCAAATAAACCAACTTTTTTTCTAAAAGTGTCGCCGGGAATGGGGACCCAACATTTTAACAGATCCTGGGCCCAACTTCAACTTGATCGGTCTCTGATTACATGTAATTCGTTTAATTTCACTTCAAACTGTCTAACAAAAGAAAAAAAAAGCTGGTGTCGGAGTTGGAGTCGGCTTGTTTTTTAGCGACTGAGACACTGATTCTTTTACTCAAAAATAAGCCCCACTCCGCATCCCTGCCTACTATCACCCAACTGAATTTGTCGATGAAATTTGACAACACCCTGTATAATTGACTTCACAGGTATTCAATATACTTTTTCTTTTAAAATACGAATGGTTATCTATTTTATCACTGCAATCTTATCGCTTGCATTTTTGAAGGCTTCTTTTTGATGTCCCATTTTATTTATTTATTTTAAATTCGATTATCTACCGTAACCTGATTTAACCAGTAGTAGAATCATCCTCCCAGCTAAACCAGATTTCAACAAAACTTTGCACGTAGTACTATGGAATATGAAATAACATTTCAAGGATTTTATCAATTTGTGTTTAGTCACCTTGAATCTTTAAAGAAAAGTAGCCTTGGGGAAAAATCCAAAATCCGTTATCTTCCTAGAATTATGTAATATCTATTGTGAACGAATAATCCGAAAATTTTATTCATAGGTAAAAATATTTAATTTTATTATTAGAGAATGGATATCTTTAAACAAATAAAATTTTGAAGGACTTTTCAATCTTTATGTACAGAAAGATATAGAAAAGCATATCTCTTCAAGAAGTGCACTGTAAACATTTTGCTAAAATCAAGAAGAGATTGAGTACTTGTATAGACAGCGATTCGCTTAATACAGAATCACTATAAATTCCTTTCTGGCATTTCTAATAATTTCTCAGTGGTTTTTGAGCGTACATTTTCTTTCAAACTCCATTTAATATGTAAAAAAATATTATTTATTTATTTTAGTTCAAATGGTGCATTGAACTCTAGTTGTATGTTTTAGCTAACTTTCATATTTTTTTTTATGGATTACAAAAGAATTTACCTGTGTTAAGTAAAACAGACTATACTTGTCTTTTATATATATACTTTTTTTTCTTTTACTATTTCTTTCCTTTTTTTTCTTCCTTGACAATCTTTTGAACATTTCAGTATGTGCATCATTACGTACGTTGAAAAGATCGAAAGAGGATTATTGGTACAAAATGCAATTTGGGAAGCAGAAAATCCTTGTTCCACTTCCTTATTCTACTGTTCATATTTTGTTCCGTCTTTAGAATTTTACCAACTTGCTCATACATTTGTGATTTCGTTTTAATTATATACATATACATATACACTATATGGCCAAAGATGACCGGCCACTTTCGATTTTAGACATTTTGTTAAATATCTAGAAAAATACAGGAGGAATTATACCGAAACTCTTAGTGTATAAACATAATAGTACAGGTCATACATTTCTGTGAAGATTTTTTTTCCGAGACTCCATAAGGGACCGTCAACAAATCAAAAAAGAATGAACATCTTTTGGATAACCCTGTCAAAAATAATGTAACAATAGCGCTCAAACTGTAGATTATGATTAAGTGGCTTATTTTAACCCATTTTAGGCCAAGCACAGAAATTTTATAAAATGTAGCATTATTTTTATTGAAATATGCTTAAATTACATACATTAAGACACAAAAAAAGATTCGTGCATGAAAAATAATATTTTATATAAGAAATAATATTTTATATAATAATATAAAATATTATTTCTTATAATGAATAATATGAATATGAATAATATTTTTATGACTTTTGTTTTATTCTTATTTCATATACAGAATTTGCAACTTTAATCTATTTTAAAAACATATAATTCATTTCAATTGGAATAATAATATATTTTTAAAAAGTCGAATTTGTCAAAGGCGTTTCAAATTAAAACTCTAGCGTATTTTGAAAATTTTTTAAGAGAAAGTGTTTACTCCAATTGAATTACTAATATTTTATGGATGTCTTCAAAAGCCTTAAAAAATAGAAGAAAAATAAAATTCTTGAAAAAAATGTGTCAGAGTGTTAAAAAAAAATATTTATCGAAATGTTTCGTATACGAACCTTTGGCCGAAAATGGGTTAATAAACTATGTTCATTTTTATGTGAAGTACTCGCAGAGAAATTAAGATTTTTATAAAAACCGTCCAAATTTTTTCTAAGTTT
Organism: Maratus speculifer; assembly: GCA_964019185.1. NCBI lineage: Eukaryota > Metazoa > Arthropoda > Arachnida > Araneae > Salticidae > Maratus > Maratus speculifer. Next base: position 450,718,420 of record OZ025289.1, read on the forward strand.
TATGCTTAAAATTTGCAGAGCTCTTAATATAAAATAATGTTTCTTTTCGAAAATATGACAAACAACATTGCACATAATACCACCTGTAATCAGAATTAAAAAATAATAAAAAATTGTATGAAATATGGGTAGATTTACAAAATAATTTTTCACTACACATGCGTCAAAAATATAAAAATTTAATTTGCATATTATGTTAGCTAAATGTATAGAGCAACTTTTGTAAAAATTTCAAACATATAGTTTGAAAATTCTGAAAGTAATCGTTGATTGAATAAGCTTAAAATCCGTTATTCCCAAAATGAAACAAAAAGATGAGGGATTGTATCCATATATCCATTGATTAGTGTTAATATAGAATACACAATATGGCACGTATTACTATATTTGGATAATCCCTCTCATTTTTTTTGCTTCATTCTGTGAATAATGGTTTTTCAGCTTATTCTGTAGGCGATCACTTTCAGAATTTTCAAGCTATGATTTTGAGACTTTCACAAACGTTACTCTATACATTTAACTAACACAATATGCAAATGAAATTTTAATATCGTTGATGCATGCGAGGTGAAAATTTATTTACTAAACTTGTTCATTTTTCATACAATTTTTATTATTTTTTTTAAATTTTGATTAAAGGGTGCCAGGTAAATGTTGTTTGTCATATTTTCAGAAAAGAAAATTATTTTATATTAAGAACACTGCAAATTATAAGCAAAAAACTTGAAAAAATTTGTGACTGTTATTAAAAAAAACCTTAATTTCTCTACGAGTATACATGTAATCCACATATAAGTGAACACAGTTTATTACAATAACCCACTTAATCATAATTTACACTTTGAGCGCTTTTCCTTCATTAGTTTTGATAGGGTTATCCAAAAGATATTCAAAGAAGACAAAAAAAAAAAAAAAAAAAAAAAAAAAAAACTTGAAACACCATAAAATAAATAAAATAACGCAAGGCCTTTCTATAGAACTTATTCTATCTTCATCAGGCGAAAAGTCGTGCGTCTACAATGAATGTAGTGGCACGACTGAGGTTGAAAATGCGGGAAAGGGAGAGAGCTGAAGGAGCAGCCAATGGGAAAGTAGAAAGCAACAGCCAATCAGGGAAGAGCGTAAACGAACAAAGGATACAATGAAGGAAGGGGGGGGGGGGGAAAGGAAAATGGTTACAAAGGGAAAAAGTAATAAGTAAAAAGGCAGGTTATATTAAAAGTAAATACACACACACATAAAATAATAATAATAATAATTAGTATTAAAAATGTTTATAGTAATAAGAAAACATATATATATCTAAAAAATCATATACATGATTAATACGAAAATATATATATATATATATATATATATATAGTTATAAAGATACATATGTATAAATCTAAAAAATTATATGTATGATTAATTAAAAAAAAAAAAAAAAAAAAAAAGTAAATAATTATAAGGCAGTGCTGAAAAGGTTTTTCCAAGCTATGGATAGCGTTTTAGAATCAGATTTATCATTAACAATAACTTCACAATTAAGATAAATAGCTAAATTTTCAAGAAAATCTAACTCATGGGTACTATTGGCATTAAAGATAATTTTTGCTGTTTGAAAATTGAAACTAAGGCCGGAATCCCAAGAGTGCTTAGCAACCGAAGATTTAGAAAATTTCTTGATTATTGACATACCGAAAGTGTTCTTTAAGGCGTTTTTCGAGATTTCTTTTAGTTTGACCAATGTAAGATAAATCACAGCCATTACAAGGAACATTATAAATACCCCATTTTTGGAGGTCAGGGACGGAGGATTTCATGGAAGGAAATTTAAATTTATTGGCAGGTTTAAAAATAACGTTAAAATTGAATCGTCTTAAAACTTTAGCTAATTTAAAACAAAAAGGTGGATAAAAGGGGAGAACAACCAAATTATCAGGTTTACTTTTAACGAAATTAGAAAGAGTGGATTTATTAGACGGTTTATTGAATTTGTTTACAGCAGTATTGATGATAGAAGGATTGAAACCTCTTTTGGCAGCAACGGATTTTAAGTAATTCAGTTCATCCTTAAGGGATGCGAAGTCGGAACAAATTTTGAGAGCACGATTTACATATGTGTAAAAAACACCGATCTTTTGGTTGACAGGATGATTTGAGATAGCATGGGGGAGGGGGGGGGGATTAGAAACAGAAAAAGGTTTTCTATAAACACAAATTTTGAAAGAAAAATCACATTTGGTAACTAAAACATCAAGGATAGGGAGTTTATTACAAATTTCTAATTCAAAAGTAAACTGAATATGGGTCAATAGAATTGACAGTTTGAAGAATAGTAGAAATATCAAAAGGATTATCGATTAAGACAAAAGTGTCGTCAACGTAACGTATACAACATTTAAAAATAATCAGATTTAATAATTTTTCTTCAAAATAATGCATATAAATATCACAAAGAATGGGGGATAAAGGGTTACCCATACTTAAGCCGTCAGACTGTTTGAAAAATTTATTGTCAAATTGAAAAGTAGTAAGGGTTAAGCATATTTTAGTTAAATTAACAAACTCTTTGACTTCAGTATCAGAGAAATGAAATTCACGTAATCTTTTTTCCAAGCAATGAAGAGCGCCCTCAATCGGGACATTAGTAAATAAAGATTTGACATCAAGAGAAAGCATTGAACAATTGGATGGGTTAATACTTTTTAATTTACTAACGAATTCATAAGAATTTTTTTACAGTATGAGAATTAGAACTGCATAAAGGAGAAAAAATGGATGTTAAAAATTTGGCAAGAGGATAAGTAGCAGTACCAATATTAGAGACAATAGGTCTTAAGGGAATACTGGTTTTGTGAACTTTAGGTAAAGCATAAAAACGAGAGCAAATGGGTGCAGAAGGAATAACACAATGTTTAGTGTTGTCATTTAGAACAACAGAATTTTTTACAGCTTTTGTGAGCGTGGAAAGATGCGTAGTAGGATCTTTTTTAACTTCAATATAAGGGTCTTCCGATAAAAGAGCATAAATTTTATCAGAATAATCATTTTTATCCATAAGAACAATTTGATCCCCTTTATAAGTTTTAGTAATAATAAGATTATCATTAGACTTGAGCTCATTCAGAGCAATTTGCTGAGAGCGTGAGCTATTAGGTTTATATTTTGAATCATTAGAAGAAATTGTATCAGCAAGGATGTGGCGAAAAGTTTCTTTTTGAAAAGGAGTAACTTTACTATTTTTAAAGGAAGACTCAATAGGAGCGATCAGTTTGGTGAGAGAAGGTTTGCAAGACTGAGAAAAGTTTAAACCAAGATCCAAAATGCTTTTTTGCTCAGGAGTTAAGATATGAGAAGAGAGATTAACAATACCGTTCTCATTTGAAAAATCCTTATTCAATAATTGAGACTTCGAATTCCTATTGCATAATAAAGAAAACTTTTTATCAAGTTTATTTTGATGAGCAGTTTTGAAAGTAAGCAGAGAAGGCTAACATTTATTTTCAATATCACAGAAATTATCAAGATTTTTACTGAGAAACAAATGAAGTTCATAAAGTTCCTCTTCAATTTTGGAGAGAGTATGCCGAACAACCTGAATGCAAGCTCTCAAAACAATAAAATGTGAACTTTTTCCTGGGCAAAAGACATTCATTCTTTTTTAATTTGTTGACAGTCCCTTATGGAGTTTCTTTACAGAAAATCTTCTTATGGAAATTCTTATGGAGAATCTTCACAGAAATGCATGACCTGGACTATCATATTTATACATTGAGAGTTTCGGGATAATTTCTCATGTATTTTTCTAGATATTTAACAAAATGTCCAAAATCGCTAGTGGCCGGTCATCTTTAGCCATATAATGTATATGTGTGTATGTTTTATGTAGAAGATTTAAGATACTAAATTCTGGAGAGTTATTGTCATTAAATTATTCTGACATTGAAAACTTCAGAGGGCTCTGCTCCTCTGACATAATAAAAAAGGTTTTACAAAAAATAAAAATCCTGGACTTTTAAGGCAAATAATTGTATTTCGTGTTGCAATTCGCAAAAGTTAAGTCTGCTAAAACTACTTTGTAATTATAATATGAAAGAAATGAAACTAAGGCTTGAAAATTTCAAATAAATATATCAAAATAAGAAGGCGGATTTTAGAACTAATAATCGGATCCCATTTTCTGCGGATTTACAGACGCTATAAATGTAATTTATATTTATAGTTTTTTTATGTACAGAGTTGTCTTTTCAGGGATCAAACACTGAAGGCTAAATAGTAGTTTTCTAAAACGCTCATGTTACTTCATTTTAAAGAGCAAGGGGGATGGGACAAACTTTAATTCCACGAACAATGCCTATCCTATGCCTTTATTTGCCAATCCTCAATTCGTGATACTTATGCACTGAGTAACTGAATGATAACGACCACTGAAACTGTCAATTCTCCAACACTTCACAGAAATTTTACATATACTCAATCCTTTGTGATTGACTAATGATTTATATATTAGAATGTACTAAACAGCACGTAAATAATATTTGTCACTTTATTCATTGAATTTAAAAAAAAAACTATCCTAGCATTTTTTTTCTTTTTTACTAGGGGGCTTTGCCTTTTACAAGCTACACTCGTCAACTCCCGTTGGAATACCACAAATTCTAAAATCTCGCTAAGATAATCAGCTTTTAAAAGATTGCAAAAAATTGTACTACATATGTATATACATATAAAGTGGCAATTCTCTTGTAAGTGGGCTTCCATTCATTTATCTTTGATTTTGGGAATTTTAAGGTCTAATCCACTGCTTTTAAACATCTACTGGCTGTTTACATGTTTGATTAAACAAAATCAGACAAACAGTGAAATACAGAGTCGTTGTCTCCTGGTATTTTTTGAACCAGTATAAGAAAACTTTTAAGTAACGCATTTTAAATGTATCGTTTACATTTTCCCTAAATTTTTAATTTTCACTAAATTTTTCTTTATCTTTTTAATATTCACTTGAAAACACTTTTGGTTTTCGAAAGAAAATATTACTTTTGCGATCTTAGAATTCACAACAATAGTTAAAAAGATCATATCAAAATTTAAATCAAAATGTCTCTGCTTTTTTTTTTTTTTTTTTTTTTTTTTTTAAACTTTTTTGCAATATTAGTTGGTTATTTTAAATACGACGTAATTTCTTTTACTTGCTACTTTTAACGCATATTATTGTATTTATTTATTTAAAAGTTTTCTTTCTCTTTTTAATATTCACGTAAAAATATTTTTATTGTTAAAAAGGAAATTTTTTTTTCGCATTAATTTTCTTTCATTTATGTCGGTTTACGCATTTTAATGAGTTCATTCTTTTAATATTCACATTTAACTAAAGTTTTAAGACTTAATTTTCAATATTTCTCGATTTTAACTCGTAATTTTTTAAATTCTCATTTGAAAGTGTTTTAGGTAGCTTTCATTACAAAAAGTAAAAAGCTACCTATTGCAGCCGTCCGGAGGAAAGCACTTCCGGAAAATTTTGGTATATTTTCACCGATCATGACCCCCAGACCCCAAAACCACCCTCCGTTCAAATGTTGACATATATATATATATATATATATATATAACCATATATATATATATATATATATATATATATATATATATATATATATCTGATTTTTGTCATGCGATAACTAACGTATTTATGAACCGATTTGAATGAAACTTGGTATGTACATAGTACATACAAATGTCTCGACCGAGTTCGTTGGTCAACATCATCCGCCATTTTGTTTCAAAATGGCGGCCATTTTAAATTTTTAAAAAAATTTAAAATTTAAAATTAAATGCGAAAAAATTAAAAGTTGAAAAGCATTTTTCTTTTACGTGTTAGAACTTAAAACAAAGATTCCAGAACACTTTTTATTTTGTCTATATCTTAAAAAATGATTGAGTTATAGCACTTTGAATTTTTCTTATGGCTGACATTTTGAAACGATCTGATTTTTGTCACGTGATAACACGCGTATTTATGAACCGATTTCAATGAAACTTGGTATGTATATAGTACATACAAATGCCTCGACCGAGTTCGTTGGCCAGCATCATCCGCCATTTTGTTTCAAAATGGTGGTCATTTTAAATTTTTTAAAAAAATTAAAATTTAAAATTAAATGCGAAAAAATCAAAATTTGAAAAATATTTTTCTTTTACGTGTTAGAACTTAAAACAACAATTCCAGAACACTTTTTATTTTGTCTATATCTTAAAAAATGATTGAGTTATAGCACTTTGAATTTTGCTTATCGCTGACATTTTGAAACGGTCTGATCTGAACGATCCACAATGTTGCTTTAAAATGGCATACACTTTATGATATCGTGGAATTTGGTGACTCTCTAAATCGCTTAAAATAAAACCAGGTTGAATAAAAGATGACTAATTTCTAAAAATTCCTATTAATATTCAGTCTTGACAAAAACTAGTATTCAATCATATAAAATCACTAATTTTATAAGATTATTTCCACTAATTTGAGCTTAGTATTTTTGAACAATGTAACTTACTTTAAAATAAATAAATAAATATATAAGTATATGAAAGCTACCTCTTCCTCCCGGCATTGCCGGAAGGACTTTTTCTTGTTTGTGGTAGTCGCGCATAATTTTGTTGTTGTTATTTTTTTTTTTTTTTTTTTTTGGGGGGGGGGGGGTAAGAAATATTATTTATTGATAATTTAACTACAGTTTAAAATAATTACCTTTTCCAAAATATTTTAAAAATGTCTCTCAAAGTGCTCAAAAATTTGAATTTAAAATGAAATAAATCTTCGAAAAATGAGTAATAAAAAAAAAGGACATTTTGCACATCGGAAACTTCCAATGTATAAAATGATCTAAAAAGTATTTAAATTACCATGCATAGTTTTTGTTCCTATAAAACTTTTTTAATGGAACAATTTTGACCAAATTTAGCATTAAATATCTCTTAAAATATTTCTTTAATTTGAAAACTGCATGCATCAGTATGTTTCTCAAATATTTTTCTATAATACTACCAATTTTCATATTTTTGTGTGCAGCAGTTTCCTTAATATTAGCAAAGAAATACCCTTCGTCGCAAAAAATTTATTGACAGCGGCGGTGACAGCGTAAGTTATTTTTTCTTGGAATAGAGAGATTCTTTCTCTCTCACACACATACATTTTTTAAAAGCGTATAACGAGTAATTGAGAGTTATTTATAATAATTAAATAAATACTGAAAACGCTATTTTAAAATCAGACAAATATTGCTCTTTTGTTCCATTTTTATTTGTTATTTTTTTTATTTTTTAATCACATTTGACTCAAGTGATGCAAAATGATGAAAAAAATTAACAATTTATAAAAATATTGCCACAATTATCTTAAGTGTAACAGTTACGCTACACATCCATTTAATATAATGTAACACGATTAATTTCACTACGCATTCAACACTTCACTTTACTGAAAATGGACTATTTTATTTTTTATGTGATGTGTGATGAGTAGTAAATGATAAAATAAATGACCATCCTTAATTTAGTTTGTATTTCATGCTGGAGCAGTTTTGATGTTACAATCGATCTAGACCAAAAAAAGAAAGAAAAAAAAACAGCGATCCGTTCGAAAAACCCCAATAAAATGATAAAAATATAGATAACAAATTGCGTCCCTCTTAAAATATCAATGAAATATTACTGACCTAAATATTTCACGTAACATAAGAGTCATTTGTATTTATTATGTCTCATCAGCAAGGTAAAATGATAAGAAACTGATAAAATCTTTTTTTTAAATAAACTTTCCTTTTCATATGATAATTGTAAATAAGCGTAATATTACCTTCATCAGTTTCTAGTAACATAAACGAATACCTTTAATTTTCTAAATATTTTTTTTTTCTTTTTGCATACGTTCGGATACAGTATTAGTGAATTTCTAGGGATCGAAAATGAAAATAAAGCAACAAAAAAATTGCATATCTTTAAGAGAAAAAAAAGGCATTATGTAAGCATTCGGTTTCATACATCTCACGGTTCTCGAGTTTAAATTGCATTCCAGTTATCCACGAAATACGATATTAAAACTTTTTGATGATTGTGTGATCTTCTATTTTGACAATTTGTCAGCTGTAACTCTAGTGAAATCTGATGACACTAGAAATAACCTTCAGCATATTAAACACTATCTTAAAAATATAAACTTTATTCTTACTGTTACAGTGTTTCTAACTTAGCCCTTTCGCTGCAAAATGTTGCCCATTTTTGTCTTGTCTTGATAGAGAAAGGAGAGGAGATTTAGTTCATATAACAAAATTTAGCTTCATTTTTTAATCAATAAATATTGAAGGTAGAGTATTTTAATTTTAACCCTTTCAAGCCCGTTTTTTTTTTTTTTTTTTTTTTTTTTTTTTTTCTAATTTTAAGGGGAAAAAAACTTTTACGTTAATAACATTAACACAAGCTATTTAAATAGATTAATTACTGTTTAACGAATATTTCATTCCCTGAAACATAAAAATTATTGTTATTTTGCAAGCTATTCAATTGATATTTCTGTGACAAAACGCCAAGGAAGAATTGTTGGAGATGTTTAGAAAAAGATTTAACTTATATTACAACTTTCTACCTTTTGCGTTTTATTATACATGACACTTTCAGGAAAGTAACTTTTGTTTTAAATTTAAAGAGTGAAATATGTGTTTAAAATAAAATAATCGCATACGGCGCAAAGAGAATTAAGCAAATAATGATAATTATTATTATAACTAAATGCCTAAACATAAATGAAGTCATATAGTAAATGCATAGACATATACTAACATTACTACATATAAATAGTAGCAAAAATATTTCTTAAAACAAAATAATACTTCATTAAAAGACATGTACTATTAAAAATACACCAGATCCAAAAGGGTTAATTAATGTTTCCCTTGTCGTTGCCATAATCCATTAATCAGGCGATTCCAATTTCGATGTTAATATCCGAAATATGCTGTTTTCACTTATCACCAATGTTAAAGTTCAGTTGCAGTGCAATTAAAACAGATTTTAATAATTTAAGTGCTGTTGATATTTTTAAAATAATAATGATTGTTTTTATAAATGTTCAGAATTTATTTCATTTATCTTGGCGCTTTTTAGCATTTTTGAGTAAAATTTAACCTTTTTCTTGTTCACTTGACAATAACTGAACGGGAATACCGCCAGAATTGATTTAAAGCTGTATTGAAGTTTAAACTTTCTGCTCTTTAACAGATTCAAAACACCATTTTCAGAAAAATTTGTAGATGTCATTATTCAGATGCCAAGAATTCGATTAATTCTATCGTAAAACAAAGGACAACAACGGGGGAGAAACAAAGAACTTTATGCTTTGTGTGAAAACCAATAGTGATTGTTTGGTAATTCAAATTCTAAACTAATATTGGTATAATATTATCAGTTCTAAAGAGTATTAAATTTTGCAGATATTTATTACCAATATTAGGTAAAAAATTGGGTACTACTCTGTTATCAAGTCGACCAAATTACTATCGCCAAATTATAAGATTAAATGCCAATAATGGATGATCGTGAATATCAATTCAATGTCATTAAATACGATACACGTGTTTAAAACGTCATTAAGTGATTTTTATTTCGACTTTTTATTTGTATTTTTATTAATATTCTACTAATTATTTGTTTTTTTATTATTTAAAATAAAAATCACGTCAATATGTATAATTTGGCTATTAGTTAGACGATTTGTATAATTTGGCGAAATCGGTCGACGGGATAACAGAGTAGTAACAAAAATCGTTATGGCGCTTAAATATTACCAATGGAATTCCGGTATTGGTGAAATATTTTGACTAAACTGTAAGTATTTCCATAGAAATTTTATTATACCTATAATAGGTTAAATTACTTTGCCTAATGGCAATGTTTCAGGCGCGGATCCAGCGGGGGGGGGGGGGGCGATCGCCCAAAAAAATATTCCGAGTTTGATTTGAAAAGTTCTCGAAATGAAAGGGAAAATGAGATTTTTTTTTAAAATAGGTGTTATTTTTTTGAATAATTTCTTTGAAGTTCAATTCACTTCATTCAACAATGTTGTAAAGTCATTCGCCATCACGAAAATTCGATTTTTCAAGTCCTCCAAAATAGTCATCGACAGCTAATTTCACTTCTACACTGTTAAGAATATCGTGAAATATTACCTCTATTTTTAAAGGCTACCTATTTTCTGGTCAATGAGGACTATCTTAAAACGATGTGGAGCATTCACATTGGTCAGGAAATAGATAATCTTTAAAAATGGAGTCAATTTTTCCCAATATTTTTAACAGTATACTTTCATGCAAAACTTTTTCAGTCGTAAAATTTTTTAGCCGTTGGGATAAGTGGAGATCACAATTAACCAAATCAAGCGAATAAGGTGCATTTTGTAACAGGTCATATTTCAGTTCATTCAATTTCCATATATAGAAAGGGCAGCTGACGATAACTGTGGGTCAACAACAAAAACTTATTCATTCTTTATGATTTCTATTGTACATGAGTCCGGTAATTTGATTGGTCTATGATTAACAAGTATCTGATATGATTAACCTGCGTTGCCAAGTCGATACCTACAATGATCGCTATGACAGAAATGTAATGATAGATTGAATGACAGAAATGTTTGTTTGTAAACTTTCTTTATTGCTAACACTCTAGCAGCGAACGGTGCATTTTTCACATGGAAAATTATCTTCATCTTACGCTATAGTATTTTATTTGCATTAATTAATCCATATCCATTTAATAATTAACTGCAAATAATGACGTAATAGAAACTATGAATGTATTGATTACATATCACTTGATATCGCCCCCCCCCCCCAAAAAAAAAAAAAAAAAAGTCACTGGATCCGCCACTGCAATGTTTTCTGTACTGCCAATAATGAATTGAATTTCAAAATTAAAATCAATATTATATTGGATCTAGAATAATCTATAGCTAATGTATTGTTACTATTTATTTTCATCCACCAATTGCATAAAAGATCGTAACTCACAATTCAGTATTCAGTATAAAAAACTATTATGGTTCATTAAACTTGATTACAAAAATTTTATCATATACGCTATTTATAATGTCAAGAGTTTATGGAAAAAAATATCAAGAAAATCTAACACTAAACTAACTCTTCCCAAATAATCAAACAGTTTCTTGATTTTTAAAGAATAAAATTGTGGCCCAAAAGCTTTTTTTTCAAGGAAATAAAAACATAAAAGGAAATAACTGAAAGAAAATCTCAGAAATAAATTCCTAAGCAAAGCAAAAAAGTTAATGAAAAGTCCCAAACATCTATAAATCAAGAAACCATGTATCATCTATCGCTGTCACTTAAAAAAAAAAGAAAATAATAAAGTAATCAAAAAAGACAAAAGCTTAGCGGGTATAATGTAATATTTTCATTAAAATGCCAAACGCTAGCATACTGTTTTAGCCAAAAGAGAAATAACAGTCAATACATTCGGTGAGACAATTGAGAATTTTGAGGAAATATACAGGGCTTTTAAGGGTCAGAGAATTTTCCAAGGAAAATAGTGATATTTTCTTATAGAAAAATTCACTTTATTAATCACGCTATTACATAAGGTGAGTTTTTCAAAAAACAAATGCTTGTACTTTCTTTAAAAAATTCCTTGTCCCGTAGCAACTTCGATATACCTATCAAAATGAGGTTTTTTACTTTCTTGTGATTTTGATTCAGAACTTTTATTGTTAACGAATTGGAACAATAAATATAAAAATAATAAAATAGCTATGAACCATATGTTTCAATAGATATGTAATGGAGATTATTTCTCAAATCCCAACTTATAAAAAAAATATACTTCCAACTAGAAAAGGTATATAAATCAAGAATAGTTCTAACACAAAGTAGCACTAAAATAGGAAAGACTTTTTTTAATCGTAAAACATTGAAAATTATTAAGTTTAAATATCAAAATTCGTAGATTAATTAATTAAAATTCAAAATTTGGAAGTAAAAGAGTGGTATTTTCTAAATGTCCCTATTAGATGCACAGCAGTATTTTTCAAAATACAGAAAAAATAGATCGGAAAAAAATAATTTTCCTCGTTTTAATAGTTATGCAGACATTTATAAAATAAATGGCACATCAATAATAAAAATATTGCTGATTTGCATACAGTATTGCTTGATCGCATACTTTTTATATGTTACTATCATCATCGATTTAATAGACAATCGCCATTACAAGTCTATTTTGCAAATATAAAACTAAAACTTTACTAAATTTTGGAAAAAAAAAATATATATATATATATATTTCTTACCAATTAATGGTGGTATAATTAGATATAATGGCCCACTTAGCACGTTACAAGCAGAAATAGCAACAGCTTGTATGTCTTCGTCGAAGTAATCAGCTGTTATTGCTGGAATCAGTGGAATAAAACTGGACTGGCAGACGCACCAAACCAGCAAAGCGATCATCAGAGACTCGAATCCAACAGTAAAGGGCAGAATTGTTGTGCAGATGCCGCTGATGACCTGCGTGAAAGTTCCAAAATGGGTTCTGCTCATGTAGCCGCAATCGGTTACCCATCCGAGCCCCATCATTCCAAAAGCACCGGACAATGATATGCCCATCATGATGTATTTTTCGTATTCGATATCAATATTATGATCTCTCGAGAAGTCTACAATAACGGTGATTAGAGCTGTGAAATGAATATTGACAATGGCGTTAATGATGCAGATCAAAATAAATACAGGATTCAAATACATACTGAAAAGCAAGTTCTGTGAATGTGCAACGTTTTTGGTAAATGGCTCATGGGCAGCGACAGTTCCTTTACCATAAACATCACCACTTTCATGTCGAAAAAAGTCATCAGTTTTTTTGTATGTTAAAAGGACTGGAATTTTCAGAGAATATGCTGAATCAAAGACACCATCATATTTCATGTGACTAGGGAAACTCAAGACATTTTCTGTGCTTTTATACTTGTTATTTTTATCAAAATGTCTTTTTTCGTGTGATTTGCAGTTTGTAAAAGGATAAGAATTTTGATCTGTACCAAAATATATAGTTGAAACTACGTCATATCTATGGTTTTTAAAATTATACGGCAGCTGAAGTTTTTCTTTTCCAAAATGTGGTTCGGTAGGCGCAACAACGTTTTTTAAACACGGTTCGCATTTCTGATAATAGGTGTTGCCTATTGTTCTAAAATAATTCGAGTGTTTGTCATTTTCATCTATTGTAGCTGAAACAGAAATAGTCTTGTCATACTTGTATGCATCACAGTCTAAAGCATGTTTATTATTTTCATTATCTTTTTCATCCAAATGTCCATAAATATTTTTGCTAATTTTTCTGAAAGATCTTTGTATTTTTGTGTCGCCTTTTTCACAAGAGCACTTTTTGTTTAGAGACATTACATATTTTTTGTCAGTTACTTCTTCCTTAGAACGCGGCTGCTTCCATAAGAATTCTATACTATGTCTTCTGATAAAAGAATCTGCATCCCCGTTTATTTTCGCTTCTTTTTTCTTTTCTGTTTCCGATTCTTGACTTAGATTTGTTATTATAGGATCAGTACTTGAATACGAATCATATTTCTCTCCGCATTTCAGAGGACTATTTTCGCGCTCTGTTTTGAAGTTTGCTGGTTTTAGCAACATTGAAAGGGGAAGACAGTGCATGTTAATTCCTGCTATAATAAGAAATGTTCCTGAAAGACCATATTTATTCAAAAGTGTTTCGAATATTGGCGGGAAAATGAAAAAACCAATAGGACTTCCAAGATAACTCATGCCTAAAGCTATCGATCGCTGTTTAAAGAAGTATTCATTTATGATGACTGGAAGAAGCAGCGATGACAAACCAAATCCTATACCTAAACATAAAAGAAACAAATTATTTATTAGTTTCGATGACTTGGAACGACAGTAAAAAGAATACGAGTTTAATAAAGTGATATTCTAGATCAATGGTTCCAAACTCTTTTCATTTGGGCTTTTTTACATTTTTTGTCACATTTCATTTAAATTCTTTTATTACATTCATTTACATTCTTTTTCCAATCATTTACATTACTTTATTACATCCATTACTTTTCACATAATTTCTGAAAGAAAATCTTTTAGTTAATCTCAAATATTCAACCCCACTAGGTCGGATCATAGGAAATCTCATACATATACTTGACAATAGACAAAACATTAATGATAAAACTCCCGAAAATTAAAATTTTTACCTTCTTTTTTCTTTTTATTTATTTATTTATTTTTATTATTTATTTTTTCTTTTATTTTTTCTTTTTTTTTTTTTTTTTTTTTTTTTTTTTGACAAACTATTTCTGAAATATATATATAGTTATCTTTATATTTTAAGTTTTAAAATCTTAATGAAACAGACGAGTAGTAAATGAGGATTTAAAACTTGAAATAAAAATAATTGTGTAATTTAGAAATAGTTTCTCAAATAAAAAAGAAAGAAAGATCTAAGGAGACCATAGAAAAAAATAATATAAACATTTTAAATTTCCAAAGAGAAATCTAAAAAACCGGATTTATTCCAAACTCATAGTTTTAATATAAGAGAAGAATTTATGATTTGACTGATAACAAACTTTAAGTTGAAAATACATATAAGATTAATATATGGTGATTTTTTTAAATGTCAACAAAAATGCTGTTTTAAGCATACTCGGTTTATGAGCTATTGCAAACCGCACATATTTGTTAACGTATAACGGGTATTCTCTAAAATACGAAATACCAAATAGTTTCTTTGAAATATCACTCGTTTGTAGTTACTGCCAATATGCCACCGAAAAAAAAGAAACTAACTTCAAACTCTGTCTACGTACGTTTGTGCAATTCATGAATGGAGCCAGACAGTCGACACGTAAGAGATGCGAATTAGGTGCCAGTTTGAGTTCTTTCGGTATAAATGTATGGGTATCGTTCAGTTTGAATGTATCAGTTATTCTCAAATCTCAAATAATTTGGATTTCGTAGGTCTTATTTATTTATTTATTTATTATGGAAAAAAAAGCAGTAAATTGTAACATGTTTTTCCGCAGTATCAAGTGATAAAGCAAAATGTGATTTGTGCCAAATGAAGTATTATATTAAAGGAAGTTCAACGACGAATTAAAAGAAAAAAAGAAAAAAAACATTTATTAGTAAAGCATCGTCTATCACATGAGAGTTTGTTTCAATCAAAACCTTTGTTACTGCCATTATTGAGCCAGCAGCTTAGTAATAATGATGAAAATATTGCAGAGAAAATGTAAATTTTCTGAAAATTTTCAAGAAATTAAGTTTTAAAAATTACAGGTTTGCTTTAAGTATATTATTTTCCTATAAAAATATCTTTGCATACGTATTTATATTTTATATTTGAAAACATTTCCATGATAAAGACAAATTTTTAAGTTGCTTTTCAGTGCTTAATTTGCGCCGGAGCTCACCGGAGCTCAGCTCCGGTACTTTTTTGTTTTTGGTGGATATTTAAATATTTTCAGAATTCACCGGAGCTCATAAATATTGCGCTCCGGAGCCCTCGGAACAGCGTTTCCGAAAAGCTGAAGCCTAAATTATGTTTTCCTTTTCCTCCCATTTCTTAAAACGTTACGTTATTGCCTCCCAAAACGACGTTTGTGAGGTATTAGCATAGTAATGTATCGCATATCTAGGAGCCTCTAGTGTCCTTCCCCAAGTATTGACTCAATGGTTTCCGAACGGCGCAGCGGTGACAAAAAACTGAATACCGCCCGAATAAACTATAACCGTATCTACTGCTCACGTTTTTATTTACACGCGGTCGATTTGTGCAAGTTATTTTTCGGATTAATTTTGTAGTTTTCTGATTTATTGTTATTTTTGCTTATTTAATGTTAAGTTTTGTTTTATTTATTGTTAAGATTTAAACTGAAATATGAGCAAGCGGAAAAAAATCATTGATTATTTTAAAGTTTCTCCTCTTTCTAAAAATTCTTACTAATTATTTAAAATTATACATACTAACAATCTATGAATTAGGTCTAAATTTGCAATTTTTGAAATATTTATTTTTTTTTTAAAAGTCAAATTTGAGCCGTTTTCTTCTACAGCTCTGCAAATAATGTATGAAATGCAAAAGGTCTACGACAAAAAGATGGAGAAATATGCTTCGGTAGTTACTATACTACAAAATATTAGAGCTCCTGTACTTTTTTTGTTAGAAATTAAGCCCTGTTGCTTTTAAAAATGTTTTTATGATAAAGTTTATTTCTCTTTTCTCTTTTTTCGTTGATTTTAAAAATATATTTGCTGTTTGTTTCAAATTTCATATCTGAAGAAAAAAAAGTATTTCAAAATATAAATAAAAATTTACAGAGATAATAATGGATTGAAGTACAAATGTAGATGTGCGTTTGGTAGGATGATCACGTAAGAAATAAAGCATATTGTTTTTAAATTATTCCAGAAATTAAATTTTCACTACACATAATTACACATATTTTGTTAGTGTAAAATTAGTGAGAGAATTTGCTTGTAAAAACATTTTGTTTGTGTAATTACATTTCATAATTTTATTGTATAAATTTTGTAAGCTTTTACTCTTCTAAATTGCTTTCTCCGATTATTCTTTATTTTCATAATAAATTCGACAATTTAGACATGTACTCAATTATGTATTGTATTTAATTTTGTTTGACAAAAAAAAATTAGAAACTTGATTAAATCTATGTTTTAGGGACAGATGGCAGCACATAACAATGTGTGAAGAGTAAAAAATGCTAATTCTTCCAAATACTCATGTTCCATCCATATGTAACTAGATTTGTTGCAGTTATTTAGTACATACGATGATTTTTAATAGCCGGTTTCTGAGCAGTAACGCGTAACGATAATTTTTAAAGGGGTAGTCAGTTTTAAAATAACGCCATCACGCGGGTAATTATTTTTTGTCGTTAGTTTTACAGCACTACTCGGTTTCTTTTAACAAAGGCACAAAAAATCAAAATAATTAAAAGATGGCTTCCCACACAATATTACAAAAAGCGGTTTTAACCAAGCGAAATATGTATAAAATATAGTAAAACAAATGAATAAAGTATATCAAAATTTCTAGATTAAAATCATGTAAAAAAAAAGGTCTTACCAAATACGATTCCCCAAAGTATGGTGACTATCATTATATCTTCAGCAAAGAAACACGTTCCGATACCAACGAATCCAAGAATGCTTCCAACGAAGATAACGATGCGAGAGCCAAACCGGTTTGCAAAGTAACCAGCAAACGGTCCTAGAATAAATAAATCCTGTATAGTTAATGTCAGGTCTATGACATTAAAAGTTAATTTATTTTATTTTCTTTATGTGTTGCATTCTAGGTATATCATTACCTGCGTACTTGGATTATGGACACATATTTCTTAAAATGAGATTTTATTCATTTTTGTATTGTATGAAAAGCTTTGTTGTACAAAAAGGAACATAGAATAGCACAAGGTGAACGAAGACGACGCTTCCACTCTTGACCCTAAAGTTCTTCCTAGTATGGCTCCCGATTCAAACAGCTCATGAATGTAAATAAAGAACGGTAAATGTGGCGCTCCCTACATCCTGTTCCTACTATTCTACCTTTATGAACACTGGCAGACAAGGTCATGCGAACCGCATAACGGAAGCACTAGCGCCACGAACCGAGCATTACTTTCGGGTCTAAATTCTGTTGGTGAAAGCCTACCTTCTCTGTTTTCCTTCAACTATTCTACATGATATACCGGGTGATCCAAAAGTCAGGACGGACTTTAAAAATGAATAATTCGAAAACGAATCAAGATACAAAGATACGGTTTGCTTTGCACCAAACGGATGTAAAAGAAACCGGGATCTGTGTGGCAACTAAAAAAAATAGCTCTATTGACAATCAACAGATGGCGCTATAGTGATTTATTGCACTAAAAGATGATTTACAAATGAAAAAAATGTTGACAACTTACAAGATAGCTTAATTACAGTTAATTAGTGCTACAGTAAATGTTCTATGTGCTGTCCATCATTCAGAAGTACTGCTGTGAGACGAGACACCTCACCGTTCACAGCATAGAGTAGCATTTCTTGCGTTATGGCAGATACATTTTGGCGGATGACATCTTTCAGTGCTGCTAGTGATGCCGGTTGGTCGCGGTACACTTTTGACTTCAATAATCCCCACAACTAAAAGTCATAGGGTGTCATATCGGCATCGGGAGATCTTTGAGGCCATGCGTGATTAAAGTAGTGACTAATAATCCGATCCTACCCCAAATATTGAGCATAGCAGGCGTGGCACAGGCAGAACAATATGAGTTGGTGCTCCATCTTACATAAAGCTCACTGGTGTGCTTGTCGCACTTGCAATTCAAAAATTGCAGTCATTCCAACAGCGTCATCTGTTGGTCGCCAATAGAACTATTTTTTTCGTAGCTACGCAAAATCTGGTTTCTTCTACATCCGTTTGGTGCAAACCGTATCTTTGGTATCTTGATTCATTTTCGAATTATTCGTTTTTAAAATTCGTCCTGACTTTTGGATTACCCGGTATATATTATATAAGTATATATTATATACATATACAGAGAGAGAGAGAGAGAGAGAAATGTTGATAACAATGGGGAGACAAATTTTGAGAAGCCAGGATGATGAAAAAAAGATAATCAAATGACCTATCAGTGAAAGAGTGAGTGTATAAAGAGAGACGTGGGTTGTACTTGATTGTTCAGGCGAAAACCCCGTAGCAGTTTGAAGGCAGGAAAGGAGCGAGTAAAAGAGTGACTTAGGATGAAAATGAAACGTGTAGTTTGAAAAAAGTATTTACTGGTGCTCGGACACGAAGTCTTTTTCAATTGAAGAGTACGCACGTATGAGATTTATGGAGAGACCTGTGTGGTTGCCCGCTGAATAAGCCTAGCTGACTACCAGGGACGAGAAGAGTGTATTTGTAGTGATATAACCTAGTACATAGGTAATATCTCAACATGTAATTTAATGTGGAGCAGTGATATGAAGTGAATCTGCAGTGAATCTGCTATATTCGTGTCTATAAGTGAAAATAGCATGTTTATAAAAAAAAAATTGTAAATAAATCTTCAATTTAATATTATTTCAAGTATTCTAGTTATTAATTCCCTACCTTTTTCACATCGTATCAGGTATTACATACCTAAATTGATGGGGGATAGCACATCAATTAAAGAATGTTTACTTGAATCTTCACGTACAGTGGATTAGAATTACAGTGATAGTCATCACCGTATTGGCAACGAACAGTATGTACAACTGTACTGGCATCATACAGTTTATGACAATCTGATTGATAATGGGAATAAGAATTAAATTTAAAAAAAAAAACTAAGGAAAAAAAGATTACGATGCTGGAAACAAATGTCAAATAGAAAAGTAAAACTTTTAGCCATATATGAGGACATTTTTTGCTCAGGATAGTTTTTGAAATTCCAAAAATTATTCTTAAACTAATTCTTCATGAAAAGATTTTAAAAAAGAGAATGAAGGAAGATTTAAAAAAAAAAAATTCTTCAGTAACTTACCATCAGACGCATCCCTGTACTCCCAGGTTTGAACTCAATATGTCTAAGAGGTACCTGTTTTGAAATCATCATTAGGGGCTGTGCATATATAACTTTATCAATTTTTTTATAATTTTGGATCCCCTCCCCCCCTTCCGATATCACACGTTATCATCTCTCCAGTTCATCCCCCCCAGTAATGATATCGTTATCAAAGTAAATTTTTTTTAATTTTATGATTTTAGAATTTATTTCTTTCGTTTGGAATGATATACAATATTGGTTACATTTATTTTTAGCATGATTTATTGATTCAAATGAAGAGAAGTCAATAAATTATTGATTTATATTAAATAATACTTAAAAAAACCAGTTCCTATTTAAAAGTATTTTATAATAGCTTTTTGTTACATAATGCATTCAATAGTAGTACTGTATTGTTGCACTTGCCCTGCACGGAGGAAGGAGCGGGGGATATGTAAATTCTTAACAAAATAAGCAGTGGACAACATACTTTCTCTTTTATTTATTAGTGAACACAAGCTTTAATACAAATGTACGTCAGATATAGTTTAACAAACAGAGATTAGATATGCATACACATAATATGACAAGAGAATAGGAATGCCAAACGTTGAAGTATTCCAAATTTCCGAATTAAAGGATTTTATAATAATTTATTTGATTTTAATTGTATTTTCATAAAAATAGATATTAAAACAAATTAAAACTGAAAAAATAACATACTATTTTACATCAAAGACTGTTACAAATAAAAAGAGAAAATTTTGGTTGGATAAAAAATGATATCGATATCAAAAAACAAACTCCCCCTCCCTCTAGCGATATCCTACGATATCATGTACCAGACCCCCTCTCCCCCTAAAATGATAACGTTATATTTGCACAACCCCTTAACACCAAATCAATATCCGATTCTAACGTTCTTAATGTGACTACTGAGCTGCCTTTAAGAAATACATGGTTTTGGTCGCAGATATTTTTTATAAAGTTACTTTCACTTTCAGAACCGGTTCAGAAAGTGAAAGTAACTTTATAAAAAAAAAATACTTGCGACCAAAATTAAAAAAGTAATCAAGGAGCGATCTTGAGAGGGCCCTCTGCTATCCAATGCAAAAAAAAAAAAAAAAAAAAAAAAAAAAAAAAAAAAAATGTCAAAATGCGAAAGAGTTATTAGAAAAATGCCTCCCCATAGGAATAGCTTTAGCTCGCGAGTGTCTTCGGGACAGGGACTGTGTGAAACCTGTGAGAAACTCTGCCCACGACTGAAAGTTAAATAAATAGAAAAGAATTTCAACAATAAATTATTTATTTTCGATGAAGAATCATCACGAAAAGCGTCTTTTATTATTTTAATTTTTTATACGAGAATTTTAAGACAAAAAAAATCAGAAAGAATCTTCTTTATTATTATTTTGATTCATTATTTCTTAACAAATCCCTTGTGGCGGAATTTTTAAATTAAAAAAAATGACATAACAAGCATATCTTCATTCTTTATTTTAATTACAGTAGAACCTCGATTATCCGAAGTAATTGGGATCGACTATCTATAATAAAATCGATTTCGGATAGTCGAGAATGCTTAATTCTTTCGAGAATTTTTAATATTAAGAAAAAATATATGAGCTATTTTTTGTAGGGTAATAAGTGTTTAATAAAAATAAAATAATAGTAAAATAGTAACAAGAATAAATTATTTAAATTTTAATTTTAAAATTAAGCCCTTTTATATATTTCACAAGAGTTTGGAGCAATGTTTTGTTTGTCGCTGTTTCGATTTTTTCTTTGAAGCTCTATCACGAAATGTTTTAATATTATTAGTTCACGACTATCACAATCTTTCTCCTGCTCCCGCTATACCAAACATTTTTTCAAAACATTCGAAAGCTTCAAAATTTACATATGTCATTTTCTTCGTTCCATCCCACAACTTAGGGTGTTTAAGTTAAATTTAAAGGAACTCTAAGAAAGGGGTTTGAAAATATCTTGTATTTCCGAAAGAATTTCTTTCACACAAAAATATAAAAGTTTTTAAAAAAAGAAGAAAGAAAAGAAAAAAAAGTTTTCAAAATGGGTTTTGTACCCAGAGAATGTGATTGTAAAAAGAACAAAAAAAGTTTTAAAATTGGATTTCGGTTAACCCAGAGTTTTGGTTAAAAGAATTTCGAATAGAAGAGGTTCTGCTATACTTGAAAAATTTACCTGAAACAGCTTGTAGGACCGTACTCAGTATGTAAGGGAATGAAGCTTTGTCTCTGTCAGTATCATAACGAACTACAGAAGCGACAAATAGCATGCCAGATAAACCCGAAGCTCCGTACATCAGTGTGGATATCAGGCAACAAATGAAGGCGATGAACCAGCCCTCCAAACTGTCAGGACCTCGTCTTTTCATCATAGATTCTCAGACGCAAACTGTTATTCCCTTAAAAATATGTATGATAATCACTTGTAATGAATGAAACTAGACTAAGAATTCTTAATAGTGATAATAAAAAATAAATACACTGACGGAAAAAAAAAATCCCAACACCAAGAAAAACTTATTGTAGAGTAATAAAATTTGGACAGTGCATTTGTCTAGTTAACATGTTTAATTGATTAGATTTTCGAGATCACAGGTTAATTTAAGGTCAATAAAATGCATTTCAAACGTGAAATGCTGTTACATTAATAGTTGCTATAACCGCCCGAATTTTGAATGCAAGCCTGCACACGTGCATGCATTGTGTCATACAGGTGCCGAATGTCACTTTGTAGTATGGAGTTCCATGCTTGTTGTACTTGCTGTGTCAATACTGTGAGGATCAGTGCTGGCTGGGGATGACACCGAAGTTCTCATCCAATGATATTCTATACGTGATCAATGGAAGACAGATCTGGTGATCTGGCTAGCCAAGGTAACATGTCAAAACTCTGTAGAGCACGTTACGTTACAACAGCGGCATGAGGGGAGCGTTATCCTGTTAAAAATCTCCTCTTGAAAGCTTTTCTTGAATGGCAGCACTACAGGTTGAATTACCAGACTGACGTACACATTTGCAGTCAGTGTGTTTGAGAGACCCACGAGAGTGCTTCTGATGTCATAGGAAATACCATGACTCCAGATTGCAGATCCAGTGTGTTTAGGCCGCAGACAGTTTGGTTGCAGGCGTTCCCCTGGCCTCCTTCTGACCAGCACACGACCATTATTGGCACCAAGCTAGAACATGCTTTCATCAGAAAACACATCAGATCTCCACTTCATCCTCCAGTGAGCTCTGGCTTGACATCATTGGCGTCGCAAACTGCAATGACTTCGAGTCAGTGGAATGCATGCCTTGCATCGAGCTGTCCTTGAAGTAAATTTCTAACAGTTCATTGTGTCACTGTGGTGCCAACTGCAGCTCGAATTTCTGTCGCAGACGCAATACGATGCACCACAGCCGTACGCCTAATACGACGGTCTTCCCTCTCAATAGTGCCATGTGCTCACCCGGAGCCTGGTCTTCTTGAGGCAGTGCCATCCCTTGACCCCTGCTCCCAACAATCATGCACAATGGATACATTCCGTTCAAGTCTTTCTGAAAAATCGCGGAAAGAAAATCCACTTTCTCGTAGCCCTACTTTACGACCTCTTTCCAACTCGGGGAGCTGATGATAATAGCTTCTCCGTCTTCTTAAAGGCATTCATGATCAATCTCAACTCAATCCATCAAATTTTGTAGATAAATAATGATCACGAACTTTACAGCACGCATTTAAAGAAAACCTGGTTTTAAAGTTGTGAGTGGCGCTACTAGTGCCACACGTATGCGCGAAGCATGAAATTTAAATCAATGTCGTCTTTCAGATGTATAAACACGCCTACAAAATTTCGTTTAGCTAACACAAGTCTTTATTGGTGTTGGGATTTTTTTTTCCGCCAGTGTAAATAAACTTTAGTTATATCAACATACGTTTCATCGCATTTTTGTGAAAATATTTCTATCAAGAATTATCTTCAGAATGGCGTCGTTTATGCAATGAATCGGATGTTAATCTAAATAAAGGTTTTTTAAATCATTATTAGCAATTTTTAGCTTAGTTAGTCTGTTATTTCTAATTTAAAAAACATAATAATTTATAAGTCGTTCATTTATTAAAACGTACAACAGGGAAAACCGAGCTATAATAAATAAAACTATAACAATAAATAAAAATAAACTCGATACATCAATAAATTCTCGCCGTATTATTGCTATAAAATTTGTGCTATATTACTGCTATATTTTTTTGGCGAAATCTGGCGACATTCTTACATTTGACGTCAAGCATGTGCTCAGAAATTTCTATGTAGCCTGGTTGAATTATTTTTTCAAGAATGTTCTATGGACTCTGATTTGTTGAGTCATATATCTTAGTTCCTATTAGGAATTTCTAGAAAATTGCTTCAGATTCTAAAAACAATTTTTATGTCAAACTTGGCGACTTTCTTTTATTAGGTGCCAAGCAAGTGTTTTGGTACTGGTAATCTTGAAAGTCGATTTTCTCGCAAATATTTTGCCGAATATCATCAAATTTCGTGAAAAGTTGCTACATTTCAAATATTGTTTACTGAATTTTTTACGAAAATTTAATTGCATGTGCAATTTAAAAATTGCATGCACAAACACACAAAAATAGCACAACATTTGGTCGTATAATACTATGAAAATATTTATTCCGCTTTTTTAAAACACATCTATTACTTATTAAATTATCTGCGTTGCTTTCTGGCAAGTATCTGGAAAGTATTATGAAAACAAAATTGTAATTGTCGTTATACTTGTTATAGACAACAGGGTACATAGGGAAGATATTATTCAACTAAACTGAAATATGCAAATGGCTACACCTTTTCAGGTTTTTATCCGCATCAATTTATTGCTTCTTTACAATCTAGCATTTTATATGGCAAACACAGAATTAAAATTTACTTCTTGAAAAAGTAAGGCATTTCATCTCTATTAAACTTTTTTTAAGATGAGTTATAGTCTATAATTTTAGACTATTCTCAAGAGTAGACAAAAAGTTCCATAAGGTTTCGTGTATTTTTAGTTTTCATAATATAAAACCATTCAAACTGATTAAATAAATTTATTGAAAATATGAATTAAATCGTCTATTATACTTTGTAATTTACTGAAAATCCTAACAATTACGAAATCAGTATTATAATTTAAATTCTGTCAATTGAATCATTGTTACTTCATTTCTAAAACTATTATTTAAAAATGTTATATTGAAAATATTAAAAAATGGCACAAAATAAAAAACCTTAACGTATTATTTTCCTAGATTAACTTAATATTCTTTTAACACATGTTATGAAAACGAATGAAACTTTATTGCAATACTATCACAAATTATTCAAATTTACTAAAGTATAAGTAAATATTTAATCTTATTTTAAATAAAAAAAAGTTTTACAACACAAATATTTCTTAATTTATTTTAGAAGTCATAAAATCAATAAAATATTATCTTTTGATTAATACACTATATGGCCTATGATGACCAGTCACTTGCGATTTTCGACGTTTTGTTAAATATCTAGAAAAATACATGAGGAATTATCTTGAATCTCCATATGTGTGGACAAAATAGTATAGGTCATTTATTTTCGTGAAGATTTTTTTTTCCAAATTTCATAAGAGGCCGTCAGTAAATTGAAAAAGAATGAATATCTTGTGAATAACCCTGTCAAAACTAATATAGTAAAAGCGTTCAAACTGTAGAACATAATTAAGAGGCTTTTTGTAATAAATTATGTTCATCTTTATGAAGATAGCACCCATACTCGTGTAGGAATTAAAGTTACTATAAAAACCATCCCAAATTTCACCAAGTTTTTCATTATAATATTGCAGAGTTTTTAAAATAAGTAAATAAAAAATATATTTTTTCAGAAACTGTGACAAACAACATTGTGCATAATACTTTGCAATATAAAATAATAAATACAGAACAAAAAAAAAAATTAGATAAAAAATGATTAGATTTACTAAATAATGTTTCACTGCTTATGCGCGAACGCAATCAAAATATAATGTGCATAAAGTATTAGCTAAATTTATAGAGCAACTTTTCTAAAAGTCACAAAAATGTAGTTTGAAAATTCTGAAAGTTATCGTCGATTGAATAAGTTGCTCACAAATCCGTCCCTAAAAATCCATTCTTCCCAAAACGAAGTAAAAAAATTAGGAACTTTATCCAAATATAGTAGACACACAAAATTGGATACTGGAAATAGTGTGTAACATATACTATATTTGGATACAGCCCCTCATCTTTTTTGCTAAGAACAATGGATTTCAAACTTATCCAATCGACGATAATCTTCAGAATTTTCAAGTTATATTTTTTAAACGTTCATAAAAATTGCTCTATACATTTAGCTAATTCATTATGCACATTATATCTTGATTGCGTTCGCGTATGCGCAGTAAAACATTATTTAATAAACCTGTTCATTTTTTATCCAA
The DNA here is from genome assembly GCA_964019185.1 of Maratus speculifer. Taxonomy (NCBI): domain Eukaryota; kingdom Metazoa; phylum Arthropoda; class Arachnida; order Araneae; family Salticidae; genus Maratus; species Maratus speculifer. Next base: position 450,744,499 of record OZ025289.1, read on the forward strand.
TTTTTATTATTTTTTAATTCTGATTGTAGCATATTATGTACAATGTTGTTTGTCATAATTTTTCAAAAGAATGTTTTTTTTAACTATTATTATTATTATTATTATTAAGAACTCTTGCAAATTATAAACAAAAATATTGGTGAAATTTGAAACTACTTTTATAAATACTTTAATTTCTCAGTGAATATACATGATATCTTCATAAAAATGAACACAGTTTATTACAATAAGCCTCTTAATCATGTTCTACAGTTTGAACGCTTTAGCTACATTAATTTTTACAGGATTATCCACAATATATTCGTTCTTTTTCAATTTGTTAACGGTCCTATAAAGTAGCTTTTTCGTACATACTTAAAAAAGTGAATTAAAGATCAACATTGTTTCAGTCTTAAAAGATCCGTGATAACAAAAATCACATTGCGTAAATGAACCACAGGAAAGAGAGACTCAGTGAAAAATGATGAAGTGAATGTATGTGGCATTTATTGAGGAGAGGGAAAAATTACACTCTCGCGGGGTGACTCTCAGTAGAGACAAGATTCGTGCTTTACATCTTGACAGCAGAGCGGTCAGAGATAGAATGAATCGCGATCATCACATATGATAGCCAAAATGCGTCGAGCTAAATGTGGTTGCCCTTTAGTTATTGTAACTCCACAGATAAGTTCATAAAGAAAGATTAAATTAAAAACAAGCCCACCGGACCATTGATTTGGCGTTTAATATATCAACGCACAAATATTTATGCCAACATTAATTGCTGAGAAAAATATTTCTAAAGGCATAACACAGATATCAGACGCCGATTTTTAATATAAACAGAGCGTTATATTTTAAGCAGAAAAAGGACTTCTATTGACTATTAATTTGATAATAAATGCAGTAAGTGGCTAAGTTACTGCGGCAAAGGAGCATATGGTTTAAAAATATTTTTCTATGTATTCTCTGATCAAACGAAATTATGCTCGCACAGATAATGATTTTAGGATGAGAAAAGATTTGTTTTTGGTCCATTTTATTGACGGCCTCGGATGAGCATGAGAACCTACGTAAAAAAAATTTAACGCAAACAGAAAAGAGATAAATATATTCTTTTTAGAAAGTAAAAAGGAGGTTTAATTGATCTGAAATTGCGAAAAATAATTTAAATTTTAAACTTGAGAATTTAATTTTTTTTTAAGGGATCTAATAATAATATGTGATGTCATGTTACTTTCGACATTACAGGTCCCGTATGAAAATTCTTCGCAAAAATACATGGCCTATATTATTCTGTTTTCATACCTGGAGTTTAAGGATAATTTCTAATGCATTCTTTTAAGTATTTAACAAAACGTCTAAAATCGCCGGTCATCACTGGCCATATAGTGTATATCTAATGTTATATTTATAAAATCTAGTATCTGTTTAAGTATGGTAATTAATCATTTCACAATCCAAAATTCAAAAGTATTTGACCATGAAAAGTATGAAAAGCTGTGTATAATTTGTTAGCTTGCTTATTTCATTACCTCGTTAACTGTCAGAAATCGAGTCCATTCAGATTTTATCGGATCACATTTCTATCACGCTCGACCAACCAGTGACGGCGTATCTGCATATATCGCAATTTCTCCCAATCTAGGGAAAAAAAAATTAATACATCTGAAAATATTTCTTAAAACATGGATGGCAGTATTTCGATATTTTTCCACAGTCCGTTTTAGTTTAAATATGTTTTGTGTCTGAAACAATATTTAAAAATAATTGAAGTAGCAAATAGAAGGGAGACACATTACCTTAAAAAGCATTTTAGTCAAATGAAATCACCCGCTCAATAATGCTAACCCTATGGAAGAGATTTTTGAAGATATTTTATTTCCATTTCAGTATTTTTAAACTTTTTTTTAATATCAATCTGTATAAAACGGCGTTGAATTTAATGAAATTAAGTTGAATAAATTTTGTTTTGTTTTTTTTTCATTTTGAGATCCTAGCATAAGAACCTTAAATGATAACTTTATCATAATAACATATCTTTATTATTTTTTACTGCTTACGTGTACGATTAAAGTTTAATTTTAACAATTTCTACAACTGCGTTTTATAGAAGAAGTATTTTGTTAATTTGACGATAAATATCGTTTGTTTAATAGTTAGACGTACCAATATAAAATGCATTCTTTACTACTATAACCTATTTTGTAAGTTTATTATAAGTCAAATAAACAGTTTCTTCTTAAACATTTCCTTTCGTCAAAATTTGACGGGTTCTACCTTGTGTGGATAATAACGCAATGCGAACAAAACTATAAAATAAAATGGAATAAATGAATATAAATTGTCCAATTCTAAAAATACAATTTCTACAGCTCTAGAAATTGGCAAATTGCTTTTACTTACGATTAACTGCAACATTAGGATACAATAATAATCCTTTTATATTTTGTTCCTCTGATTAAAAAAAAAAGCAGCATTTAGGACATGATAATTTCTCTTTATCTCTTTTTTTTTTTTTTTCAACAATTACAGTTTTGATCTACCGTGCATAAAATAAAATAAAATGTAGTTCCGCCACTGAATGGAATCATCCAGGGAATAACATCAGTGGATAACGTTATTACCCTTACATTTTGAGCAGTATAATAACCTCCTCAGTCCTGAGACAAATTATACAAGAGACCACAAAAATCTGTTTAAAATTAGTATAATACATCTCCAACGATGTACGAGGATATATATTAATGCTTATGACATGCACGCATTTATTAAAAATGTCTAGAATTAATTTTAAGAACTCTAGAATCATTTAAGTTTATTTAAAAACCTTTAGTGTCTCCTCCAGACGACATCAGCAGTGAGGAAGTTAAACTACAAGCTACCTTGCAAACACATCCAAAATCTACCATAAAATTCTGAAAGCACGTGGAATACAATACAAACTTATGTAATAAACAAAGTATTTTCTAATCAGTATATAGTTTTCACATCACTGAACCTACATGGCAAATTTTAGATCACGCGTTGACTCTTACGTGCTTATTTCAGCGATAAGGTCTACAAATGTATCAAATTAATATTTTTAATGATTGTTTGTCACACAGATGGTTTAGATCCTTTCAGCGCAAAGCTCGTAGTGCTATTTTGTTCGGATTGCTTCATAACTACGCGTAATCTTAGCTCTTAGCATTATTATCCACCCTGGCGTTATTACCCCAGGCCAGGACACCTTACGTCAAAACCTTTCGAAAATACCTTATTCATCACTGTGTCTTAAGTATATGCAGAGAACAGAAGTTATTAATATCGTAAATGATATGTATGATGGCTTTCACCTACATTATTAGTGGATGACATTATTACCCTGGTATACATTTTGTGTAATTTTAAACTACGAGCTACCTAACAAACACATTCAAAATTTTCCACAACATTCTTTAAGTACATGAAAAACACCACAAGTTTATGAAATAAACTATTTCCTACTCAATATATTGATATCACTGAACTTACCTGGCAAACTTTAGATAACACGTTGGCTCTTACGTGCTTATTCCAGGGATAAGATCTATAAATGTTGCTAATTAACATTATTTTAACGGTTATTTGTGACTCATATGGTTCAGATCCTTTCAACACAGAGCCCATAGTGCCATTTATTTTCGGATTACCACATAATTACGCGTAATACAACACTTGGCGATATTATCCACCCTGGTGCTATTAGGTTACCCTAGGACAGCTTACGTCAAAAGCCTCTTGCAAAACCTTTCGAAAATATCTTATTCGTTGATGTGTCTTACATGTAGAGAACTAAGGTTGTTAATATCAGAAAAGATATACATGATGACTTTCACCTACATTCTGTAACCCGGGAAGCCTGGGTTTTCCCCCTTGTTATAATAAAGCAAATAATCATTAGTTTCTTCTGTTTCCTTATAATTACATGAAGTTACATATTTTATTTTAAATTAAAATCAAAGCACGAGTTAAAGAATGCGTTATGCATCAAAAATTAAGATTCGAGAAAACTGAAATGGAGAGATTAGTTGCATTGTTTTACTTATTTTTTCTTGTTATATTACAAATAAAAGAATGTTAACTGGTGATATTAAACATTCTAGAAAAACATATTAACATTTAATTGTGAAATAAAAAAAACACTTATACATATTTAAATCAGTATATAATGCGTAAGCTATTTCCTTATAACTATTGAAAATTACATATATGATAATGTTAAATTGAGGGCAGCTGGGGATTAAAATGTTATGCAAGAAAATACACTGATCAAAACAATTAGGTTTTAACGAAATTACTTACACCGATAAGTAACATGAAATAAATCTCCATAATTTAAAGCCTAGCAGGAAACTGATGAAGAAAACTTCATATGCTAATCAAAGTTCAAGACGTGAAAAACGAGAAAAAGAACATAAGAGCAGAAATCTGACTGTTGCAGAAACGTCTGTTTCACTGCCTTATAACTGTGAAATTCGATTACTCAGATTATTTATTTATTTATTTATTTATTTATTTTTATTTATTTATTTTATTTTTTCTATTTTTTATTATTTTTATTTTTTGCGAAAGGGTGACTTGAGAATGTTTCACAGCGTGATTTACCAAAATACATGGCATGGCGTATTATAGGCAGACTTGAATCCGGGCAAACACAACGAAGTGTCGCGCATGCTGTTGGAATCGCCAGAAGTTTTGCTGTAGGGCTGTAAAATCGATTCCAAGATACAGGGAATGTTAGACGTCTACCAGAGCAAGGTCGGCCACGCGCCACTACAGCAACTGATAACTGGTATATACTTTTAACATCTCGAAACAGAACTTTTTTTTTTTTTAAACAGAACAGACAATGCTATTCAGCTGCAAAAACAGTTGCTCTTGGCAACGTGATGAAGGGTATCCAGCCAAACAGTAGGCAATGGGCTTTATCACGGAGAAGTCTATGCACGTAAGCCTGCCTGCCGTTGACCCCAAACCACCGCGCGGCCGAAGAAGATGGGCTGCTGAACATCGAGATTGGGTGCTACGTGATTGGAGTCTAGTGCTGTTTACAGACGAGTCCCGATTCAGTCTGAAGTGTCACACACAATGTGTCTTGGTATGATGGGAAAGGAGCACTCGAAATAGCCCAACAATCGTTCATGAAAGGTCACAAGCACAGACTAGGTGGTTTGATAGTATGGGGTGGATTCAGCATAGGTGGATGTACGGAATTGCATGTCATTTGGAATTGTACTTTGACGGCCCAAAGGTATGCACATGAGATATTGAGATCTCATGTCATATCTTAGCTGCAGCCATTGGAGATTTCTTTGTTTTATAGCATGATAATATCAGAGTGCATACATGTCGTCTTGCGGAGAACATGTTTGAAGCTGAAACAATACAGCATATGGAATGGGCAGCGTGCTCTCCTATCCTAAATTCGATCGAGCATGTTTGGGACATGGTCGAGCGACGCATTGCTGCGAGACAAGGGCCTCGTTCTACTGTCCGAGATTTGGAGATTGCACTCTCGAGGAGTGGATCAGTATTTTTTTGAAAGTCTTATCGATAACATCATCGAATCTATGGAGAACAGTTGTGCAGCTATCTTAGCTGTTCGGAGAGACTACATGCCATATTAAAAATCTTGCATCGTTTCTAAGCCATATCTTTTTTAATCATTTGCTATTGCCATTGCTATAACCAAACTATTGCTCTAAATCATCTTCTCACTTTTTTTTTTTTCATCTTTTCAAAGAATTAAAGTTTAATTACAAGTTTTTTTTCCATTTTTTTCTGTATTGAGCATTGATACGCGTGTACTACAGTTGGCATTACATTTTATGCCAATACATGGCTGTCTCGCACGGTTGTCTTGACTTCTTTGCTTGCTCCTTTAATTTTTTCGAGCAGAGTAGCTTAAAAAAATGAAATGAACATTTTTGTTGTATTTTTTCCTTGTTTTATCATACTTTTTAAATGTTAACTGGTGGTATGTTAGCTGCCAGGAAATCTTACTAAAAGTCTACAAAGGTTATAAGAAGAAACGAGGACGCTAAAGTTAAGTGTGTTGGAATATTATTTTCAAATATTTCGCTTGCATTTTAATATTATTAAATGATTTCTTTTTGGACAGAATAGCTGAGATCTATTTTGAACTAGGCTAGTTTATACTAGAACTAGTTTATATTTTTTTTCGAATTTTGTTACAGTCTTTTAATAGTAAGGTAGTTTCAATTTCAGAACCGTTTCCAACTGGTTACAAAAAAAGAAAGATTTTTTCTTTTTAATCTGAAACCAAAACTGAAAAAGTAAAAACTAGCTCTGTTAGAGATCGTCCTCAATTATCCTACGCATAAAAATTAAATTAAAATAAAAAAAGGAAAGAAAAAATTCAAGATTATTAAATTTGAAGCGAGAAATTTGAAAATAACTGATGTTCACAGCATCCAGCAAATTCGCAGCTGTCAGATTTTTATTTTTATTGTATATTCCATGCATTTAGGAATAAATGAATTCGACATTTTCAGGAACAATTCTTTTTAGGATCTCAATTACTCTCTGATCAATAATCTGGAACACGTTCGACGAATTCTGTTGCAAAAACTCGACGTAGATTTTTTTCGTATTAGAGATTTTCTTGTATACACTAAATAAAAAAAACCGCACTATCTTTATAGATTTTTTTTTTTGTGTGTGTGTGTGCGTTTATCGAACAAAGATGTGCATTAGGGTGGAGCGAAAAAAATTTTTTTTTGAAAATCAAAAACGGGTAGGTGCCAAAAGTTGCCTTTATACTAGTACATTAACTGCGTGAAATTTTACCGCTGAAAAAAAATGGCTTGAGTCTGCGCTTTTGCTCCAAAAATCGAAATTTTGAGTAAAATTTGTCATTTTTGGACATTTTTTCAAAAAAATTAAAAAAATCCTACAGAGCTGATTAGTATTTAAAAGTGTTGATTAGACCTTTATATTTATCTGCTTAACATATTTAAACTATAAAACAAAATCTGTAGTCTGTATAATTGGAGTAAATCTGACAACGTTTTGGGAAAAATCAGCGTTAACCTCTCTATTGGAGCATACAACGAAATGTTCTTTTGAATGCATTTCTTACCTAGCTGCTTTCAAAACTACTGTGTATATAACTCATAGAGGTGGTTGCATTATCCCACCCGTTTCAACCATCCAATCATCTAGGCCCAGTGTTTTATTTATGTATTGAATTGTTACTTTTTTCCCGAAGACGAGTATAAGTTTTCTATATATCAAAGTGATTTATCTCTTCTTTCTATTCACTGACTTTGGATGATTTGGATTGCTGGTGTGACTTGCTGCACGTATATTTTTATACCATGTACAACAGAAGAGAAGCTGAGTAATGTATTGGGTATGTTCTTAATTGAACCTATTCAGCAGTCTATTATCTTCATTAAATTTTCATGCAATTAATACATTATGATTGGAAGTTCTGTTACCACAGCATTTTTTCAATCAATTACATTTTATATATAATGATTTTCCTAAAAATTGATTGTATGAATTCAATTTTTAGTATGTCATCATTTACTGTACTTATTACATTGAATATATTTTGAGAAGCTGGCTGCTTAATATTATGACGATAGTCACAGAGAATTGCAAACAAAATTTGCGTGTAAAGCAACAATATTTCTAAAGAAGTTTTAGTATGCTTTATGTCGTTTTCTGTATTGTTTCATAGTCTAGTAATTTCTAATAAGATTTTAGATCTATTATTTAGGTGTGTAGTACATTTGGTATAAAACATCCCGCGGTATAATCTTGGATTATACATTTTGTGAGTGAACATATAGACGCTGATTTCCAATCTGTGCTTATATAAAGCGGAAAATTTTATTAACTTTATGAGCTGACTTTTGTGTGAGATGTTTTCTAAAACTCCTATTCCCCATTTTTTTCTGAGAAATAGCTTTCCTTATGAATTAGCTTTACAATCTCTGACAAAAATTTCTAGTCTGTTCTGAGTATCTTTTTCTCAATTTGAGAAAACAATTTTTCAAAATTATTCTCTATTTTATATATATATAAAAAAAATTGCAATAGGAAGTGAATAGTACGCAGACAAAGATTTTCCTTATTGATCCACTGAATCCATGTAGCTTAGAACGTTTTATATCGACTTCTCTAATAATTGGCTCAGAGGAAATTCACTGGAGTTGAAGTAGCGAATGATTCAATACTATACGCAATTCTAAGCTTACCCCATGCAAAATGGTTCACAGTGACAAATAAAATTCTCCTAATTTTAAATGAGCACTTATAGTCGATTAGAATAGGTACATTCCCTCATAAAGTACTATGCATTATATGTTTATGCCCAGGACATTTCACCATCAAATGTTGTCCACTTATAAAAAGAGGATCTAAAAGTTAATAGGACATTACCTGGATACGAAAACACTTAGAAAATAGCATAAAACTAATGCAAAAAAAAGCTATTTACAACAGCGGTTGCTTTACACATGGAGAACAAATTTTCATTGCAATTCTCGCTGACGATCACCATCACATTAAACAGCTCGCTTCTCAACATATAAAAAATGCAAAAGTAGAATAAATGATGGCATACTTATAGTTGAAATATCTGAAATCATCTTTGAAGCAAATCATTACGTAAAAAAAAAATACAATTGACTGAAAAAATGTTGTGGTAACAGAACTTCCAATTACTATTCATCAACAGAATGTAAGTTTGATAAATATAGTAGATGGCCGAATAGATCCCTTTAATAGATTCCCGTGCATTAATCTGCTTGTCATTTTTTTTTGTATGAACTGTAAAAATATACCTGAAGATAGTTACAGAAGTATGTGGATGCAAAGAACAGATGAACAAGGTGGAAGCATCGAAAACATGCCAAATTTTATAAAGAAAATCACAAATCAATGTATAAATAAAACACTGTACTGAGATGATCGAATAGTTGGGCCGGGTGGTATAGGAAATATAGCCACCTCCACGACGCATGTCCAAGGTAGTTTTGAAAATAAGAGTTGTATTAAAAACAAGAATTCATTGTATGACCCAATAGAGTGGTAATGCTGTTTTCTTACTAAAAGTTGCTTGTTTTGCTCCAGCTATAGGGAATAAACATATTGTTTTATAGCTTAAATATGTTAAGCAGATAAATATAAAGGTCTAAGCAACACTTTCAAATACTAACCAGCTCTGTAGGAATTTTTTAATTTTTTTGAAATAATGTCAAAAAATGACAAATTTTACCCAAAATTTCGATTTTTGGAGCAACAGCGCAGACTCAAGCCATTTTTTTTCAGCGGTAAAATTTCACGCAGTTAATGTACTAGTATAAAGGCAACTTTTGGCCCCTACCCGTTTTTGATTTTCAAAAAAAAATTTTTTTCGCTCCACCCTAATGTGCATTCTTGAGACGGAAAGATCTCTAGTTATCCAAGCCTACTGATGCCCATACACTATATCGCAAGGTGACAGGCTACTTGCGATTATAGACATTTTGTTAAATATCTAGACAAATACATGAAGAATTATCCTGAAACTCTAAATGTGTAGATATAATAGTACAGGTATTCCGTAACAGCTGTTTCTGTAAATATTTTTCTCCTAAACTCCAACAAATTGAAAAAGAACGAATATCTTTTGGATAACCCTGTCAAAACTAATGTAAAAAAAGCATTCAGACTGTAGATTATGATTAAGTGGCTTATAGTAATAAACTGCGTTTATTTTTAAGTGGATAGCATGTATACTCGTAGAGAAATTAAGGCATTTATAAAACGCAATTTTTGCAGAATTGTTTTAAATTGGATGGAATAATAGAGTAATGGAATAAAATTTAAATGTTTTCATCAATTGATATAAATTGCGATATTTTTCTACATACAGTTGTGGAAAAAAAGTAAACACCCCTACTAACTCGTCCACAAATTTATCGTACAAAAAATTCACTGGTATAGAACGGTTGGAAATATGGTCTTCTTTTAAATGACGTACATAATATTTACTTAGGGGGCATCTACATATTAAAACGAATCCAAACTTCATATTAGATTAATTTTAAACACGATTTTTCAATCGGTAAATTAATGGTGTATATGAATCCAAACTTCATTTGTTTCAATGGCAGCACCCAGTTTCAATAAGACATTTCAAATTTTCCGTTTAACTATGCTTATACTTCTGTTTAACTATGCTATGTTTGATGCTTATACACTAAATATCACGTCACTTGAATGATAGGTTTTTGAATTATAAACACTCAAAATTTAGTTCTTCTAATGTTAAATTACTTTTTCATATTTTTATTAATACCTACATTCCTAATATGCTAACTTTTCACGTAGCAGTAGTACTAAAATACCCAAGCATAAATGCTTTAAATTTGCCATTTTTATAATTTTATAATATGAATTATGAAATTAATGTTCGAAAAAATTATGAATTGCAGCCTATATATATATATATATATATACTATATATATATATATATTTGATGGATTCATATTTATTAATTCCTGCTTTATGGAAATCCAAAATTTCCAATTTTCCTTTCAAATAATTTTTAAATTATACTTTAAAAATCACAAAATGATGGTTTAAAGCAGGGCACGAAATTTCCACTCGCCAGCTCGCCATTGGCGAGTAAATAGTTAAGGTTGGCGAGTAAGTTTCGTCTTTTAAAATGTTGTGCTTGAAATCAAACTATGCACAGCTATACACGGAAGTATTTCAAAATGAAGCGATGGTATTTATTTGTTAAAAGAAGCAAAAATGCTCCGTCGCTTGTTTCTTCGTCTTTGATTGAAATTAGCCTGTCTGCATTCATCTTTACAGAAAATGGGGAGGAAGAATTCCAGACTTTAAGAGGGACATTAATTCAAAGATATACATTACAGAAAGATTGCAATCTATGTCATCATATGTGTGTAGTATGGTACATATTTTTGACACTGTGGGTTGGCCTCCCCCCAAAAAAAAATCTTGAATTTGGGATAGAAGAAATAAAGAAGCTCTTTATGTATTCGAACCCAAATATCCTTCTATAGTAAAAAAAAACTAGCCTTAAAAGGAATGACTCCTGGAATGATGCTGATGTGGAAGATTTCCGGAACTAACGAATCCGGGTTGTCCACTCCTTCCATGAGTCGAATAGACCAATCAGGAAAGGGCTCCATCTATGCATCGCCGTATGGGTTACCATAAAGATAGGAAAGGTTACCATCGCCAACAATCGCCAAGTTTGTCGCCAACTTGGCGATATATCGCCAAATTTGGCGACCAAAATTAGTTGTCAAAAGTGACGCCAACTTGGCGATAACTGTAATATATTTCGCCAAATTTTTAATTTCTTTACAACACCAGTCGTTTGACACATCATTTGAGAGGTTTGCAACTGCTTATTCATATAATGGATGTCTTGTGTGTTATCCCCCATTCTGCTCCACAGGGGGGGACACATTTTTAATTTATTTACAACACCAGTCGTGTTACACAAGATTTGAAAGGTCTGCAACTGCTTATTCATATTATGGAGGTCTTGTGTGTCACCCCCACCTTCTGCCCTCAGAGGGGGCGCATTTTGTAATTTCTTTACAACACCAATTGTGTGACACATCATTTGAAAGTTCTGCAACTGTTTATTCATTTTATGGATGTCTTTTGTGTCGCCTCCCACTCTGCCCCCCAGGGGGCACATTTTTAATTTCTTTACAACACCAGTCGTGTGACACATCATTTGAAAGGTCTGCAAGTGCTTATTCATACATGGGGTATTGGCGAGCGCACAAGCAGGGATAGCCAATAATTTGGAATCGCGAAGCGATTACGCGGGGGGTTGGCGCGCATAGCGAGCAGGGGGGCGGGGCCCCCCTAGTCTTTAATAAAAAAAAGTAGATATTGTATTGGCAGAGTGTGCAGAATTTAAAATTTATGTTCACATCACTGACATTGAAAGAGATGCTGGAAAAAGTTTACACTGAAAAATGTTCAGCAAGATTCCCCAATTTGTTCCAGATCCTAACATTTTGTGCTGTTTTACCAGTAAGCACAGCGTCATGTGAGAGAGGGTTCAGCTGTCACAATAGACTCAAGACAGCCTACTCTCTGAACTCTAGGAACTCTCTGAAGACTGAGACAATGAATGATTTGCTCAGAATTTCTATTAAGAAATCCACCCTGAAAGAGTTTGATCGTACAGCTGCAATTGATAAGTGGTATTTCAGTGCAGAAAGATAGCGCTACACAAACCTGAAGTGCTAATAGTACAGGAACGTATTATTGGTATGTATTTCTGTAACCAATTAAACCTTATGGCAAGCTTATTTTGAGTTAATGTTACTTTTTTTTAAGTAAATATGTAAATACTTTTTATCAATTTCTGAATTTTCTTCGTTCAATAGAAAGTTTTTCATATTACATCTCTTAATATTTTAAAAATATCTCATATTTTGCATAAATGTAAAATATTCTGGATTCAACAGACAGCTCCTTCTAACAATCGTCAATTTAAATTAATTTTGTCATAAATATTTTATTTTCTGCGCAGGTGTGGGGGCTGACGTTGTTGTCTGAATGAATGTAAAATAGTGGCGAGTAAAAACTTTAGTCTGGCGAGTACCTTTTAAGCTGAAATTTCATGCCCTGGTTTAAAGGGCCATTACGCGACTTAAATATTTTGAAACCTCTTATACTATCCTGTAAAAAGCAATTTACAATGACTGCTTGAGTGGCGCTTACGATGAGCCTTGATCAAGAAGGCGTGGCGCCTTGATCAAGAAGGAGGCACATTTTCGGTCAAGAATCGTGTACTTTAATTTGGATGCAGCACCTAATATATCTCATTTTAAAATAGGTAATTTTTCAGAAATTCATCGTACGAATTACATGAAAATTTGCTTTTAGGCTAAAGGGTGTAGAATTCATCTGTGCTGTTATTATTAGGTAATGCTATTGAAGAAAACAAAGTTAGGAATCCTTTTTAATATTTAGGTAATCCCCTAAGCAAATTTTATTTACATCATTTAAAAGTTGACTTTGTTTCCAATCGTTCGGTACCGGAAACTTTCTTCTACGATAATTTTTGCAGAATTAGTAGGGGGTAATTTTTTTTTTTTCACTACTGTATATTTTAAAAGTTAACAACTATTTTTTTTTTCAAAAAAAAAAACCTGCAACAATTAATTGTTCTTGAATGTATTACAGTTGTATTGAAATATAGCAGTATATGCCATATTGTGTGCTCTATATTGACACTAATCAATGGATAAATGCATACAGTCCCTCATCTTTTTGCTTCATTTTGAAAATAACGTATTTTGAGCTTGTTCTGTAGGTGATCATTTTCGGAATTTTCAAGTCATGATTTTGAGACTTTCACAAAAGTTGTTCTATACATATAGCTAATACAACATGCAAATGAAGTTTTTATAGCCTTTACGCAATGAAATGCGTAATGAAAAATTGCTTAATAAACCTAACCATTTTTCATACAATTTTTATTATTTTTCGATTCTTATTACAGTGTATTATGTACAATGTTGTTTGTCATATTTTCAAAAAAGAATATCATTTTATATTAAGAACTTTGCAAGTTATAAACAAAAAATTTGGAAAGTTTTGGAACCCTTTGAAAAAAGTAGCTAACTTTAGACGAAATTTGAGCTTTTTTCATGACACTGACAGAAATCTCGTTTTTTCAGCGATCCTATGTCGATCCTTTTCAAAATTCTCGTTTTTTCCGCGATCCTTTGACGAAATTAGCACTTTTTCGCGGTACTTTGACAAAATTAGCAGTTTTTTTTTTTTTTTTTTGCAACCCTTTGAAAAAAGTAGTGCTCTTTCCTCAAACTTTTGACAAAATTCAAACTTTTTGTCAACACAAGTTGAATTGACTTCTGTTTTTTTTTTCTTTTTTTTTTGCTGGTCGGGTTAACTTATATTTTTTTGCTGTGGGTTGTGTTTGGGTCCGGTTGACTTCTTTTTTGCTGCGGGTCGGGTTAACTTCTACTTATGATATAAATCATAATAGTAAAGCTCTACACTACGAGCTAAAATAAATTTTTTAAAATGTATTTCTTAAGATTTCGCTAAACAAATGTACAACATAAATATACAGTCGGCTCTCGTTAATTCGAACTCGTTGGGACCACAAGAAATGTTCGAATTATCCGAAGTTCGAATTATGGAAAGTAGGAGGGGAAAACATGCTTAAAATGATACTATTACAAAGGAATTGATATTATAGTGTTTTTTAAAGTTATTTCGTCTGTTATCATTAGAATATGGCTTAATAATAAATTATAATGTATAAATACGTAAACTAATTAAAAGATTAGAAACAAGCACAACAGAAGAAAATTTTAAAGCTTCATTGATGGACAGACGGGGCACTAAGAAAGTTGGTATCAAATGCGTTGGATTATATGTATACTCATTCAGAAAAATGTTCACAAAAATCAAAGAAAAAAAGTTATTCAAATAATCTGAAATCCGTGAGAAAGAAAAGAAAAATGAAAAATCGGAATTCTCGTTAGTTCGAATTAAACGAAGTCAAATGAAAATGAGTTCGAATTAATGAAAATTTTTAATGTTATTCCGCCATTGAAAATTTCGGGACTTCATGTTTAGTTCGAATTAAGCGAAGATTCGAATTATCAGATTTTGAATTAACGGGAGTCGACTGTATTTTTTATGAATAACAAATAAGTAAGATGCTAGCCCAAATTGGGCTCGAAGTGAAGAACTGCACGCAGTGTTTCCCCCCCCCCCCCGGAGCTATCAAAAATCTCCCCCCCCCGGGAATTTTGTGTTTTCAGTGGTAAAAAAGTGTAATTTTCCCCCGGGACTCTATTTTATTCCCACCAGAGTCACAGAAATCCCTCCCGAAGAAAACTGTCTTAATTAACACTGTTTGCACGAATCGCGGTCAGGCCAATAATGCTTATCATATAGGCTGGGTCGGACACGGAAGAAATGTTTAGTTTTTACTCAGGGCCGAGCCCCGACCTGGAAATTTTGATCAATACAAACAAGACATGAGATCGGGCTCTTTTTTCAGAATTAGGTCCCACCCGAGCTGGACGATATTAAATTCGAGCCCGCTCGAACCCGAAACATTTTGCTTCATCAGAGCCCAAGCCCAATAACGAAAGTATACAGTAGAAAGAAAAAATGCATAATAATATTTTTAAAATGTTCCAAAAAAAATATGATTTTTAAAGTACATTTTACACAGAAATGTTACTCTTAAACGAAAATTTAAATTTAATATTATCAAAACAAAAGTTTGTTATAAAATAAAAATGTACTTTATACATAAAAAAATTCTCAGATTTTGTCTCCTTTAATAAAAAAAATATTATGGACAGGTTAATGAAGTGTGGTTCATGAATAAATGCATGCTGGAACCTGTAGAAATTACTGTCAATTATTTGTCGAATCAAACAACATTTATCAATTTTCTATAAAAAAAAAAGTGTACATTTTTAACTATAACAATTTCATTCCTCATAACAATCTTTTGTGATAGGCGTGACCCAGACAATAACATTAAATTAAAAATTTTAAATTCCGATGCTTTTATCGGAATAGAGGAAACACTGCTCAATTGATTTCTATCGGAATAATATGGAAATTAAATTTACTTACGACCAAAAGTGACTTCGTAAATTGTGGAGTACAACTTCAGCATCAGCAGAATCCACACACACACACACACACACACACACACAAAAAAAAAAAAAAAAAAAAAAAAAAAAAAAAAAAAAAACTTAAATTATTTCCATATTAAAAGCGATTACGACCGTGTACGCTGAGTACAATAGAAATCTAAATTATGCGCTAACCGCAAACTAAAATTGAAGAAAATATCCTCTTCGCATTAAACGTCTAAATAATAATAAACAACCCTATTGCAACCTCTGTTACAGACAAAAATCAAACTAAAGACAAATTCATTATTCGCACCTTTTCGTTGGCGCCAGAACGTCGTCGTAAATGACTAAACTAGGTTTGTAGAAATGACTAATAATTTACTTTTAAAAAAGCATTCTAGTGCTAGAATTAAAACACACACACACACAATTTCTGCTCTCCTTTCATTCTAATCAATGTTCAATATAGTGATTTGAAAAGGAATAAGTAATGTTTAAGGGGGGGGGGGGGAGTTCTTTTAATGTTTTCTATTCATTGATAAATAAAATTTATAGGTTTCAGAAAAAATGAGTCCGAGACCGAGCACTGTCTCATCTCTAATATAGACATTTAGGAATAATGACTCCAGGCCGAACCCGACATGGAAGAAAAACAAGTCTGGCTCAACCCAAATCGGCAGAAAAATAAAGATCAGGACACGGCTCGGATCTAAAAGTCAGAAGACCTGACCCAGCCCAAACTTAGGGTGGGTGATCACCCCTTCGCAATTTCGCCATCTCTCCCTCCTCCCCAACCTTAGATCCGCCATTGCCTGATTCATGAATAGGCGCGGCCCGACCCGGACCGAGCCGCGCCGACCTTGAGTTTCAGTCTAAGTCCCATTCCATGAAGATCAATTCATGTTGGTTTGAAAATCTTTATGTCCCAAGGGGGAGAGGGGGCGATCGCCCCATCACACCCCCCCCCCCCCTCTTAGATCCGCCATTGCTTCTAGGAAAAATGAAATCGTGACCAGGCTCGGTCTGGAAGAAAAAGAAGCCTGTCTCCACCCGAATCTCCAAAAAAAGCAAGATCAGGACACGACCCGATTCAAAATGAGAGAAAACCTTACCCAGTCCAAGTCTCGTGGACTTACACCTCGCGAAGCGACCCGTGCTAGGCCGTGACGGGCTCGAGCTTCGCCCCAAGTTATTTCTCGTGAGGATGCATAATGTCATTTTGTAAACCCTTTATTAGCCAAAGGGGGGGGGGGACTTCGCCCCTTCCCCCGCCCCTTAGTACCGCCACAGCTTACGGGCTGTGTTGATCGCAGATCGAGCGTTTAGCCTTTATACCGGACTGAGCCTGGGCTTGAAAATTTTGGCCCGTGTATACTTCTAGTAAAAAGGAAGTCTACGCCAGACCCGACCTGGAAAAAACAGTGTGGCTTGATTGAGCTCTGGAGAAAAAAATAAGACCCGACCCAACCCGGTTCTGAAAGTGTTAAGACCTGACCCAGTACTACTATAATAAAGTAGGCGCGACCCGACCCGGGTCTCGCCGGTCTCGAGTTTAGGAGCAACAACTTTTTCGTGCGGGCAACTAATGTCGTTCTGCAGATCCTTCATTGGGCTCAAGGGGGGGGGGCGATCGCCCCATCGCCCCCCCCCCCTTAGATCCGCCATTGAAGTCCAAAAATGACTGAAAAAAAAAAGCAGAATTGGACAACCCTACTCGGCAGGCATCTGGTGACGACATAATTTTTGCCGATCCCACTGAAGCTAGCATAGAGGTGAAAATACGGACTTCTTATTGGTGGAATACTTTAAAGAGCGTTTTGTTTTGGTTCATTTTTGAGTTTATGTAATATAATCATATGTTTCTGTTTAAAAACCATTTGAACGATGGATTTTGATTTTTTTTTTTTTTCCGATTTTATGTATTTTTTAATAGAAAAGAAGAAAGATTTTCTAGATTTTTTTTTAGATTCTTTTTATATTATTCAACCGATTAGAAGTCCATATTTTCTTCTTTATACTATATAGAGTTGCTTTTGCATGCCAAACGTATGGAGTATATCGACGGACATGCAAAAACATTTATTCTAGCATGTTATTTTATTTATTTATTATTTTTTTTAATTATTAACATTTAGCTAGGTGCTGGACATTTTATAAGAAGTTAGACTAGAAACTAAAATCAATAGTTTTTTTAACCATCAGTTTGGGGCCCCCCAGGCTTGGAGGCCCTGGGGCAGTGCCCCGGCGGTAGATACGGCCCTGATTTTTAGAGTAACGATCGATCTTTCTTTCTTTATTTTCGGAAATGACTACCTTAATTTTTCTAAATTTTGGAAAGAAATTTGACAGAATCACAGAAGTGATCCTAAGCAAAAAAAAAAAAAAAAAAATCACAGCAAATTTTCTAAAAGATTACAATGGAAGTGGGAGAAAAGAGGGGGCGATTCCATTCCCGTTATGAACTATGTGCTTTTTTTTTTGCGCTTCTTTTTCGAAATTTGCATTTTTTTCGTGTTTAAATGTGACAAAATTAGCGGTTTTTCGCTATCTTTTGACAAAAATTTCCATTTTTTGTGATTTTTTTAAGAAAATTTGCCATTTTTTCGAGATTTTTTAAAGCAAAATCTGCTGTTTTTTCACGATAATTTAACAGAATCTGCCGTTTTTTGCGATCTTTTAACAAAATAAGCCTTTTTTTGCGATTTTTTAATAAAATTTACCTTTTTTTTCCTTTAATCAATTTTTAAGCGAAATTTTTAGATTTTTTTTTTCCGATTCTTTAAGGAAATCTCTGTTTTTCTACAATTTTTCGAAACACTAGATTCTAGATTCAACTCTATAAAAGTGGCCTTAAAAACCAAAAAGTACCCTGAAGAATGTAAAAAATGCCCTTTTCAGAACAGTAGCGCCCTGCCCCTTTTTAAACCTGGGTGTAAATCTCTTTTTTGGATTCCTTAGATTTTTTCTTCCCAACTCTGTATGAACCCTGAGTATTCTTTTCTAATAACGCCATTAATTATAACTAACATTTCATTTTTAATACAGAATTATTTGCAAAATGTGCATGCTTACATGCATTCATAACATGTGCGAAATAAAAAGTTTAAACTTGTTTTAAACTGTGCTGAATTCAGGCACTCTTCTCCCGTGGGGAGGGGGGGGGGGATATAGAGTTCCGAAGCAAAAATTGCATTTTTTTTTTACTACTAGGGGGGGCCCCGCCCCCCCTGCTCGCTATGCTCGCCAACCCCCCGCGTAATCGCTTCGCGATTCCAAATTATTGGCTACCCCTGCTTGCTGCGCTCGCCAATACCCCATGTATGAATAAGCAGTTGCAGACCTTTCAAATGATGTGTCACACGACTGGTGTTGTAAAGAAATTAAAAATGTGCCCCCTGGGGGGCAGAGTGGGAGGCGACACAAAAGACATCCATAATATGAATAAGCAGCTGCAGACCACTCAAATGATATGTCACACGACTGGTGTTGTAAAGAAATTAAAAATGTGCCCCCCTGGCGGGCAGAATGGGGGTGACACACAAGACATCCATAAAATGAATAAACAGTTGCAGAACTTTCAAATGATGTGTCACACAATTGGTGTTGTAAAGAAATTACAAAATGCGCCCCCTCTGAGGGCAGAGGGGGGGGGGGGGTTACACACAAGATATCCATAATATGAATAAGCAGTTGCAAACCTCTCAAATGATGTGCTACACAATTGGTGTTGTAAAGAAATTAAAAATATGCCCCCCTGGGAGGACAGAGTGGGGGATGACACACAACACATCCATAATATGAATAAGCAGTTGCAGACTTTTCAAATGATGTGTCACACAACTGATGTTGTAAAGAAATTAAAAATGTGACTCCCCCTGGGGAGAGCAGAGTGTGGGGGTGACACACAAGACATCCATAATATGAATAAGCAGTTGCAGACCTTTCAAATCTTGTTTAACACGACTGGTGTTGTAAAGAAATTAAAAATGTGTCCCCCCCTGTGGAGCAGAATGGGGGATAACACACAAGACATCCATTATATGAATAAGCAGTTGCAAACCTCTCAAATGATGTGTCAAACGACTGGTGTTGTAAAGAAATTAAAAATTTGGCGAAATATTACAGTTATCGCCAAGTTGGCGTCACTTTTGACAACTAATTTTGGTCGCCAAATTTGGCGATATATCGCCAAGTTGGCGACAGACTTGGCGATTGTTGGCGATGGTAACCTTTCCTATCTTTATGGTAACCCATACGGCGATGCATAGATGGAGCCCTTTCCTGATTGGTCTATTCGACTCATGGAAGGAGTGGACAACCCGGATTCGTTAGTTCCGGAAATCTTCCACATCAGCATCATTCCAGGAGTCATTCCTTTTAAGGCTAGTTTTTTTTTTACTATAGAAGGATTAAAAACACAAAATATTAATATTTTTGGGATGAATCTTCCCCCTCCCCTTCCCTTGTCAAACTACATTTCCTATTCGCCCTTGTGACAATTCAATTTATGCCGGGAAAATATCGCAAATTATAAGGGATTAAACAAACCAGTTCAGGATATTTTTAGGGGACAAGGGTACACTATATCCTTTTTGAAAAATTCCTGCCCGGTGACCCTTTTTATCTAGAACCAACTCCAATGACCAGAGCCAGGGCCTAACTATCGCACAGGCACCTGGAGGCCCGTACCATGGGCACGAAATTTCTAGGGGGCTAATCATAATTCTGAAAAATTGTAATAGTTGAGATACTAATGCGATGAAATGACAAAAATGTCTCAATATATGGTTTAAAGCATTTCAATAAATAATAGGATTTCTTTTTTTTATATTCTTGGAATCCTTTTTCAATTTTTGGAGAACTTAATTTTTTTGCTAGAATCAGTAAATCAACCAGTCCTTGGGGTGTGCGACAAGTGCTGCACAGGGCCTCGCACTTGGACATAATATAGTGTTTTCTTCAATAAAAAGATGAATGGTATAATAAAAGATTCTTCAGTATAAATTTTTGATTTTAGTTAAATAAAGTAGTTTAGTTATGTAAGTAAATTTTAGTTATAGAGGTCTTGATATAAAACATAACCTAGGTTGGAAAAGGAGCTTTCATCATCAGTTTGTCATCATTACTTTTGAAATTGATTCAGTAGTTCCAAAAATTACCCTTATAAACACACAAATAAACTTACTCTTTTGTAATAGCTTCAAAAGGTCGTGGAAAAACATGATTCATCAATGTTTTGAATAAAAAACATGGCTTTTATGGAAATGTGATGGAAAAAAATCATATTTTGCCAAAGGATCACAGAAATAAATGCAGATTTCATCAAAAAATCGAGGGAAAAATGCAAATTCCGTCAGCTGTGGAAAAAAATGCAAATTTCGCTAAAGTGTCGCAGAAACAATTTCATTTCTTCAAATGATGGCAGAAAAAATGGTAATCTCATCAAAAATCAGGGGTAAAATGCAAGTTTGTAAAAAAATTGTGAAAAAAAAAACAAATTTCTACAAAACACTCGGGATAAAATGCAAATTTTGTTAAATGTCTGCTGAAAAATTGCAAAACTCATCAAAAGATGGCTAGAAAATGCAAATTTCTACAAAGCACTGAGGATAAAACACAAATTTTGTTAAATGTCTGCTGAAAAATTGCAAAATTCATCAAAAGGTGGCAAGAAAATGCAAATTTCATCAAAGTTCTGAGTAAAAAAAAAAGTGACTTCTGTGTGCTTCAGACATGCTACTTTTCGAAGGAAATGCAGAATTCTGCTTTTTCGGCGGTGAATTTTATTCCTGGCTCCTGGGATCTATGCAAATATGCATTAAAATTTGTTGACATTTTTATCTGGGGGGGGGGGGGGGTAACAGATGAAATAAACAAAAATATGAGCACAAACCGTGCTAAATTAAGCAAATTTCTTCGAAGGATTGTAGGGAAATGCGCACATTTTTCCAAAGGATCTCAAAATAAAAACTAAATTCATCAAATGGTCGCGGAAAAAATACTATTTTCTTCAGAGGATTGCGGGAGATAACGCAATTTTCGTGAACAGGTCGCAAAAAAATACTCAAATTTTATCGAAAGACTGTGGAAAATACTTGGATTTTGTAGAAAAATCCTGGGGAAATATGATTTTTTTTTTCTTGTTGATTGGCACATCCTGCTACTTTTACTTGTGACTCATTGGAAAAACTTTTCTGGGGCTAATCAATCATTATCATGTTTTTATCCACAACCGATTTTCAAGATATTTTCTTTCTACTTATTCTTTTTTGCGACCAATTAAAAATAATTTTGTAAATTTCAAGCAAAATACTTTATGTATTAAAAAATATTTGCATGTAAAATTATAGAAGATAAATTTTGGTCCCATCGAAACAGGGGGGGGGGGGGGTGAAGCATGCTAGCTGCACAATTATTTATGCGCTAGTAGATACAGTACATATAATTCTGAAATTACCTGAATACCGTTGTATTTTCTACTAAAGTTTATTATTTTCTGTTAAATTTTGTCAAATTAAGCAGGGATATGTTTAGGAAAATTTTATATCTTTTAACCGGTCAGGCCAGACAGATCCTGGATAAATATTACTTTTGTACTTAGTCTATAAGAATTTAAAAAAATAAAGAATTGAATATAATGTTCACATTGATAGTAATAATTTAGTGTGGTGTACAATAAAGTTACTGGAAGAATGTTTATATATGTTTCCTTTTGCTGAACTGTACTCTTATGTGTTTTAAATTTCTTCAAGATTGATGCAGAATACAAGTTACTGTATGACGAGAAAAAGAGGGATAGCTTGTGCCTTGAATGTGGAAGTGCATCAAATTTAATAATCCGACTGAAAGTAAGAATATAGTATTGATTTATAAAAAAATATTTTTGTTAAATTATTTCTGGTTGTATATAATAACAGATAAATTGGCTACTGCATATTAAATATCGTATAAATATTAGGAAAATGCCTAAAAATCTGATAAGCTAGTAATTTTATTTATTTTGCTTCCCATTCGTGGCCAATTTGAAGATTTAAATGTAAAATTTAAATGTAAAACCAATAAAATAAAAGCTACAAAAATCTTTCTTAAACTAAGTTTTTGCAAAACTCATCTTTTTCAAGTTGCAAAATTTAGCCCATGCAACATTTTTCGTTAGTGATTCCGTAGAAAGAAAATGTGAATTTTGTCAAATATTCACAGTAAAAAAGTGCAGATTTCGGCAAAAAATTGAGATAGAAAAACATTACCTATTATGATTGTGGGGAAATAATTGTGACTATCGTGAAATGATCAAAGACAATATTGCAAATTTCACCGGAATTTACTCCATTGGGTTTTTTTAAAAAAAAGAAAAGAAATCAAGCTCTTTTTACAAGTATAAAAAACGCTGGAAAAAAGAGGAAGCTCTAAAAATCATATTAATATTTTCAAAGGAAAAAAAAACTAAATGTAGAACTGTTACAATCATTTATCCTTTAATAATTTTTTAATGCTTTAATGCTAATTTTAATTTTTTTGTGGGAGATCAATTTTGTTTTCTCAATGTATATTACATGCATTATTATTTACATTATTATTAATATTTGCATTTTTTTTCTTTTCAGAAATTTGTTGTGGTCTTGTACTGTTGCCTTTGATATTGCCTCAAGCCGTTTTTAAGAAAATTGGCTCCAAAAAGTCAAATTGGACCGACAAGTGCTCAGTCTCTTGATCACTTCATCCAGTTGTCTCGGTATGTGGTATTGCATTATTTATTTTCTAAAAATAAAGATATATACAAGTTGAGCTAAAGTTCAAAATATATGCTTGATAGAATCCCTCAAAATTTATTGGCTAATGATTCTATGGTAACCATAGGCCAAAAAAAAAAAAATCCAACCCTTTATTAAATATTAAATATTTTTACAGGATAACACTGTTCGGCATTAAAATCCTCCCCCTAAAAATAATGATCAACAGGTAATATCAATAAAATTACCTTTTTCATGATAGGTTTTTATTGTCTTGTGCTATGTCTTAATTGACGAAATCTGCATTGTTTTCCCGTAGCAAATTAATGAGATTCGCTATTTTTCAAACGAGAAACTGGTGAAAGTCACAATTGTTCCATAGCCAATCAATTTTTATTTGCACCATTGAAAAAATTAGCAATTTTTTTTTTTCGTGATCATCAAAATTGGTGTTATATTTTTCATGTCCGATCAATAAAATTCGCCATTTTTCAGAACTTGATCAACACAACTTGTGATTTTTCCTTGTTCAAATGACAATATTTTCTATTGTTCTGCACCCGATCAATTACAGTCGCACAATAAACAGGCAAAATATGGGATATTTCTGCAGTCGAACAAAGTTTGTAATTTTTTCACACATCAACAAAACTGATGTTTGTTTTTTTTTTTTTTTTTTTTTTTTTTAATAGAAAAAAATTATAAAATTGATAAGACATTAAAAAAGTTACTGTATCTGATAAGGAAATTACCACTTCCTAAGAATTAATGTTAAATGTCAGTTTGTTTGCTCTGTGCATTTATTGTTAATAATTGCTTATGAACCAGCAAATTTTAAGCAGGGGAAGGGGGGGGGACAAAAATAATTTATTCTTTTCATATAAGTAACTGATTCATTACTTACAGGTTGGAGAAGGGCTAGAAAAATTTATGAAAGAAGATAGTCTGTTGGACGGCCAAAAGAAGCAACCATTCATCCTTGCCATCGGAGAGAGGTGCAAGCCTCAACAACTTTTTCTCATTTTTGAAGGTCATAGCATAGAAGTACCTTCTTTACTTAAAGGTGTTGATCTTTGCTTCAAGTTGCATTTCATTTTGAATTTAGAATTCTCACCTTACTGTTCTAATGTGTGGTATTTTTAAAATACATTTTATAAATGTGACTTGAACAGTGATGTTCCTTCATGTGTAAAAGACTTGAAAAATAATATCTATGTAAATTTTAAATAGTTTTCTTTTTTTATATTTTGCCTTGTTTTTTTATTGTATGAGTCCTGTTTTAAAATTTAGTTCACAGGATTCGTTGATTTAAATCAGCTTGATTTTAATCATGATTTAAATCAATTGATTTTAAAAAAATCATTGATTTAAATTAGTTTTTCTTTTAAGTTATTTTTTAATAAAATTAAGATGTAAACAAACATAATAATGGGCTTTAATATAATTTAGTTTTATATAATATATATAATCAAACAACTTTCAAAACAATAAAGCTTAAGCTTTGTAAAAAAGTAAAATAAATGTAAAGTTTGGAAAAAAAAAATGCTTTCAAATTTCATGTGAATCAAATTATAAAATAATCTTGCAACAGTAAAGAAATCTAAGCAGAAATATATTAAATATTTGAATATTTACTCATTAGTATTTTGAAAAAACTTCTGCAAGTCGAGGTAAAATAAAATTGTATGACTTTATGTGCTATACTTTGGTAATGCCTGTTGTATTAAGATTTGAACAAAATCTGAATCAGTCATTTATTAATTTTAATTTAATATAATTGATCTTGGCCCTTTAGAATGGTGGAAGGTATTTTTGTTACAGTTATTGAAAAGGCTGATACTAAAAAACTTACAGAATTAATGATCAAATAGCTTTTTACTGCAATAGTTTTATCTGCTTCCGTAGAACAAATGTTTTCCGCCTTTGGTTTGGTACTTTCAGAAATTAGAAATCAAGAGATAAAACTGTGAAACCGCTGCCATCGAAATGCTCAAGGCCAGAGGACACAAATTGTGACATATTCACTAATTGACTGACTTCTCACTACTGGTAGAATTCTCACTGTAAAATTTTGAATAGCAATTTACTTTTATTTTATTTCGCGGGATATCTATTATCTTATGAAACAGTGAACTTACTGATTAACTTATGATTAATTACTTCTTAAACTTACTGATGAGTATTTGGAATCCCCTAATAAAAAAGCAGCCAGGTGCAGTAACACTGTAGCATTCCTTCTGACTGAATTTTTATTTAGGGATTCCAAGTTCTCATTAGTAAGTTTAAATAGTTATTGTTTTATAAGATGATAGATATTACACAAATAAAATAAAATAGCTATTCAATATTTTCCTGTGTAAATTTCAACACAATTGAGAAGTCAATTGATTAGTGATGACACCTCAATTTGTGTCTTCTGGCCTTAAGTATTTTGATGGCAGCAGTTAAACTCATTCTTCTCAGTCAGCACTTAATAAAATTTTTATGTGCTGCAGATTTTTTATTTTAATTGAAATACTGAAGGTTGGATTAATTTTTGACAACTGATATGTAATTTCAAGATTTTTTTCATAGCCTAAAATTTTATTTTGAAATAGTATTAATCATTTATGTAAATTGTGTAATATTATTAATAGATAATAATTATAACATGCATGTCTATGTATGTGAAATTTACATTATTTAAATTAAGCAAAAAGTCATAAAATAAAAATGTGTGTCATTAAAAAAAAAAAATTCGATTTAAATAAAAAAAAATCAGATTGTTTTGATTTTTATTAAAAAAAAAAAAAATACGAACCTTGATTGTTAAGTTATTATTTAAAATTATAGGCTAAACAATTTTTCACAGTATTGCAATTATTTATTTCTTTTATGTATATAATTTTAGCAAAATTAGTGTTTATAAAATGTTTTGTACATTTTGCAAAAGATCTTTCAGTTCTCCTTCTTATCGCTGTTGGCATATTAGGAATCGTCATTGGGTCGTAGAACATTACAAGTGTTTTGATAGATTTTGTAAGCAATCATTTAGGAAGCTATATAATTATCAGAGACACTTAGAGCGATTCCATGCAAAACATAAAACATCAGCACCCCCACAGAGCCAACAGGTAGAAGAATTTTCAGTCAGTCAGATTTTTCAGTCAGTCAGTCAGATGATGGCTTTGTTATTAATTCTGACGTAAACTCCCCTTCAAAAAAATTTCAAAATAAAAAACAAAATGCTAGGGAACTGTTTTTTTTTTTTTTTAATGATGTGCAGTATTGCAGTGAAGCTTGTAGCAATAGTGGGGTTCCTTTGAAAAGTATTATTTCATCAATAAAGAGAACTTCAAATTTGATGTAGGATACAGTAAATTATTTAAAAGGTGAGACAATTAAATTTATAAATCAGTCTGTCGATCATACTGATGAACAAACGAAAACTTTTATAGAAAAATTTGATTATTGTGGCGAGTTATTTTCAAAATTTGATTCTAAATATAAAATATTAACAACTTTAAAAGAAAATGGCTGCTTTGTTAACCACACTAAAATTGTTCTTGGCTCACGGTACAAACAAAAATTAGATAAAAATGGTGTACCATGCCAATTTCTCAGAAAAGAAACTTTCTGGTACATTTCAATTGGATTGATGATAAAACAAATTATTTCTGTTGATGGATTTATAAACATGTTTGAAAACTACAAATGCAACAAAAGCATAAGCGGCACTACTTTAAATAGTATTCATGATGGATTTTATTATTATTCAAATCCAGTTTTATCCTCTATGGACACTATAGCTATTGAGAGTTATATATAGATGATGTTGAGATAGTAAATCCACTAGGATCCCATTCCGGTATCCATAAACTGGGATTTGTTTATTTTACCATTAAAGATATATCTGTGTCACTGCAATCCCCTTTAGATTCTATTTTTATTACAAATATTCATTATGCTCTCATGTCGAAAAGTATGGTTATCAACCAATTTTAGATCCACTTATTCAAGAATTGAAAGTGCTTTTAAAAAGGAGTGTTGAGTTTAAAGGAAAGATGCATAAAATTGCACTGTGGCAAATAGTGGGAGACAATTTAGGGTTAAACAAGTTGTTTGGCTTAGTAGAAAGTTTTTCGGCTAATTGTTGTAGGTTTTGTCTTGTCCATAAAGATATTATGTACAACATGATAAAAGAAGACATTAGTCTATATTGTGTAACAAAGATAGCCATGATGCACATGTTAATGATGTCATTGCTGGAAATATGACAACCTCAATGTGTGGTGTTAAATCTCATTGCTCTCTTAATGAATTAGGTTATTGACATGTTACAACTAATTTAGTTGTGGATATTATGCATGATTTATTTGAAGGTTGGTGTGCCATGGGAACATTTTTTATTTTGAACCAGTATATTTTTAAAGACAAATTTCTAACTCTTACAATTTTAAATGATCGTATAATGAATTTCAATTATGGTAAATGCGATATCCGCAGTAAACCTACTCCAATAAACCGAGATAAATTATTCAATTTTGAGGGTTCTTATGGCCAAAGCTCGTCTCAAATGTGGTCATTAATTAGAAACTTACCCTTATTAATTGGTGACAAGATTCCACATGAAAATGAATTTTGGCAGTTGTTCTTTGTAATGTTGACAATACTTGATACTTTAGTGGCTCCAGTGGTTTCTTTGCCAGAAACTTATCAACTGGCTGAGAACATGGCAGACCATCATAAAAAATTTTCCTGAACTCTTTCAGAAAATTCCAGTTCATAAAAGCATAATACTTTTCATTGATTATTTCTGTTAAAATGTTTAATAATTAAAATAAGCTCACCAGGAAAAAAACAAAAAAAAAAACCTTTAAACAAAGGTTTTAAAAAGTTATAAACAATTGATTTGAATTTGAGAAACCGTATTTAAATAATAAAATATAATTTTTTACTACTGTCACAGGCATAAAACTTCCTGCTACTGAGTTTTTTGGTTTTTTACTAGTTTCACTGTGTTATTTACTATCAAATTTTGAACAATCGTTCATTTCATTGTTTTGTCAAGAATTTTAATGTTTGCAATGTTTATTTTTTATCAATGTGGCTATTTATAATATGTGTGATGTTATTTTTTAATTGTACAAAATGTCATTATGGAATATTAATGTTATGTTAAACATTGTTTAGTCAAAAAATTTAATACTTACAATGTTTTGTTTTTTAAGTCAATGTGGCTACAAATAATATGTGTAATATTATTTGTTAATTGTATAAAATGTCATTATGAAATGGTAATGCTATTTTAAATATTGTTTTGTCAAATATTGTGTTGTATATTCATCTCTTTTTTCCTGATGTACCTTTTTATAATTCAGATATGAATCTGTAAAACTTTGAAATATACATAAACTAATAAACATATTTAAACATTTCTTGATATGATTTGTTGTAACTTATATTTTACTTAATCACGGTTCAGAACATCGTAGAAAATCAGGGAATTTTTTCTAAAAAGCCAAAAAATCTTGGATTTTTTTTTTTTTTTTTTTTTTTTTTTTTTTTTTTTTTTTTTAATGCGAAATTTATCAAAGTATTGGGAGGGAAGTATGAGAAATTTCAAGAAGAAATGCATAAAAAAATCACTTTTATGATAAAAGATTGTAAAAATAAGTAGCAAATTTAATTTAATTATGCCCGTTTATTAGGTCAGAGATTTTTTCGAGATTTTGATTAGGGATTTTCCTAGTTATGTTTTGCTGGGAACCTCTTTGAGGCAAGTTATCTATTATGAGTTTTATTGTAATGTGATATGACTTTTTGTAATGCATGATTTAGAAAGGGGATATTCCACTCTTGAAAATATCCACTCAAGCCTATAAAGATACTGGTTTTTTTTTTTTTTTTTTTTTTTTTTTATTTAAATATTTTTAAACCAAAATAGTGTGTATCGTTTCACAGCACGGTTTGCATACTAAGGTTGATCTCTAATATGGTTGTTGTTTTTTATCATTTTGCAGAGTTTTTTTTATATGGATGCCTTGACTTATGGTAGTTATTTGAAAAATGCCAATCATTACATTGCCAAGCACATGTTTTTGGGTGAAAGTGACATTTAACAAGAAAAACTTTGAAAATATTAAATTTTTTAATAAATATACATGTAATTACAATATTTCATGTTCTAATGTATAACTCTGTATGAAAAGCGATCTTAATTCTGAAAAATTTAAATTTTATGTGAGATTTCATTATAAGGTATTTTCATTGCATTATTATACCCATTATATAGTATAATGCAATATTATTATTATATATATATATATATATTTTTTTTTTTTTTTTACTATAAATGATTACAAATCTCGATTCTTTTTTAATTTTTTAAGCAGCCCTCGCCCCCCCCCTCCCCACACACCATCCTTTTCTGAATAGCTGAGGTTGATCCCTCAATTCACCTCCTTCTTTAGTTTTTAGATTTCTGTTTTATTTTTGATAACTTAGAATAATATCAAAAAAGTAAATTACTTAGATTAAACAAAAAAAAAAAAAAAAAAAAAAAAAAGTTGAAAAGAAGGTAAATATACAGATTGACCTCAGCTATCCATTGGGGGAAAAATATATAAAGTCATATTACAAAGAAACTTTTGCCATTGGTTTAACATAAGCTTACAAGTCTTAACAAGTGTTATTTTTTTATTTTTATTTATTTATTTATTTATTTTGGGGGGGGGGGGGGTCTAATGCTGCGAAGTTATTTTTATGATAGAGGCTTATGAGTAAAATACCATTTTTGGTCTTCATGATGGAATGTAAACAGTTCGAACATTTATAGACATGCATTGCTCATTGAATTTGAGATTATATCAAAAGGTCAAGAACTTCTGAAAAATCTGATACAAAAACTAGAAAATTAAAATTTTAACTTGTAACAAAGTTTAATTCCAAATATTCCTTATATAAACCATTTCTAACCCATCCAATTCAATTCAAATATATATATTTTTTAAATACTGAAATATACAAATAGACAAAAGACAGACCCCTAGAAAAAAAAAATATATATATGCAATAAGATTAATATTAGGCAATAGGTTTCGTGTGAGTGAAGTCTCAATGTATAAATTTTCTAAGGATTTAAAATTGCATTTACTGTATTAAAAAAAGACAAAACACTGTCTTACAAGTGTAGTTCGTCTACTACGAAACTAAGAACTTGATTTTGAAGAATTGTTGAACATTTTCGAAAAACGTTATCCTTCATAAAATTAAAATAACAGGAATTGTTTCTTTAGTTCATGAGATTCATGACTGAAGGAGACCCTCTTATACTGGAGCTATGTCCTTTTGCTATCACATCATTATTAACAAAATTTGTAACTTTCACTTTAAAGTATATTGAGAATTGTGATACAGGAATTGCTGGAAAAATCTGAATATTATTTTTCAAATTGGACATGTACTTAGCTTAAATTGCACATTTATGTCAGTAAAGGAAAAATATTTTTTATGCAATATGCATCTTCTCTTCATTGAAATGAAAGGGAAATTTCAGTCTGCTCAAACTTATACTTGGAAAAAAATATTTTAACTAAATGCTTTATTTCATATTCTCATTTGGCACAAAATCAACTTTAAAAATGAATAATAAATCTTCAATCTGAAACATATGCATAGTCAATAATGAACATATTCTGTATCGGATACATTAACGTCTCATCAAAAACGAGTATGTAAAATTGCCTATTTTAATGCAAGTTGTGTAACTTCATTTTACAATAATTTAAATTAAATAATCCAGTGAATTTATGTACAATATTGAAAAAATTCATATTTTAATTTAAACAGTATTAGCAAACAATCTTGTGTTCAATGAATAAACTGCTCTACACAGTGAATCATTGATACTCTAGAAATCTTTTTAAACAATCTCTTGATTAATAATTATAAACATTTGGATGCAGCTTGATAAATATAATTCCATAGTTATTCAAAAAATATATTTTGAATAATTCTTGGGATTTTGTTTTTTGAGTGATAATATGAAATCAACATTTTTGGTCATTAAATTCAACAAGTAAAAAAAAAAAAAAAAAAAAAAGAAAAGAAAAGAAAAGAAAAGAAAAGAAAAGAAAAAAAAGATTGTTATTATTAAAATGGAATAACTAGCATCCAATTTTTGAATACTTTTATTCAACTTCATATTTTGATCTTAAAACTATTTTATCGTTGATCAATTCACATGTTTAAGGCTTTTTCTTTAGAGCAATAGATATGTTCACCAATACATACCGATTTTAATCCTATACATAATAAAAATGGCTTAAAAATACCATATCTATAATGATTATTGCTGAAGTGATGTGTCAAAGGTAGAAATTATTTCTATCCAGTAATCTGAAAAATGTAAATTATATACATAAAAAAAAGAGAAAATGTCGCTAGTTTTCTTCTAAAAAAACCTATTTGTCCTTTTGAGAAAAAAACCAGTTGGTTTAAACCATACCAATCCTGCTTTTGAGGGATCGAAATTAGCACATAATAAGATTAAATTTGAATGCATTTATGGGATCAAAAATGAATACATATTTGAGCACTTCTATGTGATCAAAATTAGCATATAAGTTCAAATTTGAAAACATGTATGTGGTCAGAAATGAGTACATACCGGTTCATATTTGAACACTTCTATGTGATCAAAATTAGCACATACGTTCAAATTTGAATACATGTGTGGCATCAGAAATGAGTACATACCAGTTCATATTTGATCACATCCATGTGATCAAAATTAGCACATAAGCTAAAATTTGAATACATGTATAGGATCAGAAATGAGTACATACCGGTTCATATTTGATCACTTCCATGTGATCAAAATTAGCACATAAGTTCAAATATGACTACATGTGTGGGATTAGAAATGAGTACATACCGGTTCATATTTGATCACATTCATGTGATCAAAATTAGCACATAAGCTCAAATTTGAATACATGTGTGGGATCAGAAATGAGTACCTACCGGTTCATATTTGATCACATCCATGTGATCAAAATTAGCACATAAGCTCAAATTTGAATACATGTATGGGATCAGAAATGAGTACATACCGATTCATATTTGATCACTTCCATGTGATCAAAATTAGCATATAAGTTCAAATTTGAATACATGTATGGAATCAGAAATGAATACATACCGGTTCATATTTGAAGACAACCATGTGATCAAAAATGAGTGCATGTGTTTCTCAATTTTGAGTACATTTGCATCGGAGCTATTTTGAGTATGTGACATACTCAAAATTCAGTATTTTTTACTCATTTTTGAGAACCCAGTTTTTACAGTGTTCTATTGTAATAGGGAAGAACTTAGCTGTTTAATACAAAATATACTAACAATCGGTCAGTTTACCGGTATATGAAAGCATGTCGTTTTGAATAAGAAAAAATATTTTATAAAATAAATAAAATATAAATCTCACAGAAGTTTGTTAAATAAAAATATTAAATTGACTCTGAATAAATTCAAAGCCATTCTAATGCAAAATATTTGCAAAGTGCAAAATATTTCTAAAATGCGCAAATAATAATAGTGCAATTCTAATACTGCAAAATCTAGTGCAAGATATTTGCATAAAACTAGAATAAAATCCCTGATGCATTTGTGTTAATGAGTTCGCTTATATCCTAAACTACTAATCTGTGTTATGTTGCTGGGCAGCTCTTACAAAACATTTTTTTCCCTCTAATATAAATTTTACGATCCACCAACGTTAGCAAATCTTATGTATTACTCCCCCCCCCAAAAAAAAAAACACACACACACACACACACACACACACACAAACCACTTTTTCTTTTTTTATTCCAAGCCATTGTTATTTCCTCATAACGCGATAAAGAAAGAATTTTAATTCATTTTTAATCAGTCAAATAACGGAAAACGTGTTTCTTTTTTCTTTCTTCCATCAAATAACTCTTCCATGAAGACCTTGCATCTTGAATCTTTGAGGTTATCAGGCTAGTTACAAAAAAAAAAAGGGGGAAGTCGTCGACTTTTTTCCTCCGTTTATCTGATTCAGATCTTAAAAATGATTTATGGCCTTTTAATGCAATTTCTTTTTCTCCAAATCTTCAATGATAAATGAATTTTCAAATCATCATAGAATATCACTACACTGCGTATTGCATAGATTTTATTCGAAAAGCTTACCAGTTTTTCTTAAGAAATTGCATGATTTACATACAACAAAATTCTTTAATGTCCTTCTATTTTCAAATATTTCTGATGAAGGACTCGGATTGATAAGAGTATGATAATAATCAGTTTCAATATTAAACATAAAGTTTTTTTAAATAATTATTGTAATGTATTTAAATTGTTTTCTTTTGTTTATTGAAAATTATCTAATGTTTGGGTTCACAGCAATTGTTGAACAGGACTTTTTGTGTTCAAAGTTTTCAACTTTAACTTTCATATATGTACACTATATGGCCATTAATGACAGGAAACATTTAATAATAATCATTTTGTTGAAAATTTAAAAATATATACTTTTTGAATTTATTTGAAACTTTAGGATCATAAACATAAATATTTGACCTCATATTTATTTATCAACGTCCATTTTTAAGGAGGACAATTAGGGGGCCGATAAAAAATCAAAAAAAATAATAATATTTGGATCACCCAGTACATTTCCCTGTAAATGATTTATAGCTGTAGAATATAAATATGTTGATACTGTACAATATGTCCACTATTTTTTGTAAAAATAGAACATATATTAATGAAGGTATGGCGATTATTTTAAATTAAAAAAATTCTTGCGTATTTTTAGCTTGGATCAAGCAGGTTTTTCAACCAAATTTAATACCAGCTTCAAAAAAAATTGACAAAATGTAGTAAAAATAATATAATGCAATTGAACTATAAATATATTAAATATTTTATGAAACATGAACAGGTGTATGGAATAATTTTTATTTGTGGAAGTGCGAATGATAACAGCGATCTTTTTTACATATTTTAACAGACAACCGTATGAAGCAACTCATAAAAAAATTCAGTCAAATATTATAAAATTCAAAAGATATAGTCGAAAGCAAGTCGAGTAATTCTGCATAAAAATCCAACTATGTAATTTAAGAAGCTTTGTCCCCCGTTCCCTCCTTTATACTTGACCATTAAACCTCTTAAATTGATCAGAAATTCAACATGTCAGAAAGAATCTAGATCTAAAATTTAAAGCTCTGCAAAAAACTTTATTTAGCTAATTTAAGAGAAAGGTAATCTTCCGTACTCTCTTTATACTTAACAAAAGAACACCATATAACGAGGGAAGCTTCTTTATGTGTATCCAAAAATTGAAATAAATCGGTTAATTCTGCATGAAAAACCATTTACCGAAATTATGAGGGATACATCCCCCTATCCCTCCTTTATACTTATCTAATGAATTCCACAAACAAATCAGGGAAGTGCCTCTTCAGAATGAACCTATAACCAAAATTTGAAGCAAATCGGTAAATTTTGCGTGAAAAACCCATTAACTTAAATTAAGAGGGAATTTCCTCCCATTTCCCTGCTTTAAACTTATCCAATGAACACCCAAAACTAATAATGGAAGCACCGTATCAGAATGATCCTATATCTAAGATTTGAACGAAATCTGATAATTCTTTATGAAAAACCTATTTATATAAATTAAGGAGAGGGGCATTAGCCCCCGTTTCCTTTCCTAGTACTTTTTCAATGAACACCAAATACTAATCACGGAGGTGCCCCATCAGAATGATCCTATACCAAACATTTGAACGAAAACTGATAATTCTGCATGAAAAACCCATTTATATAAATTAAGGGGAAGGACATTTTCCCCCGTTCTCCTTCTTATACTTATCGAATAAACTCTCAAAACTAATCAGGGAAGCGCCTTATCATAATAGGCCTATATCCAAAATTTCAAGTAAATCGCATACAGACCGACATTTTGTAGAAACATGTTCTTCGGGTTCTCTGACCCCTAAAACGTGTGAATCCGTCAAAAACCGGATTTCGAAAATTTTCATGAATCCAATACTTTTTTCTTGTAAAAATAGAAGAAAGTAAAAATGTATTGTCTGAGGAAACACACTTTTATATATAATTTATATAATTCTAGCATATCAGTAAGTGGATTAAAAATCGATTGCAATATTCTATCTTTACATATTGATTGAGTTAGCTATGCAAAAGACTATTAGAAAGGTAATAGGTTAATTTTTTGAAGTGGAAGCGCATACAAAGAAAGTAATTA
Source organism: Maratus speculifer (assembly GCA_964019185.1). Classification (NCBI taxonomy): domain Eukaryota; kingdom Metazoa; phylum Arthropoda; class Arachnida; order Araneae; family Salticidae; genus Maratus; species Maratus speculifer. The sequence goes on from OZ025289.1 coordinate 450,780,172, forward strand.
ATTACACTACATAGTAATAGATTCCGTGTGCGCTGAAAGCCAAGATCTGTCTGACATACTTACGATGCTGATTTAGATGAAGGATAACTTGTTTTAAATGCCATTAGCGTAACGGGAACGAGAAGATTAATGTTGTCAGAATTTATTTTAGCATTTTACTCAAAAACGAAATAATGCTATTTTTAGATTTTAACCTTCATCCCAACGGCATTCATTAAAAATGCATGTATAAAACAAATTTCGAAAAAAATATTTAGATTGAAAATACATAATTATAACTTTAATATGGGATTTCGAAATGATTTCTAAAAGCTTTAAATGCATTAAATGTTTATATAATAACAGAAATAGTTGCACCAACAGCCAGGGCGGTGCAATTTTTATCCTAAAATAGATTTCAATCATCTGAGATAATAGTTTTGAAATTCAATTCTTCTTTCTATTAAAAAAACTTTTGCTATTTATTATATATTCAATATTTTAAATTTAATTTTAAGCAATTTTTTTTTCGCTTTTGGAAATTTGAAAGTTTATTTATATCTCCGTTATTTTTTTTAATTTTTGGATTTTCATAAAATTTAAAATTTTGGATTTTATTTCAATGATTTGATTTGAAAATTTTTAATTTGATTAAAATAAATAATTTTCTTTTATATTTATTTTTAAATTAAATCTATCGGTGCTACCATCTACGTAAGAATTTAATAATTTTAAATTAGCAATTTGGATTTATTAATTAAAAGATAAATTGTTTTTTAAAAAATATTTAGTGAAACCCTCTGTATGATCTGCGATCACACGTACCCACTTTTTACTTTCTTCTATCTTTACAAGAAGAAAGTATTGGATTCATGAAAATTTTCGACTTCCGGTTTTCGACGGATTTATACGTTTTAGAAGGTCCTGAACACGTTTTGACTATTTTTAGAAAATGTCTGTCTGTGAGTCTGTCCGTCTGTCTGTCTGTCTGTCTGTCTGTCTGTCTGTCTGTGTGTCTGTCTGTATGTGACAAAAAATTTGTGGGCGCTCTATCTCAAGAACTAATGCTCGAAATTTAATAAAATTTTATATTCAGTTTGACCTTGATATGAATTAGTGCCTATTGGTTTTTGGTGAATATTGGCCTGCAGGTGGCGCTGCTATACTACGTTTTTCATGATTTTCAAGATTGCTATATCTCAAGAACTAGGGCACAGAATTTCACCAAACTTCAGATTCTGTGACCCCTTGATATACATAGACGCTGATTAAGTTTTGGTGAAAATTGGCCAGCAGGTGGCGCTGCTATGCCACGTTTTTCATGATTTTTATGATAGCTATATCTCAAGAACTAATGCACAGAATCTCACCAAACTTCAGATTCTGCGATACCTTGAGATACATAGCCGCTGATAAGGTTTTGGTGTGAACTGCCTTATAGGTGGCGCTGCTATGCTACATTTTGCACGATTTTTGCAATAGCTATATCTCAAGAACTAATGCAGAGAACTTTATCAAATTTTAGATTCTGTTACACTAGAATATATAACATAATTAGACGCTGATTACATTTTGGTATTAACCTTGCAACAGGTGGTGCAGCTATGCTGCATTTTGCACGATTTTTCCGATAGCTATACCTCAATAACCAACGCACAGAATTTCATCAAACTTCAGACTTTGTTACAAAATGACATATAACATAATTACACGATGATTACGTTTTGTTATAAATCCTTCAACTGATGCTGCTGCTGTGCTATATTTTACACGGTTTTTTAAACTAGCTATATCTCAAGAACTAATGCACAGAATTTCATCAAACTTCAGATTCTTTTACACCATAACATAATTAGACGCTTTTTTACGTTTTGGCATAAATTCTCCAAGATATGGTGTTGCTGTGCTACGTTTTGCAAATTTTTTGTTATAAATATATCTCAAGAACTAATGGACGAAATTCCATCAAATTTCATATTCTATTAGGTCTTGACATAAATAGAAGCTTATTAGGTTTTAGTATAAATTACCCAACATGAGGCACTACTAAGCTCATTTTCTCAGAATATTAATTAAATTTTGCGTTTTAGGCTTTTCGGATACCAGAATCTCATTAGGCTAGGTCAAATATTCGAGGAAATTCAATAGTGGGTAACTTTGGGGTCACCACGTTTTTTTTTTTTTTTTTTTTTTTTTTTTTTTTTTTTTTTTTTTAATATTAAAATGCACTTATGAGATAGAAGAAAGTTTTGGGATTGACACATCCAACTAGTTTTTATTTTCGTTGAGATTCGGTGTAAAATGAAAATTTCGAAGAACATTTGCTTTTTGATTAAAAAAAAAAAAAGCTAAAGTTTCGGTGCATATATCTAGGCTATAACACAGACATTTAAATTTCAAGCGAAATATTGAGTGAAAAAAAAAATAACAATTGAATAACAATCGCCTAAATATGACATAACTTTATATGGAACGCTTTTAATATGGTGTTGAATTGGCTCTAAATATACAGTTACGAAGCTTTATTTTCAACTTTTTTAGCAGGCTACAGCTATATCTTATAGCTAGACTTATAGCTATACTTTATAAATAAAGGTTTTATTACTTTAAAGGCTTTAATAACATCTTCTACTACTTATATTTAAAAGCAAATGAAACACAGCAAAAAGCTTTTTTTTTTTCATTTTTTTAGATTTTTTTTTTTTTTTTTTTTTTTCCCACACACAATTTTACTAAGAGTTGAATGCATTGAAAAAATGACGTCATTTTTATGTAATCAGTATTAGATACAATATGGGGCCATCTATAAAGGATGTCACACTTGGAGGGGGAGGGGATTCATGAAATTGTGACCGTTTGTGACAAGAGGGTGGGAGGGGGTAAGAAGAAATGTGACGTCACAGATTTTGATTAAAATAAAAGCATTAAAAATCTGCAGATTAAATTTTGAAGTTATTTTTAAATTAAAGTACTTTGGGTTTATAAAGTAAAAATAAGATTTAAAGCCAAATATATTAAATTCCATTTGAAATTCCAAAGTATTACTGTTTTTAATTGCTCTTTCATATTGATATTGTATTACTATTGTTTATAATAATGTTTTTTGTTGTAAACCTTAATCTAATTTCATACAAAATAAGTATATGAATCACTTTTATTATCATCTCACAAATGTCAATAAAAGGCCTATAAATAAAAATTAAAAATTAAACTTTAAATATGATCTGTAACATAGTGCTTTGCAGTGTGCAGGGGGGGGGGGGGGGGTTAAGTGAAATGTTACGCTTTGTGACAAAGGGGAGGGAGTGGGTCAAAAATATTAAAAAACAGCGTGACATCATTTATAGACAGCCCCTATAAGGATTTTTTTCTTTTTTTAAGAAAATTAAAATTTTTATTTAATAATAATGCCGTACAAAATAGTTTCAATTAAATGATGCGCTACTCAACAAGTTTTTTCATTTTATTTCCTATTGTCAAAGAAATTGCATAATTTTATGTTACACGCTCAAAAAAAAATTATTCATGATTTATTATTGATGAATTATTGATGATTTTACGATGAATGTAGCATTATAATGTCTATTTTTTCTACCTTGTTAACAACTTATGTACGTGCAAGCACAAAGCTACGTTACTGGGATCGCCGTGTTATTTTTATTTATCTTGAAGCCCCAGACCCCATCATTAACACGGGCAAAGCTGGATGGTTTTGATTAATAAAAAACGCCACACTGCAATCGTTTAGTTTTTTATTTTTTTTTTTCTTTATTTTTTTTTCTTTATTTTTTTTCTTTATTTTTTTTTTTTTCTTTATACTTAAAAATTTATGTTTTAAATGATCTATGATGAACAATTTAGACCCATCCTTAAGGTCCAAAATAACAATATATGATTGCATAATATACAGATTCTACATTCGAAATATTTTTTCTCACAACATAAACATAAATATTGACTCATATAATACATCGTTAAGAAACAATTTCATAAATAATTAAACGTATTTTTTTTTTAATAATTAATCAAAATCCTTAAAACAAAAAACGCATATTAAAAGGCGCAAATTAAACTCTTCATATATCTTTAACCCTTTCGGGTCCGAATTTTTTTTAATTTTTAGAAAAAATTACTTTTGAATTAATAACATTAACACTAGCTATCAAGCTATATTAATTAATGTTTAACGAATATTTCATTGTCTAAAAGATAATGAATGTTGTTATTTAATGCACTATTCCATTAATTTTTATATGACAATAACCTAAGGAATATTTTTTGGAGATGTTTAGAAATTATCGTATTACAGTAAGATTTAATTTATACTTCTAATGCTTTTTGCGCTTTATTACACATGATTCTTTCAAGAAAGTAACTTTTATTTTAAATTTAAAGAACCGAAAATGGCGCAAAGAGAATTGCATAAATAACAATAATTAATACTTTTACTGAATGCCTAAACATAACTGAAGTCATGTAGTACATTCATAGGCATACACTAATTTTACTACACGAAAATAGTAACAAAAGTATTTCTTAAAACAGAAGAATACTCCATTAAAAGACATGTACTATTAATAGTACACCAAACCCGAAAGGGTTAAACTGTAATTAAAAATTCAAAATAGATAAGAAAATACCAAAGTTTTATCTTTAATTTTGTTAATATCTGTAATTATAATTATATATTTATATATTTACCAATCACACCAGGTATTATAGTAAAAAAAGGGATAGTTTCTACGTTCTTTATTTAAAAAATTTTAAAACACTTTTTTTAATGTAGTTTATAAACATACAGTATATTCTGGATGCTTTAATAAATTTATTTATACGTCTTCAATTATAAATATAGCGTCTCGTACAATTTGATTAAAAACAATAATTTTAATTACTATTTTCCTTAAAACACATATATTGTATGAAATATTTAAGATTTGATAAAATAATGATGATTCTTTTTAATTTGAACTTGTTGAAGAATCATCATCATTTTTTAAAATCTTAAATATTCCATACAATATATTTGTTTTAAAGAAAATATTATTTAAAATTATTGTTTTTAATAAAATTATACGAAATGCTATATTTATAATTGAAGACGTATAAACAAATTTATTAAAGCATCCAGAATATACTGTATGTTTATAGGCTACATTAAAAAAAGTATTTAAAATTTTTTAAATAAAAGAACTTAGAAACTACCCCATTTTTAAAACTACTATAATTCCTGGTGTGATTGGTAAGCATATAAATATACAATTATAATTAAAAGTTCGATAAATATTTGGTGACTTACTTTATAAAACTTCCTCTAACATTCCAAATTGCCTTTACTTTGGGAGAAGAGATAAATACACATTCAACACAATCAAGTTGAACCTTGAAAAGAAACTCAAACAGATACCTGTTGCGTTTACACTGCATTGACGAATAAATAATAATTATTAAAATTCATGCTTTTAATACAAAAGCCGTTATCATTTGAGTTTAAAAGAAGAAAGAAAAAGAACTGATAGATAACTGTGATATTTATAAAGTTTATGAAGTATTTTTAGCACTGTTTTAGTTGATTTGTTACATTGAAAGTGGATTACCTTCAACACCCATAAAGGAAAAAGCGCATTAAAATATCATTAGATTTTAATTACGTTTGTTTCTCTGTTGAGGGAAAATACTCATATATACTCATGGTATTAAACTTCCTGAGTTTTATTAAGTCAAAAAGATCCATAAATAAATTTAGTAGAGTATGTTTGGTCTTTATGGGTATCATTTATTTCAATACAATAAGTTAAATATATTCATTATATCATTTATTTCATTGCAATAAGTGAATTATTATTAAATTTCTGGTTAAAAAGAATTTATTTAACTCGAGAAGAAACAATAACTTGGCTATATACAGGGAGTTGCCGAATCCGACTGTCAAGTTCAGAGGGGTGATGGCAAACAACGAGAGGATTAAAAATGACTATAAAACATCAGGTCGCAAACCACATATTTTATTAAATAAAATACAAGATGTTCTATCTTGAGAGTCTACTTCAGTCAATAGAAAAGATTCGCTCCGTAATGCTAATCTTATGGTAGAAATTTATAAAGATATCTCGATGTCATTTCAATATTTTTAAAAGTTTTTTTTCATTGGATAGTTGAGATCGATCTGCATGCAGATTGCTTCTTACCTTTTTCATTTTTGATTACAGATTTTTTTCATTTTTTTTATGAGAATGTTTTCACTTTCTAACGCGATTCCTTAAATGAAAGTATCCTCATTAAAAAATGTCTGTAAATAAAATAGCAAAAGTAAAAATATCTGTAAACAGAATAGAAAAAGCGAAAAACAACCTACATGCAGCTATTTAATGCAAAATAAAATCATTTAAAGATATTGAAATGTAACTGATATATGTTCATAAATTTCTTCCATAGGACTCCTTACGGAGTGGATCATTTCGATGGGTTGATAGTAAAGCCTTTTGGAAAACTGAGGTAGAAATTTCCATTATACGCACCTGCAGTATACTCCTGACGCTACATTTTCGACCGCGGTTACCAGTTCATACATCATCGATTGCTTGAACACCTGTTTTTCCTGCACTTTTACTGATATTTTAACATCTCATACAAAAAAAAATAGAAATAACAGAAATTGCAAATTTGTCGGCAATACGTAAATGAGTAATTATAAATCAATGTATTGATTATACAGATTATTATTTTATTTTATTTGTATTTTTATGCTTATTAATTATTCTGTAAGAATGAAGAAATAATGCAAAAAGGAAATAAAAATACCATATTAAAAATACCAAGATTTTCTCTTTTTTCTTTTTGGCTGTTTTCACTCCTGTTTAATATTGCTATAGATTTTGATTTTTTTCCTTAACTTAATATCAAATAGCATGAAATATTTATCATTTTAAATGTTCGAAGAGTACAATATTACTTTTTCTTTAATAAAATTGAAATGATAATATTGTAATAAAATTGTAACAATGATATTCTAAACAAAACAATCATATTGTATAATTTAATTTATACATATTAGTATTAAAATAATTACAAAAAAAAAATTAATAAATATTGATGATTTTATTTATAATTATATATGATTTATATATGATTTTATTTATAAGTATTTATGAATTTGTACTTCTAAAAAATAATTTATCATGTGCCGTAATTCATAAGTGATAAGTTATTGCTACTAATAACAATAATAAAAGTCATGTGCATCTTACAATGTTCACGAAAAAAGACCTGTAATCTACAAAACTCGCTGCGTATACTTTTAAAGGATCCCTGTTTTTATGGGAAGATGGAGTTCTCCCTTTGCAGTCGTCAATTTGGCTAGTTATCGCCTCTCTTGGCTTTAGAAGAGGAAATAAGATTTGCCTCAGAAATTCCGCGGTAGAAAAATCAGGGGAATGGTTTTATTCACTTTTACGGACCGGCTAATGTACCCGTTCCCCCCTTTTTTATACTGAATCATTGAACCTCCTAAACTATCTTTAAGATAAAGGACATGCTTTATCATATAAAAAATCTATATTCAAAACTCAAAGCAAATCGGATAATTCTTAAAAACCCATTTGGCATTTGTACATTTTAAGAGGAGTTATCCCCTTCTTTTATACTTAACCATTAAACTTCCAAAACTATTCAGAGATTTGAACGAAATCTGACAATTCTGCTTGAAAAACCCATTTTTATAAATTAAGGGGAGGGGCATTAGAACCCCCGTTCCCCTGTTTATACTTATTCAATGAACACCTAATAACAGTCACGGAATCGCCTCATCAGAATGATCCTATATCTAAATTTTGAACGAAAACTTAATTCTGCATGAAAAACCCATTTATATCAATTAAGAGGAGGGGCATGAGCCCCTAGTTCCCCCTCTTATACATATCGAATAAACTCCAAAAACTAATCAGGGAAGCGCCTTGTCAGTATATACCTATATACGAAATTTCAAGTGGATCGGATATTTTTATCATGAGTTATCGCGTTACATACGAACGTACGCAAGTACATACATACAGAACGGGCGGGCACATAAGATCTCAGGCTATAATAGCCTGTGAGCTAAAAAACAAAAAAAAAAAAAAGAAAAAACACTTTTTTTTACGTTTCTAATTTTCATTTATGCAGAAGTGTCGTAGGTTGCGATATTTACGCTTTTAATGAGCCTTTGTCTGTCGTATGCAAATGTTTCAGTAATCATTAGTGTTATTATTCCGTATTACATGTAATGGAGATATAAAAATCTAAAAAATGGTGTATGATAAAAGTAAAATATTCTAAGATGAAATCGCATTGGGGAGAAAAGAATTACGGTCCCTTTTTAGAAGATGTAAATGTTTAATATATTTTTTTCGCGTATTGTTGTATTCATTTTGCATAGATGAACAGTTTAAAAGAAATTTGCAGTTTTCAGTTCAAAAGAAAAATTCCGTCATAATCATTTCTTTTTTCATGTATTTAAGTCTATTTTAATAGACCGAATGATTTACGTTTTTTTAAAAAGAATAAATTTTAATGTTTAATTGTAGAATAATGACGACTTAAAAGTATATGCTATTTTTTGCAAACATTTTTGGACCAAGCCAGCCAAATTTTACTGATTTATGAACAGACTTGGCCAATTCAAGAAAAGGACTTTCATACGGGATGATTCAACAGGAACTGATTATTTTGGTCCGTGAAGACCAGGAAGAATGAAAGCAGTCTCGGCTTCATACGGAAATAATACGTTAGGCCCGGCACGAGTCTTCAGAAGTAAGACCCGAGCCGAACCGGCTCGAATGCCATTAATGGAAATCGACCCGTGCAGATCTGTAGGCTGTAGCCTCATCATCCCTGCCCCTTTGGGTACGCCTAATGCACTACCTCAAGGAATTTTCACAAATTAATCAAAGTTAATAATTTAATTTGTTCACCATCGGATAACTTTTATCCATTTGGCATTTTACACATCAAATACAAAATTGATGCACCTGACACGTTTATATTTACCCAAACTTTCATGTCGAAATGCTTTCTCAAGTATGGCTTTATGCAAATGAGACTAGAACTATCGGTTTTAAAATTTTTTGCAATTTGTTTTTCATCGGTTTTAAGAAATTAGCATAATTTATATTCCCTTTTCTGTTTATTTAAACAAAGTTTATGAGTATTATTAAGATGTTTATCATGCAGATGAAAATAGAATTTACGTTACAATTCCATTACTTTGTAATTTTTTCTATTGGCTTTGTAATTTTTTTCAGTATTGTAAAAAGAGATATTAACCCTTAAGACAGGGGCAATTTGGATATACATAAACACACAGGATGCCTACTCTATTGTGCTTTCAGCTTTGAAAATCTTGATAATAACTTTTAATGATATTTTTTTATTATGCAATGCGCAGTAGTAATAGGTAAATCAATAAACGTCAAACTGTTAAAAGCAAACTACAGTGAAACTTCCCTGTGCAACAACCTCTATTAAGCGACCACTTTCCTGAACAACCACGTTTTATGAGAACGAAATTTATTTCCATAGGTTTAATACTAAATTTACCTCCATCCAGAGACCATACCAATTGAATTTCTTCAGTGAGTTACCAATTTCCTTGAAAAAAAGGAAACAAATTTTGTTTTTTCCTGGTCGTTTGAAGAAGGTTTTATTAGAAAAATAATAATTGAGAGCACATTAGTCATCAAACTTCTAAACAAAGTTTAGATTTTTTATCTTTTATTCAGGTACTTTTTAAATGTTTAAATCTTTTTGTAACTTCTGGGCAATGAGTTTAACTCTTATGAAAAAGTAAGAATAACGGTAAATAAAGCTCCCTACCCTATTCTGTCAGCGAATTCTGAATGAAATAAATAAAGTAATAAAACCGGCAATGTTTCTTCCCACCTCTCAAAAAGAGAAAAGAAAATGCATTTATTTACCGAAGTTTGAAAGGACTTGAAAATAAAAGCTATAAAAGATAAAAACGTCAAATCAAAGCAAATGTCAATGTTATATTAATTTTTTAAACTATGTAGTAATTAACTTTTGTTTTGATACTTATAAATCTCATATTTTCCCAATGTGAAAAATAAATTTTAGCAACATTGTTATTTTTTTCAACAATTAAAATTTAGATTTAAACATGAACTCCATTAAGAAACCACCTCTCAGTGCGACTTTAGACCTCCTTTCGAAGCGCACTTAGTACAATTGCATGTTTAAATTTTGAACAAATTTTTATTTTAAACTCACTGAAAAAAAAAAAAGATTATTACTATGCTGAATTTGGATTTATGAGATACCGAATGAAGTTTAAATCGAATTAAGTTTGTAATATATATATATATATATATATATATATATATATATTATATGATAAGATTAATATGTCGAAAATTGTACGTTAAATGTGACATATGAGTTGCGTTCGTACTATGACTAGTTTTATAAATATTCAGATCTTGTTGCAATTGTTGTTGCGTCTTTATGCAAAAATGTACGAAAACAAAATTTAATGTTATTATAGATATTAAAGTTAGAGTCGTGCGACTCTAAATTAATAGCGGCGTTATCTCCATGGTAACCTAGAACTATTACCTATGATGACATAGCATCGAAGTAAGTTCGTATGATAGGTTTTATATAATAGTTAACATAGCAAACTAGAATGATTATCTATCATGGGAAGGGAAGTCATTGAATTAATTACGTATAATAGGATTTAGTAGAATAATCACCATAGCAACCTAGAGTTACTGCTTATCCTTGAATATAATTAAATACGTATCATAGGATTTAGTAGAAAGAGGAAACTTTTAATAATGTCCTTTTAAATTTCGATTCGATTTTTATACAAATTGCGCGTCAAAATTCTGCAATAGTTCTATATATTCAATTTCAAAACATTCGGATGGACATTTTTTGCTTGTACTATTACATGATGGTTATAAATAGCAATAAAGAACTTATGTTTACGTAATCTTTGGATATATATGCTTCTCGGCGGTTCTTAAATTCACTTCTCAACCACGCAAAAGTTTGACACATTTTTAACTGTAAAGTATAAAACTGACAAGCCTGACTGTTGAAGGGATTTGTAATCGAATAGCGTTTTTCATTTTGGGTAAATAAGATAATTCAATAACCTTGTTGAGATATAAGGATTGTTTTCAAATGGTTCCAGATTTTTCTCCCTTCCCATGCTGCCGCTTCCAGAAATTCGATTCAAAACGCTAACTTTGACAGTATTTTTTTAAATTGCTTGCATCAAAAAATGGATAATGTCATTCTATTACATAGTTTCTGAATAAAAACACCTGCTAATCTTATGTGTTTCGGGAAAAAAAAGAGAGAGAAAGAATTCAGAAATATATCAGAAAGCAGCTCGTTAGGATTTTAGAATGAATTTGGATTTTGAATCCTTAATAACATGATAATAGAAATATTTTCATAAATCTACTTTTATGCTACTGATTCAAAAGTTCGACGTTTCTAACTTTCTCTTTTTTTTTTATTCTAAACCATATTAATTTTTTTATGAATCTTTATTTGGATTTCGAAAGTCTAAGAATCTGAGTAAACATTAATGTTGGTAATATGTATTTCCTGTAAAATATGCTGTAAAACCATCTCATAGATATGTATGCAGAATTCTTTAAAGGAATCTTAATTATATGATAAAATCTGAATTTTTTAAAAAATAGTAGAAATTGTGACGGGCCAGAATAAGTCGGGGCGGACCGGGCCGATCTTGTTTTCATCGATTTCTGTGCGGGATCGGGCCGAAAAATCTTTCCAATGGGTAGGTAACTTTGTAACATGCGCGTTCCGCATCATTATTTTACCGCTATATGTCAGTATTCTATAAAAAAAAAAGGCGAGTTAAAAATATTTTAATATTTGTGACAATAACTGAAAACTTCATTGCATGACATAAAGTAATTCGAACATCAATTTCTCTTCATCATTCATTCTCAAATCATTAATAATTTCATACTTAATCATCGATAACTTATTTATAATATCATAAATGTTGGTATCTAGAGGTTTCCACTTGTTTAATACACAGAATAAATATTACCAATAATTTTGATAAAATCAATAGCACATTTTTAAATGCATGTGTTTTATATTCATGCATATCTGATTTCTATACACATACGAATATGCGCGTTTATGATCGAAAGTATTATATGAATCCTCTTTTTTACAGAAATCTACTATGCATATCATATAAGTGCCTTAGCATATAGGCTTTTTAGCATACTCTAACTTCAAGAATAAAACTACAAAACTGTTTAATATTAATTATTATTTATTAATATTAAAACTATATTTATTGTTTAATATTAATGTAGTTTTTGGAAGGGGTAAAAACAAATAGTAAGGTGCATCCACACTGGGAAAAAAAGAAAGACAAAGAAAATAAATTACTGCGGTGATTAGCGCGATAACATGTGAGCTAAAAAAGTATAAACACTGTAATACAAAAAGCACTTCTGTACTGTCAACAAAAACAATTGTGTGTTAATTTGAAAAATAATAATAATAGAAATAACAGAAATTGCAAATTTGTCGGCAATACGTAAATGAGTAATTATAAATCAATGTATTGATTATACAGATTATTATTTTATTTTATTTGTATTTTTATGCTTATTAATTATTCTGTAAGAATGAAGAAATAATGCAAAAAGGAAATAAAAATACCATATTAAAAATACCAAGATTTTCTCTTTTTTCTTTTTGGCTGTTTTCACTCCTGTTTAATATTGCTATAGATTTTGATTTTTTTCCTTAACTTAATATCAAATAGCATGAAATATTTATCATTTTAAATGTTCGAAGAGTACAATATTACTTTTTCTTTAATAAAATTGAAATGATAATATTGTAATAAAATTGTAACAATGATATTCTAAACAAAACAATCATATTGTATAATTTAATTTATACATATTAGTATTAAAATAATTACAAAAAAAAAATTAATAAATATTGATGATTTTATTTATAATTATATATGATTTATATATGATTTTATTTATAAGTATTTATGAATTTGTACTTCTAAAAAATAATTTATCATGTGCCGTAATTCATAAGTGATAAGTTATTGCTACTAATAACAATAATAAAAGTCATGTGCATCTTACAATGTTCACGAAAAAAGACCTGTAATCTACAAAACTCGCTGCGTATACTTTTAAAGGATCCCTGTTTTTATGGGAAGATGGAGTTCTCCCTTTGCAGTCGTCAATTTGGCTAGTTATCGCCTCTCTTGGCTTTAGAAGAGGAAATAAGATTTGCCTCAGAAATTCCGCGGTAGAAAAATCAGGGGAATGGTTTTATTCACTTTTACGGACCGGCTAATGTACCCGTTCCCTCAAGGAATACAGTCAACCCAAATTTTTGTTAGGATGAAAGAGTTTGTAGTTGTGTCTAAAAAAGTGGTTTGCAACTTCATGTTCTATGGCAAGATTTCACGCTCTTGATTCTACTATCACCCTTCTGAGCTTGTCGATCGAATTCAGTTACATCCTATATATGTATATGCCATATATATGTTTAATATTTTAAAAATAGTTAAAAAGGGCTTACGAATTTTGATTCATCTATCAGTCTATATGTGTTCTAACTTTCATAATTATGCTTTGATTTTCACGAAATTTACGTATGTTACTAATTTTTATAATTTAAAAATATTCTTTAAAAAAATAACAAAATAAAAAAAATTCCACTTTGAACAACGCGTAACTTTTTGACTTGTTTTACGTTTTTTGATAAATACAGGGTGTCCCCTCTCAACGGTGGCCAATGGCTAATTTGTAAACCGTTGGTCATAGACATATAGTTCCAATTGCAAAAATGCTTTAAAAAAGGTAAAGAATTATTTTTTAAGCGATTTAGGTCAAAAAAATGTTTTACTAAAAAATTACGAAAATTAAATTTTTATACGGTCCTCCGGTCCTATAAGTGATATTTAGAAAATTTTTACCACTACTCTAACAAGTAAGACAAAAAAAGTCCCATTCCTCTGCGATCAAAATTGGCCGAGTTATAGCTGTCCAAAGTTGAAGCATATTTTTTGCTGCAAAATAGGGGTCAGTCACAGATTTACTGGAAATTAAAATAAACATCAGATAGAAAATTTAACTTTAAACATTGAGAGTAAAAAAAAATTTTACAATTTTGTTTCTGAATTTATGTTGACATTTACATGTTAAAGTAAAATATGCAATTTGTGCTAAAAATATAAGTAAAAAAATAACAGAAATTTTGTTATATTAAACTATGAAAAGCAACAGTCGCAAATCGTCACATAATGATTCATATTTAAAGCTCTATTAGATTACTCAACCTAATAGAATGTGATGTAGTCCTATAAAATAAATAAATCGAACGCACCAAAAATCGTATTAATATTACATTGTCATCGAGTTTAAATAACTATATAGGAATTGAACCTCAATCAGATATTTGGAAGTGAGTTAAAATTTGAATTTAAGTTTTGAACTAGGAAAATTTACATACGAAAACTATGAATAAAATAAAAGCTTATGAAAATAACATACCTTTTTAAAATAAAATCACGAAAAGTATCAGCTTCATTTGCTTACAAAATAAAACATTCGTAAAAATACAATTGAGGATATGAATTTCAAAACTCGACTTATCGCTTTTTGATTTCTCTATCAGTCTATACAAACCTCCACTATTGTAACAATGCAATCTCAAAATTTTTAATGAAAACCAATAGATGCATTTAAAGTTTTTTCGCTATTTCCCAAAATTTAATTTTTTCGATAAAGAGAATTCTGAAATTCATGTCTTCAGTTATTTTAATAACCAATCTAGAAATTAATTAATTATAATTAACACTACCGTAAAACTTATACGGTGACAGCGCCTTCAGTTAAATCGCTCATTTAAAACATTTTGTAATTGGAACTATATGTCTGTGACAAATAGTTTAGGAAGTAGCCTTTGAACATCGTTGGAAATCGACTCCCTTTATAATACTTTAAGCACTTAATGTACGTTCCCTTAAAGCTCAGTTGAACTCATCCGTTTTCAGCTATATAAAAGTGGTTTAAGTCATGAAATTTAAAGTTTCATAATTCAATCAATTTTAATGTTACATGAATGGGACCTTTTCTGTATTACTTGCTAGAGTGTTAAAAAATTTTTACTAAATATCACTTATAGGACCGAGGGACCGTATAAAAATTTAATTTTCGTAATTTTTTAGTAAAACATTTTTTTGACCAAAATCGCTTAAAAAACAATTCTTTGCCTTTTTTAAAGCATTTTTGCAATTGGAACTATATGTCTATGATCAACGGTTTAGAAATTAGCCATTGGCCACCGTTGAGAGGGGACACCCTGTATATTGTATCTTGAGTTTAATCGATTGCTTTCTCTTGACAACCTTTCATTAATTGCCCTATCCCCAAAGTTGTCTTAAAACACCAAATTTGACAACATTTTCAGAAAGATCGGTTGCTTTTATCGAACAATGTAAAACACTATTCGATTTATTTATATCTAAAATAGACATTGAAAACTTTGTGTATTTAAGAATGTAAAGGATTCGGCATATGTATAAATAAAATTGATAGTTAATGTTTAAAATAAGCATTAATATGAAGAGAAATTAATTTTAAAATTTTAATACACAGTGCATATAATAATCGATGCTGGATTATGAATTTCAATTAAAATTCTGCAGATTTAAACATTCATCGATCCCATTCTCAATAAATTCTTTTGATAGACAAAATCCCGACATCATCTATCTTGATGGAAAATTTTGTATGTAGCATTGTTGTTGGCACAAAAAAGGAAGTCTACATTGTGCTTAAATGACAGTAATTTTGTTTAAAATACATTTTACAAAAGTAATAGCATTTCAAACTAAGTTCAATTTATGTAAATTATAGATGCTTACTCCAATATACTGTCTATTGAAAATTATGTGTCATTCATAAGTATTATTTATTTGTAATTAAAAGACCTCACAAAAAATAAATTAACATAAAGGGTTTCTTTCTAATACAAGAATTTTAATTCTAGGATAATGTTAATAAGAAATGCCAGTATTTTTAAGGAAATTCTGGATTTAAGTCGGGTTTTTTAATATAGAAGTTTGCTCGAACAAAGCTGAGGTTAAACGTTTAGCTTATGTGCCAAACAAAGCCGGGATAGTTTTTTACGGCCCGGTCCTGAAAGTTTCGCATGTTTTTATGAGCAACATCTGCTATGAAAAAGACAAGTAGGTGGCTGCCATCATAACTCAAAAAAGTAACATACTGAGAATGCATAGAATAGTATTGTCTTGATTGACTGTTGAATAGCAACTTTTTTTGAAAGTTAAAGTCATTTACAAGGTTGAACTATGACGAAGATTTTTTTAAGCTAACAAGAAAGGAAAATTCATGCATTAGGCATAGATTATGGAAACCCTTTCCAACAATAATGTAATTATTATAAAAAATTTTTATTTTTCATACTATGAAACGAGATGTCTATAAATGAGCAATTAAAAAAACGCATAACTCAGTCAATACTTCTTTGTCTGCAAATTTTCTGAAAGTTGTACTAAATTTGTTTGGGAAAATACTTCATAAATAAAAGAACATGCGGATTTTGTTTTCTATAATTTATCAAAGGAACGCTCATATTTTCTTGAATATATGTCCTCTTCTTACATAAATCCATAAATGCGTTGTACAAGAGTTATTAATCATTTCCTAAACTACAGATCATTTCGATTTTTTTAATAGAAGGTGATTGCAAATGGTACGTTTTTTAATTCAAATTGTTATCGATATCCTAAGTGGTCTTCTAGCTAATTCTTCACTAAAATATATGAGAGCAAAATTGTTATATACATTGTCAAATTTTAAAAATAATTCGTGTATTTCTCTAATTTTTTCATAAAACGTCCAAAATCGAAATATGGGATAGCCCAATGGATTTCAACAAACATTCTTTGTTCTGGTGTATCTTGCTATTTACCGGATGTCCCAAAAATTACTGATGGATTTTAAAATTCAGAACTTGCAAACGGTGACAGATACTTAAAAACATTCTTGCAGAAGGGTTATGTATGATGTCAGGAGTATTTTTGGTATGATTATCAGTTTTAGTCACAAATAACAGCGATAGATGGCACTGTAAGCAATAACCGCTAAATCCAGGCTGACTTTTTCGGTCTCTCTCTTCACACATGCGAAAAAAAGAAAAGGATTAAAATGTATTAAATAGATCCCGAAGTACCAAAAATCGGTTCTGGAATGAACGCCAATGTTTGCTCTCAGCGTCATCTATTACTTGAAATTCGAACTAATTCCTGCAAGACATTTTTAAATATCTATCACCGTTTTCACGTTATTGAATTTAAAAATCCATCAGTCAGTTTTTGGGACACCCTATATGTACTATATATGTACAGTATTGAATTCTGACATTCTTCTCCGGGAAGGATTTCTGTGACTTTAGGGGAGACATCTAAGGGTTCCCAGGGGGGGGGGAGTAAAATACATTTTTTGACCGTTGAGAACACAAAATCTCAAGTCTTCCGAGGGGGACATATCTATCTCACTGCTCCGGAGGAGGATGTCCCCCCAAGACACTCCTTAAATTAAACATTGTGTATATGCAAGTAAAATGTAAATTCGTACTTCATTTCAACCACTTTTAACTTTTGTTTTGTAAAATAGATTTTTAATGGTATTTTCATAGTCAGTTAAAGTTGTTCTGAAATCCACAGGAGCTACTTTCTGACACATATTTTAACCCACTTTTGTTCGGAAACGCATAAACTTAGCAGGTGTTTTATTCAAATGTTACGAACACGAAAAACGTTTCCCTTCTCTTTTATTTTTTATATTTTATTTTATTTTATTTTTATTTGTTTATTTTATTTCATTTTTAGTAAAAGCAGAAGGTTTTTTAGAAAATAATGTCAGAGTTGGCGTTTTGAATCGAATTTCAGGACTTGATACTGGGAGAGAACAAAAATCAATCGTCATGTGACAAAAATTGTTATAACTCAATAAGTATTTTTATTTATTTATTTATTTATTTATTTATTTAATGAGGAAATAGAAAAATTATTTCGATTAAAATATTTCAACAGCCATATCTCGCAATTGTATGCTTTTATGTTTAAAAGTGAATCAGAAAAACTATCACAAATTTTCACTTTTATGAGCAAAGTATTCTTAGGGGAAGGTTTTAGTGTATAACATGTCGTTCTGTATTGTTTAATATAGAGTTATGGAATAAAGTTCTAAGCCAAACATGACTGTAAAATATCATCTTTCTTAAACTTTCCAATGAACAGATTTTGATGGGATGAATAAGATAAATTATGCAAATAAATAAATAAATGAATAAAAATAAATGAAAGTAAGTTAAACAAAATATCAAAATGATGTGTAAGATTTGTATTCCGAATTGCAAAACTTAGATGGGTGCATCAGCAAGCGAAAGCTAGTCTATAAATAAATTTTTCAACTTAAAATTTTCATTTTTTTTATCTGATTTTTTTTTTTTTTTTTTTTTTTTTTTTTAAATATAAAAGTGCATTTTGAATATGGATATCGGAGCTAGACTAGGAAATGGGTCAGATAAAGTAGTCGAATTCCATTTTTATCTGTTGTAATGTCATCTTATGTAATCTATGATATCTTCATCTACTCTTGTTTCAGTTTCAACACACCTTTACTCCAAATGATTCTTGATTCTGTCGTTATGTTTTACTTATGGCATGTCATGTATGATCCATAATCCAATCATGACATCAATCTTCTTTATTGTTATTATTATTATTATTATTATTATTTTGGAATTGCTAAAATTTTAGAAAATTTTAAGTGAAAATCAAATATTTTATTTTTTTATTCAACTTTTTTTCGGAAGATTTAATTAGAAATTCTGCCTATTACATTTTCGCCTAAATTGGAATTCCTTTTTTGTTTTTTTTTTCTGATCTACCCCGATTATGACCAGTAGAAACCAAAGCCACTCCCAATTCAAAACTATATACGCGTATCACTTTCCTATTTACATGATAACTTCCATAATTCTGCACAGATCTCTTCCAAACTGGTACATAAAATCAAGGAGTAGAAAATCTCGGTCAACCTCGTTAAGCAAAATCGGACTAAGGGGGTGGAAAAAAGGAGGGATTTTGTGAAAACCGTAAAAAAACCCATAAATTCTTAATTATAATGCGTATAATATCAGTTTAAAGTTATTATTACTTCTTGATAACGGACCAAAAAAATATGCATCAGGGCTTTTTTATAAAATTAAAAATGAGCTCAAAGGGCGAAAAAAAATGGTTTTAGGGGAAATAAATTCATAACTTCGTCAATTCTCAAGATATTGAATTCATTTAAATTAGTTATAAAATTTCTTAATTCTATCAATAATTTATGCATCGATAAGTTTTTGAAAGAGCCATCTCTCACCGCCAAAAGAAAAAATAAATAAACAATATAAGAATTAAAGAAACATTAACGTATTAACATGATTCTGATAAAAACAACTTTTACAGAAAAATTAAATTAAAAACTCGTCAAAAGCGAGCATAAAAAATTATTAAGTTTATCTGTAATCTTGATTTAGTTTTTGTTGGTGAAATTATTACATAACTTCGAAATCTACCTCCACTTGTAGGCCAAACTGGCAAGGTATTTTTTTTTATTGTTATTATTTTATTTTTTTATGTATTTTAGTTTTTACTTCTGAAACAACAAATATTTAAATTATTATACTCGAAACCTGATATTGGTTTTTGAGTAAAGAACACCTCGAATCATTATCAAAATGAAATTGAAAACGAAAAAGTTTTATTTTTTGCAAGGAAAAACACGCCAACACTATTAAAAATTATAATTTTAAAAAAGGAAATGGTGCAAGAAGTTATAGACCGTTTTCCTCAAAAACGGTTTTATCATTTGAATGAAATAATGTATCAAATATAAAAGATTCTATTTATTCCATTATTAAAAAGTTAAATTTAATTAATGAATTAAAATTTAATTAGATTTGTTAATTAAATTATACTTTAATTATTGCAATTATAATTTAAAAATTGACATAGTTTAGTATCACTTGGATTACCATTTGAAACATATACTACCAAGAAGAATATAAACCAAAAAATTTTACAGTAAAAAGTGTTTTATTTCGATTTACTCGAAATTTGCTTTTTGTTCGACATATTTTTCTTTCCATTCGTATATTCAACTATTTATTCAATGTCACATTTTAGCATGGGATTTTGCTTCATGATAGTACTTTTCAAGAAAAACAGTATAAACAGAAAATAATCTAATACAGAAAATAAAAAGATAGAAAGAAATGTTTCAAAATAGAACACTCTAAAAAATAAATGTGTAAATTAGTCAAATTTACACATATGTATGTGTAAATTTGTAAATTTACACACTTGCCATGTACTTTACACATTTTTTTTGGAGATTTTTACCTCTTTTTATGTGTATTTAGCTTTTGAAACTAAGTGTGTAATTTGTTATCAATTGAAAAACATAAATAAGTGTGTAAAAGTAGAAAAATACCTAAAATTACACCGATTGGTACGTTATTGTAATTTACGCATATTTATTATATACACTGACAAGTGTGTAAATTTCTAAAATCACCCACTTGTCATGAAAAATACACATTTTGTGAAAAGAATTACTTGTTTTTATGTACATTTATTTTGTGATATTAAGACTGCAAGTTGTTGTCAGTTGGTTTACACAGACAAATGTGTAAAATTAGGAAAATACTTGGATTTACATGAACTGGTGTGTTATTTTAAATGTTCGTCTGCATTTTGTATAATAGCAAGTACGCAGGTGAAAAATGAAAATTGAAAACATCTGCTGTATCGTAGTTTCGCCATATTTAGAATAGAACATGTCAAAAGAGGAAAGTTTGTTCTCCTCTGTTAATTCAAAAAATAAGATTAAATCATAAGCAATTACAAATAATCGAGAAATGTTCATAATCACAGAATGTTTGTCTTCATATTTAGAAAAAAAATTGAACTATCTTTTCTTTTCTATTGTCATTTTATCGGCATGAAAAAGTTGGATATTCTATAACAAAGATATGTAAATGTTTTGTTTTAATGAAAATAAAGCTTTTCAACTGACAACTAATTTAATAGATTTTCATGGTTCAGTTTTTCATTTTTAAACTGTAAGTTTTTTGACATACAACCAAAAATTAAGGAATTTAAATGTCATTATAAAGTATTAGCAGCATTATTATACTTAAGAAAATGATAAAATTTCGGTGCTTTATTTTCTAATATTGTTCGCTTCTTTTCTATTTGAATATATCTAATCTTTTTCTAGCTCAGATTCCTTTTATTATGTAAAAATGTAAAACAATGTTTATGATTTCTGTGTGTTATGAAAGTTTTATCATAAAAAGTGCAAATATTTCAATATTTCAATTAAATTATGATTATTTTGTTAAATTAGTAAAATTTAAATTAGAAAATCTTAATCGTTGTCCGAGTTCCAAAGGTGTCGCAAAAGTGACTGCGTTCCTTCATATTAAGCATACTTATGACTATTCTATGAAAGCTATAATTATGAAGAAAGAGAAGTATACATATATGTATTAGTTATTGAATTGACTTTTGAATTTAAACACTAATTTAACACATTTAGTGAAACACTTTGTGCACTTATTCTAAAAAGAATTATATACATGATATGTATATGTATATATATATGTGTTTGTAAAATGTCTCATTTTTGAAAAAAATGAGATTATTTGTAAAATGATACATTTTTGCAAGAATGAGATTATTTTTGATTAGAAATTGAATTACCGTATAAATGAACTTTCTTAAAACTGAGCCCAATATTTTCATTAAATTAGTTAGTGTTTTTAATTTCATTATTTGTGAATTTATTATCTTAAAAATGTAATTAATTTGTGTACATCAATATAATAATAATAAAATTAAATAGATTGCATTTTTTTTAGTTCATTTGTGCTTTTTTGTGTGTTTCTGTATTTATAAGCAAATTTTGATAATTCTTAAAATGTATTATGTAAACCTGTAATAAATAAATATATAAATAGGAATGTAAAAAATAAATAAAAGTCATGCGCGCATTTTTTTTTTTTTTTTTTTTTTTTTTGAGGGGGGGGGGGACGTTTTTTGAAGCAAGCTATTTTAAAGTATTTCATATTACACTTCAGTACAGGTAGATGTGCCAGTAATGGACACCCTTCTAGTAATGTATCAACAATAAATCACAATAATGTAATCATTGTGATTTATTGTTGCATAAATAAATAAATGCAAACTAAGCTTTTATTATTTTTTCATAGGGAGCGAACGATTTTAATCAGTTGACTTAAACCGATAATTAAATCGTGATTTAAATCAACTTTTTTTTAATCATTGACTAAAATCATAAATTTTATAAAGATTTAAAATGAGAGAAAAAAGTATTAAAATCTAAGGTTACCATAATTTGACAAGTTTCTACAGGTATTGACTTTTGAATACACAAAAAAGCTTTAAATAATTATTTCTAAGCTTAGTTTCTGAGTATTGTCAAAGACTTAAGCATGATAATTTTGTAAAAAGCATAGTTTTTATCTTATAAGTATAAAAATCATTTAATTTAAAAATGATATTCAAATCTGGTACAAATTACTATGTCATAATTTCCTTTTAATAATCAAATTAATGATTCTTTTATATAATATAGGCATAGCAAGTATAATAATTTTCTGCAAATAAATGAATAAAGTAGCCAAATCTTATTTTCTCATTCTGCTTTTGCAATAATAAATTTATAGCAAATATTGGAACTAAAAATAGAATGAAATAATGGCATCGGCTGAATCGCTATTGTAAAAAAAAAGCATAAGATTTTTTTTTTTTTTAAATAAAATATTAAGCATAGCAAGAGCTTATTCAGTAAAAGTTGAATGTTTTTACTTTTTCAACTCATATACACCAAATAAAAATTTTCATGATTAATTAAGGTAGCAAAACTGTCTGAATCACTAAATGCTGAGAACTTCCACTAAGTGCTAATAATGGTGCTGTTTAATGTTTTGAAGATTTCATATATAATTGGCTATTCCTTATATTTACTTTGTTTGTGTGTATGAATGTGCTGACATATTTTGGGGGGTTAATATATGCAAACGTGGATGTAAATTTAGATTCAGGCTATTGGTAGATTGCAAAATGAGATGCAAATAAATTTGTTAATTTTGTTATTTGTGTTACTAATTGATGAAATCACTTATTTGCAGTTGTTATTAATTCTGTAACGTTTCCTCTAAGCACTTTTTTAGGGTGGAAAAACTTTCTTCTTATGTAATTGGCAAAATGCACCCTACCTTATTAAAATATAATTAAATTCACTTACAGTAAACACAGATTTCTTGTAATACAACTTCCAAATTACACATTATTTCTTAATCTAAGTTCCCAAGATCTTATAAAAGTGATGGAGAATTATTTCTTTAGAAAAAAATTAAAACATGTTATTATTTAATTGTATTTTTCAATTTGTAATTCACAAAATTATTAAAATTAATGGCACTTTGCTTATCATAATGAGAAACGGAATGCTTTTTATAATTACTAAACACATTACTAAGTATATTTAACCATGAAATAGTGTATTTTTCGGAGCTAGCATCTTCCGTTTTTTTTCTTTCTAGAATGAGCACTAAATTGTTAATAATCATTTTAGTAATTAAAATATGTTATATACTAATTAAAAATTATATTAATACTAATTTTATGCTAATTAAAAATGTATATTATGTTCCTAAATACAGAGATTGTTGTTTAATAATTATTAATTTTAAATGCAGTTATTAATAATTGGAATAAATGTAAATATCACTAGTATTTAATATAGTTTTGCGTAATATTGCATAATATTATTGCAAAATATTAATATATATAATGTTATTATATGCTACAAAGGAAACTACTACTAAAAACTACTACTAATAGTTCATAGTTACAGACATTATAAAACTACTCTATAGTTTTTATAATGTCTGTATGAACTATTAGTTATGTTAGTTAAAGGATAAAGACACGGATTATGTTAGTAATTAGAGGGTGTTTTTTTTTTTTTTTTTTTTTTTTTTGTAAACTAAAATCCTTGGTAGTCATTCAGTATTTGAACATTGGAGACAAAAATCATAAAATTCCAATTTATAACAAAATAATCTGATTTAGTCCTTTCATGGTATGATGTACTACTCATAGTACGTGTCTTTT
The DNA here is from genome assembly GCA_964019185.1 of Maratus speculifer. Classification (NCBI taxonomy): domain Eukaryota; kingdom Metazoa; phylum Arthropoda; class Arachnida; order Araneae; family Salticidae; genus Maratus; species Maratus speculifer. The sequence goes on from OZ025289.1 coordinate 450,804,470, forward strand.
AATGGGGTATTATTTTGTTTTAAGAAATATTTTTGCTGATATTTACATGCAGTAATGTTATTATATGTCTATTCATTTACTATATGACTTCATTTTATGCTTGAGCATTTAATAATAATAATTATTATTATTATTATTTGGTTAATTTTCTCTGCGCTGTTTGCGATTCTTTTATTTGAAACATCATATTTCACTCTTTAAATTTAAAATAAAAGTTACTTTCTTGAAAGAATCATGTCTAATAATGCGCAGAAAGTAGAAGAAAGTTCTAATATCAGTTAAATCTTATTGCAATGCAATATCTAAACGTCTCTCAAAATTCTTTTTTAGCCTATGGTCATATGAATATTGAATAATACGCAAAATAACAACATTCGTTGTCTTTCAGATTATGAAATATTGGTGAAACACTAATTAATGTACTTGGAAAGTTAGTATTAATATTATTAATGTAAAAGTATGTATGATTAATACTATTAATATTAATGTTACTAATATTAAAATGTATTAGTAATATTGTTACTAATAAATATTTCTGAAAAAATTGCTCTTTAAAATATTAAAAACAATATGAGTTGTTATAGCTGTAAATATGAGCGAGAGAATTTCTTTTTAACTTTAATTTAAAAGACAGAAATTGTAAGGAATTGAAATTATGCACAGTCTGCGCATAAATTGTGATCTCACGATTGTAGAACTATAAACCACCTGTAAAAGAAATTACAAATTGGTAATTAGAATTTCAGTTTATCATGCTTTATATAAAAACGGGTATATCGGTGATAAGAAAATGATTTGTCTTTTATTTAGTGTGGTGTGAAAATTGCCAAAATACATTGCTGGTACACTATTTTCTGGGCATCAAACAGAGCTACCAGAAAATAGAATCTCAATCAGTAAATGATATTGTTCTTTGTACAATTTTTTTAATCATTAAAATTATCATTATTAATCATTGGGAATTAATTTCCCAATTTAAACATACTAAAACATATAATGTTAACGCTAAATACATAAAAATATGTCTGCTTGGAATATTACACAAATATCTAAGTATTTTGATTATTACACACAAATCTGTGTTTTGCATGTTCAGCAGAAATATTTATATGAAGAGAATGCTACACAAAAATCTGTGTATTTTGCATATTATACAAAAACCTGTGTAATTTACATACTACACAAAAAAGTGAGTATTTTACATAAAACACAAAAGTACGTGTTTTTTGCATTATACACAAAAATACGTTTAATCACAGAAAATTACACATATGAATGTGTGAGAATATTACACATAAATCTGTGTATTCTTCTGCAATTTACACATTAAAGTGTGTATTTCAAGACTTATCAGATAACATTTACACATTTGGACTTATCATCAAATTACACTTTAAAATGTGTATTTTCAAATTTACACATTAGGCGTGTATTTTGGCAATTTACACATAAATTTACACATATATACGAATCGTTTTTGTATCATCGATATACCTGTTTTTATGTGTAAATTTACATGTTTTTTTTTAGAGTGAAGAAGAAAATAGAATCAAATGTAGAAGAATATAATATAGCGGGAAAGAAAATGTGCAATAACTTACTGAATTATTGACGATTCCTAAAAGGTGAAAAGAGCTCTTTGTCTTTAGAAATCGCTGAAAGGTTTATATTTGTCCAAATGTAAAAAAGCGTTCATAAAAGCAAAACTACTTTTGCTACCATTGACTTTCGGAAGCGTTAAAAATTAATTTTTATAGTGTACTAACCCTTTGCGGTAGTATTAAGTTTATACCTAGCTGGATGAAATTAATTTTCGTCGAATGAACAGTAATACATAATTTGCAATATTATAAAGGAAAATCAAAAATTTTTAATTGTTTTTTTAAACTCTAGAAATATGTAACGCAATAATATGTTTTAATTTTGTGTAAAAATTTATATTTCATAGTCCTCCACTGTGTGGTATCTTTCAAAGAAGTCTCTATTAGGCAACCCTTAATTTTTCTGTTTGGTCGTAACAGAACAATCTTTATATCTTAGATTTTATATTTTACAAACTACAGTAAACTCTCTGTAAGGTGGACTCTGTATAAGACGGAATTACGCCTAAGTCGGAAAGATTTTCAAGTCGCTACGAATCCATAGACACTGAAATTGATCTATGGCGAAATATTGTCTACTACGAAAAACTTTCTAGGTCCGGAGCAATTCCACCTTACTCGAAGTTTACTGTACTTTCAATTTCATGGTACACTTCTTTGAGTAACTTTTTTTGCCATTTTAGAGTATTATTTATAAAATATTTTAAGAAGCGAAAATGCCTCATTGCACTTAAATACAATTTGTAAAATATCATTTCGAATTCGTCTCATGTCCGAAGCTTGACGACGTCTACACTGTAAAAAAAAATTCAAGAGGTTACTAAAAATTTCTTAGTAAATTTGTATTCCACAGAATTTTTTAGTAACCATTACAAACTTTTTTTTTTGCAAGTGAAACAAGCATTTCTTTTGTAAACTGAACAAAAGAATTTTTTGTATAACTAACTTAAAAGTTTTTAGTATGAGCCACCAAGCAAATTTTAGTAATAGCTCCAAAATTATTTTTAATAACCATTACGTGCGCCCGAAAGGCAGGAGCTTCCTTCGAGCTGCATCCAGACTTCTGAAGCAGAAGATTTTCGGCAAAACCGCAATAGATGGCAGCACCAAACATTCCTACCCTCTCTGACAGGACTTTCATAATCCCTTTATTAACGAGACACTACATACATTCGGGGCGTATTTGGCGGTGGAAAGTTTCGAACCTGGGACCTTTTAGCCTGGAGTCCGTTACTATAACCACTATGCTATCAAGGCCACACTAACTGAGTTTTAGTAAGAGATATTAAAAATATAAAACTATTAACTCTACTCGTTGCTAACTTTTTACTAGTAATTCTTACAGATTTTTTTGTAACCGACTAAGCTTACTAAAATTTGTTTAGTAATTACAAGGATCACTAAAGTTTTTTTAGTAGATCGACCCTATTTTTTTTACAGTGTAGAAGATCTATGTAATTCTCAGCTAGAGGTTTGAACGGGCCGGAATTTCCATGCCCAAGCAAGGCCCGACCTGTGGAGAACTTATTTCGGTCCGGCCCGTTGTAAAACTTAAAGGTTCCGCCCGAGCCCGGCCAGGCCCGTTTATATTTTTACGTATCTGTAGGCCCAGTCCAGCCCGTACAAAAATCAGTGAAAACATGAGCGGCCCATTCTGGCCCGACACAATTTCTACTATTTCTAAAAAATTCAGATTTTTATCATATAATTAAGATTTTTTTAAAGATTACTACATTTATATATATGGAATATTTTTACAGTACAGTTTACAGGAAATGCACATTGAAAACATTAATGGATTACTTAGATTCTTAGACTTTCAACATTCAAATAAAGAACATTAAAAATTAATGTGGCTTAGAATGAAAGAAAAAAAAAAGAAAGTTAAAAACATCATAACTGTCGAAGCTGTATAGTAAAAAAGTGCTTATGAAAATGTTTCTATATCATTTTTTTAAAGATTCCAAATTCAAATTCATTCTCAAATACAAAGGAGCTGTTTTCTGATACATTTTTTAATTCATTTCTCTTCGGAAACGCATAAAATTAGCAGGTGTTTTTATTTGTAATCGAATGGCATTATCCATTTTTTTATACAAGCAGTTTAAGAAAAATACTGTAAAAGTTAGCGTTTTGAATTGAATTTCCAGAGGCGACAGCATGGGAAGGGAGAAAAATCTGCAACCACGTAATAAGAATCTCTTATATTTCAGCAAGTGTATACAAGTATCTTATTTACCGAAAATGGAAACGCTATTCGATTGAAAACCCTTCAATAGTCAGATTTGTCAATTTTATACCTTTACAGTTAATAATTGGTCTGAAAATGTGTCAAGTGTTCAAATGTGTTGAGAAGTGAGTTTAAGAACCACCAAGAATTATAAAATCCAAAGATTACATTATCATGAGTCCTTTATTGCTATTAATAATTTTACAAATCATATTGTCTGCCCTACACATCTTTAAAGCAATTAAGTCTAGTTCCGGCCCGGCTCGTCTGTATGTAGAAAAACAATGCAAGTCTGATCTTGGCCTCTTCGAGTTTGCTAAAATAATTAAACCCGGGTTATACACAATGTAACTGTCTTGATTCTGTATTGATGTTTCTGTAATTGATGTTGCCAAACTATCGACTCGTGACGGACATTTATACTTATTTTCGTTAAAGCCATATTGATTGAAAATATGTCATATTTTATCGTTTTTGTTTAAGTTTTTATAACGGGCCGGTAGTTCTGCTTTTTATATCGGCCCACCCCGTTTATGTTGCTTATGGGCCCGGCCCGTTGAAAAAATTATTGTAATTCTGTCGGTCCGACCCGTTAGAAAATTCGGGATCATTCCGCTCTATTCTAAGCTATGATGGCTGAGAGCACATCTAGAAAGTTGTCCGATTATGTTCGAAGTAGCTTTTTTTTTTTACTCTATTTTTGATATTTTTTTTCTAATTTTCACTGTAATCTAACACAGAATAAAGAAAATTATAAAGAAATATGAAATATTTATGCAATTGTTTGAAATATTGAAGAGTTTTGGTCATTTTTTAGCATTTTTTATTGAAAAAATAGCTCTAGTTCTAAAAAACAAAAAAATGCATTTACACTGTAAAAATATGCCCTGAATTTTAGAGGTGTTACTCTGTGAATTTTTCTTGATTTAGCTGAACATTTTCGTTTTAGAAAAAACCTGGTACTTTTCCTTTAAATACCGGAAATTTTTATTCCTTGACAGTCGTCTAATTTAAAATTTCCGTTTAAAAAAAATCTGCAACTATTCCTGGAATTACCGGAATTGTTTATTCTAGGGCAGTCGAGAGTCGACTAACTGAACGTTTCCATTTAGGGGAGTAGAACAGAAAACCCTCAGCTCGGTTTTTTCTTCGACGCCTTAGGTCGAAGATAAAATCACTCCGAGTTCCCGAGTACATTAACAAATTTGCTTGAAAACTGTAAACACAAACGCAACACGTGCATTACTTATAATATTTATTTTGAAGACCGAATTTGTTATACAGAAAAGAGGTTAGTTATTGAATTATAACTTTTTATAATGAATATTATAAGTATTTTAAATAAACGTTGGTTTAAATAAAAATTCTTATATGCGGTTATTACGCGTTAGTTCTATTGAAATTTTGAAATACATATACTATATAATCAAAACGATTATTGTAAAATAGGATTAAGATGACTAATTCTAAGATTCAGAAGTTAAAACTGATTTTCTGTCGATTTGTAGACAGAAATGCCCAAATGCAAAATATAAAACTATTTTAATTTTTCAGTCACTTGTAAAGGTATTTTAACAAAAATTTTGAAAATATTTTTCGGAGATATTCATGAAAAAATATCAAAAATTATATTTAGATGTCCCTTTCCGAGTCAAATGTGCAATCCCCAGGATCTCTATAATACCCCTCCTTCCGAAGCCGCTAACATCCCTCCCGGAGAAAAGTGTCTGAATTCCCCACTGGAGTATATTTATTTTTCATTTATATGTATTAACTGCAAATTCTCTGTTAAACTGAAAGAACTGGATAGTGGAGTGGACTTTGTCAGAGAGAGGCAGATACTTTGACAGTAGCAGTGTTGAATTCAGACACTTTTCTCCGGAAGGGACTTTTGTGTCTTCGGAGGGGGGGGGGGGGATTTGCCCTTTTGGACCATTGAAAACCCAAAATCTCAATTTTTCCGGGGGGAGGTATTTCACTGCTCTGGGGGGATGTTCCCCCTGGGCTATTCCCTTGAATTTAACACTGAACAGTAGTATTTTCTTTTTATTTTGTCATTCTAAGCATTTCATCAATCGCACACAAGATGAAAGAATGGTAGCCGAATCTTCAGATGAAGAAACATTGGTATGTATAAGCTTGCAATTGTCTAAAAGAAAAGAATATTTCAAGAAACAAGAATAAATTTGCTTCATATACTTTTTATACATTTTGTATATAATGACTTATTTATGCATAGATGTATTCGTTTTCCTATTTATGAAACATCATACTGTAAATTATCCATTTTTTAAAATAAGTCTAAAATCAACATTTTTGTTTATACAAAAAGTGTAACTTAAAACATGGAAGTGGTGAGGAATAGGACATGTCAAATTCTTTTTTTTTCTTTTTTAATAAGATGAATTTTCATTCCAGTCATGAAGATACTGGAATTTTACATTTTGGTATATACTACATAATTAACCTGCAATCTTTGTTAGATTGTGTATCTAGCCGACACTATATTACTTGTGCCTTATAGCACTGTTTTATTCCTATACCATACCTTCCTGTATGTGGGGAGGAATGGGACACATTTTGAAACGTGCACTTTCTTTAATTATAAAATAGCTTATGCTTGCTATGTTTCTATATTGTTCAGGGATTTTAAAAAGTGTTTTACCTTGCACTCTTTAAATAGAAATTTTTGTTTATGTATCAAAGTTTATTATCTTACTTTATAAAAAAAAGTTCCATACCACCCCACTCTCCCCTATATTATTAACTAAACATGCTAAAATATATTTATTTCTGACAATTGTTCAAGTCTTTCTAATAAAAATTTAACCCATAACTAATGTTAGCGGTCTGACCTTCAGAGTTTTTAAAGTTTCACAGTTTAACTCGTAATTATTAGTTTAATTATCGATACTGGTCGAATTTTGTTTTGTTTGGAGCCTTATTACTATTTCTAGAGACTTTTAAATAGCTGAATTTTATTTGTAATAGTCAGATACATAAAGTTTAATACCTAAATAGTATTCTGAGAATTAATATAACATTTCATTCATCTTTAAATTAAGCGGTCTGACAGACCACTCACAGTAGTTATGTGACAAATCTTGTCACAGCAGTTAACAGTTGATATTTTTGAAGTAAAATTTCTTAAGTTGTATTTTCTCAAATGTTTGTATGGATATTTCGAATCAAAATGCAATTTTCGAATTGCTATTTCTTGAAAGTAAAATTTATAAATTATTGTTATCGTTATTTTAAATGAATTGGAACTGAAAAGTGAATTTTCTAACTTAGTTTTCAGAAAACGGTTCGATTTATTTATTTATTTTCCCTAGTGGCTTTTTAATTAGTGTTGAATAAACTTAAAATTAAATATTTTTAAATAGTTTCTAAATATTTATTTATTTATTTATTTATTCATTTATAACACTGATTGTATTTTTGTTTAGCGAACTGTTTTTTCTAGTCACTATATGGCTTTAATGTTCTGAGATCTATAAAAATGTTTATTGCAGAAATATTGAAACCCTGCTACTCTATAAAACCACTGTTTTAGAGGATCCATAACTTTTCATGGCTTCCAATGATGTTTGGGACACAGGAATATTAACACATAGTTGATGGTGCTCTTCCTTGGCCAATAATAAATGTCATGGAGAATCAGAATGGCTTACGTTGATGCTGGCTAACATGTTGAGAATTAGGGTTTTTCAGAGCTTATACTTCAAGACGACTTGCTGCACGGCATGTAAATTTTGTAGTGCTTATCTAGTTACATATTATTTTATTACAAACTTTCTTTATTTTCATTTTTCAGAATCTTTGCTGACATAAATCGAGATACAGGAGGCAAAATATCCAAGGTAAATAGAAAAATAATGCTACAGTTGAAAACTGCCAATAAATCTAGTTAATATACATAGTTTATGAAATCTATTTTAATTTATGATGTTTTAGCAATAAAGTATTTTTGATATTACATTTAGTTTTGCTTTTTTATTCATACTTTTTTTTATATTTTCAACAAAAATTCTATTGTCTTTAAAATATGTAATTCGGATTTACTTAAGTAATCAAGATTGCTAATTAATATCAATAGTTTGATCACAATTGCGATTGTTAATCAGTAAAAGAGGGAGGGAGGGATTTATGACGACATTGACATGAATTACTGTCAGGATTTTTTTCTAGCCTAATGTATTGAAATAGTTGCATTTTTAATTAAATCATATTTTATTTTCGGGGGGAATTCACAAGAATTCACAATATGCTCACTCCATCTCCCCCCCCCCCTAAAAGCATAAGAGGGGGGTGGAGTGAGCATATTGTGAATTTTTTTCAGAATTTTGAAGATCTGGGAAAATTTTTATTGAATGGTTGATATCCTCTTGATTTTCAGCAAAATGTTTGTCATTTACTGGGATATTTCGAAAACAGATCAATTAATTAAAAATCTGAGAACAGTCCTTAGTAACAGATTAATTGTTGCCATGTTTAATACGATTGATATTTCATTGCGTAAATGGTGAGTGTAAAACTGCAATTTTCGATGAACATAGATATTTTTCAGCGATATTTTTTTGTTTTGAAATATACATGTAAATAAAATGCTTTATTTTATATATTTACTTAGATTGGTGACAAGAGTTACTGTTGAAGTTTTACAGTGCGCAAAGGTAGAATTATTAATCGTGAATAATTAGGAAAAATGTTAAACTTCTGAATTTCCTGTAAAGAAAAATACTCCTAATTTTAGAGGTTTTGTCAAAAAAGAATAGTAAGTGTTAAATGTTGTATAGTAATAAATGTTATTTTCAAGGTACTATGTAGTTGCTAATCTTTTTGTCCTTTTTCAAGTTACCTAGCTATAATGAAAGCTATAATGAAAGTGGAAGTGAGTTAAATGAAATGTTTCTAATTTGTATATTATTATTCACATTTTTTAAATAAAAATTATTTTCATCTATTTTTTTAAATAAAAAGATTGGCAGCTAGATATTTTTATGTGAAGTTTTAAATTACATTGAATCAAAGAGCATGTCTAAAATATCACTATGGCGCATACTAAAAAAATTATTTAAACGGATTATGACATCGCAACGATAAATATTCCTCCCTCCAAGATTAAATAAAATGAACAAAAGCAATAGCCTACATATAAATATATACAAAAAGCCTTTATTATCATCAAGTTTGTAAAAGTTAAATAACTCGGATGTTTTAAGCTTATATACACAAATTCTATAGACATTTACGAAGTACAATTTTTACAACATAAATAGAGTGATTCATTGTTAAATTAAAGACTTGAAAATTTAAAGATATGTGCATAAAAAGGTAAATTTATAGTCAGAAGTGATGATATATTGATTTTCAGAGCTATTAGGGAGTATTAAATGTCTTACTTTCTACTTGACAGTGCAACTTCGAAATAATGCAACATTTATTTTTTTTTTCTCGATCTTTATAAAAAATAAATGCATACAATTTTTAATAGACAACCTAATTTCTTTTCTATGTAAAATCATTTTTTTAACATTCCATACTGAAATTTTATATTTTTATGTTTAAGTTTGATTTATGTAAATGTAAAATTGTTTTTTTCAGTTTCATCCACGGCGTGTAAGACGGTAGCATAACTATTTGTTTAAGAGCCACCAAAAACATTGATAATGATGTAAAAGTAATGTAGTTTGAACATACATTTTATTTGTAAGCTATTTCTTTATCTATTGAAAGTTTAAATTTAAACTATAGAAAAAAATAAAATTTCACTTTTTATTGAAAAATGACTAATTTTAAATAAAGATACTATAAATTGCTTACAAATAATGTATACATTCAAGATACATTAGTTAAACATTATTATCCATATTTTTTTCTATTATTATACGTATTTTTTTCTGGAGGGGGGGGGGGAGGGGTTGAGCCAATAGTTTTGCTACAGTCTTGCTCGCAGTGGATGCAAGTCAAAAACCAATTTTCAAATTTTTACCTTAAGGGGTTAAGGAGGGCACGGCACTTTTGAAAATGTAAAAACAAAACTGATATCAATGTATCTTTTTTTTTCTTGAAAATTATTGAAGCAATTTAATATATATCATTTTATTATACTGGCAGCAATTATAACATAAATATTTGTTTATTTAATTAGCATTATTAAAATTTCAGTAAATAAGAAAGATCTAAATATATCAAATTATAATAACGCAAAAAATATTACCAGTAACAAGTGGTAAACCAGTATCAAGTGAAATGTAAATCACATCTCTAATTCCCTCATCAATGTTAAACATATCTGTGTGCAGTACTTATCTCCATAGGTAATGCATATTTTACAGTGTGCAAAGTTAGTTCTTCAAGCATCAATTTTTTGTGTGAAAATATTTGTTAAATATATATTTAATTTTATTTCTTACTTTGTTTTGCGAAGTACCAACAATTAAATTATATTAAGTATATATTTTAGAATTATTTTGATATTTTGATAACTAAAAAACAAATCATATAACAGTACACAGAAAAAATGAATTAAAAATAATAGTTTGCTATTTTAAAAAATATATGTAGGCATTAATCCTCTCCCCTCTTCATACGTATAACATTAGAGTTTGAGATCTCACTATCTCAGTGTGAGACAAATTTTGAACGGATAATTGAATATGGCTGAAAATAACCGGGATAAAACTGAAGATACCAGTTTGCAAAATGAAAAAAAAAAAACCCATAGGTTTAAACCTGAAAGCAGCAGTTTCTAAAATGGAACCTTTCAGTTTCTAAAACGAAACATTTCAATTTTCAAAACAGAACAATTTGGTTTTCAAAACGGTATATTTCAGTTTCCAAAACGTAACATTTCAGATTCCATAACGGAACATTTCAGTTTCTATAACGTAGCATTTCAATTTCCAAAATAGAACATTTCAGTTTTCAAAAAGGGATTACTTCATTTTCCAAAAACGGAAAAGACACAAAAGTAAATTTTACGTGAAAAAATGGAGCAGATACGGCAACTTTGCTGCCAGTACGTTTTCCTTTTTTTCAAGGAAATTTTTTTTACAGTGTAGCACAAATGGTTTCTCAACGATTTCTCGCATTTCCTGAAAAACGAAATGTTTTGAGTTTTGACACTTTTGTAGCCATGGTACGCTTATGACATATTTTTAAACAGTATTTTATTTATTTATTGACATTCAAATTGCATTAAAACACCATGCTTGTTTAAATACACTGCTGTTAATAAAAAATTAATGTAAAAAAGTATCAGCAAAAAATGTCAAAGTTTGTGGAATCCTCCCACAGGTCTACAGATTAAAAAATTTTACTGCTAAAGCAAGAAAAAAAAATCCTTTGAATTAATTCCAGAATGGACATTTTGAATTTGATCCAATACATCCACATTACGAAAATCAAAAACTTATTTTATGACTAACACATTTCTCGACACCTTAAGCAGCAATACAATAACTTTAAAAACGAATGGGTATTTGAAAAGATTTTGATTCCTAATAAAGAGGACTTACCTCTGTCTCATTTCATCATTTCATCGAGTCTTTTAAATCCGTTTCCATAATAATATGTATTGTCTTATGAGACTGCTTCCTTCACCTGGTAGAGGATAAAAACGGTGTGTTTCGGTTTCGCGATTGTCACTTTATTCTACGACTGAGTGATTTAGCTGACAAAATACATTTATCTCGATAAAAGGAACGCGAAACTGAATTTATCTCTCGCATTTTTTTTTTCTCTCTTTCGAAGATGTTCTTGAGAAAAATCAATGTAATTTATCTTCTTTATTCTTCACGAACGGAAAACATAATGTTATTTTTTTAATCTGTTTTCTATTTGAAGAAGATATAAAGAAAGTTTATAAATCAAGAATAAATTTTTACAGGTATCTCTTCCAACATAAACGAAACAATGTATTTAAAAGGGGGAAAAGTCATTCGTCGGGGTATGCATAAAACCTGATTATAGATGAGTCACAGTTTTCGGAAAAATTGCGAAAAATCAGATTCTATCTATATGAAAGTCCTTCCGGCAATGCCGGGAGGAAGAGGTAGCTTTCATATACTTATATATTTATTTATTTATTTTAAAGTAAGTTACATTGTTCAAAAATACTAAGCTCAAATTAGTGGAAATAATCTTATAAAATTAGTGATTTTATATGATTGAATACTAGTTTTTGTCAAGACTGAATATTAATAGGAATTTTTAGAAATTAGTCATCTTTTATTCAACCTGGTTTTATTTTAAGCGATTTAGAGAGTCACCAAATTCCACGATATCATAAAGTGTATGCCATTTTAAAGCAACATTGTGGATCGTTCAGATCAGACCGTTTCAAAATGTCAGCGATAAGCAAAATTCAAAGTGCTATAACTCAATCATTTTTTAAGATATAGACAAAATAAAAAGTGTTCTGGAATTGTTGTTTTAAGTTCTAACACGTAAAAGAAAAATATTTTTCAAATTTTGATTTTTTCGCATTTAATTTTAAATTTTAATTTTTTTAAAAAATTTAAAATGACCACCATTTTGAAACAAAATGGCGGATGATGCTGGCCAACGAACTCGGTCGAGGCATTTGTATGTACTATATACATACCAAGTTTCATTGAAATCGGTTCATAAATACGCGTGTTATCACGTGACAAAAATCAGATCGTTTCAAAATGTCAGCCATAAGAAAAATTCAAAGTGCTATAACTCAATCATTTTTTAAGATATAGACAAAATAAAAAGTGTTCTGGAATCTTTGTTTTAAGTTCTAACACGTAAAAGAAAAATGCTTTTCAACTTTTAATTTTTTCGCATTTAATTTTAAATTTTAAATTTTTTTAAAAATTTAAAATGGCCGCCATTTTGAAACAAAATGGCGGATGATGTTGACCAACGAACTCGGTCGAGACATTTGTATGTACTATGTACATACCAAGTTTCATTCAAATCGGTTCATAAATACGTTAGTTATCGCATGACAAAAATCAGATATATATATATATATATATATATATGGTTATATATATATATATATATATATGTCAACATTTGAACGGATGGTGGTTTTGGGGTCTGGGGGTCATGATCGGTGAAAATATACCAAAATTTTCCGGAAGTGCTTTCCTCCGGACGGCTGCAATAGGTAGCTTTTTACTTTTTGTAATGAAAGCTACCTAATAAATTAAACCTCTTTAAGAAAAAATCCCTTATGTTTTATTTGTTGTTTTGTTGCCACCGTAGAATTTCAAATTGCTATATATATTCTCAAGATAATTTTTATATTTTCTAAAATAGAAGCAAAATAAAAAATGCTCTCGAATTCTTGTAACAAGGCAGAACATTTAAGAGGGAAAAAAAACTTAATTTTTTCTCACGCGTGTCTTTTGCTATCTTCGACCATTTTTTATTTAACCTCGGTGGAATCTATGAGACGGTATTCTGGGTTGACTAATGTCGTTTGCAGACATTTTTTTTTTCTTAATTTTTCCTTGAAAGTTTAAATCAGCATCTAAAAAATATTAGATAGTGCGAAAAAAATGTAAGATTGCGAAAAAAAAATACAAGATAGAAGTGCAAAGCTCTCAAACGGTTCACAGATATACATTTTATTAACAATGTCAACTTTTTCTACGCACACAAAATGCATAATGAGGAATAAGGTTTTATATGACAACCAGGTTGAGCAGATTTTCAACATAAAAAGTGCGCTCAAATTTCATTAAAACATCTTGCTTTACAAAAAAAAAATAATTAATAATAAATGTCAACAAAATTTTAAAAATAATCCGAAATCCTCCCACAAATCCACTGGTTTAAAATTTTAGTGCAAAAGCAAGGGGGGAAGATTCCTTGAATTAGTTCCAGAGTGAACGTTACGAATTTAATTTAAATACATAACATTGCAAAACTCGAAAATGTATTCTATGAATAACACGTCTTTACACCAAGCAGCAAATAACTTTAAAAAAGGATGGGGATTTCAAAACATTTTGATTCATAATAAAGAAAACTTACCTCTGTCTCATTTCATCGAGTTTTTTAACTCCGTTTCGATAATAATATGCATTGTCTTTCGAGTCCGTTTCCTTCACGTACTAAAGGATAGAAAATGGTGTGTTTCGGCTTTGCGATTGTCACTTTTATTCTACGACTGAATGATTCAGCTGACAAAATACATTTATCTCGATAAAAGGAACACGAAACAGAATTTATATGTCGTAATTTTTACTTTATTTATTTATTTATTTATTTTTATCCTTTGGAAGATGTTCTCGTGAAAATGGCAATGTAATTTAACTTCTTTATTCTTCACGTATGAAAAGTATTATATTATTTTTTAATCAGACTTCTATTTGAAGGAGAGATAAAGAAACTTTATAAAACAAGAATATATTTTTCTCTAATTATCTCTTCCAACTTGAATGAAATGATGCATTTAAATGGGGGGGAAATCATTCCGGTTTGTATACAAAGAGGAAAATGAGTTCAGGTAATTTTACCAAAGTACTCGAAGCTAATATGCATTAAACCTGATTATAGAAGATTCCCAGTTTTTGAAATTTGCAGAAAATCAGATTGTATCGAACTGATAAAATAAACCCGTTTCTGAAGATATCCCTTATGTTTTATTTGTTGCTTTGTTTTAAAACAAAACTAGATAGAACCAATAGAAACACCTTAGAATTTCAAATTGGTATATATATTCTACAGATAATTTATATATTTTCTAAGATAGGGGCAAAACGAAAAATACTCTCGAATTCTTGTAATAAGGCAAAACATTTAAGGAAAAAAAAAAAAAAAAGAAAAAAAAACTTAATTTTTTCTCATGAGTGCATTTTGCTTCGTCTCATTCATTCCGTCTCATTCTTCGATCATTTTTTTTTCTTAACTTTGGTGGCATGAATGAGACGATAATCTGTGTTGACTAATAATGCTTTCAGATAGGGGGAACTGGGGCACATTGATACACCCCCTCTACTGCTCACAGGGTCATTACAGGAAGTTTCAAAACAGCTCCAAAAGGTGATGTTAGTGCACTCAACTACATACAGAAAGTCTTGGGATGATTCAGTAATTTGATGAAATTGGACGGGTGATTTATTGTTTTTGTAGGTCAAAAGTAAATTTGAAATGTACAATTGAAATGGTATTATACAACTGGTCCAGTATTTTGAACCGAAAAAAATACTCTCCCTGGCAAGTAAAGCTACTCCTTATCAGTTCCCCATTCTTTATTGTAAGTAAATTATGAAGTGTTAAATTTGAGACTCATTTTATTCAAAATGGCTGTATGGGGTACATTGATACAACCTAAATCCTTTTTTAGTTCATTTTTTCATTACCTTTTTTTTTTTTTTTTTTTTTCCATACACTCCTTAATCCAACTATTTTTCGCCAAAAATTTCTAATATTAGTTTTTATTGAAGTGAAATAGCTCTAATTTTTTTTATATTAGAGCATTTTATAGTATTTTTGCAAACAGAAGATCTACGAATTTACCCAACATCTAAAGCTAGTAGAACTAACAAAAGAAAAGGACGGCAGCCTGGCAAATCTCGAATTTATATCGATTTTCCAGAGAAAAAAGTATTTTCGAGATGAGAAATGTTAAGTAAGAGAAACAAGCTGCAGAACAGCAAAGGATAATTATATTATAAACAAAATTTTTTATATAATTATCCTTTATTTTCTGTTTATAAACCGATTTATAAACAAAAAAAAAAACATGGTAATATTTTCATCTTTCCTAAGAAAGAAGATAATGCTGGGTTGAAGTGCCAGATATGACAATGTTACCACAACAAACAATCAGATAAGGAATAGCCAGAACATCAAGTCATTATTCATTTAATTTTGATTGCTTTAATATTACTTACAAATAAATTGTGGATGATTTGAATTTCTATAAATAAATATAAAATGGTTTGATAACTATTTTTCTATGAAAAATATGCATTGGTGTTATTTTGTCTCCATTTTTCTCAGACGTATCAAGTACCCCATGAGGTGTATCAATCTGCCCTGGGGATGGGGCACATTTATACGAATGATTTTATTTTTATTTTTTAAAAATTACATGCAAAAATAATATATAAAACAACGATTGTACATTTTTATTACACACTACACAAGTTTTGCTGGCACCACATGGAAAAATAATTTGAAATTTCTGCTTTCTAGACACCAAAAAAATTCTTAGAAAAAAAGCTGTATCAATGTGCCCCAATTCCCCATATTCTTTTTTTCTCAATTTTTTCTTAAAATATTAAACTTGGATCTAAAAAATATTAGATATTGCGAAAAAAAAATGTAAGATTTAAGTGCGACTCTCGAATGGTTCATGATATACATTTTATTTCCAATGTCAACATTTTCTATGCATACAAAATTCATAATGATGAATTATGTACTAGATGACAAATATTTGAGCAGGTTATTAACATAGTGCACTGAAATTTCATTAAAATATCTTGCTTTATATTAAAAAAGAAAAACTGCTATTAATTAAAAATTAATGAAAAAATATCAGCAAAAAAATCTCAAAAATGTAATCCTCCCATGGGTCCACTGATTTAAAAATTTACTGCTAAAGCAAAGGGGGGGGGGGGGATGCTTGAATTAATTCCAGAATGGACACTACGAATTTAATTCAAATACATCACATAAAATGTGTTATTCATAGAAAAAATTAAAAAATTTATTCTATGAATAACACATTTCTCTGCAGTCTACACCTTACGCAGCAATACAATAACTTTAAAAAGGAATGGGGATTTCAAAAGATTTTGATTCCTAATAAAGAAGACTTACCTCTGTCTCATTTCGTCGAATCTTTTAACTCCGTTTCGATAATAATATGCATTGTCTCGCGAGTTCGTTTCCTTCAAGTAGTCGAGGATAGAAAATGGTGTGTTTCGGTTTTGCTATTGTCACTTTTATTCTACGACTGAGTGATTCATCTGACAAAATACATTTATCGCGATAAAAAGAACGCGAAACTGAATTTATCTGTCGCATTTTTTGTTTTTGGAAGATGTTCTTGCGAATTTACCAATGTAATTTATCTTCTTTATTCTTCCCAAACGGAAGATGTAATATTAATATTTTTTAATATGATATCTATTTGATGAAGAGACAAAGAAACTTTATAAATCAAAAATATATTTTTCCGGGTATCTCTTCCAACATGAACGAAAAAAAATTTATTTAAAAGGGAGAAAAGACATTCCGGTTTGTATGCGGAGAGGAAAATGTTGCTTTTTTATAGTCCTTGTTTTTAAAAATTCAGGTAATTTTACTAAAATACTCGAAAGCTAATATGCGTAAAACCTGATTATAGAAAAAACACAGTTTTCGTGTAATTTTCGAAAAATTAGATTGTATCAGCTGATAAATTGAATCCTTGATTTAAAATTTTACTGCTGAAGCAAGAAAAAATCCTTGAATTAATTCCAGAATGGAAGTTATGTATTTAATTTAAGGAAAACTGCTGTTAATGAAAAAAAAAAAAAAAAAACAGATATATATATATATATATATATATATATATATATATATATATATATATATATATATATATATATATATATATATATATTGTGAAATTATTTCTTGGATTCCGAGGTTTGCTAAAGCAGAGAGGAAAAAAATTCCTTGAATTAATCTCACAATGGACGTTATGAATTTAATTTAAGAAAAACTGCCGATAATGAAAAACTAATGAAAAAATTAATAAATTGCGAAATTCTCTCACGGGACCACTGGTTTTAAATTTTACTGCTGAAGGAAGAAAATAAAATCCATGAATTAATTCCAGCATGGGCGTTATGAATGTAATCCAAATACATCACATTATGAAAATCAAAAATTTATTCTATGAATAACACATTTCTCTACACCTTAAGCAGCTAAACAATAACTTTAAAAAACGATTTGAAAAGATTTTGATTACATTAGGTATTGTCTAAATATTATTGCGCCAATAGTGTTGCCAGATTAAAGTTTATTTTCTTTTTCATATTCAAAATATCTACCATTTTTATCGAATGGCAATCTTTGACTTGCATAATCACGAAATATCTGTCATTATAAATTTTTCGTACATTGAGACTCTTTCCATAAAATTCATTCATACGAAGGTAATTTTACAAAAACTTGTCTCATTTCGAAATTATTCTTCAAAATAGCTTCCCTCTGTATTAATACATCGTTTTGAACATCTCTGCCACCCATTTATGACCGTCTAAAAGTGCTAATCTGGAATATTGTTCATAACGCCCGTTACGTTTATTGTATGCTCTCCAAATTGCCAAAACAACAACTACTCCGCTCAGCAAGCGCAAAACGTTTTGACACATTTACAAATTCATTTTCTAATGGAAAGTTATAAAATTGGCAGGCCTGACTATGGAAGCGATTTCGAATCGAAATTAATTTTACATTTTATGATGATTAAACTACCTATCCAGCTCTAAGCTATTTCGATCACGTGACCATCCGTTTTTCTCCTGCTTTTCGACCGGTTTTTCTTCTTTCGTCCGTAAATGTGTTCGAAAATGCCAACTTTGAAGGCTGGTTATGAAAAATCTGTTGCGTTTGTAAAAAAAAAAAAAAAAAAAAAAAAAAAAAAAAAACAGAAAACTGAATGCGATTTAAAAGTTTTTGAATAACAACACCTGCTAGTTTCATGTATTTCCGAACAAAAATAAATTAAAACTTGTGTCACAAAGTTGCCCTTTTTTTTTTTTTTTTTTTTTTTTTGTTTAAGAACACCCTTAAGCTGGATTTTAACCAAAGGGATTGAAAAAAGTTAGACGATGACAAATTGAGACCGTACCATGGTTTGAGAAGCGTCACGACGCTGTGGTTTGTCCGGAACCGGGTCAACTTGAAGAACCAGCTTGACCCAAATTTTCCGCTTTCGAAGTTCTTCCGTGTCAATTTAATGTACAATCGATTTTTTTATCTCCCAACACCGCCACAATATTCGGACATTCAGCTTCGTACGTTCCGTAGATTTTTCTAGCCATCGCAGACACACACACACACACACACGCAGACAGAGCGATTTGTTATTTTATTAATATAGATCTCCAAATATCAGCTTTGGCAAAGTGGGCCCAGCCCAGAAAAACCCACCTGGGTTTTTGCTAAAAATGGGTTTTTGCTAAAAATCATTTCTGAATCTACAAATCCGCCTTATAGTATAATACAAATTTACCTTTTAAGCCCTAGGTGCTTTTTTTACAATATCACATAAAAAAGTCATATTTGTGGTAATTAGGTGGTAGTTTATTTCACAATATTTATTTTTTCAATTTATTTATTTTATTAAAAGATATTTCAAATTGTTTACGCAATGTAATACAAAATAATCATAATTGTTTTTTTTATAGTTTACCAATCAAAATCGCATTCACTTTAATTTTTATGGTAATATTTAAAATTTTTAACTAATTTTTCCCACTGCTTTGAGTCTATTCTGTTCTGTAATTTCGACAATATGAATCCAAATGTAGTGAAAATCTTCTTCATGAAAGCAGAGCTAGATGGAATAGAATGCACAAATTGGAGAAAACCACAAAAATCATAATCTAAATTGTTTTTCTTTTTCTGTATTTTTCCTTTAAAATTTCCCACCATTTTGAAGCTGAGAATTGTGACATACTTCTGAAAAAAAGTGATTTAGGAAAATGGTCTATGCCTTTAATTTTAAACGCCAATATCGCCAATAACCACTCTGAATGATACTGCATTATCCATTCATCAGTTTCTTCTTCTTTTATTAAATTAAGCCTTTCCCATCTAAACTTTGCATCCATTATATTAGCTAAAAAAAAATGCTCGGTCCCGATGATCTGTTTCTAGCCTTTCAGCATAATTTCCTTGTGTTATTTCAAATCTTCCGATCCATAAAATTTCTCCAAATCTTAACGGAACATGACAGAGTGGTTGTATCTTTTTGTAGCTCACCAAGAGCTGAAGAAATAATTGTTAGCTGTTTTTTTTAAATTCAAACACTCCTTCCCTCAAATAATACTGTTTTTTATTATTAATTTTTGTAAAAAACTTAAATTCTTGATTTGTTTCAAACTTTAAGATAGCTTAGTTTATAACATACGTTAAAAATTTATATGAAAAAAAAAATGCCGTTATTTTCTGTAATAATTTCTGCAAAAATTTCTTGCCTTAAATGCCACTTCCTCGACTTATATGCCTACAGATAAGTTGTTTAACAGAGTTTTGTTCAAATATATTTTTGTTAAGAATATAGCGCACTACCAGATAGTGTGTGAGCAGTATGCCTGCTATACAGTGCTGTATGCAACTGGAACCTAGTTTGAGGTATTTCGGCACGACATTTTTACATATCAATTACAGATTTATTAAAAGGAAGGATCCTTCTGTGCATGCGCAGCATCCTCTACATGTTGTTGTAGGCAGCGGAGATACAGTTTGAGATGTGCATCTAAATTACAGATTTGTTTAAAAGGAGGGGCCCAGTACAGTAGTGCATGCTTTCGACCTGTTATGCGGTGGCATAGGCAGCAGGGATCCGGTTCGAAGTTTGTTCGCTTCGAGGTTTGCATATAAAAGGACCAGACCCGCTAGCAGGCAAAGCCAGTTAGTTTAATTATCATAGTTACTAATTATTGTAAAAAATTTTAATTATTATAGTTACTACAAAAATAAAATTAATTATTCATTGTGATAACTAAAATATATTTAAAAGTGATAAGAATTCACTTTTATCACTTAAAATAGTATTAAGTTATTCATAATAGTACTATTATTATTAGTATTAATAATAATCAATAATAGTATTAATAATAGTATTAATAATAATTAACATGAATTATTAATAGTATGAAAATTATTTTATATCAGTTAATAAACTTATTCTGATATTAGTTTTAAGTTTTCTATTGATATTAATATTAATACTAATATCAGAATACAATAAATTTATTAACTGATATTATAAATAATATTAATTATTAATAAATAGATCAGATGTAATTAAAAAATGCAACTTGATAAGTATATTTTTAAATGAGTACACACATATATTATTAAATATACAAATATACAGAAAAATAAAAAATAAAAAATCCACAAATACCCAGAAAAGCCCACAAATACCCAGAAAAACCCACAAAAACCCGGGTTTTTGCCAACCCTGCTCAGAATATATTACACTAATCCAGAGGCGGATTACCCATTAGGCTAAGTAGGCTGAAGCCTAGGGGCCCGAAAGGAAAAGGGGCCCCCGGTGGTATGATTTTCTTTCAGGTTTTTTCTTCATCAGCTCTAGAAAATTCGTTTTTATTTATTTTTTTCTATTTTGTTTCCAAGGTTTTTTTTTTTTTTTAAAGATACTTTTACTTTCGAAACTGGTTCAGAAAGTAGAAGTATCCTAATTAATAATAATATCTTCAACTAAACCAAAGAAAATTAAAAAATGGCATTTGAAGGGAATACTTCATCTGTCCAATGCAAAACTCGTTTGAAAATATAGAAATGCAAACGAGATGTTTCAAACGAGAAATTAAAAAATTCTACTATAGTATTAACATTATAGAGCGGGGAAACATGAAGGATATGGGAACACTAATGTTAATCCTAGGGGCAGTTCTTTGGAGATTTCTCTCTCGCAATTTAATATTTTTTAATGAAATTTTGACTTAGAAATCTGCAAAAAACAATATTTTTCTAAATACTGTTTAACGTATAAGAAGGGAATTTAAAAATCTCTCCTTTTTAAATGACCAAAACTTACCGAATTACGGCATTATGAATTTTATGAAATTTCAATGTTTACCTGCACTAAAGGTACTTTTTTCCTTTTTCGTGTCAGAAAATACAAAAATTTATTGCTTTAAACTGTGTGTGTGGGGGGGGGCTACAAAAAATCTAGCTTAGGGGCCCGGGAGGTAGTTGATCCGCTTCTGCACTAATCTTATACTTTCTTCGATTCCGATAGGTAGCAGCACTATAACATCCTGTTTGTGAGTCAGTAAAATGGTTTCTAAAATTTCCATATCAAACTACATAATCTATATTAAATACTTTGTGATAACTATTGCTAGCGTTTATACGTTTTTAATTCGTTTAATTTCAATTATATAAGGCATTTTTATGTGTATGAAATTATTATGTCGAAATATTTGCTGTGAACAGTTTGATTTCTTTTGCACAGTTAATACTTTGCATTCAATTAATACTAATACACTCTGGTACTCTAGAAGAGGTAAAAAGCCACAATCACTTTGAAATAAGTTTGATTTATATTTAATAACTTAATCAGAGTATGTAAAAGTACATGAATTTGTACTTTATAGATTAATTGTATGATATATATCATGTGCGAACTTTGATGCTTATGTTTGTAAAGAATTTTACTTTAGTGCTGCCATCTAGAGATTAATGACGAGTTAAAGCTTGTGTCTGAGGTTAAAGGGTTTCATTACTTTCAGTGCTGCCATCTAAGTCTCTGTTGTGAAATCAAAAAGTGTTAATCTTTCTGTGTAATATTTGTATTGTTTGTACTTTGTTTAAGATCATTATTATGTCTTATTCCTTATTTAATTTAATATTTTTCTAAATACTCTAACTATATAATTGCATATATGCAAATTAATTCTTAGAAACAAGCCGTTTGTTATATACCTCCAACAATTATGCATCAATGCAAAAGAATGCAAGGGAAAAAAAATCGTTACTTTTGCTTTTTATAAATATATTAAACATGTAAAATAATTTTCTGAAACTTTTCTTAATTTATAATCATATTATCTAACTTCAAATTTTGAGCGATTAAATGGGAGAAAACTGATGTGGAAGAATTAAAAAAAGTGTAAAAAATGTTGAGCGAGTTAAAATATGACTTTTAAACTGCCACTGTGTAATTAATTATTTTAATTGAAGAGTTATCGAAAAACGTTGATTTGAAAAGTTTGAATTGAAATGTAAAATGTGTAACTGGAACACAAAAAACAATATGCGTATGTATATATATAGGTGTGTATATAACATCAATATTAATCATCTCTTTATTTAAATTATTTCATCACAAAAAGTTAGAAAGAACTTGAACGATATTTTTAATTTCGAATACGGGATAGCCGTGTTACTGTTGTAAAAATCAAACTGCAGAAAATGAAAACATCTCCTTCGATTTTCATTTATTTATTTATTTGTAAAGTAAACATTTTAGCGGACTCCGAGTATGAAGAAAAATCTAATTAATGCAGATTTTTTTTTCTTTCTTGTCTCACATTATTAGGAATTTTAACACAGCAAAGTCTGTCTAAGGCGGAATGCTGGCTAAGACGAATAAATTTCTTGCTACTGATCAAAGCCATCTTAGACAAAGTTTGGTATTACAATTTAAAATATATATATATATATATATATATTTTCAAGTATTACGATGCAATGGATAAAATTTCTTTATTTACCAAGATTCAACTTTAACGTATGTTTCAAAGCTAAATAAATATATTCAAAATTAATCTTGTTCATACATTTACCATCCATTGATTGATCATAAATTTAAAGATCATACAGTTATCATGGATTGCATATGAAAAATCCCAGAATGTTTGTCAATCTAATTCATTAACATTGCCTCTGGGCATTTTTTAATTAAGGATAAGAATTGATAATTACAGATAAAAATTGATGTGTGCAACTCTTCAGTTATTATCTTATCACAAATTGCCGTTCAATCACAAATATCTCATACCTATATAAAATTTCTGAAATAATTTCAGGTACACAGTAAAGTTCTTAATACTATATATTTTTTTAGGTTAAAAAATGTTGATGGGATTGTAAATAAATCTTTTTAATTTGGTGGGTTATTCAGTCGCATTCAAACAAACAGAGAAAGTGGGAAAAAGATACCGCCCGAACAGGGACTCGAACCCTGGACCGTTAGGTTAAAAGCCTAACGCTCTACCGACTGAGCTATCCGGGCTCTGGTAACATTGAAGTAAACAAGTTTCAGTTGAAAAGCGTGCACTATGCATAAGTATTTTTCATTTGTTGAGGTTTTATGTAATTCGTGAGTGTTAGTGTGTATTTAATCCATGAAAAGTACAAAAATAACAGACTATCATGTAGTATTCTCCCGAAGATGGCGGCCATTTTTTTTTATTGCCGATTTTAAATTTTTGTATTTGTATTTTTTTATTTTTTGTTGTTGATTTTTTAAATGTACAATCTCTGAAACATTTTGACTGTAATTTTGGAATGCATATTTTTTTTAATGAATATTTGCTTTATTTAATTTTTTTAAATATATGTATTTACCAATTTCCTAATTATGCATTCTTTCTTTCCCCCCCCCCCTTTTTTTTTTTCTTTTTTACAAATAATGTTCCGAGTGCTGATTTTGAGTATAAATATTTGCTGTTGCTTATATTTAATTTCTGAATGATTCAAAAATTTAGTATAAAGTGGTCATAAGTGACCAACAAAGAAACAAGATGGCGGATTCCGGGCAAATACTACATCTGTTCCAAATAACAATTTAAGAGTTCAGCAAACAAAGGTGGTAAGTGACACAATCGTGAGGAAATTAGCGGTAAAATCCCTAATATCTATTTGAGTTAAAAATTGATTTGACCCCACCATTGAAAATTTGAGATTTTATATTTTCAATGTTCAAAAATTGCAATTTCTCCCCCGGAGCCACAGAAGTCTCGACGAAAAGTGTCTGAATTCAACACTGTTCATTATTATTTTATTATTCATTTTTCTTCCTCGAACAAAATTTATTTTGCCAATGACCATGTGTTTTAATTTTACGACAGACACTCATAAATCTCAAATGAGTGGAATGTTTTGCTCCATGTTTACCTTTTTGCTATTTCAATTTGTAATAATGTTCATAATATGATGATATTACATCATCTGTGCACCCTTCAAAAGAAAACAAACTGATCTTACCATTTTACCAAAATATTTTTGTGCACACCCTTTTTTTTTTTCAAAAGTTGGCACCACTGCATGTTATCATATATAAAAATAGTTATGCGTTATGCCCTAAAACAAATATTTAAATTTTGGGATACCTCGACTCTACAGATTAATGCATGTAGAAGAAAAGATATAAACATAATTATAAGCATAGTATATGAACAATTTTATGGACTTGATTTTCATAATTAATTTTTATTTCTTTTCATTGGTCTATTATTTTAATTATTAATTAATATTATGATTTTTATTGTTGCCTTTCTTTAGGATATGATCACTGTTAGATTTTAAAAAGTATCGGACCAAAATATTAATAAACATACAAATAAACATAAATTTTCTTCATGAGATTTTTGTGTCACACTCACATTAAAATATCTATTATTTATTTATTTTATTTTATTTTATTTTACTTTATTTTATTTTATTTTATTTTATTTTATTTTATTTTATTTTATTTATTTATTTATTTATTTATTTATTTTTTGCTTTTTTCACTCAACAACTCAATTTGCTTTTTGGATGCAAAGCCAGAATTTTCCAATCAATTTTAACCCACTTCCTGGTATGCTAGAACTGAATATATTATGTACAAAGGTGCAACTGTAATAACAATTCAGCATTTTTATATTTTTGCGACTTAATTATAAATTAATACATTCAGGCATTATAATTAACAATCCGCAGGCACACCAAATATTCTCTATAACTCGTAAATAAATGGCAGTTTAAAAAATATATTATTATGATTTATGCACCAAAAATGTTAAATGGCTCTGCATCCGTGAAAAGCATTTTAAAGAATGAAAAACTGAAAATGTATTATTAAAAAAAATTGTTTTTTTTTTTATGCTTTTATCAGTTACTAGTTAAATACTAATAATTTTGAGATTATACTTTGGCAAAACAATATAAAAGTCCTAAAATTTAGTTTAAAATATGTTTGCTTTTTATTATTATCGTATATATTTATATTTTTCAATTTTTTTACAAAAAAAGAAGTGTTACACCGATATTTTATTTTTACTTTCTTTACTCATGTTCATTATTTTTAATTAAGTTTTGTCAATAAAATCTCAAAGGAGTTTTTTCTGAACCATATTATTATTATTTTTTATTTTAACTGGAAATAAAATTTGTTAAAATAATGATAATATTAACTTTCATTGATTTTTAGATCGAGTACTAAATGAACCAGGAATGAATTCAAAGGCCATCGGAGATCGGAGACCCCTCCCCGAAAACATTAGTCAAAATAAACCTATTATAGTCCAAGAGCCGACCGCACAAAACCCTATGTCATCGAGCACAAGAAAAGAAATTATTCAAAAATGTCAAAATGCGAAAGAGTTATTAGAAAAATGCTTCCCCATAGGAATAGCATTAGCTCGCGAGCGTTTCCTCGAGCGAGGACAGGGGCCTTAACATTGTGTTTGCCGTACAATCAAAAGCATAAAAACATGGAAAACTGCGTGCAGAGGAACACAGTACTAATCCTACGAATTAACCACTAGTGGTATTCATTTTTGGCTTATGCACCACTTCGCTTCCGGCAGACATCGGTCATTAGATTCCTATTACTCTTCCATAAAATAAAGGATTTTTTTCTTGTGCTCGATGACATAGGGTTTTGTGAGGTCGACTCTTGGACTATTAATGGCCCAGAAGTTCAATCAGTCTCGTTGAATATACTACAAAACTAATTGAGCTGCCCGGCGTTTTCCAGGCCCATAATAATATTCATAAATAAACCTGAAATTTATACTGCAAAATCTCATAAAAAGACCTAATCTCGAACGGAACGAATCTCGAGTCGGTTCTCCTCTGCCTAAAGTACCATTTAGCAAGCGTACAGTGCACGCATTGCAGAATTCTGCAAAAAATACAAAACATTCTCGAACCTTTTAGTTTCACATTCTATCTCCAGGAGGGGAACTATATTCTTAACAAAATTGTTATTGGACGAAACTTCATTAAACAACTTATCCGTAGATATAACAGTCAAGAGGGTTTAAGACTTAAGCAAGATATTTGGTTAAATTACTATTCAAAAATAGAGGTAAGTATACCTTTCAATTTTTATATTAAATGAGTATTATTTATCACAAGGCTCTAAAAAATCCGCATCTATAAAAGTAGAAAACAATAAATATTTAATCGCTCCCTGCCTTAAAAAAATTGCTGCCCCCCTCCCTTCCCCCATAATGTGATGTCCTCTACTCTTTAAAATCTATATTGTGTGTTATAAACTATCTGAAAATTTTACATAAAATAAGTAATATTGATCCCAAGACTTTGTCAAAAGTCTGCACCTAAAACGGTAGAAAACAGTGCGTTTAAAATTTTTGACAGCCCATTCTCCTGGGCCTGATTAATGCACGAGCCTCCGGGGCCCACCAATTTCAGGGGCCCAGAAATTACGTAGCTGATTTTTTTCCCCTTAATCTTTTCAAATAATATTGTTTTATAAAATATGAAACATGAAATTTAAATGTACTGAATGACTCAATAAAATTTTTAGAAGCTTTTAACCTTGGCACTTTTCACCCAAACAACTTTGTCAACTCATCAAATAAACCTTCTTACTTTTCTGAAAGTGTCGCCAAAAATGGGTAGGTAGGGGGGGGGGGCAACTTTTTAATAGGCCCTGTTAAAAAGTTGGGCCCAACTTCAGCTTGATCGTGCTCTGCCCTTCCCTGGAAACTCCCCCCCCCCCCCGTTTCCAAATGTTATGCTCCCTATTCTTTAACATCTTCGTTATGTGTTATAATGTATCGGAAAGTTTTATATCGATCGTTTTATGAGTTTTCTCAACTTTGACGAATTCGCGTTTCAGCTTTTTTTTCTTTTTTAAAAATTGAATTTTTTATTTTAAAAAAACTTGCGGATCGATTTCTGTACAACTTAGATATTATTAAACAACGTTTAAAGATAACGTTAGATAAATAGCTTTAAAATCTCTAAATGGTGTATTTTTAAAAATTTGACGGCGTATGAAAGAATCTCATTACAAAAATCATTTATGATTTCGAAAAACTTGCTTTTAAATTGAGAACGGCATTAAATTAATGGAATAGTAATTAATATCTAAGATTGTAATTTATCGACTATGGAGAAATTTACATATCTGAAATCAGCGAAAAATTCTTCATGTGGATGTACCAAAATTTAATCTATGAATTTAATATTTGAAAAAAATTACAAGTCGTCTATAAATGCCAGTACCTTCCAGCGCTCAGCTGTCTCCGTTGCAAAACACCTGCTATTGCAATGAAAGATTTTTCAAAAATCTGTTCCTTTGAACGGAAATATAATGGGATTTTATAAATGGATTTTTAATAGATTTTTCAACTATTTACAGGAATATAAAAATATTTTTTAGAATCTCTAGAAGGAAAATTTTTTTCTGCTTCTAGTTGTGTAATTTTCGAATTTTTAGGCCCAGTAGAATTTAAGATACAGCTGTTTATAAAAAAAAAAAAATCCCAGTACTAATTACTGCCCAGTACTACCCCAGTAGTATATTTATTTTATGGCAGCGCTGTATTTTAGATTAACTCCTTTCTCTCTATTCGAGTTTTCGAAGAAATATTCTGCGGTTTGATAGAAATATTTACTTTCATTGTAAAATGAATACTTTTCCAGTCTACTAATGAGAGGATTTTAATTAATTTCTTCACTAATTATTAGAAATTTAAAATTCTAAGGCTCATGTATATTAGGAGTGGCCTTGGACAATCTTCACAAAAAATTGAGCCGGTACGTGCCGTAGTTTTCGCTAGCCATCGCACAGTGGGGTATTTGGTGGATTTAGCCGGCCAAAATTATTTCTTACTGAAAAAATGGAGTAAAATTTATTATTGATTGGTTTATCATATTATTACCACTTTTAGTAGATTTTGTCAAAAAATAGAATTTTTTTGAAAATATATACAGGGTACATGAAAAACATTGTACCTTGTAAAGTGCACTTGAACTGCAATAAAATAATAAATATTCTCTTGAGATTACATTCGATCGCTTAGTTGAATTGCATCTTTTCATATTGAGTAATTGAAAAACAAAAATTTTTAACGCTATTTTGCAATTTCTTTCACAAATTCAAATATATATAGTATTTTTACCTTTTTGTTATCATGAGTGTTTTGATGTTCTAAAAACAATATCAAATACCGATACTAAACCAATATCAAAATATGTTGAAAATTTACAAATTTTCTTTTCAAATAGTTTTACATTTTTTTAATTAAAAAAATAAAATTTAATTTTTACAGTTTTACAGAGTTAATCAAAAGCAATTTAAAGAAACCAAACATTAACTTATAACTTAAACCATTTATTTTATTAAATGTATATAAAATACGACAAAAGTCCCACATAAAAGAATGTGTATACATATTCTGTGACAAAATATAAAGATTATTCACCTGATGATTCGCCTTCGGATTAACTTTTATCTCTAATGGGATCTAAGTCACACTGATGGCCTGTATCAATGCTGTAAATTTCAGTTCAGTAGGGTGAAGTAAAATTAGTCTTTTTTTAATTATTTATTTATTTTTTCTTATGCCTCCCACACAAGATAAAAAGCGATCTGAAGATAGCATTTATTGATTTAGAATGTGCAAAATATACGATTTTCTTGAAAATTTTCAATCAAAAGTTTTGCGATATTGCCGAAAAGATTTATTACAAGCGAATAGAGCTTCTTCAGAGAGCTGTAATAGGGAAAACGGTGCATTAAGAATAATTGTAGCAATAGATACAAATTCGCATATAATTTGGCCCTGTGTGTCATACTCAGAAAAATTTTTGATATATTTTTTGACAATGCCTCTAAGATGACCTTAAAATAAAAGAGTAAATTAAGATTTATAGCCGCGATTTCTACAGCACAATGCAGATCAGTAATGACCATTAGGCTGATGTTCCCATATCCCGGTTTGGGTATCTTAACAAGTAGCCGCATTTTTAATTTAAAATCATGCTAAATTATTCTCTTGTCTTGATCAACCAGATCCCTTTCTTCCTCAATCTGAATCTGAATCTGAATCTGAATCTGACTGAATACGCTAATTTTTAAGGGGTAGTTTATACGATAATGAAAACTGCTCTCGGATATTCTGATGCTTTAATCGAGCATGGATAATCCAAACTCCAGTGACCTCTCTCTAATCTTGTTAGTTGTGTTCAAACTGTAAGTCTTTTTAAATAACTCCATAAATGAATCTATGCCTTGTTTATTTTGTTTCAGATGTGGCATTGCGAATTTCACTGTCAATCATGGTTAATAATATGGTTTGCTTTATATCATGGTCAATTAATCTATCAGCAATCAATGCCAAACAGGTTTTTCAATGTAATATGGTATTTCTTCCTTAGTGATATATACAGACTCTTACAGAAACTTAACTCTCATGGGTCGATAGAATCATAGCCGAAGAAGATGTTTGATTTTGCCAAATGATACTTTTGTATAATATTAAAATTAAATTATTTAGCAAATAGTATTTTAAAAAAATTACTGCTCAGATATGTAAATTGGAACTTTATTATGACCGCAGACGATAAATTCTGACGATAATTACAACTTATCTATCGTAGAATACATTTCAAAGTGAAAGGGAAATGAAAAAAATGTCATTTACTGAAACATTCAGTTATGTGTTTTAGACCAATGCTTCTAAATTAGCACTTATTAGCAGCTACACTTTTCAATATTATTAAGTACATATATTAAACTCTCTTTTAAAGTAAAAAAGAGCACCGGGAAATCCACCGGGATACATAACAAATGTTTTAAAGAATACTGAAATTAATAACGAAACTTTAAAAAATATACGGCATATTTCATGTCGCTTAATCATGTCTGTTAAATAAACAAATATGAATGTATGCATGTGTATTATAAATGCATATATATGGGCATTCACAATCCAGAACTATATGGCATAAGCAAAAGTTTACGAAGTAAAAATCGCAATGAAATTAACAGACACTAAATGGAACTTTCAAGTACGTTGAAAAAACTTTGTCCTACAATCAAGTTTTACCTTCTCTGATACACAATTGCTCGCGCAACGATAAAATTTATAAATGTACGATGAATCTCCATCTATTTATCTTCCAAATTAGCTACATTTTAATTTCCTCAACAGCGTTTCAAAAAATTGATTTTTGGCCGGCTAAAATGGAAAAATACTCCACTGTGCATCGCCCTGACACACACATAGACAGAGCGATTTGTTCTTTTATTAGTACGAGGTGGAACCCGTCGAAATTCGACGAAACAAAATCTTTAAGTTATAAATCAATGTTTCATTGATTTATAATACAGCTACAAAATTAGTTACAGTAAAAAATGCATCTAATATTGGAGAGTCTAACTCCCAAACAAATATTATTTTAAGCTAAAATTAACAAAATACTGTAAAACTCAATTATCCAAATTATGAAATTAAATAAAACCAAAATTCACCGAATTTTATAACAGACGATATTTTTGAAATGGTATACGCATTTTAATTTCTTTTCTTTTCTTCTTTTTCTTTTTCTTTTTTTCTTTTTTTTCAATTTTAAAAGAAAGTGGAGTGATTCTGTTGCCACAATTACAAAATTGGTACTGGAAATTATTAAAAAAATAAATATCTCAAAAATGAATTAAGATACAGCTTTCAAACAAATTGCATTTAAAAGTAAATTCTTTTCTCTATACGACGGTGTAAAAATTTAAAATGTGCTTGCGTTTAGAAGTGTAAAATTTGCAGTAGCTAAAATTGCAAAACCGAAATTGCATGGGAAAGTGTCGCGCATTTTAATTTCTTTTATTTATTTATTTATTTTAAGAGTAAATGGAGCGATTCTGTTGCCATAATTACTAAATTGGTACTAAAAACTATAAAAAATTAATATCTCAAAAACAAATTGAGATACAGCTTTCAAACAAATTGCATTTTAAAGTAAATTCTTTTCTCTATAAAACGGTGTAAAAATTAAAAATGTGCGATGTTTAGAAGTGTAAAATTTGCAGTAGCTAAAATTGCAAAACCGAAATTGCTTTGTAAAGTATTGCCATTCGCAAAATGACGTATGCGTTACGCACAGATGCGTTTGGTCTTTATAATATAGATAGATAAATAAAAAAAATTTATAAAATTTGGGCGATATAATATTTTTCTCGTTTTCCTTCGAGTTTTTCTTTTTGAAGTAAACCGACAGCATATAACAATGCTTCATTAAAAAGTTAAAATATTACAAATATTATCTGCTGATTTTTTTAGTAATGCATGCATTCAAAGCAAATATTTGAGAACATACAAGTTGGCGTCTAACTTTTTTTTAGGAAGGGGAGAAGGGTAAACTTATTTGACGCCGCCAGTCTAAGAAAAGCATTTCATTGAAACAAAATAAATAAAAAATTTTATATCAATATAAAAAGGGGGAAGAAAATATTTGAGAACTTTTCAGTGAATCCGGTTTCTGAACAATGACGAGAAACAGTCTACTTTTATGGTTATTATTATTGTTATTATTATTTTTTAACTAAAGTAATCTTGAAAGATGAATAGGAAAACGCACTATGGACTCTTATTTCCAGGTCGCATTTTCCAAAAAATTCGCATTGAAGGCTCTTTGCAAAAGTGATTGTTAAATTTGCATTGGCGATTTTATAGTTTTGCATACATTCTGGTGTGTTCCTTAAAATATTTGACTGGCAATTTTACAACTATGTGAATTGTTATTTCAACATCAGAGAGTAAATTGGAACTTTTAGAGCACATTATTTTGTAGGCATGTTGTTTAGTTGCATGAAATATGAATTCGCTTAAAGCAGTGATTCCAAAAATGTACGCCCCACCAGTGTCTGAGAGGATCTGCTCCCAAAACTGATAGATGGCAAGTGCTGGGGCAGCGCCTTGCTAAAGGTGCGGGGAGGAGGGAGAGTTAAAGCCATAGACTTGTGACGCGTCGGATAGAGTAGGCGATTTCAAAAATGGACTTAAATTTAACTAAAATGAACCTCCCCCCCTTTTTCAAAACGAATTTTATTACGGTAAAATTGGGTTAGTTACTATTTCTATTTGCATATTTTAGTGCTATTAACATAAAAATCCAAAATAAAACCGTAAAGGCCATATTTGAAGGCTTACATCATAAATGACCATATGATAAATTCTTGTAGCTTCTTCTTTTATGAATAATCCATGGCGCAGCATATTTTATTCCGGATCTTATACATAAAACTGTATCCATTCCTTTAAGAATATCAGATGTATAAGAAAAGAAGAATTTTATGTCTAGTAAGACTTTTATCAAAAAAGTTGGTGAAAGGAAATTTTTATCATCCAAGACTTTTATTCTCGGTTTAATAATAATGCATCTTGTAGGGGAATAAATTGCTTTTTTTCACGGGAGCATGTACAATATTCTGAATGGTATCTTATTCAAAAATTTTGAATACCTACTAAATCCATCTCAATCAATAATGTAGTCTTTAAAAAAAAAAAAAAAAAAAAAAAAAAATTGTATTTTAACAAATTACAACGAATATTTGCAAAATGATGTTTCAAAAGATTTATAAATAAATTCCATATTTAAATTAATAATGACAATAAACATCATTTTTAGGATAATTATAACGAGTCATATATTACGTAGGCATTAAACATTAATATTCCTAGACCAATGATAAACAAACAGTAGATTAAAGATAGACAACTTTAATTGCTTAAAATGTGCATTTTTATTTGATGGAGTTATTTAGACTGACTTCTGAACGCCTCATATTACGTATGACATGGATTAAACATTAATATTCCTAGACCCATCACAAACAAATTTTAAATGAAATCTCAGTTTTACAATTTTCGGAACTGCAAATATTCAAACTTCCAAATATCGCCCATTTAAAATTTTTATACAGTTGCGTGGAGAAAAAAATGCACTTTTAATGAAATTTGTTTGAAATCTCTATCAAAATTTGTTTTTAGATTATTAATTTGTTTTAAAGTTTTTATTACTCTTTTTGTCATCGTGGCAACAAGAGTATTCCATTTTTGGACATTAAACTTGGACCAATCAGAAAACGAATAAAATAAAAAACAGAAGTAATAAGTATAAATTAGAATAAAATAAGTTGCGGAAATCAACCAATAAAAAGATCATAGCAAACGCGGTAGCGTTTGGTATAATTTGCTTAAGAAATGGAAAATGCAAACGTCTTTTTGAAATTTCTGGCGAACCAGTTGACGTACGACAGGGATTTTTTTTTTTTTTTTCAAAAGATAGAACTCGACGAGATGAATAAAATGGTAGCATTCAAAAAAATTATCATAGTTTACTGTAGTTTTTTATTTGACTTTTAACGAAAAATTGAAGACCTAAAATTCAACAAGCGATAGCCAACGATCCCATGGATGGATTAACTTTATTTTTGGTTTATTTTAATCCTTTTGGTAAAACTTAAAATAGATTTTTTTTAAATCTTTATATGTTTGAAGATTGCTGAAAAAATCGAATTTGTGTCTTAAAACTCCAGTTGAACATTGTTTCTTGTTGTTGTTGTTGTCGTCCTTTGTTATTCGTTGCCACCAAGTTTTAAATGAGTATAATTTTTTTATGTAAATAACACAATTCATTCAAATTAAATGAAAAACATAATTATTTGTTTTTATTGCGAAGCATTTAGTTTCAGTTCTTTGAATAAAGTTGTGAGCGCACTGTAATTATTTTTGTTCGACTCCTTGGTTTATTGACATCATGCATTTTATATGACAATGCAATAACTTTCTTAATTATTCTAAAACAACAATAAAATTTTAGCAGCAAATATTTTGTTTTTCAAGATATAAAAAAATCTATAGTTTTTATCAAAAAATTTGAATGACAAGTATTAAAAAATGCTCTAATGAGCAACAAAAAAGGTTAATATGTTTTTAAGTATGAAAAAGTGTTTGACAAGTGCTTCGAATTGAGCATGAAAGAGGACAAGGGGACCCTTCTTGGCTGCAGCTCACTGTCAATATCAAATTTGAAAAAGTCATATTTGCGCTTTTCCATATAAAAGAAATTTGCGTAAAACTTACCATCTTTCTTTTTAGTAAAATTTTCAATCCTGCTTTACATGTGACCTGCGCTGTTGACTCTGCATTGCATTGCAACTGCCTTATAAATCAGTTTTCTATGCAGTTCTATGATACGGACATGATTGATAGCACTGCATGAGTATGATACGCAGTGGCGTAGCTGGGATGGGTGACACCCGGGGCGGAAGTAAATGGTGTCACCCCCAACCACCATGATGTCACCCCCAACCACCAAAAAAAAAAAAAAAAAAAAAAAAAAAAAAAAAAAAATCTGACACATTTTTTCAATTACAATTTTATGTTATTATAACAAATGACAATACCATTCCTTATTTACCTTTTCTCCTTCTGCATTACAAAAAAAAGAAAAAAAAAGGAGCGAATTATTATTCGTCCATAATTTGCATAAGTCAATGCGGTGTCTATTTGTAAAAGAAAAATTTTTCTTTAAAACATTCTTTACTATACTATGCTTTTCACTATCCACTCGTTGGATAGATTGTGTTCTGATCCCTGGTGAATATCTTACTTAGACACCCTTTTCTGTATAAATTTCACATTCTCAAAGAAAAGAAAATTAGCTTTAATGCGTCGTGTGCTAGAAATTTCATTTTCCTGAATTTTTCTCCAAAATCTTATTAGTTTATGTGTATATATTTGCAAATAAAAATTGGGTGTCACCCCTTAGAGGGTGACACCCGGGGCGGACTGCCCCCTCCGCCCCCCGCTTGCTACGCCACTGATGATACGCTGCACGAACTAAGGTTTCTGGTACTATTTCGCCTTACATTCATGTTTAATTACGCTGCGTTTTTTGTGGCTATGTCTTTGCGCTACACATTTCTGTCGTAATTGTGACTGATTTTTTTTTTTTTTTTTTTTTTTTTTTTTTTTTTTTTTCTCTAATTTGGAAAAAGCGCAAATATGATTTTTTCAAATTTGATATTGCTGTGAACTGCAGCCAAGAAGGGACCTCTTATCCTCTTTCATGCTCAATTAGAAGCACTTGTCAAACATTTTTTCATACTTAAAAACATATTAACCTTTTTTGTTGCTCCTTAGAGCATTTTTTAATACTTGTTCAGTTATACTTTAAATTTCCCAATTCTCTACCGAGAACAATAACTACACTGTAAAAACAAAATACCCAAATTGGGTTGAAAAATTTTTGGGTACAGCATTGTTCCAATTTAGAAAGTTCAGTTTGTAGCACAAAATCGTTTTAAAAAAGTCTGATTTTTAATGACATTAAAACAATTAAAATAACTTAGTATATGCATTATACCTCAGAAATTTTGATTAATTTAATGGTAATAAAGATCTGCTCTATTTTGAACCATTTTGGGTTATCTATTTTGGGAACAATACTCTACCATTTTGGAATCCTTACTGTACCATTTTAAGAACATTACTATACCCAGAAATCTTTCAATCCAATTTGGGTCTTCAATTTTTACAGTGTATTTTTTTTTCCAAATAGTTAAAAAAAACAGAGGGTATACGCGCACGGCAGTGGGTATATCCTAGAGCAGCAGTTCCCAAACTTTCTTGGTACGCGACCCACCTTTCAGTGAAAAAAAAATTCGCGACCCACCTTTCAGTGAAAAAAAATTTCGCGACCCACCTTTCAGTTAAAAAAATTTCGCGACCCACCCAAGATAAAGTTGTATGTCAGTATAGCAATTTTTGTATAATGTCTATACGATCGGCTATCCTATCCTGTGAAAAATGCAAATATTCGTACGGAATATATGTTATCAAGAAAAACAAGAATCGATAATCTCAATGTGTGTGAGTGAATTGTAATTAAAACAATGCACAAACTAGAGGTCTGCACGGGCCGGGCCTCGGCCCGAAGCCCGAGCCCGGCCCGGCCCGCGGGCCGGGCTCGGGCCGATTTCCAATAATGGCATTCGGGCCGGGCCGGGCTCGGGCCTTACATCTGAAGACTCGGACCGGGCCGGGCCGGGCCTAGTCACTAATCCTTTCGGGCCGGGCCGGGTCGGGCCTAGTCGCTAATTTTTTTCGGGCCGGGCTGGGCTCGGACCTTAATTTTTTTGCTGGAGTATCGGGCCGGGCCTAACTTTTTTTTTTCCCGTATGAAGCCGAGACTGATTCCATTCTTTCTAGTTTTCATGGACCAAAATAATCAGTTCCTATTGAATCTTCCTATATGAAAATCCTTTTCTCGACTTTTTATAAATCAGTAATATTTGGCTTTGTCCAAAAATTTCTGCAAAAAAAGCATATACTTTTAAGCCGTCATTATTCTACAATTAAACATTAGAAGTTATTCCTTTTAAAGAATCGTAGATTACTAGGCGTTTTAAAATATAATTAAACACACACACACACACACACACACAAAAAAAAAAAAAAAAAAAAAAAAAAAAAAAAACATGATTCTGATGGAAATTTTTTTTAAACTGAAAACTGAAAGTTTCTTTTAAAATGTTCATCCATGCAAAATGAATACAACAATACGGGAGAAAAAAATACATTAAACATTTACATCTGTTAAGAAGAAAATGCATTTTTTTTTCGTTCCAAAGCGATTTCGTCTTTGGAAATTTTACCTTATACCGCTTTTTCGATTTTTTGTCTCCATTACAGGGAATATGGATTAATAATACTAGTGATAAATGAAACATTTACATAAAACAAACAAAGATTCATTTAAAAGCATAAATATCGCAGCCTACGGCACTTCTGCATAAATGGAGATTATAAACATAGAAAAAAAAAGACTAATATAATTTTTTTTTGGTCAGAACTCTTCCATAAGATTAAAGATCAATGTTCTGTAGAAATTTACTCGAGCCGGCCGGGTTCGGGCCGAATTTTAAACTTTTTTCCGGACCGGGCCGAGCTCGGGCCGAAATTTTAACTTTCGGGCCGGGCCGGGTCGGGCCATTATTTTTTTCGTTCGGGCCGGGCCGGGCTCGGGCCGAAATTTTAACTTTCGGGCCGGGCCGGGTCGGGCCAATATTTCTTTCGTTCGGACCGGGCCGGGCCCGGGCCGAATTTTTGACTTTCGGGCCGGGCCCGGGCCTGGAAATTTCGGCCCGTGCAGACCTCTAGCACAAACTACAAAGATAGTTAAAAATACGTTTAATTATTTTGAAAAGATAGCTTTATAATCAATGAGATTTCTGATACTGGTGTTTAGTAATGTGGGAACATACATTAACACCCAGTTTGTCCCAGTACTTGTCTTTCAAAAACAGCAAAGTTAAAAAAAAAAAGTTCTCATAAGCACGAAGAGTTGAACTTCATCAAGGACCTCAAAACTTATTTAAATATTTCTGGATATTTTTTTTATATAAATCCAGCAGGAAATTAAGGATTTTCCCTTAAAATATAATTTTCTGTTTAAATTGTTATACCTTTTTAAACAGATGAAATATTTCGATGACTAACCTCTATTGTTCCGCGACCCACCAGTGGGTCGCGACCCATAGATTGGGAACCGCTGCCCTAGAGTATTTATACTATATCTTTTTTGAGAAAGAGAGAGTATACGGTGTTTCTTTTAAAAATTCTGAAAGTATACGCCGTATACCATCGTATATCCTCCACTACATACCTGATCTTAGTGCTATAATCAGCCGACTTCAGATGAGATTTTGAAATTTTTTAGTGGGGCTAATTCATAGCTTTTTTTCTTTCACTATAGTGATAAATAACCTATAGCTGAAAGTAGAAAACAAGTTTTCCCCTATCCCGTCATAAAACTTTTAATAACAATGTTTTGCAATTTTTAAATGTAATGTAGATTATATTACTAAACAAATTAAGAATCTTTAAAGAATCTTAGCCAATCCTGACCCCATTGGTTACGACCCTGGTCGATCTAAGAAATTCTTCTAAATATCTCTACCACGTCACTCCCTGCATCATTTCATTTTCCTGTATGCCTCGAGAGCAAACAAAATATTTACATTTTTCAGAATGCATCTTAGTTGCTTTTTTTTCCCAAGAATTTACCCTATAAACACTTATTCTTCATTTTTTAAGAATTTACATTTCTAAAACTTTCATACAATATGTTAAAAATTTCATTGGTTCAATCAAATTCAACCCAGAATGCGTATTGTCTGTTATTTTATTTTTTAAATAATCTATAATTATTTAAACAAAATAAAATAAAAATTATTCAACAATTTCTATGAAAGTTTCTGAAGTTGAATTTTACTTGAAATTATATATATATATTTCCCCTTCCCCCTCGCCCCTCCTTGCATTATGATTTCCACCTGTGCACAAAGAAGTGATGTGGAAATTGCTACTACTGGAGATCGGCTGAAAATTCATTTTCAGCGAAAAAGCTGCCGAAAATTCGGTCGGACCGTGATAAAAAAAATTTTAATTTGAAACTGCAGAAATATTTCGGATATTCTTCAGAAAGTTCTAATATAACAGAAGATGATTTACAAAAATCATTATAAAAGATAAATCAATGTATGTATACCTAAAACATTTTTTTTTTAATTACATGAAATCCGTATAGTTAGAAAATCATTTATTGTCTAGATAAATTAATTATATTTTATTTTTGAGTTTGATGAACCAGTTTGAGCCACAAATATAATTACACGTATAATTAATCAATAAAATTACTATGTATATTTATGTATGCATTAATTATTTTAAAAACTGTTTAAACATTTTCGTTTTCGATCGAAAATATGAAGATCATCAACATTCGGTTTCGGCCTTAAAACCATGTTTCAGCCGACCCTTACAGTGGTGACCATCCCCCCCAAACCTAATGACGCAAATCCCCCCCCCCCAAAAAAAAACCCTTCATACTTTAACATTCCCCCCCCCCCCCAAACATAATACAAATTGTAAATTATATTCTACTTATAATCTACTGCACCTTCAAGAGATAGCGAAATGAGAATAGCAGAATGAGCTATTATTGCCCTTATCTAGAATTTAAAGAAAGAAAACATAGGATCATTTCTGGAATTAAATTTTGAAATATTAAAAAATTAAAAATCCCCCCCCCCAAAAAAAATGTACTTTTTCTCAAATTCCCGCCTCCCCCCCAAAAACTAAATTGTATGACGCATCTTGCGTCACCAAACCCCTCTCTGGGCACCCCTGGACCCTTAGGTACAACATCAAGAGCCTGGTTCAGCTGAACTGTTGTAAGGTGCTCATCTGACTGTCAATTATTACTATCAATTCTTATTTATTTTTTGCAACAGGTGCTAAAGTTACTGCCACTAAATTTGATGGACCACTCAAGCATGAGAAACGAAACATATTTTTTCTTCTATTCCACAGTATTATTAATAATAAAAATATTAATATTAATATTAGTAATAATATTGATACCAATTCAAATAAATTAGGTAGGGGAAGATGGGGATACTTGAGCCATTTTTTGAATTTTATTTTTTTTTAATTTTTTATATTTTTTTAGAATAAAATAAAATATTGAAAATGAAAATTTGATATTTTTTCTTCAACTGAAAACCACTTTCAATTAATTTT
Organism: Maratus speculifer; assembly: GCA_964019185.1. Classification (NCBI taxonomy): domain Eukaryota; kingdom Metazoa; phylum Arthropoda; class Arachnida; order Araneae; family Salticidae; genus Maratus; species Maratus speculifer. The sequence continues at coordinate 450,844,885 of OZ025289.1, forward strand.
GAACTATTTTTCTATGTATAATACATGTTTATTTTTTGTTTTACATAGTGGCTCAAGTATCCCCATGGCGGGGATACTTGATCCATGGTGAAGGGATACTTGAGCCACTAAGGAAAAATACCTACAAAAGTAATTTTTTTCGCTTTATTTTTGCCCAAACATTTTACAGAATGATAAATTATGAAACCTAAAGTCCTTCAAAACCAATTGAGAAAACAAAGCTAGTAATACGATCATTTTTTGTCGTTAAAACTGGTTGTCGGAGAATAATTTCAATTTGAGTTATAACGACGGTAGAAACATCCTCAGTTCAGAGCCATTTAAATTTGGAATCTGCAATTCTTCGGGCAAATTTCATTTTCAAAATATTAAGCACTTATCCAACAAATATTTTAACAGTTTTCTTTCTGGCATATTTTATTAGTAACCAACCATCAACAGAAAGTTTTCTTTTCACATCATCACCATCATTGACAGAATTTTCCTCTAATGATATTGTCTAACTCATGCTTTTAATTTAGTAGCTGTCGGAATTTAAGCCAGATGTATCATTCTACTATTTCAAACACTTTTTTGATTTCACAGGAAAAGATTTTGTCTTCCTCTTTGGCTCCATGCAGGTAAGTTTGAACTGGGATTTTTGTTGCTTTTCTTGTTTTTTGTGCGCTCTTTTTACAATTTTTCTTCAATTTTCTTAGTTATATATATATATATATATAAACAAAAAAAAACAGCAACAGAGGTTACGATTTCAATATAAAATATTAATCTTAATATGTTATATTAAAAAATAAATATTTTAATATGTTTTATATGTTAACTAATTAAAGTATTAGAGATTATAGCCTGTAAAACCGTTTTAAAAAGTTATTTTAATTTAATGAAAGTTAAGTTGAAAACTATGTTTACATTTATCTAGACAGGCTATTTTGTTAGTCAAAATGAAAAATAAAATAGATATTTTCATTTAAAAAATATACATTTTTAAACATTTTTAGGTCGTTATTTTTTTAAGAAAAAAAAAAATAAAATGAAAAATTATTCTCCCTTTTATCCAGAAAAATATCTATTAGTGAATATAAGGATGGAATTTTATTTTTTGTTTGTTTCACCCATGTTTAATTTCTAGTGGGGATGGTTGAGACTTGGCTCAAGTATCCCCACTCTCATTGGCTCAAGTATCCCCACTATCACTATTTTTGTTTCCCAGAGTTTTACTAAATAAAGCATGCAACTATTAGAACTATTTTAGACTCAAAATACAATTGGAATTATGCTTATTAAATGTATGTATATAGTTGCAACTTTAAACAAAACTTTGATGACAAAAAAACAAAAAAGCTATGCACCCAAATATTTACTTCAGATAGGGAAAAGACAACTATTAATCACTATATTTTCAAAATGGTACCAAGATGCGTGATTTCTTTTTTACATGTTTAGAACTATAAATATGTTATCATATTGGCAGTTTTAGAAAGAAAAATTAACCAACTGTAAAGATAATAGGGGTGGCTCAAGTATCCCCTATGCTCAAGTATCCCCACTCTCCCCTATATTTATTTCAAAATAAGAAAGTAAATATTCTACATTTCAGTTTTTATTTATAATTAATATAATAATAATTATAATTATTATTATTATAAATAAAAAAATAATTTAAACGTAAAATAGTTATCTCTTTATTTTCAAATAAACTAAAAAAAAACATTAAATGAATACTTGAGCATTTTAAATATTATTTTTATCCTAAGAGCTTATAATAAGCTTACAAGTTCAGTTTTTGCTGTCACATGTTTCATATATTTTAACTAGAGACTACAAAATTAAGAATGGACTTTATTTAAATTTTTCAATGAAAAAATATAGAATACTAATCATATTTAAAATTTAAATATCAGAAATCAGATATCTGTTTTATTAGCTAAAATTTACCTTAAAAAAATTAAATAGAATTTAATTGAATGATTTATTAAATTATAACGCAAAGCGAAATTAATATATTTTAATTCGAAATATATTTCATTAGAGCAATATATATCGTACATGTGTCATACATACAGCATACAGTCACGCAGGGGCGTACTGGCATGACACAAAAGGGCGGTGGCAACTTGTATTAACAGGGCGCCAACTTCTAATCAAAAGGGCGCCAATTACTATTTTAAAATATTTTAAACTTTTTTTTTTCTTTAAGGGTTGACATAACGGATGCAGGCCTATATTGAATGAAATAATTTGTTTTATTTAAATGATGTGTCCTTTATTTGTAGATTAAATGGATTGTAAATAAATCCAAAACTTAAATTACATTAGGACTTATGAAATTGTCAGCAGTTGTCATACGTGTTTATGAAATGCCCTTTATCTTCGTTCCTTCTTCTCATATTTAATTTGCGTCCCAAGAAGTTTGGCAATAAACTTCCTTTTAAGAGATATATTTAATTTTTGATCAGCCAAATACAACTTCGTACTAATAGCCATAAGTATAGCATAACTCTGTAAGAAAAAAGTTTTTTATTGCATTTTTTTTAAATATTTATATTAATAACAGAAAAGCGTTTATCTCTTTCAGTATATGTATGCGAGGGGAAGAAATGGCTAAGAAAGTCGACCGGCCTCACAGAGTACCAGAAACCACATTCCGAAACGTGAAGGTAAATAATATCCAATTGCGAAAATGCTTTTTGCAGCCTTAACAGCATATTAAAATTTTATAAAGATTAGTCAATCTCAATTTTTACGAAAATTAAAGCCTAGAATGTAATTTAAAGAAAAAGAAAGCGAGAGACAGAAAGACATAAAAACAGAGAAACGAAAAACAGCGACTTAATGATACAGAAACAGGGCCATTTGCAAAGATAGAACTCCTCTCATGACCGGAAAAAAAAAGAGTATGAAATCAAACCATCTTTTCAAGGGTTTAAAGTAAACAATATGTACTTGTTTTCGGTGCTTTTTTTTTTTAATACATAAATACATGAATATACACAATTGTGTAATTATGGGGGGGGGGGGGGATTTCAAAAAAATCAATTGTTTCAATTTAAAAAGTGATTTAACAATTACTCTATACTGAGAATAATAATACAATTAGATCCTTTTGTGTATCTCTGTAAATAAACAATAAAAATATTTCAATTCGTATTCTATGTAGTGTACCACAGTAATATATATCGATTTAATTTTATTTGAAGCATTGGGACATATTAAAATACACTACAAACATTTTTTCCTCATATGACATAATTAAACGGATTAGTTTTGTGTATTCCTGTAAACGAACTATGAGTGCTAGACACTCCATTTTCATTAACAGGCTACTTCAGTCAGCTTGCTAATACTATTCCTAAGGAAGAAAATTATAAAGATCTCGGTTGCATTTCAACCGGTTCCAAAAATGGAAATGTCCCTTAAAGAATTCCGTGTATTAATTCTTGAGATATGACTATTACAGAAATCGTGTAAATCCAGTAAAATGCACCATAGCATCTCACTTATTGGATAATTTACACCAAAACCTAATTAGAAACATCGTCTAACTGATTTTTAAGTTTGGTAAAAATCCATGCATGAGCTTTTGAGATGGAGTTACTACAAAAATCGGGGGGGGGGGGGGAGGAAATCCGGCATAGCAGCGTTACCTGTTAAGAGATGTACACCAAAGCATATTCAGCAGCAATTCATATGAAGGATTAACTGAATTGGACGTTTGATGAAAATCTGTGCATTAGCTCTTGCTATAGAGCTATAGCGGAAATTGTGAAAAATTCAGTATAGCAGCGCCACCTGTTGGACGATTTACATCAAAAACTAATCAGCCTTAATTTACATCTGAAACCACCTGACTATAACTTTTTATTAAATTCCGTGCATAAGTTCTTGATAAAGAGTGCATACATTATTTTAGTCACATACCTACATGCAGGCAGAGTCAGAGGGCTCACAGGCAGACATTTTGTAAAAATATGTTTTTCGATATCTAACCCTTAAAACGCCTAACTCCGTCGAAAACCGGAAGTTGGAAATTTTCCCAAATCCAATATTTTCTTCTTGTAAAATAGAAGAAAGAAAAAAAATCATTTTAAACTATTGAAATGCAACCGAGATATCTTCATAAATTTCTTCCATAGGATTAGCATTATTGAACGTATCTTTTCGCTTGGCTTGACTGAAGTAGTCTCTTAACACATTTAAGGCCGCCGCATTCATTTCAGTCCAGTAATTTTTTTAGACACCCTATAAAAACAATTCGAAATAAAATATTTCTAAAATTCTTTAATTTTCGATTACTATAATTCTAGTATTTTTAAACTAATGAAAATGTGGGTAATCATATTTTCTTGTGATTTAGTGTCAGTTGTAAACTACTTATCAACAGATCATGGAAGTAAGTACATAATCGTTTTTTAAAATCTATTTAAAATCTTTTTTTTTTTTTAAGCCAAGTATACTAAAATGAATAATATGAGTTAAAATCTGTGCATAAAATATTGAGTACTAAGACTTATCACTTAGTGTTATCTTGCTTAAAAAACTTACTGATTTATTTCAGATTTTTTTGTTCTTATATCATTGTTTGCCTTACCTTTAATACCATAATAAAAATATTGCATGATTGTTTTGTTTCATTTCTCTTCGACATTAAATGGATTGCAGTGTTGAAATCAGGGTGTGGCCAGAGGGGGGGGGGGGGAACATTCCCCCCGGAGCAATGAGATGTCCCCCCTGGAAAATTTGAGATTTTGTGTCTTCAATGGTCAAAAAGTGCAATCCCCCCCGGAACTCTATAATGTCCCCCCCCCGGGAGACACAGAATTCCTTCCGGGAGAAAAGTGTCTGAATTCAACACAGGGATTAAGAAACCTTCTATAGTAAACCATATATTTAGGCAACATGGGAATCGGAATTTATTTACATTTGATAGACAAACTAATCGAAATCATACACTTTTCAACTATACTGGAAAGTGTCAAAACGTTGAATTTGTAATTTTTTTTAATGTTGGTGCAAATTTTTATAAAGATTACACACACATTGAAAAAATATTGCCAATATTTAGTAAAATATGTATCTTAACTTTGCGGGAGGGGAGAGAAATATTTTAGATACCTCGAAAAATTTATGTAAATTTGGTTTCATCCCATGGACACACACACAGCAAAATCCAAGAAGGGGAATAAATATGTGCTTGTAATATACTGTCAAAACTTTTCTTTGGCAAGAATAATGCATAAGACAATTTCGAATAATACCAACAGTAAAAAAATATACAAATGTAAAAAATAAGATGCATAAGAAAAACAAAAATAGTTTATTATTCTTTTTTCCCAGTTTATTTTCTTCTTCCAAACCACGATTTGAGATAATTTTGAATGCATAAATGTAAATAAAAATCAGAGCTGAAAATAATTTTTAAAAGGATTGCAGGAGGAAAAACAATTTATCCTTTTTTTATGTTTATTTATTATAAATAATTTGAAAGGAACGATCTTTATTTTTTTTTCCAAAAATTCAGAGAGAGGTAATTGCTCTCTTCTGTCCCCCCCCTACCCTATTGTGGACACCCTTGTTTCATCCCTTTACACAAAAGAAATCAGAAGCATATTGATACTTAAAAGATATATAACACTTATGAAAAGTTTAAGACATAACGTAAACACACCATATAATTAACATCATATTATTAGTAAAAACTTAATCTTTTAAAATTACTTACAATTCTCTTGAATCGAACGTATCATCTCCAAATGGAATCAATAATTTGCTATCTGTGTGATTGTGTTTGGTGAAGATTATAAAATATTCCAGGTCTTTCCAGGCTCCCTGTCTGTTTACGTTTTGTTATTTTTGTATTCGGAAAACGAAGAATCAGAATTCAGAAAAGAAAACAAACAGAATTCAAAAGAGAGCTATTTCAGAATAAACCGAATTTAAATGTCCGAATTTAAATAGTCTAATACTTGACGTTTTTTTTTCCCTTTTGCCAAAAAGAGATAATTCTTGGGAACTAATCAAGATATAATTGACAGCGTGAATGATGAAAGAAGATCTTAGGGGGATAGTCCCAAAAACGATTCTTCTGCAGTCAACAGGTGTGTGTGGGTCTCGATTGATGGTCCATAATGTGTCCACGGACTCCTTTTAATCGCAAATGCTAAACTGCTGTTGCTAATTGTCGTTTGAGGAAAACCATCCATGTGGCATACAAAGATCTTTTTGAAAGGTTCGTTTAAAAGCTGATTGTGGGATAGTTTTCGTTTAGAAAATTCCAAGTAAAAATACTAAGCATCTGAACCCCAATCTGAACAAGTACCAGTTCTTCGGAAGTACCGTAGTATCTCATCACTGGGGATAAAACAGCAAGTAAACATAACTTTTTTGTGCAATTCTTTTCAACTTGTTTAAAAAAAAATAACAAAGATAGGTTTAAATTTTACCGCCTTACTTTCTAAAATTGAATCTATTAATATATTGTTCTTTTAAACATTTAATAAATAAGGAAAGCCTGCATCCCTTCGCATAAATCTTGTAATTAAAAAGAAAGTGGATGGATTTCATGACCACCTTTTAATCTCGATTTAAAAATATAGACAATACATTTTTAAAAATGGCAGCAGTAGGAAAACGATTTCATTTTAAGGGTATTTATTCTTAACTGCTCCGCTCAACAAGCGCAAAACGTTTTCATACATTTACAAATTCATTTTTTAACAGAAAGATATAATTTTGGAAGGCCTGACTATAGAAGCGATTTCGAATTGAACTTATTTTTCCATTTTATGATAATTAATTACCTATCAAGTTATAAGCTATTTCGATGACGTGATCACCCGTTTTTCTCCTGCTTTTCGACCGGTTTATCTGCTTTCGTCGGGATATCTGCTCAATAGTGTCAACTTTAAAGGCTTGTTATGAAAAATCTGTTGTGTTTTTCAAAATACAGAAAATAGAGTGCAATTAGACAGTTTCTGTACAAGAACACCTGCTATTTTCATGCATTTCCGAACAAAAATAAATTAAAGCATGTGTCACAAAGTTGCTCTTTTTGATTTAAGAACACCCTTAATGCAGAATACATAAAATTAATATTTTTAAAGATATGTATAACATTCAATAAACGACAGAAGAGTTAAATAACATTTAAATGTACGGTTAAATAATATATATATAGTGTTGTTTTTTCGTCAAAATTTATATATTTCGACATTATATAAGCAAGCCATAAGAAATTTTGACTCTAAAAAACATTCCATGAAAACATTGCACTTAAAAAAGAAATCTGTTAAATCCAGGGTTGAAATTTTTTTATAAAAAAATTATATAGATATTTTATGTTGCTAATTTTGAATAGTAATATTTGGCTTACCGAAAGACAGATTAAATAAGGCAAACATTACTATTCGGAAATGGTTGACACGCAGACGGACGGACAGCAATTTTTTTTTTTTCTAAAAACATATTTTTCGGAATCTCCAGTATCTAAAACGTGTAAATCCGTTAAAATATTTTTTTTTATTTTCAATTTTCAAAACGATTTTAAGATTTACCCGTCCTATACTACCTATGATGGGTAAGTAAAAATAGCAAGGGCGCCATGCCAGTTAAAGCCGCATCTGTCAATGGGTCGAATAAAATGATTTTTAAGGCACTGAATCCTGTTTTATCGTTTCCATTAGCTCAGTAAGTAAAATTTCCAAAGTACCGGGCAACCATACGAAGCGGACAATTCTTAAATGAAGAAAATATTCTACATATGTGAATAATTCTTAATATCAGTTTTTTAGAAGACTTCATTTGTAAGGGCGCCTAAAAGAAAAAAAAAAATCTGTCTTAGTGCACCATGATGGCCAAAGCCGCCTATATCAATAGGTAGATAAGATGATTTTTAAGGCATTCAACCCTGTTTTATCGCTTCCATTAGCTCAATAAGTAGAAATTCCAAAGTACCGGGCAACCATACGAAGCTAACAATTAAAATGCGTGAATAATTCTTAATATCAGTTTTTTAGAAGCCATGGTTTGTAAGGGCGCTTAAAAGAAAAAAAATCTGTCCTAGATCGCCAAGAAGGCCAAAGCCACCTATTGATATAGCTGAAAAAAATATGTCCGAGGGCGCCAAAAAGGCCAAAGTCAATATAGCTGAAAAAAATCTGAACGAGGGCGCCAAGAAGGCCAAAACTATCTACTCATATAGCTGAAAAAAACTGTCCGAGGGCGCCAAGAAGTCCAAAGCCACCTACTGAAATAGCTGAAAAAAAAATCTGTCCGAGGGCGCCAAGAAGGCCAAAGCCACCTACTGATATAGTTGAAAAAAACCTGTCCGAGGGCGTCAAAAAGGCCAAAGCCAATATAACTGAAAAAAACCCTCCGAGGGCACCAAGAAGGCCAAAGCCACCTACTGATATAGCTGAAAAAAAAATCTGTCATAGGGCGCCAAGAAGGCCAAAGCCACCTACTGATATAGCTGAAAAAAATCTGTCCGAGGGCGCTAAAAAGGCCAAAGCCAATATAGCTGAAAAAAATCTGTCCGAGGGCGCCAAGAAGGCCAAAGCTACCTACTCATATCGATGAAAAAAACTGTCCGAGGGCGCCAAGAAGGCCAAAGCCACCAACTGATATAGCTGAAAAAAAATCTGTCCGAGGGCGCCAAGAAGGCGAAAGCCACCTACTGATACAGTTGAAAAAAATCTGTCCGAGGCCGCCAAAAAGGCCAAAGCCAATATAGCTGAAAAAAAAATCTGTCCGAGGCCGCCAAGAAGGCCAAAGCTGCCTACTTATATAGCTGAAAAAAACTGTCCGAGGGCGCCAAGAAGGCCAAAGCCACCTACTGATATAGCTGAAAAAAAATCTGTCCTAGGGCGCCAAAGCCACCTACTGATATAGCTGAAAAAAATCTGTCCGAGGGCGCCAAAAAGGCCAAAGCCAATATAGCTGAAAAAAATCTGTCCGAGGGCGCTAAGAAGGCCAAAGCTACCTACTCATATAGATGAAAAAAAACTGTCCGAGGGCGCCAAGAAGGCCAAAGCCACCTACTGATATAGCTGAAAAAAAAATCTGTCCGATGGCGCCAAGAAGGCCAAAGCCACCTACTGATATAGCTGAAAAAAATCTGTCCGAGGGCGCAAAGAAGGCCAAAGTCACCTACTGATATAACTGAAATAAAATCTGTACGAGGGCGCAAAGAAGGCCAAAGCCACCTACTGATATAACTGAAAAAAATAATATGTCCGAGGGCGCAAAGAAGGCCAAAGCCACCTACTGATATAACTGAAAAAAAAATATGTCCGAGGGCGCCAAGAAGGGCCAAAGCCACCTACTGATATAGCTGAAAAAAATCTGTCCGAGGGCGCCAAGAAGGCCAAAGCCACCTACTCATATAGCTGAAAAAAACTGTCCGAGGGCGCCAAGAAAGACAAAGACACCTACTGATATAGCTGAAAAAAAAAATCTGTCCGTAGGCGCCAAGAGGGCCAAAGCCACCTAAGAAAATATAGCTGAAAAAAATTCTGACCGAGGGCCCCATGTCGCCTCTTGTCAAAATGGATACAATAAAAATGAAAATTTGCTTTTCTTGAATTCGTATTTCACGTTTTTCGTACTTAACTTAAGCAGTATGTAGAAAAAACAGAATAGTGGGCAACAATTCGAGTCGCAAGTACTTAAATACACAACATACGGTAAATCTAACACATAAAGAATAATTAATAATTTTCATTAGTTTTCTTAGAAAGCATTGGTCGTTAAAATGTTTTGAAAATATCAACTTTTTTTTTTTTTTTTTTTTTTTGGGGGGGGGGGGGGGGGCCGCTCAGAAAACTTTATTTCAAATGCGCTTACATTAAAAAAAAAAAAAAACCTCGACTAGGGGCGCACCGGGCATTTGCCTCGCTGCCCGGTGGCAGTCACGCCATCGCAGCATCTCTTTGAAGATTAAAAAATAATAATAATAATTTTACAAAACGTATTTAATAATGAAACATTTTAGAATTTGTATATATCTTAAAAATGTAGTGTTGCGCATCGGTGGTTCAGTGGTAGAATGCTCGCCTGCCACGCGGGCGGCCCGGGTTCGATTCCCGGCCGATGCAAAAAGTATGTTTTTTTAAAGTGGACGAATATTTGCACATATTCTTAGTCCCCCACCCCTTTTCTTCTTTTCTGACATATTTTACCAATTTCAAATAGCTTCTCTAGCTATGTATTTGAAGATATTCCCAATTTTTTATTCTTTCTTTTGGTAGTTCTTAGAGTGAAGTCTCAGCATTATATCTAAAATTTCGTTATGGAGGAAATTCGCTAAATAGATTTAAACATAAATTAATTAAATTTGTATAATAAAATACACATAATATGAAAAGTGCGCAAAAAAATGGAAAATTTTAGAAAATGTGTTATAATTCAGGCATTTCTTTTTTTTATGTAGTAATGATAAAAAATGTAATCTATATTATAAAAGCCAAACGTATCTATGAGTAACGCATATGTCATTTTGCGAATGGCAACTGCGAATTTAACATCTCTTAGAATCGAACGTTTTTAAGGAAGTATTCGAAAAAATGACTTTCCTCCTTCATCAGCTCGAAATTTTCTGATGCATTTTCAGACTCATTTTTAAAAGTAGAAACATGAAACTTGCTGGGATGATTTTTGAAGTGATGTATAAGATGTCGTGTGATATCATTTTTCATTGAATTAATTAAAATTTGATTTATAAAGAATTATTTTCTCAGTTCGATCGTTTTTTCGTTCCCAGATCTCCAGGTTCGGAAATTTCTGTTCAAATTGGCAACTTTGATAGCATTTTTTGCAATATTATCTACATTTATCTAAAAATAGACAAACACGGTACATTATGTAGTTTCTAAAATAGGAGATTTTGAAAGTTTGGTGCATTTGAGAACAAAAATAAATTTAAAAATGAATCTGAAAAAAAAAGCAGTTTTACACCCGGAATACACCCTATGATAAATATAAACAAATTTAAAGTTGTGTTTTATAGCTGAACAAATAAAAGCCCTTTCCAAACATTTCGTTAGCAGGAGTTTTTTACGTTATTAATATTTTTACAAAACAAACTGCCTGCCCTATAAATCCTGAGAACAATAAAGTCCAGTTTCGGCCCGATTCGACTATGTAAAAAAATGCAAGGCTCATCTCGGTCCGGCATGAATCTACTGAAATAACTAAGCCTGGGATTCAAACACAATGTAACTGTCAGATGCCAATCTCTACACTCTGGACACCTTACATTTCTGTATCGATGTTGTCAAATTAGCGTCGGCTCGTGACGCGCATTTATGCGTATTTTCACAAAAGTGATAGTCATTAAAAATGGCTCATATTTTATCGCCTTTCTCTAAATTTATCTATCAGGCCCGTAGGTTCGCTTAATTTTTTATCGGCTGGGCCGGGCAAATCCGTTCGTTCATCTATGCTGGCCTAGGCCGTTTATTTTGTTTATAGGCCCGAATGAAATTGGGTTTTCAAATGTGTTATATGCATTTCAATGTATTTTTGAATTAGAAATAATATTATAAGTTATTAAACGGCGCAGTTTTCTTGCATTATTCCGAATGTGTTGGAAAGTTTTTCATAATCTATGCTTGACATATGATTGTTTCTTTCTTGTTTTAATCTATTATAAAAAAAAAAAAAAAAAAAAAAAAAAAGAAAAGAAAGAAAGAAAAATCAGTCAGCAATGTAATAAAAATGCTCTCCTTTAAATTCTCAAATGTGCAAAGCAATGTTTTATAGAGACGCACTTCTTTAACTGTAACTGCCTTTACTATTTTTAGAGGCCAGGTGATTTTTGAAAACTTTGATATTTCGGGATATGCAGCAAGCAACCCTGCTAAAGGATCCTCTTTTAGATGTGCGATGAATGTCGCTATTTGAATGTATTCTTTCTGCGATGAATGTCATTTTCAGATGTTATACTTACTTCAGCCATCATATGTAATTCGTGACTAAATAAAGAATTAATATTTCTAAAAAAAAAAAAAAAAAAAAAAAAAAAAACACACATTTTTATTTATATATTTTATCTTTTTTATATTTTATTTTTATATTTGGAAAAATCAGCTTAGCTGATAACTTTTTCCATACGATCGTTTGACGAAATTCGTGTACAATTCCGCGCTCATTTGAAAATTTCATTCAAGTTCGCATTTTTTCTTTCTTTGTTTTCTATCTTTCTTTCTTTCTTTTTTTTTTTTTTAATTGATTGATTGATAATTTGATTTTTTCCGCAACCGATTAACAAAATCCGTTATAGATTTTTCCGTAATCAACCAACAAAATTTCTTATTTGTTGCTGTGATGTTTTGACAAAAATCGCGTCATTTTTCCTTAAAAGTTTATCGAAATTCATTTTTTTTTTTTTTTTCGCAAAAAATGCGATTTTTTCCCCAAGACCATTTGAAAAAATTCGCGATTTTTTTCGCAACTCATTATTGAAATTTGAGATATCTTTTCAGCGACTAATTGAAATAAATCTCTATTTGTTTCTAAGATCGTAGACGAAATTTAAGATATTTTCCACTATCGTTTGAAAAAACTCACGAATTGAATTTGCGAAATTGCTCAAAAGAAGAAAAAAAAGTAAAGAAAATATAAAACTTCGTTGAAAATATTAAAACACTCCGAAAAATGCATTATTTTGATGGAAATAATTTAAAAAAAAAATATCGATGTTCATAAATATATAATAACACAGTAAACTCTGATTAAGGTAGAATCGATTGGAACCATAAAAAATTTTCTGTAGCAGACAATATTCCGCCTTAGACAAATTTTACTCCACGTTTATGGATTTAGTCCGGGAGCGACAGCACAGACAATCACCTCATCGAATTACAGCTGAAATTTTAGGATCGGTTAAAACTCTCTGCCAAATTATATCTTGATGGAAAACACCTGAAAATACGATTTTAATAGTTGACTCATAAGTTTACCATTCTGATTTTCTGCTTCCAGTCCTCCATGTTTTCATAGCAGGAAAACACAATGGTAAAAACCTATGAGTCAATTATTAAAATCGTATTTTCAGGTGTTATTCATCGAGATGTAGCTTGACAGACCGATTGCATTTTAATATGCGAATCGAGATTTAACTAACCCTAGAATTTCATCCATGAAGTCGATCAGGTGATTGTTTGTGCTGCTGCCTCCCGGTCTACTTCACAAGGACTTCAAATTTTTTCCGAATTAGACACATTTCCGTCTTGTATAGAATCCGCCTTACAGGGAGTTTACTGTATATATAAGTGTGAATATACAATCATTTCTTTCTTTTTTCAACTAAAAACATAATACTAAAAATTCCGAAAGTTGTTCTTTATTTGAATTATGGAAAGGAGACAATTTTTGATCATCTTAAATTGATACCTGTCGCTTTCCAACTCAAGTTCATTTTATTTTTCTTGTCTGTCAAATCAAATCGAATAAATATTCTGCGACTTGAAAGTCTAGATTTTGTTTTACTCCATATTTTATCGAATAGAATTGAAAGCTGAATCTGCATTCTGTGTAATAAATCATAAATCTAAGAAAAATCAAAAACTAGATATGTTCTCGCCCTGTCAAGTGAACTTCCTTGAAGTTATCCAATATTTACTTGTAAAACTAAATGCGTCATGGAGACCAATTGACCAGATTCAGTTTATAGATCTGTTTATCATAACCGAGAATTTGTCATACTAGAAAAAGTTATTTAAAAAATTTGCAATGGTTTGATACAAAATGTACTATAGTTTGTTACTCTCTCCCCTCCCCCCCCCCTGGTAAAATATTTTTCTATAATAGAATTTCAAATATTAAGTGTTCTTTAGTTTTCTTCTGAGTTTTTTTTTTTTTTTTTTTTTTTAGCTTCTCCAGTTAAACACCCGTTTGCTAATGTTGATCCTGTGGAATTTTTTTCTTAAATATCTCGTTTGCATGTCATTGCTTTTAAATGACTTTTTTTTTTTGATTGAATAGCTGAGGTTGATTTCTTCAAAAGCCGTTTTTTTTACCTTTTTTGATTTTCTTTTCCAAAATTTTCTTACTTTGAAAAAAAAAAAAAAAAAAAAAAAAAAAAAAAAACTTTTATTTTTAAAAGTGGTTTAAAAAGAAAAATGCCAGAATAATAATAAAAAAATCTGTAAACAAAAAATTGAAAAAGTAAAAAACGGCCTTCATATAGATGAGAACACAACACAGAGAACCTCAAGTTACTCAATGCAAAAAAAAAAAAAAAAAAAAAAAAAAAAAATCCTTCAAAAATACTGAAATGCAAATGAGATATCTTAAAAAATTTCTTTCATAGGATTAACATTACCGAGAAAGTATTTTCGTCAATAATCATTTTTAAACCTAAGATTATAGCACTTGCAATTATTATTGCAGCAATTTAGAAAAGAATAGAAGTTTTTCTTTCATCTTTCAATAAATAAATCACATCTTGAGTTATAAACGTTTATTGTCTCTCAATTTCAGATTTATTTTTCCCTTTTCCGTGATGTCACATTGTGAAATTCGGTTGAAAATAAAAGCATTTACCGAAAAATCTTCTGTCTTTACCAAAAAATGGTAAAACAATTCGATTAAAAGGTTTCTAAATACGGGTACCTGCCAGTTTCCTCCTTTTGCTAATAAAAATGAATTTTAAAAAATCAGAAAATATCCAATTTGTATTTGAGAAGAGTCTTAAAACTTATTCTTTTAACATTCTTTATAATAATAAATAAATAAATAAATAACAACTGACTTTTGTTCAAATGGAAAAATTCAGACTTTCTCTGAATAGAAACGCCAGAAATTGTAATCACATTTTTATTGCTTTCTAATATGTTTGAAAAGTGTTTAATGAATTCGGTTTATCTGTCTGTCCGTGCTATAACTCGCGTAAAAATGCTCAGTTTGAAATAAAATAGATATGTTATTGAGCTTTATTATGGTATGTTCGGTATTGAATATAAAGTGTGTAGGATTTATACTTCTATTATAGAGACTGTCAAAATTACAATTGTCCGTTACCTTACAGTCTATGGGAGGAAATACTTTGCGATGTATTTCAGTAATGTTACACTACTTTAATTATACTGAAATTGATGCATATTACTCATGTACACAATATGCTTTATATTCAAATAAACGTTTATGCTAAAATCCATGTTTGCCCAAATGAAAAAAAATAAATAAATAAATAAATAAATAAATACAAGGGGCGATCAAATGAAAAGGTACGAAACGCCCTAACTACTAAACCGGTTGAAATATGAATATGCCGCTTTGGAATAAAGTAGTGAGACATCGAGAGATGCAATTGGAGTATCCAGCGTAGATGTGAACATGCGTAGGCACTTGTACATGAAGGGGGAGAAAAGCAAGCAGCAAGTGAGTTCCGTCCAATTAACGCGGAAGTGCCTGTGAGGCCATCATGGCTTTCCCATCGCAAAATCCGATGATTAAAGAGCAGCGAGGTGTCTGATCAAAATCTGATGCAGTGAGAAATCTGATAACAACTTGCTGTCTTTAATCATCGGATTTTGAAATGAGAAAGTCATGATGGCCTCACAGGCACTGCCGCGTCAATTGGACTGAACTCACTTGTTGTCTGCTTCTCTCCCCCTTCATGCACAAGGGCCCTATGCATGTTTACAACTACGCTGGATACTCCAATCGCATCTCTCGATATCGCACTACTTTATTCCAAAGCGGCATAGTCAAATTTCAACCGGTTTGGTACTTATAGCGTTTCGTACCTTTTCATTTAATCGCCCCTAGTAAAAGAGCTTAGATTCGGTCCTTGAAGTTCTTTGTCTCAGTGGTCACTAAAGAAACTATGGTGTATTTTACAAGATGTTTACTATAGAGTATGTTGTGCATAGAATCCATCGATCATTTACATGGACACACAAAAGAATCTGGTTAAAAGTCTCTGTAATCTGTCTATAAATTATAATTGTTGGAAGTGTGTAGAGCTCTTTTTTTTTCTTTGTGAATATTTGATACTTTTATACATTATGTGAGGAAAATAATTGGGTCTTATCAAAATGCAATTTCTAAGCGAAATTCCATGTTAGCTTATGCGAAAACTTTGAAGCGCGATGGTTCATTACTTAATATAGCTATTGAAATATCGTTTTCACCCTCAGAAAGTAAGCGTCGGATGTCGATGATATGCGTTTTTAACAGTTGTCTCCGTAAATTTTACGTACATAAAAAATCCCTATAAACTTTGAAATTTCCATTTGATTTAATCTTATCATCTTCTTAAAGATACTTAAAATTTGGGTAGACAATTTTTTAAAAAAGCACATCATCGGCATCTGACGTCTACTTTCTGACTGTGAAAAAGGTATTTTAATAATCATGTTAGATAATGAATTATGGGGTTTAAAAGTTTAAAAGTTTTCCCATAGAATAACATGGGATTTCGCGATCGGGGATTTATGAGTCAGATATCAAAGCTTTATTTTAAAATTTTAAAAGATTTGAAACTTTATTCCTTAATAATGATATTTTAAAAAGAATTCAGTTCAAATTTTTGCATCTCATTCTCTCGCTCCACCATTTCTATATTATAAAGGCCAAACGTATCTGTACGTAACCCATACATCATTTTGTGAATGGCAATAATTTGAAATTTGAAATGAAATTTTGGTTTTGCAATTTTTTGCTACTGTAAATTTTTAAACTTCTAATGTCCCACATTTTCAATTGTTACACTATCTTACAGGGGGGAAAATGTGCTTTTAAATGCAATTTGTTTGAAAATTGCATCTTAATTTATTTTTGAGATATTAATTTTTTGTAGTTTTTAACATTACTTTTGTAATCGTGGCAACAAAAGTACTTCATTTTTATTAAAAGTGGGGAAAAAGCAGATTACTCAATATCTTTGTTGCCATTTTCTTATAGTAAAAAATAAAATCTGAAATTAAATTGCGTAAAATTCTTTGCAATAATTCGAGTTCGAGATCATAAAGATCGTTATTTTATCTTATGTGACGTCATAGGAATATTGTTCATCGCATACATATTGCATGCAGATTATTTCGGAAATTTTCATTGATACTTAAAAGAATATAAATAGTTTAGTATCTTTTTCCAGCTAATAGCAATCGAGACTTCAAGATTTTAATTTAAATAATCAAATTAGAGTACATAAAAAAAAGGTGAATACGGATATGGAAGGTGCATATATACATTTTGAGATTGTGAAAATATCGGTTTTAGATTTCACGGTGGAAAATTCTACGATTGAGTCAAAGTGGAATAAAAATCTTTATTATATTTAACTGCTTACATTATGATTAAAGTTTAATTTTAATAATTTCTAAAACTGAGTTTTATGGAAATAATATTTTGCTATCGTTAGTTTGACTATCATTTGTTTAAAAGTTAGAATTACCAACATAAGTTGCATTTTTTATTGTAATTAATTTTGTAGGCTTATTATAAATCAATCAAACAGTTTCTTTTTAAATATTTTCTTTTGTCGAAATTCGACGGGTTCTTCCTTGTGTTTATAAATCATAGCTCTGGTATGAAACTGTCTATAAAATTCCCTTCTGCTTAGAAAAATGCACCTATTGTTGTTGAATCTTGGAAATTCGTAGAAGTCTCCGTCGTGTTCATAAAATCTATAAAAAGAAAAAAATCCACAGAATCGAGTAGAAAACATTTGAAAGCCGCAGTTCACGACGTAAGGGGCTGTGCAAATATAACGTTATCAACTTTTTCGTAATTTGGACCCCCCCTCCCCCTTTCCGAAATCATTCGTTAACATATCTCGAACCTCCCTCCCCCGGTAATAGTATCGTTATTAAAGAGTTTTTTTTTTTTTTTTTTTTTTTTTTTTTTTTTTTTTTTTTAGAATTTATTCTTTTTGTTTGGAATGATAAAGAAGACCGGTTATATTTATTTTCTACGTGCTTTATTGATTCAAATGAATAGAAGTCAATAAAATATCATTTTGTTCAAATAACCTTAAAAAAAATCATTTTTATAATATCTTTTTGTTACATAATGCATTCATTAGTAATAATGTCTTGTTGCACTTGCCTCCATTGGAGGAGAGGTGAGACGCATATAAGACAATAGTAGAAATTCTTATCAACAAAGTGGACAACATTCTTTCTCTTTTATTTATTAGTAAACACAAGTTTCATTTCAAACACAATTCACATAAGTTTTATCGTGATTATATACACATATACATATGAAGAAGAATAGGAATGTCAAACGTTGGGGGTACTCTATATTTTCGAATAAATAATTTTATAATAATTCAGTGATTTTAATAATAAGTTTGTATTTTCATAAAAACAGATATCAGGCTAAAAAACTGATAAAATACTATTTTGAGCCAAAGACAATGTTACAAATAAAAAGAAAAATTATAATTGGATCAAAAATGATATCGATATCAAAAGATAAACCCCCTTCCCCCCAAAAGATATCTTGCGATATCATGTCCCAGACCCCTCCCTCCCCCCTAAAATGATAACGGTATATTTGCATGTAGATTACTGGAAACATTTAACAGCAAATGTGTGCAAAATAATTGGATCTTATCAAAGTGCAATTTCTAAGCTTTGTCATCTACTCTTTTTTAAGAATCAACTTTTAAAGCTTTATTTTAAAATTTTCAAAGATTTAAAACCTCATTCTTTAAGAATGATATTTTAAAAAGAATTCAGCTCAAATTTCTGCATCTCCGCCTCTCACTCCACCATTTGTTTATAAATCATAGCTTTGGTATGAAAATGTCTATAAAATTTCCTTCTGCTTACAAAAAAATGCATTCATTGTTGTTGAATCTTGGAAATTCGCAGAGGTCTCCGTCATGTTCATGAAATCCATAAAAAGAAAAAACCCCACAGAATAGAATAGAAAACATTTGAAAGCCGCAGTTCACGACCGACGTAAGGGTTTGCTTTCTTCTTTTTGTAGATTGCTAGAAACATTTAACAACATATGTGTGCAATATTCATATTCACAAGAAGTCTTTCACCTCATTTCGGTAACAAGAACATGAACTTGGCAATGGAAGATTATTCATTCGATGTTATTTTGATAACTATATGTTTGGAATATTTTGTTTTTTTATCGGGTTAGTACTTTGTCCCCTTAACCCTTTATCTACCGCATTATGAATTCATGAAAATTTTACATTCTAAAGTATTTTATGTAAATTGTTTTAACTAAATTAAAAGAATTATATAATCATTTAATAAATTTTTGAAGGATTTAGAAGGATTAATTAGATTTGAATTTACAGGGATTTTGTGCAATATTTATAACCCCATTGAAATCTTTTATTTCAAATTGTTTGCTTAGTATCTTTTAGAATTATAAAATGTACAAATATGATGTTCTTAGAATATAAATATAGAAATATTTCCGAATTGAAAAATTCCGATCCCCCTCCCTCAGTTCCAAGAAAGCTGAAAAGATACAAAGGCAAAAGAAGTCATCCTTTTAAAGTATTTTTGTTTTCTGAAACAAAAATATTTTTAAAAAGGATATTATTTTGTTTTCTGTAAACATTTTGTTGTTCAAGCAGGGCCGTAACCAACGAGTGATGATAGGGTAGGCGGATAGTAGGGGTGAAATTTTTATTCATTTGATGTTATTTTGATAACTATATGTTTGAAATATTTTGTTTTTTATCAGGTTAGTAAACATTTTATTGTTCAAGCAGGGCAGTAATCAATGAGCAATGACAGGGAAGCCGGGGGGGGGGGGGTGAAATTTTATTGTCAGGCTAACATCTTATGCGTATCAAAAGCAAACATGCGTATCAAAAGCAAATTAAATAAAAACAATATTGCTCAGTTAAAATGATGCCATTGAATTCGCGTGTTATTCACACTAATTGTACATTACAGCCTTATTTTTTCAAGGAATAACACCCCTCAAAAACAAATTAAGGGGGGGGGGGTTAGTTCCCCTTATTTCTATCCTGTATACTTAATGATTGAACCCCCAAAACTAATCAGGATCATAATAAACCTCTTCCCAGAATTTGAAGCAAATCGGATAATTCTGCGTAAAACCCCATTTACTTAATTTAGCAGGGGCTATCCTCCATTCTCCCCTTTATAATTAACCACTACACAACCAAAACTATTCAGGGATTTGCCTTATCAAAAAGAATCTATATCGAAAATATAAAGCAAATGGGATTCCTCTCTTTATGCGTAACAAAAGGACCCCAAAACTAATAAGAGAAGCGTCTTGTCAGTATGAACTTATATCCAAAAAGTGAAGCAAATAAATTAATTCTGTATGAGAAATCAATTTACATAAATTAAGTGGGATAGCCCCCAGATTATCTCTTTATACTTAATCAATGAATCCCCAAAACAACTCTGGTAAACACCTCATCAGAATGAACCTATATTAAAAATTTTAAGCTTATCAGTAAATTCTGTATAATAAACACATTTGCATACATTAAGGGGGATTACTCCCTATTCTCCTCCTCCTCCTTTATACTTAACCAATGAACACCCAAAACTAATGATGGAGGCGCCTCGTCAGAATGATCCTACACCTGAAATTTGATAATTCAGCATTAAAAATCCATTTATCTATTTTAAGAGGGGGAATTAGCTCCCTCCCCCCCTTTTACTTACCCAAAGCTAATCAGGGAAGCGCTTTATCACAATAAACCTATATCCGAAATTTGGAGCAAATCGGATATTTTTATCATGAGTTATCGCATTACATGCATGTATACTTATGTACATAATATAACCGTCACGAAATATTAACTATCAACTGGAATTTTGATGTTCATTACAATATCCGTTGAATTAATCAACGATATCATTAAAAGTTATTATCTAGGCTTTAGAATGCTTTGGCTTATACAGTTACGCCGGTCGTAATTTTATGTTTCTACAAAAAACAATTTTGCAAAGACTATTTCAGGGGAAGAAGGGGGGGGGGGATCGGAATTATTTGAAGTATTGCAAAGAAGATAAGAGCAAAACTTCAGAATCAGTTGATGTAAGCCATCATCTAATGGTCTTAATGCTTGATAGAATTCCCTAGATAGAAGGGGGTGTGGGTGAAGCGCGCGGTTTCAATGACAGCAGGAAATTTAATCTTTGTAGCTCAGATGGTGGGACACGTTTTATTGGCAAGACGTTTCCAAAAACGGAAAGCAGATTAATTTCATCAAATGGTTCGTGAAAGTGTTGAGGAAGAGATGAGAGTTCAACGGCTTCTGACACATCTGTCATATATGATGTTCAACTCTTTTTTTTTTTTTTTTTTTTTTTTTTTTTTTTTGTTTTTTTAACATTGTGAGAAACAGTAACAGTTTCAAGATCGCTCTAACTAAGATCATAACAATGTATAATCGACTTATGTTCTGTGATGATCTCAAGCAAGAGTGTTGACAAAATTAGGTTCAGTACAAATAACGCAAAAGTCCTGTACAATTCATAGCTACAGTATAATAGTTTATTAATAGTTTTAAGGTTAGTTTAGATAGTTTTACACTACAAACTTTGGACTAGCTTTGTTCTGTTATTTTTTTTTTTGGGGGGGGGGGGCAGGGGGTTGGTGAGGAGATCATATTAAATACGAATCTTAACTTTTCCAGCTGTAACTGTTCGATAGATTAAAGTGACGTAAAAATAAATAAATAAATAAATAAATAAATAAAAAATAAATAGAAAAAAAGCGAGGTGTGATGAATTTTCACTTTTTCATCCTTGTAACTCATAATCGATCCACTTTTTAGGAAACATGATTACGGACAATAGTACGTTACAAATAGTAGAAATTCCGCGCGTTTTGCAACCACTTCAATAAAATTTGCCACCAGCTCCCACTATGCCCCGGCCTACTTGAAATCATATCTGTCATAAGACGGAGTTTTGTTGAAGTTGTTCCTTTGGTAGCTGTTTTTGATGAGGTCAGTCTTCTTAAAGATGCTGTTTACTCAGCTTCCAAATTTCCCTCCGTAATGTTAAATCTATGGGCGTTTAATGCGTTCTTATATTTAAGGGGTTTTGGGGGGTCTGAAGTGGAGATCTGCACGGGCCGGACATCGGCCCGAAACACGAGTCCGGCCCGGCCCGCGGGCTGGATTCGCCTGATTTCTATTGACGGCATTGGAGCCGGCTCTTGCCTTATTTCTGAAGACTCAGTATGGGCCTAGTCAATTGTCTTTTCGGGCCGGATCGGGCTCGGGCCTTACTTTTCTGGAGTATCGGGCCGGGGCTAACTTATTTTTCCCGTACAAAGCCGAGACTGGTTTCATTCTTCCTAGTCTTCAGCACAGACCAAAATAATCAGTTTCGGTTGAATCATCCCGTATGAAAATCCTTTTCTCGACGTGGCCAAGTCTGTTCAAAAATCAAAAAAAAATTTCGCTTTTTCCAAAAATTTTTGCAAAAAGGCATATACTTTTAAGTCGCCATTATTCTACAACTAAACATTAGAATTTACTCTTTTTGAAGAATCGTAGATTCCTAGATTTATTTAAATAAAGTTAAACACACCGTTAAATCTACCAATTGCCAATGGCGGAATTTTTTTTTAACTGAAAACTGGAAATTTCTTGTAAACTTCTTTTAAACTATTCATCCACGCAAAATGAATACAGTAATACGTGAGAAAAATATATTAAACATTTACATCTGCTAAAAAGGGAACGTATCTTTTTCTTTCTAATGCGATTCCGTCTTAGAAGATTTTACTTTTACCATATACCATTTTTTTAGATTTTTATGTCTCCATTATACTGAATATGGATTAATAATACTAATGATAACTGAAACTCTTACATACAAGAAACAAAGGTTCATTAAAAGCATAAATATCGCAGCTTACAGTACTTCTGCTAAATGGAGATTACAAACATGAAAAGAAAAAGATAAAGACTAAGATACGTTTTTTTTTTTTTGGCCAGAGATCTTCCGTAAGAGTAAAGATCAATTTTCTGCAGAAATTCACTCTGGCCGGGCCGGGTTCAGCCCAAAGTTTTAACTTTTTTCCGGGTCGGGCCGAACTGGGGCCTTATTTTTACTATTATATCGGGCCGCTAAACTCTCTCAACGGGCCGGGCTCGGGCCGAAATTTTAACTTTAATAACGGGCCGGGCCAAATTTTTTTTTCTGTGGATCGGGCCGCGCTCGGGCCTAGAAATTTCGGCCCGTGCAGACCTCTAGCTCTGACGTACGCAATGCAATTTAGTAATATGTCACATTTATTTATTTTTTCTCTCTTCCTATAAAACACAAAGTAATCAAAATTTTTGCATTCTTTTAAATTTCTTATCGTGTAAGGAGATTTTAAAACGGGATTTTTTTTTTTTTTTTTTTTTCGGTTGAACTGCTTCATCTCCAGGTTTTATACATACAAGAGAATGAGAAATTACATTTACCTATTTTCAGCGTAGGTCTACCATCAAGTTTATAGTCATAGGTATAATGGAAAAAAAATAACGTTAATATCCTGCCTTTGCTACGTCCCGTAATATTTAAAAATATATATATGTATTTATCTAACAGCCCTTCACAATTATCATAGGTACGAGACAAATCAATCCCCCTTTATTTTATTCCATAAAGAAATTGTCTTTCCCGTAATAATTCAAAGTAGATTTTTAAAATATATAAACCATCCAATTAGACTTTCTCAAAATGTCAAGAGTAATATTTTTTTTTTTCTATTTATGGAGAGTATTGAGGTCAGGTTGTGACCCGGAGAGAAATAAACCACTTAAATCCTTAATTTTCAAATTTAATTAACTTTTCTATTCGAATTTGTAAAAAAAAAATAGTAAATTTATTGTTTTCAAGCAATTTAAATAATTAAAATCAAGAAGAATTATTTTTCCACTAGAGGTAGATGAGAATTAACTTCCATGAAAGATTTAGTAAGGTTTCTACTCTAAATCTCTCATAGAAATCAATTTTAAGTTCCCCACTTTTTTTTTTTTTTTTTTTTTTTTTTTCCTATTTACGATTATGTGTTAAAAATTTATCTTTTTTAATGACAGTGTTGAACTTAGGGGACATGTTTAAAAAGTACAAATCCTCATTTCTCCCAACTGCATAATGCTTCTTACCCGATGTGGCACAGAATCCTAATGAAAAAAATACTTTGTTTAAATTCCCTTTGTTGGAAACGCCGCAAGAAATATATTTTTGAACATTTTATGTTTCTTAATTATTAAATTTATGTATTGATCTTTATGTTGATATATATTTTTTATTTACATATTACCTTCTATCGGTGCGTCTGACCAAAAAATATATTATGTATATATATATAAGTAAAGCTATAATTTATTTGATGTTTAAATTATATCTATTAAAAAAGCGATTAAGACTGTGGTCCAAAGACATATCTTCTAAAAACTTATCTTACCTTAAGGGTGTTTTTAAATCAAAAAAGGCCACTTTGTGACAAAAGTTTTAATTTATTTTTGTTCGGAAATTCATGAAACTAGCACGTGTTGTTATTCAACAATAGATCTTTTATAACAAGCTTTCAAAGTTGACATTTTTGAACACATTTCCCGACGAAAGCAGAAAAACCGGTAGAAAAGCATGAGAAAAACGGGTAATCACGTGATCGAAGTACCTTAGAACTGGATAGGTAATTTAATTATCATAAAATGGAAAACTAAGTTCGATTCGAAATCACTTCCATAGTTAGGCCTTCCAATTTTATATATTTCTGTTAAAAAATGAATTTGTAAATGTGTCAAAACGTTTTGCGCTTGTTGAGCGGAGCAGTTGAGAACAACCTTAAGTATTATTCTGCGGTGCTCATGTCTTCATTTCGTTTATTTCAAAAATAATCGGGATGATTTCCCTAGGGAATTAGGGGCCAATAGCAAACCATCATCTTTTGTTATACCTCCACCTTTTCAAGTTGCCTGCATGTTGAGTTAAATACCATAATGTGATATAATAAACTCTGCGAATCCCATAAGAATTTAAAAAAAAAAAACTTTCATATTTCCTCCACAAAAAGCAGTTTCCGATTTCCTTCAAAATACATAAATTGATCTTTAGAAAATCTGCTAAATCGTTGAAGGTAATTAGAGACTGAAATAAACCTGTATAAAATCTTTAGCATGCAGCAAATTTCTTTAAAGAAGTCGGTACTTCTCATTTTTCTTCAAAATACATGCTAAATCTTTTTTTTTTTTTTTTTTTTTTTTTTTTTTTTTTTTTTATTTGGCTACAAACCATTTCATAATGACCATAGATGACAGTGTTCTTTTTCCTATAATTTATTAGGAAGAAAATGACTTTTTCATCAGTAATTTAAAGGTATTTAAATGTAAAACATCTAATATTTTTTCCGAAACTGCCAAAAGTGGACATTGGCTTAAAAAAGAAAAAAAAAAACTTATCTCGGTTATCGATAATTATAAATTAAAAAGTTTTTCTACATATCACTTTTTTGGCAATTTCTAAGATTCCATCGTTTACATTTTAGCAATCAATAAAGCAATTTTTCCGTTTATATCTTTACCTGAACAGTGAATTTTATGCAGATTTTAGAAGCTTGTTTTAACACACTTATCTAGCATTAAATTAAATTTATGCATCAATTTACACAACATAACGGTTTTAATGCTTTGCGAAAAAATATGCATCTAACATACCTGCATTATAAACAGGTCGAAACGATAACGCCTTGCACTTTCTAAAATCGATTAAAAACGTTACGAAAAACTTCCTGGAGATAAAATATAAATAGACTGCATATTGATTGTACATTATTTGATCGTAATTCCCGTTGTCTCCGAAAATAACAATTACACAGTTAACAGCAAAGGTGGTTATATTATCTTCTGTTAAATTGTTTTCCTTTCAGGATCACTTCGATTAGTAGGCCAATAAATAAATGAATAAATGAAATTCGTGTTATAGGGTGTGTGTTTTCGCCTTTAAAGTCTTACTTATCTGGAAGAATATATGTCGACCATATATGGCGTGATGTGAAACACAAGGAAAACAACAATATCTTAATTGCACTTATGAAAATAATGGATTTAGAAAAGGGCGACAAACTGATTTATTAATAGATTTTTTCCCACCACTGTAGCTAAAAAAATAATTACATTTGAATTTTATATTTATTTACAAAATAATAATATAAATAATAAGGTTTCACACACCGATGTTTCAATAAAATCTACAGATGAGGAAGATTTTTTGGATGTTTTCAATTGATAAATCTGTTCATTTGTTTTAACTGATTTCCTCGGTTTTCATAAAGAATTCTTGATACTTTAATTTTAGCCGCCTGCAAATCTCACCAATAAAATTTTTTTAACTCGTCAGTTAGCGATTTTTCATTTTTCGCTTGATAAATTAAAAAAAGAAATGCTTTCGAATTTAAATTTCATATCGTGTTTTGTGACATTATTTAATATATATATATATATCGAATTTTAGATGTTTCAGTGTTGAAATGAAAATATCTATTTTTAAATGAAATAAGTGAAGGCATTATATTTTGAAAGAAATACAAAAAAATGTGATGGAAACAATGTTTAGGGATTTATCACCGGCGCTCCGGTAACATTAAAATGAAGAGCTCTTCATTTCTCAATCAGAATCTTCCGATTTTGGTAACGACTGAGCAAGTAAACTGAATAGTATGAATAAAAGTGACATGATACATTGGTTAGCCTACACTTAACCCCTTGAGGACGAGCGACACGTATACGTGCTGCACAAAGGCTTAAGGATCTTGTTTATCCCCATCAGTAAAATTTTACTGAAAAATTTGCCATTTGTAATTGGAGCATTTTCGTGATTTAATAAGGCGCAAATTTCTGGTTCTAAAATCCGGTTATAAAACATTAAACATTTCATAAAAGGGTGCCGTCACGAAGGTGTTAAAGGAAATCAAACCGGTCGCCAATGATGGCTAGTTTTTTAAATAAAGGAACTTAAGAAAAAAATATATTTAAGCGCATATTAATCTATTTTTAAAAATTCTATAAATAATATGCATTTTATAGATTGATATAACTGTTGACTGACTATAAAAAATTAAAAGGGGAAATACAAGATACTTAAAAATCAAGCATTCAGCTGTATCTTTTAAGTATTTTAGAAAGTTTTTATCAGTTACATTGAGTCTAAAGCATGACTTATTTAAAAAAGTAAAACTGTGTTTTACAAAAGATTTACAATGAAATTTTTAGACTGAGAAGACTGAAAAATAAAACTTAAAGCATAAAACGGAAATAGAAATGATTTAAACAAAGGATTCGGTTGGCCAAATTATATTTTTTGAAGATTTTTTTTAATTATAAAATAGTGTATTTTACAAATAAATAAATAAATAATATCAATATTAAAATAAAATGTTTAAATGTGTAGAAATTTGTATTTCACGAAAGATTTATAATGAAATCCGGCAATAAAAATTTCAAATAGAAAATAGAAATATGAAAAATCAAAAATGTTTGTCTGTAACTTATAAATAAAGATATAAATAAATAAAACTCCAGAAAATTTTGCATTACAGCTAAATGCACGATTAGATTCGTTGGTATTTTTTATTTTATCTCTATGTGTATTATTGTTTATATTATTATCCAAAATATATCGCAAATCTATAATATATAATATACTCGTATTTATGCACATATTTTATACACATTATTTCATAAAATACATATACGAATATACAAACTAACTATATATAAAACAACATACATAAACTAATAAACTAACATGGGAAAAAGAAAAGGGGAGATTTAAATCGAGCCTTTTACTTATACGTTTTTGTTAAAATAAGTAAATAAATGTTCAAAACTAACATTGATTTAAAAGCTACATGCTTAAAAAAAAAATCTGAAAATTCATATTTGCTTAAATAAATAAATAAATAATTCTTACTTTATATTAGACTGACAATCTAAAATTACAAGCACGGAAAGTATCGAATTCGAAGTGATTATGTCTAGTTTAAGAATTCTTCGTGATAATTTCGAATTAATAGATTTTAAAATATTAAAATTTGGGAACTAAAAGTTCAACGAAATGGAGAGAAACTTCATTGCTACCTTATTAAACGCGAAAATAATATAATCTTTGCATTAATGTAATATCAGAAAAATGTGTTTTATAAAGGGGGAAAAAGGTATCAAAGAAATTCTAGAAAAACTTTAAAAATAAAATTAAACGTATTCAGATAGTCTTCAAGTAAACTTTAAAAACGTATTATTATTTTGAAAGTCTGCTTATAATTTCGGACATAACTATAATAAAATTAAACATATTCAAATAATCTTCAAACAAACTTTTAAAAAGTTTTATTATTTTGAAAGTCTGCTTATAATTTCATGCTTAACTATAATAAAATTAAACATATTCAAATAGTCTTCAAGCAAACTTAAGTATTATTCGTTTGAAAGTCTGCTTAAAATTTCGTGCTTAACTGTAATTTATTCATAGTTTAACATAACTTTGCGAAACTGTTTTATTTTTATTTTTACTTATTTATTTATTTTTCAATCACTAAATCTTGATCTTTTTCACTTTTTATGGGCATACATTTATCTGAAAATGTATCGTTTGACAATCTACACGTATTTGAATACTAGAAGGAAGGTCTTCGACCTTAACCTAACATCATTCTTGATGTGAATTATCGATTTTAATGCTTTTCCAAGGTCAAGGTGGATCGAAATTTCATGGTTATATCAAGATTTTATGTTATATGATCTACAATTAACATATTACTATTTATTTTGTTAAAATTAAATTATGCATTATTTTGCTTATCATGTATTATTATTATTTGTGGATTAATAAAACATCTTTTATCATTTTATTTCATTTCATTATCTTTTTGTCTCTTTAATTTTTGTTTCATCCTCTACCTTTTGTCGCCAAACGCGTGATAAACCTTAAACCTGGCAACCTCTCCTTCCCATTCACATCGCTGGTGGAGGAGAGCAGAGGAAGAAGGGGGAAAGGAATGGGTGACTCAGGGTGCGACCCCTGATACACGCGACATCGTCTGCTACACCCTGTGGATAGCCGTTTGCAGATTTCTGTGGATAGGCATATTTTCATCAGAAATTGTGTCGTAATATGTAGGTGGATATGCTGGCTGATATAGAATTAGTAATTGAGAATAAATAAGCAAATAGACCTGCTCTCTTTTGCGTTAACAGAAAAAATTAAGTTACAATACGCATATTTATGTAAAATAGTGCTTATACAAAGAAACTGCTTACAATAATTTTTTTATGGCTTCAACTGCTCTAATAAAGTGCTTTTTTATCCTTATTTTTACTTTTCAGTTCTAAGAGTTTTTATGAGTATTTGTTTTTCAGCCTTTATAATTTCTTGATTTTTTTTTTCTTGAAAATGCTGTTTATGTTGCAAGGAAAATGTTTTACCAATCCGCAGTGTTTTACATAAATTTAGAGTGTCTTTATAGAAGAGAAATCACATACAATGGGCATAATCAAATCGAAAGTTTTTGTCCAAAAATAGTGATCAATATCAATATTAAACAGCCTAACGGTTCTCGCCTGGATGAATTCGCTTCATCGAGTTAAACAAGCAAACAATGAAGCTTTTGGCAATAATTTAAGTTTACAATAATATCAAGTTCCCCGATTTTTTATCCAAAATTATCTTGATTAATAAAACTTTATTATTCTTTAAGAAGTTCAACTATAATTTTATAAAAGTAACAAAATTTTTTTAATTTAATTTTTCAGAATTTTACATAACCTGTACATTTAAGTCCGTGTTTTAGTCATTTATTCTAACCATTCTACAAAACCAAATTTACTTTTTTTTTTTTTTTTTACTGGAAGCTGTTTATTTGCAAATGTGCCCGCACTAGCTGATTTTTTTTTTAATATTTCCATTTTTATATTTTAATTAAAAAATATTATAGGATTTTTTTTTTTTAATATCCCCATTTTTATATTTTAATTAAAAAATATTATACGAAATTTCTTCAAAATGACGATAATTATTAGATAGCTTTCATTATTATAGAATTGAGAGAGTAATGAGATTTACTTATCTTCATTCATGCCATTTTCTGATAAAATTGAAAAAAACATTTTTTTTTTTTTTAATTTCTATGTTTCAAATTTTGTTGTATAGGATATAGTGGCGGAAAATCCCATTAGAGATACACAGTGCCAAAATATTTTAAACAAAAAAATTAGATACTGATTTTTAAAATACGCATTTTTTTTTTTTTTTTTTTTTTTTTAAGTTTCTATATTTTTTGCCTTCTGCGTCTGTACTGATATTAATTTTCAGACACTAGGCAAAATGCTTAAGTAAGTAAAAGTGGCTTTAAACTGAAAAAGAAGAAGAAAAAAAAAAAAAAAAAAAAAAAAAAAAAAAAAAAAAAAAAGATATTAAGGCAATTTTTATCTTTCGGTACTGAGATTGAAGTTCAGAGCGCGGCACTTTACATGCAAGGATGTTGGTGACAATTATAACTTCAAGTTTTCAGCTAAAGTGAGTTTAAAATAATCAAATTTAAAAAAAATGGTGAATACGGATATAAGAAATGCGTATGTAAATTTTGAGAAAATACAAATGATGATGAATTTAGATTTCATTTGAAATTCTATCATCGTGTCTATTTAAAATAAATTTTGTTTCTTTCTTTGGCATTTATACCAAATATAATAGCCTCAATCGATAATTTCATCATAAAAACTGATCTCTTTTACATCTCATTGATTACACATGCTATTAAAGAAGTTTAATTTTAATAATTTGGATAACTGAGTTTTACAGAAAAAGCATTTTGTTAATGTTAACTCAAAATAATATTTGTTTGAGAGTTAGGCTGACCAATATAAGATGGATTTTTTAGTGCAACTACTTTTGTAGGTTTATTATAAATCAATGAAATAATTCCTTCTTAAACATTTTCTTTCTTCGAAATTCGATGGGTTCCACCTCGTTATTATTTAATTCAGAATATCCCCTGCACTTCGTTGTATTACATGGGGTAAAGAAAAATTGTAAAATGGGCTTACAAAGCCCTCCCCCCCCCCCCTCTTGTTTTATAGGAACCCTGAAACCAGACTGTTTTCAGGGAGAAAGAAGGCGAATGACTGCTTAAGACATTAAAAACTAAATTCGCAAATTATATTGTTAAAACTGAATAGTACTTCGAACTTGTCAGACATATATATATATATATATATATATAGTTATTATATATCCATATGAAAGCGTAATTTTCAAATTTTGCCTTATCCAAAAAATCTAATTTTGGAAAACGCAAAAACCTCTGACTGCATACTGCGTGAGTTGCTTTTCATTGTAAACCAAGAAAACAATGCAAGAAGTACAGATTACTGCATAAAAAATAGTTTTTTTTTTTTCTTTAAATGCAGGTTTAATTATTAGATGGTTGGTTGGTTGATTTTTGTCGTCCGATTATCTACGCTAATGGGATATAGGACCAGGGGGAGTGCCCTCCTTGGGGGTCTTTTTAAGGGAACCTAACCCGTATTTACGCAAGGTTCGAAGAAAACCACGGAAAACTCCGAACGGTTAGGCCGACAGCCGCGATTGGGTTCGAACCCAGCACCTGCCGTCTACCAGTTGAGAGGTCCGAACCTCTCGGCCACTGGTGGGGCATTTAATTGTTAGAAAGAGGAGATTGATAGAGGATACATGATTTTTTACATTTTGGATTAGGCGATTTTTGAAAGTCATGTCTTCGTATATTCTTGGGGACTCTAAAAAAAAAAAAAAAAAAAAAAAAATCTTGGTTAAGACGCCGTGGCTATAAAAGCCTTCTTTGTTTATATCTTTTCAAAACACAAAAAGGTGATGGTGGGAGGCCAAATAAATAAATCATAGGTTAATCAAGAAAGTATAAAGTTATAATTGATGATAGAGATCGCCTTTTTTTACAATACCTTGTTAAAATGGCATTAAAAAAAATTAAAATTTAATAGATAATCCTTTTGCAAGGAGGGGCTGTGCAGGCTGTGTTCTTATTAACTTAAAACAAAGGCAATCTTTGTGAAGAAAAAAAAAAACTTCTTTAAATAATTGAAAAAAAATGCAAATTATGCCAAAGTTAACTATAGATATGTTGATATGTACAAAATATATACAAGTTAAAATTTATTTATTTTTTCTCATTTCACTTAAAAGTGCGATTAGGGGATACCCTTATATATTTTTTGATAAAAGGCAACACATTGCAATAAAACTTTTTATTTTTATATATATTTTTTTTAAGATATTATTTTAAGACTGGCATATATCTTGATATGAAGAAAGAAGGTTATGATTGTGTGCTGTACAGTGCTAATAAAATCAATAATTTTGAATAATTTTTAACAAAACTCTTAAAATAAATAAAACAGTTATGGCAACCAAATAATAAAGAAAAATGGACAAAAAATATTTAGTGTCAAAACTTTTTTTTTTCTTTTCTTTTTTATCAATTATAATTTTTTAAATCATAGAACTGCTCCATTTCTCATATTTTTAAAAAATACTAAAAGATCGCTTTCGCAAGTGGGCACCCGGGTTTGAACCGGGGACCTCTCGATCTGTCTACCACTGAGCTATACCCCCGTTAATCTGCGTATGCGTAACATAATTCAGCAACATTTGTTCGTATCTCATTTACGAGTATAAGTTTC
This sequence comes from Maratus speculifer, assembly GCA_964019185.1. Lineage (NCBI taxonomy): Eukaryota > Metazoa > Arthropoda > Arachnida > Araneae > Salticidae > Maratus > Maratus speculifer. The sequence goes on from OZ025289.1 coordinate 450,877,538, forward strand.
ATTTTGTTTTTCTGTGTTTTAGCATCTCATAATTAAATTTTTAATATTATTTATACATGTTAGCCATGAAAATTTCAACTCGAAATTTATTCTTAAGAAGGCTGTTCAACGGAAGAAAGGAACAACTCGCGGCTTTTAACAGATTTTAACTGTTTTCCAAACGTAGGGCAATTCAATAATTTTGAAACCAGCCTAACTTGATCACATGACAGCCTGATAGGAAGGGGGAGGTGAGTATCGCGGCCTGTCTCTCTTGTTGATAAGAAAGAGGCGCTTCAGATTTGAGAACAATGCAAGCCAACAAAAGAGATTTCTGAAACATTCCTGACTTCATTTTAATTTGTGACACATAGAAAAAAAGAGAAGAAAATATCGCCGATGCCTTTATGACTTTATTCAGACACCAAGAAATCGAAAATATCGTTTTTCCTTTTTCGATTAATTCGAAGGGTTTTCAAAAAATGCTGTCGAATCGGCTTTTCAACTCGATTTTTGGGTCGCAGGAATTGCCCGAAATGTCGTCAAGAGAGTGCAATTGAGTATAATGCTAACTGTATCACATTTATCGCAAAATAAAAAACGCTATTTGATTCCAAATGTCTTCAACAATCATATCTTCAGACCAGGCTCTAATTAGTAATTATCGACTAGGCATCAGAAGTACGTGATTAAAGAAAGGCCCCGAAACTGAGAAAACAGGAGGTCTCAAATTTTAAACTGAATCACCTCCATTCTGAAATTCTGTTTAATTTCTTTTTAATTAGTCATTTGTTTTTAAATATGTATTTTTAAAAAGTTTCATAAAAATACCTTTCACAACAAATTATTTTTTCTTGTAATAGATATGTTCCAACCACATAATTACAATTGTACAGTTTGTCCATTATTTGCTTATTAAATTGAATTTGAATTTTATTGAATTTAACTTATATGTACAATGTAATAATTTAAACTATTGCCAAAATTAAAAGAAGCATTCCAAATATTGATATTTTATGTAGTACATACATGCTGAATTCAACTATTTTACAAAATTTACATTTTTTATTCAAGTTAATTCTTGCATCATTTTATATATACATCTACCCTATATATAAAAAATTATAATGAAACGAATTTGAGAAACGATTTTATGAAACGACTGATTAAACGACTGATTTTGTTTTACAGCATTTTTCTCTAAAATATATAATATTATCTGGTGAAATTAACACAAAAAATCCGTATTGATCCGCACATCTCAAAACTGTAAACAGAATTTTAAAATTTTAATTAGTTTTCGAAATATTATATATATATATTTTTTCTAAATTAATTTTTATTTTTATATTGATGGCAACTAGATGACTCCACTTTTGTGGAAATCGATAGTGTAGACAATATTGTGATTAAAATATGTTTTTCAGGAAAATTTCAGAAAAAAACTTTTTTTCCACATTAAATCGTCAAGAATTTGATCCTTTTTAAAATCAAAGATCGTTTGTCATCAAACAACTTGACACAATTTCATTGACATGAAAAAAATTCTATTCTAACGTCTATTCTAATTCTAACGTGAGGAAAAAAAAAAAAAGAAAAAAGATTCTTTGATTTTTTTTTTTTTTTTTTTTTTTTTGTCATGGTGAAATTGAAAAGTGAAATTATTAAAAACAGAAGAAAAATTTCTAAATAAGAATTTAATGATTATGTGTTTAAAACTGAAAATAGAAAAAAAAATTACATCAAAATATTTACGCGTAATATTGGAAAAAGTATGAAAACTTTAAAATAAGAAAATTATTGCACACGAAACGAATTTTAGGCTATAATAGGCAGTATTCCTGTGACGTCACAATTGATAAAATAGCGATTTTTATAGCCTCGAACAGAACGGAAGAATAGAGTCCATTATATATATATGTGTATTATTACCTGGAAATAAATGCTAAACTACTGATATTCTTTTAAGTGAAGCGAAATTTTGAATAACCGTTTGCATGCGGTAATTACAATAACCAATAACAATAAATAGTATTCGTGTGACGTCACAATTGGTAAATTAGCAATTTTTAGCCTCGAACCAAATGAAAGAATACCGTCAATTTCGTCTTAAAGAAAATGTCTAAATATTAAATATCGTCATATTTAAAATGCTTGAAATAATTAAATTATTACATGAGATAAACTTATAATGGTGAATATAAGGCTGTATTTTTAAAGCTAAAACAATATTCTATTCTCAAACACTTTTAAATTAAATAATATATGTACCCGTGAATATTAAAAGGAGAAAAAAAATATTACATGATAAATGCTTTTAATAGTAAAACGTGCATCATATATTTAAAAAAAAAAAAAAAAAATAAAATGATTTTATTTTCGAAAAATTTCAATGTTACGTGATATGGTATAAAAATAGTGAAAGAAGCATTTTTTTTATATTACGTCACTGATGCATCATAAATACAGGTAAATGTAAGCACAAAATACTTTTGTAGAAATTATCTTCGATAAGTACATATTAGAAAATTATGATATTCTTATAAATTAAAATAAATATACATTTTAAAAAGAACCAGAAAAAATGCATGATGGTACATTAAAATACAGAAAAGAATTCATCAATAAGTTATACCTATTCCTGAAAATATCTAAAACTCGATCACAGCATAAAATGTAAGCGTAACGTGGTTCTGAAAGCTATTTGCAAGCAGACACAGTTTTTTTTAGCCGCGAACGTAACGAGAGATTAATGTCCATAGCGTCCTTATAAAACAAAAAGATAGTTACATTTTTAACCAAACCATTTTATTCAAGCTAATTTCAAATTGTGGATTAATCTTACTTATTAGTCCTGAAAACAGCCGGGAATTGTTAGGACATCGATGGATGAGGCCAGTGTAATTCAAAAATGCCACTTTCAAGCAGAAAACCATGACAACCCGATTACAGAAGATATCCGCTACTATATTGATATCATTCAATCTTCCATAATCTGGTAATATTTTATAAACAGTGCACATTATTGTGCTTTCAGAGGTTGCGAAATCTGAACGGGAGTTGGCGGGTGCAGTGTTGAATTCAGGGGGTGGCCCGGGGAGGGACATTCCCCCAGGAGCAATGAAATAACCCCCCCCCGGAAATTTTGAAATTTTGTGTTTTCAATGGTCAAAAATTACAATTTCCTCCCCGGAACTCTATAATGTACCCCTCGGAGCCACTGAAGTCCCTCCCAGAGAAAAGTGCCTGAATTCAACACTGCGCGGGTGTAGCTCGCAGGGAGCAGAGCCTCTTAGTATATATATAAATATAAATGAATGTATTACATCACACACACACGCAAAAAAATGAAATTTTAATGAAATTAATTGAAATTTAATGAAATTATATGTAAACTCAACTAAGACACTCTTTGGAATAATTTTTGTAAGTATTGGTGATTTTCCGAATATTCAAAGTTAGAAAATTCTTTTCGAATAAAAGGAGTCCCCGAAATAATACCGTGCTCAAGAGCAGATCCAATCTTCTATTTAGATGGGAGGGCATGGCTCCCCCCCCCTTTTTTTTTTCTCTTTGAACGGGGCTGTTTCCATACCCAAAATGACTATTTTTCTAATATTTTTGAGAAATCATTTTCATTCGTAAAAAGAAAAAAAAAATCCCATTAATTTTTGCAAAATTATAAAAGGTACACATTTTATTCGTATAGCAAGAAATTAGTTTTAATTCACTTTCTTAATTTTACAAACTCATTTGAGAAATTGAACATTTTAAGCAAATGTCTAAGGTCTGACAGTTACAAAGATGGAGTCATGAGGGAGCAATTAGCTGTTTTAGCCTGAAATTTAGTTTCAAAACCCCATATTTTACAATGATTTCCCGAAAAATTCTTTGATTTTATCTTAAAATGGAATAGGCTAATAATTTGTTCTGAATAAGTGCACTTGCAAACGTCTTGCATCGGAGATTAAAAATAACTTCATGCATGTCAGAGCCTGTACAGAGCCCTACCTTGTCAGAGCCCTACTTTGGAGTTGAGTAGAGCCGTAAAGAGTTCTCATTGTTGAGTAAGGGGTGAATTTGGGAAAATTTAAATGTATTTAATTTTTAAAAATGTTTTTTTTTTAAATTGCCTTCGTTCGAGGGGGGGGGGGGTCATAATCCCCGTGATCTCTCCCTTGGACTGTGCTTTGCTATAGTTTTAGCAGTTAATGGGTTCCTACGCTTTTACGTTTGGAGCCCTAGAGTATTTACTATTTTTAGAGACTTCTAATATGTTAATAATAATAGTCTTGTACATAAAGTTTAGCACTGAAACAGTAACCTTATATTCCTATATATGAAACAGTATTCTACTCCTATCTCCTAATGGAGCCTTTTACTTATCTTTTAACCAAGCGGTCTCAAGGACCGCTAACAGTAGCTACACGACAATTTCTGCCATTAGCAATTAACCCCTTAGGGACGAGCGACACGTATACGTGCCGCAAAAAAGCTTAAGAATCCTTGTTTATTCCCACCGGTAAAATTATACTGTAAAATTTGGCTTATTCGATCGGTGCATTTCCTCGACTTGATAAGACACAAATTTCTGTTTTTTTTTTTTTTTTTTTTTTTTTTTTAAATCGGTGACAGAACATTAAAAATTTCGTAATAGGCTCCCGTCGCGAAGGGATTAAGAGTTAAATGTATGTTACTGAAATTTTCACGCCCCACCAGTGCTAAGAAATTGTCCTCGAAATTGGTAGAAGGGAGGTGCTGGTTTCGAACTCAATCGCGCCCTTCGGTTTAATCGTTCGGAGTTTTCCGTATTTTTCATCGATCCTTGGATTTTCTTGCGTAAATACGGGTTAGGTTCCCCTAGAAAGACACCCCCCCCCCCCATGAAGGCATTAACACTTATTACGGCATATATTTCTAGTGTTTTTAATTGTCCGTCACACAAATAAAAACAGCTGAAATTTTCATTAAAAAAAATGTGCCTTTTATGGGAAACGCGATGCAGACTTAAAGTCCAGAAAAAAACTAAATCATATATTTTAATGAGTTATAAGTGTTTACATTTTCAGAATTTGTTAAAAGACCACTATAAAAAAATTGTACTTTTTTTGTATACATAATAAAATTTTTTTATAATTATTATATAAGATCTCTCTCGTGTATTAATATATAGACTAGCGAGCTACGCCCGCTAGCTTGGCCACTTTTTTCAAAAGAACCTCGGTATTAAGCAGTATATAATAAGCAAAAAAATTCATTTAATAAGCAAGTCTTGGTGTTCGAATCCTCAAGCACAAAAAAAAAGTAAATTAAAGAGCCATGGTCCCGTTAAAAATATGTGATTTCTCACTGTGGGCCACGTGCACTTGAAAAAAAAGATTGTGGATCGGAGCTATGGTCGCTTCGCGCCCATAGTCTTGTTAAAAATATTTGGTTTTGCACGGTGGGCTTTACGCGCCCATAAGACATTTTTCGTATTTTTTAGTTCATCAGAAGCAGATTTTTACGCAGATTCTGAATATGTAATCAGTTTTTTTCTACTTTAAAAACTGTCTGCATGATGGTTTAAGAAAAAACGCGCAAAAAAAAAAACGCAATTAGCGCCGGTAGAAAAAGCGGTTTTCGGCTGTTTCTTCTTTTAGCCAAAGGGGAAAAGTTCAGGTTCTTCACCGCAAGGTGGCGCAGTGTTCTGCTTCGGAGCACCGTTTGGGAATTGAGATATTTTCCGTTCCGATTCCCAAGGGGTTTTTAATTCATAACTTTTTTAATTTTGGTCCCACTGTCTCGAAAATGCCCGAAATGACTTCCCCGGAATTTTTCCAATCGAAAGACACCTCTCGCGACTTCCAACTCGCCCGCGTTGCGAACTGTAATCGGCTTCAAGCAGACAGACAGATAGACAGAGGCGCACGGATTTTATTAGTATAGATAAAATTTAACTTTCAGTTCTACGCTTTTTAGGTTATCCATCTTATAGAAACTGTTTTGTTAGCATGAAAAACGCATAAACGATACTTATACTCAATATAAATGTATAAGGAAGGATGATTAACCTAAAGCGAACATTAATAGCAATAAGCCTGGGTTATATTATCATTTCCACGTATTCCGGCATTTTGTTTGTATATTACGATATTCCAAAAGCTACAGAAATCAGGTTGCATTTGGAATTACCAATGCTTGTTACTGTTTTTGTCATGAATGGGTTTATTCAGCAGCTTGGATTATCCGATCGTTATCAAAGCAGATAGACCTAGCGTACAATGCTAATATTGACTGGCCAGACAACATAAAGAAATATCTGGCATGTAATCATGACTAAGTCATATCATGTATTTATATTTATCATTTTGTTACGAAATTCATACTTTGGAAATTAAACTATAACAGTATATTGTAGAAATGAAAATGAAAAATGATACCCTAAACGTTAATAAAAAAGCATTTGTTTAAAGAAACACCGGCACAGTAAACCTTATGAAACTTAATCTATTTATAACTGCATTCTATCTTAAACTGAAAAATTTCATTGTCCATAAGGTAAAAATACCACACAATTATACCTGCTCAGACAAAATCTTATTTAAAAAGGAATTTTCCTTTTGTTCATTGCGATTCCGTCTTAGCAGGTTTTATTATACTAAATAAACACAACAGCCTTATATAGTAAAACCCAGTGATGAATGTTATAGAATTTCGAATTCAGAGGAAGAAACTACACTTTTTGACTACTGTAAATATAAAATCTCAAATCTTCGGGAGGGGGCATCTCATTGCTTCGGGGAGTGACGAGTGAGGGATCCCCCCACCAGGGAACCGCCTAATTCAACACTTAAAACCTGCGAAAGTTCCTTGGAAATGAAACAAAATCCCAATTTAGCAAGTGTGCCTATCTTAAGAAGGGAAATAAAATTTTTGGCTTTTAAAAAGGAATTTTCGGGAAATGCATAAAATTAAAGAAAGTGCTTTACTATTTATAATATAGCTGGAATTTTGTTCAGAAAGAAAATTAAACTTCTATAGCAAGCCACCCCCCCCCTCCCCTATCAACTATCAGTCTAAAAGAAACTCTGTTTATGAAAATAAAATAATGTTATTTGGATTGCAACTATTTATTGTTACTGGAGTTCAGAAAACACCAGAAATGTTTTTGTATCATTTCGATAATTGGGGTTTCTTTTCTTCAAAACAATCTTAATTTACAGTAATTTGTCTTTGGAAAAATAAATCAAAAGGAAATAGAAGAGAGAGATATTTGGTATAAATTGACGAAGAGAGTTATCTCTTTTCCTGAGGCAAAACTAGACTAAACTTATGTAACATGCATTAAAACATTTTTATTTACGATGCATTCGTGCTCGCAGGTATGGTGTGGACCTGAATACCGGATTTAAAAACACTGACCAAACACGAAAGGAATTTCCAGTGAAATTCAGCGACGAACTCGCCTGAGCCCTTTTGGCGACCAATTTGTATCGCCAGCGGGGCATTCTTGAAATTGCAGCAACCCTATTACCGGCAGTTTATGGTGAAGGGAAAGCGTCGGACGAAGAAGGCATTCCCTGGACTTGTTACCCCTCTCTTTGAAAGTTGTTATAAACGGTGTGAGGATACTATCAAACGGTGAGTAGAAATTTCCAGTTCTGTCTCTTTAAATGGTGTTGTCCCAACTGGACAGACGAGAAATTTAGTAAACTTATGGGGGGTTCATAGACCTCGGAATGCTTCGATCCCCCCTCAGCCCCCTTATAAAATCGAATGGCTTCGTCTCTTGGTTTTGGACGCCATTGCATAGTAGTGCTCTGAAATATGTTTAGGAGTTGTGACACTATGGGGTTTCCCCACCCTCTCTAAGCATATGATGTTTTGTACGATTTTTTTTCATTCTTCAAATATATTTATTGTTATGAAATTTGTTATGACAATAATGACATTTCGAACATCTAAAGAAAATAATCTGTAAACAGTGGGGATGTTATAATTTGAATGTGTTATCATATGATATTTAAAGACAGCTTTTATTATAAGATATTTTCATATAATATTAATGTATAAATGCACAATAAATGTAAGATAATCTTTAAATTTGTTATATAGTTTAGATTACTAAAGTGGATTGAATTTGTACACCTTTTTTAAAATGTTTCTTGCTATTTTAAAAAGTAGTTATTTAATAAATGCAGACTTCTAATGAATTCTCAAATAAATATCTTAAATTATGGTCCAAAAATCTATAAGCTCCAATGTGAAATCCACATATATAAGCTTTTAAACAACAATTAAAAATATTCCAGTTAATTTACTGGTATCTTATTAGCATATGTATGTATATACGTGTAATTATGATGGTATATAAAAATAATATTTGCTTTCCTATGCATTGTTTGTTGATCTTTATGGGCCGATGATTGTCACTCTCCTGAGATCGGTGGGTACATTGAAATCTTCATACTTTCAAACATTTATAATTTCATATAATTTGATTTCTATATTTCCCGTTTTTTAAAGTAATATTTTTATATTTTTTATAAATATTCTTATAAAATACTACACCGATCACATAGTCAAATTAAAAATTTAAAGTCCCGTAAATTTACCAAAATTATAAATAAATCTAGTAAAATGATAGTTTTTATAATCCAGCTTTCAAAATGATATTGCCGAGCTGATCCTTTATTTATTTGTCAACAATGTTATTTAATTTATAGATCTCACTGAAATGTCCCCCCCCCCCCCAACTTTATGTAATATATTTTCCTTTAAAGGAAATTTTCTTTGTTCAAGGGAAAGAGAAATGGCCTTCTCCTTACCTGAATCCTCGCTGCTTTTGTAGAGTTTAATTAAGGGGGCTCAGGGCTTGATCGATACGAAAAAAACATGTAAACAGAGCTCTCGCTTGGAGTCCATATTAAAACACAAGTATTCAATGTAATTAATTTAAACTTTCTGATATTTTTAAGGTATGTTTATTGTCCTATAAAATTACAAAATGAAGTACTTTAATGTAATATAAAAAAAATATACAGAAAAATTTATATAACACAATTAAAAAAAAAAAAAAGTGTTAAATCATCATCCGTAAAGATATCTTAACGTTGAATTGGCATAAGAAGCTAATTTTTACTTTAAAATGATCCGGAAACGTTACTCTATAGAATGCATTAAAGATATAACTATCCCTCAAAATTAAAAAAAAAAAACTCTCAAATTTGAAAATTAAAAAAAAAACCCCTAAAAAATAGAATTATTTTTTCATTAAAAATACTCAAAATATTAAACTATCTAAAATATATTAATTCATTCTATAGGTAATGTTATATGCATGCAAAAAAATAAATAAGCTATTCTATCATAGTTTTTTTTTTTTTTTTTTTTTTTAATCTCTGTGTTAGTCGTCAAAAATAAAGTTTTGAGAAAATGCGACTTAAAGTTGAAATTATATGGGTGCGGCTATGAAAGGGCTGATACATAAATGCTTGTAACTCCGTTAAAAATGCAAATATTTTTATGCGGTTTTTGCAATGAGTTCAGAATTAATTGAATAATCAAAATAGATCATGAAAACAAAATCGATTTTTTGAAAAGTTATCAAGCGCCCTTAAAATAATTTAACAAAAGGATTTTCTATTTCATATTTTTTGAGATATTTTATGAGCTAATGAAGTATTTTTATAATTGATTTTATCCGAAACTAAATATATATAGTTTTAAAAGAAACATCGCTATGCTTAGCTAAGTCTCCCCTCCCCCCTCTATGTATTATTGCATTATTTTTATTTACTTAACTTTTCCATGTGAAGACAATTTATAAAAAAGTTTTTTTATTTAATTTTAGATGATTTAAAAAATCAAGTATTGCTGTCTATCTTTATGGAAAAAAAAAAAATTAACTTTGCGGTTACCTATGTTTTCTGTGTTCGTAATATGGAGTATTGAATTCAGACACTTTTCTCAGAGAGGGATTTCGGTGGCTCTGAGGGGGGGGGGGGAGGATGCACTTTTTGACCATTTGGAAATATGAAAATTCAAACCTTCCGGAGGGACATAACATGGCTCTGGGGAGGAGATACCCCCCCCCCCCTACGGACATCCCCTGAATTTAACACTGGCAATATGTTTGTAGTTTGTGAACGACAGCAGAAAATCTGAAACGTGGACCCCCCCCCCCCCCAAAAAAAAAAAAAAAAAATCAAAGTGTGTGTGTGTGAGGGGGGGGGGGGTCTTCTACCTCAAGATTTTTAAAGTTACAATCAGTCATACTTATGTTTATTTCGAAAAAATATGTATTTTTTTTCTTTCTTTTTTTTTTTTTTTTTTTTTTTTTTTTTTTTTAAGTGAGTCATATTATTAAGATAGTACAAGGAAAATAAGATTTTCAGAGACAGATAGCCATTTATCAAAATTTGAGAACTTTGTTATGTCACTAGGAATGAAGATCCAATGAGTCCCCCAAAAAATTAATTTGTTTTATCATGTTTTTTGGGGGGAAGAGGGGGGGTATTTTAAATAAGAAAGGAAAAGAAACTCTTTGTAGTTCAAGTGGGGTATCGTTTTATGCAGTTTTAAATTTTAAATCGAATGGCACTATCCGCAGGTTGATACGATCATTTGTTACAAAGTTGCTGCAGGTATTATGATACAAAGTCGAAAATTATACTTAGGGCAGGTAAAATAGGTTTTTTTTACAACTGATGACCATTTTCGAATTTTTTGCACTAGAAATGACTATCAGATGTCTCTGCATAAAATAAAGTTTTCCTGTGTTGGATAAATCCGTATTTTTTTCCCCTATTTTTAATAAGATTAGAAAATTTACCCTGTATAACGTATTATGGGTAAGTAATAGAAATAAATGTAACTTCCAAATTAAAAATTAATGCACTTTATGTAAAACGCACTAATACATTAGTAACATACTTAGAAAGAAAAAAAAAACTTCAAGCACGCAATCGCACAAATTATCGAAACATTTTTCTGCCGCAATTTACTGTGTAAATAAATTACGAAGATGATTATTTCAAAAAGGACTTTTATTTATATTTTATAAATTAAATAAAATTGTGACTCTCTAAATTGTAAATTAATTTTGGGTATAAAATTTACGTTCTTGATCTAATTAAAAATTAAGAGAATCATCTAATTAAAAATTGAGAATCAGTTTAAAACGGTAAAACAATTTGTAATAAATTATGCAACAAAACATACCAAAGATGGAATATTCATGTAATGGAATTTTACTTAAAATGTAAATTTCATAATCCTGATGCTAAGAATGTAATGCAATAGACTGATATTTGTTAAGATGAGAACTTTTATAAAATAAAATTTTCCCGATTCCGTTTTAACAGATTTACGTTATTATAAAACGTATTAAAACAAAACTTCTCATGAACGAAAAATATTATTCCCATTAAAAGAATATTATATCATGAAGCTGTACTTGTTAATAAAGGAACCTGTGCAAAAGGAACCCTCCCCCCTCCCAATTCTTTGTGCTTACTGTAAAATAAAATCTGTGAAACAGAACTCATCTTAACCAAAAAATATGATCACGATGGAAAATAACTGTTATAGCGAAAACCTGTGCTAAACAGAATGTTCTCTAGTCGCTTAAGAATCAGTTTTATCAGGTTTTATTATGTAACAAGATATGTTAAAACATAACCTGTCTTAAATGAAAAATATCATGACCCCGATGAAAGGAATAAAAATTAAATATACTTATTAAGACTGAAGTCTTCATAAATCTGATTATTTTTTTTCTCAGTTTCTAGCAATTCAGTTTTTGCAGATTTTAATGTATAAATACAACAAAGCAAAATTAATCGGGTGGATAGCTGAATAGAACTCAAAACATGCAATCCAGCGAGTTATCCAAAAATTGGTAATTCTACATATAATTCCTCGGTAAGTGCGATCCTATTTTGGGATAATTTGCCTCGAACAATCTTTTTATAATCATCGAATATTCAGTAAAAACAAAAGTGGTGAGTATGCCTCTATTACGAAAAACAGCAGGCAGTCTGTATATAACTTACGCTTGGGTGATTTCTCTCGCTGTTTTTCTGCTGCATTCCAGCTGATTCACAATTACGTTGCCGTGTTCTATTTTAATGAAGATGGTGAAAGTGAAAAAAAATTTTTCCTTTTACGAATCCATTATGTCGGTGCAGGCATAACAAAAGGCGTGTCGTGGTTCATTAAGTGTAATATGTGCATGCCAATTACCTCCCTCCTAAATCCCACTTTTAACTTTTTAATCTTTTTAAAATTGGATTTTTCAGATTTGTAAATTTTAAAAATATTTGTTTTATTTTATATCGCGGAGGAAGAAAAAAATAAAACTTACATTAAATAAAAATAATTGTATAAAAATAAATAAAAGAAAGGATGCTCTGAAAAATTTCTCTCTCAACAATGGGAAACTTTGACACATTCTTAAAGACGTTTTTACTTGTAAATGCCCGAAATATCATATTTCTGCAAATATTACAATTTACCAGATAAGAAACAGAATATTCACTTTTCTTTCTGAAATTTTATTTTTGCAGTTGCACTTTACAAAAAAGGCATAAAATATTCATACCTATTTGTGCTAATACGTTAAACTTTTTAGATAAAGAAAAGAAAAAAAAAAGGGGGGGGGGTAGATAACAAATATTCTATCTTTTTATCAATAGGCTTTCGTATTTATATTAATATGCTTGTTAAATGACACTGCAGTTGTCTAAAGTGATGTACTTATTTTAATCTTCATGTAAATTTTCTTCCTTACCTCGAAGATATTGTCAGCGCTTGAAGGGTATCCCTTAATCGCTTTTACGTAAAATGCAGATTACAGTCGGAAGGATGATTTTGAATGTATGATCGGAATAAATATGATCTTAAAATGTATATAGAGTATCTTAGGGTCAGATCAAACCAAAGAGGCCTTAGTATTGATATTCATTGGAGGTTCACCCTTCGTGACGCTGTCACAAAAATGACACTCGATGACTTGGAATACATAAATAAATTTTTGATTTTAATCCTATACTAAAATCGCAAAAGATTGATTATAAACGAAAAGGGTCAAAACAGATTTAAAATGTCAACTTACAAAAACTGCATAACTTTATTGCCCTTGGATCCACGATCCTGTTGGTTTATACTTTCACCAAACCTTAATCTACCATACTATTTATTAAGAACATAAAAAAAGAAGAAAAAAATCAAATACCAAATTTGACCTGCTATATATTTTTAATTAATAGCTTCAAATTAGAAATTTTATATATTTCTACTTTATAGAGACTGAGATACCATATCGTTATAACATTCATCGTAAAATTAGCATAACAACCCAAACTGTTGAACAAAAAAAGTCAAAATTAAATAAAGCAAAATTTCTAATATCTTACATGGTAAATTTGATGAAATTCCACACTTAAAAATGTTTTCCTATCCTAAATGTGAGAATAAAGTGCATTAACGGCTTTAATCTCAACTCGAGTGAACATTTATCTAATAATTCCAGTTCCAAAAATCATACTAACCGAATTATGCTGAGTAATTAATTTTTATAACTATACCTTCTTTGTTTTCATTTTGTGAAGATTTTGCACAGTTCAAAACTTGAAGCTCCTCTTTTAAGAGTTTGATTAAACTCTGATCTAGTAGTATAAAAAAAATGGTGGATTCTGAAATAATGTTTTCATCTGAATTTTTGAAATGACGCTTTTTAAAAAAGGTATTTATTTATGAATCCCCTTTATTTGGGAGTTCTCAGCAATTATTTCAACTGTCCTGCTGTGAATCAGTTATCAGAATAACCAATTTGGAATCTTTCCAAGTCAACTTTTTTCTTTCTTTCTTATTAGTCTTTCATTTTTTCCCCGCAATTAGTTCATACTTGTTGGAAAAGTAGATTTACAGGGATACAGAAAATGCCCCCTCCACATTTGCATAATGTTTTTAATTAAATTGGTGCTTTTGGGGGAGTAGACTCGGCGAATTCAGGAGACTTTCACAGGAAAAAAAAAATTAATGCGCAATAACTCTTATACTAAATAAAATTAAAAGGTAAAGCGACTGAAACAATATGTTTCGATTAAAAGGGAATTTCACGCACTTTCTTATCGAATCAGGATTTCTTTTCTTTGTTCGTTTTTTTTAGAAATAGATAATTAAATCAATAAACAAGAAATTTAAGATCCTTTCTGCATTTTTTTAAGCTAGAGTTTATGTAATTAAATCAAAATTCAATTTTTAATGAAGGAATTAAATCAATCTATTTAAGACTCTTGCAAGATTATTTTAAAGATAAATATATATTCGTAAACCCTTTTTTTTTGGGGGGGGGGAGGGGATTTTTTGGTAGAATGTAAAAGATTCTCTCAATAATGTTGTCAACCATCCTTTCCCTTTACAAGATAAAAGGGTAAAATTTGCCTAAAAAACGCAAGACAAGCACTATCTGAATTACATAAAGCAGGACAAAAAATCACATATCTACAAGTTGGTAAAGCTGTGGTAGGATTAATCCCCCCTCCCCCCCCAATTCAAAAAGGGAACAAGTTTATTTTATTATCCGTATTAACTTGGGTATGTCATCTAAATCGTAAACGATCTCTTAAATAGAACTATTGCTAGAAGAAACGGATATAATCGCAATTTCTAACTGTAATTTCACAAAAGTGGAATTTATCGAACGAGGCGATAAAAGACGCAAAAGCAGATTACTGCTATAAAATGCTTATGCGGAATTTTCACTGTAATTCGAATAAGTTGTCGTTCCAAAAGGAATCTTTATCCAAGATTATATTTTAGAAGCATTACACCAAATATTATTGATGTCCCTATATATATCGCATCACTCGAGTTCAATTTTTTCCCCATTATCCTACTTATTAGGTTAGCTGGTGAATGTTAAGATTGAAACTTTTTAGCATAACGCTTCGTTGGGCACAGACAGTGGCGCAGCCAAGGGGGTGGTTTTGGGGTTAAAACCCCTCCCAGAGCTAAGAAAAATCGCTGTAATTGCAGCTTATATGAATCAAAACCAAACTTAATATTTAAACTTTTTGGCATATTTCGGAATCCGCCGCTTTATTGAATCATATTTCATTTAATAAAGTCATTTAATTAAATGGCAGAAATTCTACTTAAAACTGTGAAGTTGCATATTACATGGATTAGTTAAGAGTGTTTTTAAATCAAGAAGGGCAACTTTGTGACACATGCTTTTTTTTTTTTTTTTTCTGAAATCCATGACAAATAGCAGGCGTTATTATTCAGAAACTGTCTAATTGCACTCAATTTTCTGTTTATTGAAAAATACATTATATTTTTCATAGCAAGCCTTCAATGTTGACACTTTTGAGCACATTTCCCCACGAAAGTAGAAAAACCGGTCGAAAAGCAGGGGAAAAACGGGTGATCATGATATCGAAATAGCTTATAACTCAATAGGTAGTTTAACTATCATAAAATGGAAAAATAGATTCAATTCGAAATCGCTACCATAGTCAGACATTCGAATGTTGTATCTTTCTGTTAAAAAATGAATCTGTAAATTTGTCAATGTTTTTCGCTTGTTGAGCGGAGCCGTTAAGAACACCCTTAAGTAAAAATTGGTTATTTGAACTAAATCACTTTTCTGAGACGTATTATGCTAAAGGAATGATGATTTCCTGAAACGCAGATGCTTTTTGAGTTTAAGTATTATGCAGTGAATATTCTAAATTAATACTGATTCTATTAACCGGTGATTCAAATAGCCGGAAAAGACCTTTATCAGAAATTCAAACCCCCCCCCCCCCCCCCCTAGAACCAAATTCTGGCTGCGCCGCTGGGCACAGACGTACAATAAAATATAGATTATATACGATCAATGCAATTTATCCATGTTTATTGTAACTCTAACGTAAACAGCCTCAAGCTTTGACTAAATGCAAAATAGATAAGTATATTGCTCGTCGCTAAATCAACGACTATTACAATACCCCAAACATACAATATGTACAATACCCCAAAATAGTATATAAGTGTACT
This sequence comes from Maratus speculifer, assembly GCA_964019185.1. Taxonomy (NCBI): domain Eukaryota; kingdom Metazoa; phylum Arthropoda; class Arachnida; order Araneae; family Salticidae; genus Maratus; species Maratus speculifer. The sequence goes on from OZ025289.1 coordinate 450,893,549, forward strand.
CTTTTGATTACCATGCTGAACTGATATTGTCATTATCACTATTTCTGCCAATGTCAAATGATACTTTTAAAAATATTTCAATTCATTATAATTTTTAATTTTTAGATTGAACTAGTTCTTTTTAATACTGTTTTTTGTCTTGCTTATTACCATTAAAAATTAAGAACAAAATAAACATAAATCAAATCTTTAAAAAATATAATTTGTCACCGGTATCAAAAGTTTTAATTTATTAAATTCTAACTTATTTTGAACCGGCTAGTTATAGTCTAATATTTAGAAAATTTTAAACATTAAACTTTTACTTCATTTTTTAATACAATCCTTCCACATACTTTCAGCAATTTCTTAATAAATTTATTTGCGATTTAAAAAAAAAAAAAAAAAAAAAAAAAAAAAAAAAAAAAAAAATCGGAGCAAGTAATTATTTATGTAATGTAGAACGCTCGTCAAAATTAAATTATTTGAAAACAAGAAACTTTTTTTTTCCCCCACCAAAGAAAGCTATAAAAGTAAAAATTCATGAAAAGATTGCGGTGCAAATCTTATTTAAAATTAGGCGAGATATAATATATTCCACCGTCCTTCAATGGGTTAAAGATTTGGTACTTTGCTGAAGCAAAATATAGAATTAATTTTATTGAAGCAAAATATTATTAATGTCCAATGGCTAATTTCTGAACAGCTATAGATGTATTGTTCCAATTGCAACAATGATTCAAATATAATTTCAAAAGAAATAGGCTGCTTAAATTACAAAATTAAAATTATTATACGGCCCCTAAGTTGCATTAAAATAGCTTTGTGTTCTGATAAGTAAAGCAATAAAAAGTTTATTTTTTTGTATGAAGTGCTGCCAATGTAATTAATTCTAAAAAGCTTTTTATTTTGCTTGGTTTGATGAAAAAAAAAATTTCTTTCGGGTCCGAATTTTTTTTCAATTTTTTGAAAAAAATTACTTGACGTTAATAATGTTAACACTAGCCATCCAAATAGATTAATTGGTGTTTAACGAATATTTCATTGTCTGAAAGATAACGAATGTTGTTCTTTTGTGCACTATTCAATTAATATGGATAACACAATAGGCTGAGGAAGAGTTTTTGTAGATGTTTAGAAAATATTTTATTACAATAAGGTTTAACTTATATCACAACTTTCTAATATTTTTTGCGCTTTATTATACATGACACTTTCAGGAAAGTAACTTTTATTTTAAATTTAAAGAAGGAAACATATGTTTAAAATAAAAGAATCTCGAACGGAGCAAAGAGAAATGATCAAATAATAATTATTATTATTACCAGGGGTGGGGAATTTTTCAAAAATCTTATCAGCCAAGGATTTATTTCACTGGCCTGCAAGATGCAACACGCATGCAGTTGAAAATAGTTATGACAAAATTGCACACGAAATTACTATTACTGTACTGCGTTATCGTAATCCTTTTTTCCCTATAAAATTTAAGAAATATATGCAACAGAGGTAAGCTTAATATAACATAGAGCTTAGTACCATATTTACACTGTAATAATTTGGAAAGTTAAAATATGTAAAATAAAAGGGTCTCTGATAGTGTCTATTACCTACAGTTTTTGGGAAAACTAAAAATGCACTGGCCTTGCCAGAAAATCCAATCGCCACTGGCGAGCAAAGTGATGTATTTCCCAACCCCTGATTATTACTAAATGCCTAAACATAAATAAAGTCATGTAGTAAATGCATGGACACATACTAACAGTACTAGATGTAAACAGTATCGAAAGTATTTCTTGAAACAAAATAATGCTCCATTAAAAGACATGTACTATTAACAGTACACCAGGGGGCCTACCACAAAGCAATCGTATTTCACCTTTTCTCGGAAAGACGTCCAATGTGAAGTTGCATCCCGACGACCTTGAGTATTGGTACTATGACACCAGCGGAAAATCTCCCGTCGGATAAATGTCATCGTAAGCTCCTAAAAAATCCCCGACCCCTCAGAACTGCGTGGAATGAAAATCTCACTATCGGATATCCGTGTTATAGCTGTAAATATAGCTTACGCTCTTTATTAAAAATGCTGTCGATACACGTCTAATTAAGATATTTTGATAATCTTTTTTAAAAATAAGAGTGAAATGTTCATATTTTCAGCTGTAAAAAGCTCAAATGGATACGACGGATAATTGTTTATAAAATGGGTAAATAAATCTGAAATTTGCTCTCTCTCTTTTTTTTTTCTTTTTGATTAAGCAAAGACTTTATTTGAAAAATTAATAAAAAAAATTAACATGTTAACCTAGAAATATTTAATATCTATCATAAAAAAGGCCTTCTTTTAAATTTTTAGGTGATATGAAAACAAAAGTGTTATAAATTCTTGTTAAATAAATATATGGACATATGAATGCTTCAAAATTTCAAGAAGTTCTACTTAAATATGAAAGAATTGGAAAAATTTTATAAGCTTTGAAAACTAATTATAAACACTAATAATATAAGTCTTTTGCAAATACTGCAAACAATTTTTTGTAGATTTAGATTGATTTTTCTTGATGGTACGCAGTCTTTTCAGAATGAAATATTAAATAAAAAAATAAATAAAAAGTATAATACTAATAAAAAAAAATAATGATTGAAATATTTATTAAAAAATTACTCGTATCAAGCAGAATATTATTAATCTGCCTTAAATAAACAATGCGTAATACCTAGAAAATTAATTATGCAATTATTGCATAAAAACTGATAGTGTGTGACCAAGCACTTCATACCCGAAAAATAATTGACCGTATATTATTCTTACTAAAACTTCTCTGTACTAATTATAACATTCATGCTAATATTTAAGGCTATGTGGACTATCGTTGTTTACTCAAATAAAATTATCCAAAATTTAAAATCTGTTTTTTAAAATTATTATTAAATGTTGTATCAATTTTAATAACTTGTTGTATTATATAAATATAACCATGCATACAATATTTTAATATTATCCATTGAGAATTTCCGTTTAGTAAAAAATTAAGATAAAAAAAAAAAATGGAAAAACAAATTAGGAAAGTACTACTAACTTTTGAAAATATTAAAGATACTATATTTTTGATAAGGCAAATTTCACTGGATAATTGGAAGGGAAAAAAGATGTAAAGTTGTGAAATTTTGAAAAGCTTTGAAATTTTTTTTCTATTAAATTCAATGGTTCATATATTGAAATACAATTAATGGTTATATATACATATATATATCTTTTCGAAGTTTTTGGAAATCACTGTAAGATTACTATAAAATACATTGTTTTTGATGTTATTAGAAACCTTACAATTTATTTTATATCCAATGAAGTATGCAGTATCAAAAATATAGTATCTAAACTTATTCAAAAGCCTGCAATACTTTCCAAAGATATATATATATATTATCTATTTATTTATTTATTAAGAAGGAAATTATTCATCAATGTTACTAAGGAATTTTGTTACTTGTGCAACAAAAAATAAACCTTAAAACTGATACAATATTTAATTATATATATATATATATATATATATAAACACTTGGAAATTTTGAATAATTATAGTTTATTTGTGTAAACGTTGTAGTTCTCAGATAACTAGAATATTTGAAAAAATGTTGCATTTACTGTGAAAAAGTTTTAGCAAAAAATACCTAGTCAACTATTTTTCTAGTATGCACTCCATGTTTATTTTATTTTTATTTATTTTTATTTATTTATTTATTTTTTTGGAGAGAGAGCTATTGTATAATAAGAGTTTTCTTGGTATAACACACTGTTTATTTAAAGGAAATTAATAAGATTATATATTATTTTATTAAATTGTATTTTATATGTACAGCAATTATTTTTATAAATTTGCATTAGATTTTTTACTTAATTTTGCATTAACTTTTCATTTTAAACAAGCAACGTACCCGAGACAAATAAATAAATAAATAAATAAATAAATAAATAAATAAATTGATCAAAAGTTGCATGTGATATTTCCAAAGTACGTTTATTATTGTCATTTAAAACGAGTTAAAAAACTTAAAATATTTTTACTTTTATTTTATATTTCAACAAAATTTCTTTAAATTTTTGAGCATTTATGCTTGTATTTAACTAACAAAAACTTATAAATATATTATTTTCATACCGTTTTTAAGTTTAAAATAAGGCCTTTCTTATGATAATTATTAAATATCTCTAGAGCAACGTGTTAATTTTTTATTAATTTTTAAAGGAAAGTCCTTGCTTAATTTAAAAAAGCAAATTTCTTTTTTATTTTACAATTTCTAAAAAACTACCTGTCGTATGATTTTGAGTTTTTAACAGCTAAAATTCTAAATATTTCACATTCGTTTAAAAAAAAGATTATGAAAATATTTTAATTAGGCGTGTATTGATGACATTTTTAATAAACACGGATAGCAATATCTAACGTTTCTTTTCTGTTTTCAAAGGGGAGAAAAGGAGGGAACGACCGTGGAAATTAGCTCGAAATAAAGTGGTCAATCAGGTTGTTTTCGACGCTTCTTTGAATGAAAATCGACAGGCTTACCCGATTTCTTCATGGTAGCGCTTAAACTGTGCATCGGACTTTTTTTCCGCGAAACATTGAAATTCGACTTGCGGTTCTTCCCACTTCGGAAGGATCTCGACGCGCTCGTGGTAGGCCCCCAGACCCGAAAGGGTTAATATAAAGGGGTTTATTGGACAATGGGGGAGTGGGGTGAAGTACTTTCAACCTATGAACCTTGTATAATTATTTATTCAAATTTAACATACTTTTATATCCCATCAAGAAAAAAAATAGCTACACCGGAAACATGTTTCAGCGAATATCCATACTTAAAATTTAAATCGTGCATACATTAAGCGGGCATGAATGAGCGATACAATCTGTTCACAACTCAACTCCACGAGCCATGTTATCGATTGTTAGAGAAAGGCTCACGTCCAAGTTCAGTGGCCTTGGAATGGCTTGATAAATTCGTGGATGGAGAGGAAAGGTGGCAAAGGGGGTTACCTCCTTTTCAGTAATACTAAGAAAATTGCAGAAGAATGGCCGAGTCACGTTTATTTTTATTTATTTTTATTTATTTTTTTTTTTTCGCGAATGCAGCATAGCATTTGACCTTATTTTTCACACGCATTTTCAATTTTTTTATTTTTTAAATCACGTTGTAGTTATATTTTAAAGGGAAAATATTCATATAATTTCTGGTTGCGTATTTTTAGATACTGTTCTATTTTAAATTTTAAAAAAAATTAAAGTTTACAAAATTGAGAATTGGTGTTCTAGGATGCTATCTTTATTCCTTTATCCACCAATCACTCTTCTAGATTTTTCTGAATATCAGTTATAAGAAAGTTTTAGAGATTTCTGGTAATTAAATTGTAAATTGAATGTTAAAGCAAACTCTAACGTATTAAACTTTGATTCTTTTGTTAAATTTTATGAATCTAACAGATTTTTGACTTGCACGAGTTTCCATCAAACTTCAGATTCAGTTAGTTCCTGATATAAATGAGTATTCTTTAGTTTTCGAGTAAATCGGTCAATAGGTGGCGCTGCTATGCAGTATTATTCATGATTATCGCAATAGTTCTACCTCGAACTAATGCACGAATTTTCATAAAAGTTTTAATTCATTTAATCCCTTATATAAATTAGCATTTATTTTTAGCTTTTTGAGTAAATCGCTCAACAGGTATCGCTTCTATCCAGTTTTTTACGATTTCTGTGATAATTCTATCTCAAATTCCAATACATAGATTTTCATCAAATTTCAGATTCAGTTAGAACTTGAAATAAGTTGTTGCAGATTAGATTTTGGTGTAAATTACTTAACTGGTGACGCTGCTATGTTTCATTTTTTTGGAAGTATTAACGTCTATGAGATAGAAGAAAGTATTGGGACTGCCACATCAGACTAGTTCTTTTTTATTTTGCTCAGCGTTAAATAAGATAGTTTTAAGATTTTTCATAATTTTTTTATTTTATCGTACAATTTTTATTGGGCTAAAAGACAAAAGAATAAAATAACTACATCAAACATATTTCCATATTATGTTAGAATATCAAGCAAGAATTATACAAAAGGATGAATCCACCCCCAAAAATTACAGCTTGCTCACTTCGTTGGTATAACCTGTCAATTTATTGCACTTTGTTCTCCTTGGTTCTAGCCCGTGACATTGACCTTATACGCTATAAAAAGTAAACAATATGCCGACAGGCACACTAGAAATGGAAATTAATTTCTATTCGTATTTGTATTTATGCAATTCGCGTCTTGTCATTTCGTACGCTTGGTTAGTCTGTCAAATGTCTGTGTCTGCTGTGTTTTTCTGTGTTACCATGGTCAATTCCTGCAGCCTAGAGAAATAATATAGTAAAACCGTGAAGGAACTGTTCCAGGTGGCTTGTCATGACTCCATCTGCAGTATGCATCCGTTGATAAGGGATTTAACCGTATTTCCTTTCCAATGAACGAAAATTCGCCAGTCTGGTGGAATTCCAGGGATTTTACAATATACGTATATTCGAAAACGTATCTGTAGACTGTAGTATTAAAATACATATTAAAATTTGTACTCGTGCCCAGGGCCCGACTAAGGCTATGGGAGGGGGGCAAGCATGTATGTATAATTTTTGTAATCTGTGCAGTTCACATCTGTATACTGGGTGTCATAAAAGATAGTCACAACTGGGTAAGAAAAAGTACTAGCAGAATAATTGTAGAAAAAACTGATAGATTGGTTGATAGAAATATCTCTTTGCAAACTTTTCCTTTACTTATCCATGTACTTAGAAAATCGTTAAAAGAAAATGTCGCAAGTTTGTCATAATTAATGGTTTTAACTTGTCACGCTATGAAGAAAACGTTAATAAGGAATTTCTTTTGAAACCAATGGGATACTAAGTTGCTATAATAAAACCTTAATTTTTTAATGTAATTTATTTTTCACTCACATGAATAGGGTGCTGGAAGCAAGGAGATGAAATAGTACCACTCTTACCTTTCTAAATGTTAGAAAATATGAATTTTGATCCCTTTTGGCTAATTTTAATCATATGGCACTTGTTAGTGAAAATCCCAATTATCAATGGGGTACTGCTGGGGCCGATTAACTGATCTTTAATCTTTAACGTATTTAACTTTTGAAAAATGGAGTTTGACTGTTATTTTAAGTAGGAAAAAATGAATTATGTAAGGTATTAAAGTCTGCTTTATAAGCAAAAGCAATAACCTTATAACATTTTACATTGGGTTAAAGGTATCGCAAAATGTGCAAGGGAGTTTAACTTTTATATAAAAATAGCCAGGATAAAAAAAAAGGGGGGGGGACTATTTATTCTAATTTTTCGTCGTTGTTCCAAACTTTTATACCAAATTGAAGTTTCAAAAAGCTGCCTTTCCACTTTATCATGTCACATCGAGACGAACTAAGGCTTTAGAAGGCAGTGATGGCAACCAGCGCCGTGCGAAACGGGGGGCGATCGCCTCGTTCGCAGAAATTTAGGGGGCGTTAAATTTAAACTACAAACGTCCATTTTAGCCTGACACAAGAAAAAATTTGTGAGGGGGCGCCAAATTGAGACTTTGCGCCGGGCGCAGTTTTCTCTTCGCACGCGCCTGATGGCAACTTTGAACTTTAGCCGGCATTTAATATTTTACGTGAAGAATTTTCATTCCATGTCAATAATAATAAAAAGATGCATCCAGATTTCACAAATATGTCAGTGTTGTTTATTAACCCTTACTAAATTTCTTTGCCCACTTTACTGGTATTATCCATTTAAGATCCCGTTATCAAGTCCTTTAAGCGGTGCACGAGCAAATTTGAAGTAGCGAAGATTATCGAACTAAGTGGCATGAGAGGAAAGTCTACGCTCATCATTAGAATACTTAGAACAATAGTTGTCGGCGTAAAAAGAAAAAAAAAAGTCTGGGGGATAAAGAACTTCCGCTAATAGGGCATCCATACATCTTTTGTTCATAAAACCAAGGTCAAACTGTTTTCATTACCATCTATAGCAAGAACCACCTGCCACTGTGGCGGTCGGATTATTTTATAGGTAGACACTGATTCTAGCTTTAAGGGGATCCGGGACACATTTTAAAAATTTTATTGAGTTAAAATTTTGGAATTTTTTGTGATGGTTAACTATTATTATTTGTAAACATTATTATTTGTAAACAAAATCATGTAATAAAACTTTTCATAATATATTTAAAAAAAGAAATTGACGGAAATAGTGATGTAATTTAAAATCGTTACAACTCTAAATATTATCTGCAGATTTTTTTTTTTTTTTTTTTTTTTTTTTTTTTTTTTAAATAAACAAATATTTAAATTTTAATTTCGATTCAGCATTTTTTTAAATATTAATTTAATCAAAAATTAAAATTATTTAAAGTAAAAGTGTAAAAAAAAGTAACTTTTTTATATTTTCTGAATCAAAATTAAAGTAAAACTATTGAAAAATACATGTTTCAAATCTTTTGTCAAACAGTTCTGGAATTATAATAATTTAAATAAAAGAAATGATGCAATGAATGATGTCCTTTCCATGACAACCATTGTTTGAAAGCTAGATTTTGAAAACAAACCAAAGCGAAAAAAAAATATTTCGTGTTCCTAGAAATATGACTTCAACGTCATTTTAAGCACAAAAAAAAAAAAAAAAGGGGAAATTTTAAGAAAATCTGAAGAATTTTGTGCCCTGATCTTCTTAAATTATGAAAATTACAAAATATATGTATCTACGAAAATGTATTTTTAAAAGTCATATGATGTGAAGGTGTTATGTTTACAGGTGCTCAAGTCAGAGTATCTGACCAGCTTGGGGAAACCTGGATAATTTTGAAAAATGTCAGGGGAAAGTCGAAGAAATTTATATTCCGCACGAAAAATCAAGGAAATTTGAAATTTTTGAGAGAGAAAAAATCGGAAAAGTTTGAAACTTCTAAAAAAAATTTCAGGATTTTTTTTTTTTTTTAAAGTTTCCAAAATTAAGGTTTTGAAATAGCAGCGGCAAAAAATACTTTGCTTTCTGTAAGTTTCAACCTCTTATGCAATTTCTTTTGCTAATCATCTTTCAGTTCTTCCGTATAACTCTGAGAATTTCAGTGTGAGTTTCACTGTAACTTTTCTTTTTGTTGGATTGCCCAGGTGATTCAGTCGATTTATTATCTTTGATTTAATTATAGATCCAACATGGGGCATACAAATAATTACACGTATATAATTAATAATTTTGTATATTTATTTATACATTAATTACTTAAAAAAAAAACCATTGGACATTTTTATTATCGGTCTAAAATAAGATTACTGAAGTTCGTTCTAATTAGTGTTTGTCTTAAACACCTGTCCGTCCTTAGTATTAATTTCTGCGATATATCTAGATGTATTTACAAAATCCATATTGGCATACATTTCCGGATTTATGCAGTCTAATACAGTATGGGTGATTCTCTCCAAATAGGCCAAAATAATAGTCATGAGGGAATGAGTGTGTGCGAGTGATGAATTTTAACAAAATGCCCATTTACTTTTTTGCTATTATCTGAATCACGATTAGGCTTAGTGGGATTTAACTCTATCTAAATACTTATAAATCAGTAATAATTAACATTTTTCAATATTTACCTGTATTCAGTAGAGGCTTATGAGGGAGTGATAAGGAAGGCTTAGGACCTCATCACTCTCTCATCAGACTCTACTGAATACAGTTAAATACTAGAAAAATATCAATTATTACTAGTTAGAAGTATTTAGATTGAGTTAAAACCCATCAAAACTAATTTCAATTCAGGCTATGATAATGTAAATGGGCATTTTGTTAAAATTCATCACTCCCTCACACTCATTCCCTCATGACTATTATTTTGGCCTATTTGGAGAGAATCACCCGTATATTCAAAAAGATGACTGGTCACATGCAGTTTTGGACATTTTATTAAATGTCTAAAAAATACATATGAGGAATTATCCTGAAACTCTAGGTGTGTAAACAGAATAGCGCAAGTCATATTTCCGTGAATTTTTTTTCTTGAAACAACATAGGGCACCGTCAATAAATTGAAAAAGAACGAATATCTGTTGGCTAACCCTGTCAAAACTATTGTCGCAAGAGTTTAATTTTTATTTAGAAAACTTGGATATTATCTTTTGTAAAATATATACTAAATACTAACTAATAATAATTCTAAACTATGCTTGTTATTAATTTTTCACAATTAATTCAAAAAAAAAAAAAAAAAAAAAAACTTTTGTTTAGTGAAAATCAAAGACTGTGGCGGTAAATATTTTTTACTGGCGATTAGAATTTTTGTAGGGTTACCAGATTTTATCAAATTTGTAAAGTCCTGGTCATTGCTAAAGCGTTTTTGTCCGAATGAATGCATTCTGGTTTCACCTGCGCTTTTGCACGATCTCTATCGATCGGGGAGAGTAGGATGAGGGGGATGCTCGTCATCTAACAATCTCTAATCTTCCACCCAATCCCTCAGGTTCTGTTCCCTCTCTACTTCCATTATCTTCCCCCAATGGGATGTATGAAATCTTCCCCCATGAAATCTGCCCCCGTCCGCCATTTTGACCTCTACATTAGAAGGGGGTAGATATCCAGCGGTGCAGCATTTCACTTTCTACGAGGGCCTGATTTCTGCCCCCAGTATATCTTCCCCCGTCCGCCATTTTGAGCTCTGCATTAGAAGGGGGAAGATATCCAGTGCTGCAGAATTTCACTTTCTACGAGAGCCTGATATCTACCCCCAGTATATCTTCCCCCGTCCGCCATTTTGACCTCTGCATTAGATGGGGGTAGATATCCAGTGCTGCAGCATTTCACTTTCTACGAGGGCCTGATATCTGCCCCCAGTATATCTGCCCCCGTCCGCCATTTTGAGCTCTGCATTAGAAGGGGGAAGATATCCAGTGCTGCAGAATTTCACTTTCTACGAGAGCCTGATATCTACCCCCAGTATATCTGCCCCCGTACATCATTTTGATATCACAGTAGAGGGGACATACATGGAGTGCTAGAATATTTTTTAGGTTCATCGAGAACCTAAGAATCCTGGCTATATATCCTTTCTGCGTATAGTTTTTATTGTTTCCGCTAATAATCATACGGTTTATTTATCTAGAAATTTGTAGACGACACTTAAAATGTAACTCTAAAATTATATAATATATATGAGGACGTAAACTTCAAAACGCACTTTATCGACATTTTTAAAAATGAATTTTCTGTATGAACCTATTCTATTAATAAATCTGCGTAAAAGAAAAAAAAAAACTATAATTTTAGGAAAAAAATGAAAAAAAGAAAGAAAGAAAGTTTTAACGTGTGTTTTGGCATTGTAAAATCTTGGTGTTTACAATGAAAACTAATAGTTTTTATGACATTTATTTAAATCGCAAAAATTTTACTTTCTGGAAAAGGCAAAGTTTGAACCTCACGCCCTCTTATATACATGCAAGATTTTGAGTACTTTTGTAGATTTCGTCATGCATATTATGCGATCAAAATTGCAGTAAAAATTTACTGCTACCGTTTGTCAGTTTGAACCTTCAAATTAACCGTTTCCAGACTGCAAAAGACGTCCTTAAAAGGATTAAAATAAAACAAAAAAATCATATCTTCGTCGGTTTACAAGATATTAAATGCAATTAAATTTATTATAAATCTTCTTAATATTATCTACAACTTTTATATTGACAAGTTGTTCATGGGACCAAGTCTAACAAAAAAAAAAAATCATAAAGGGAGAGGAGGTTAGAGAAGAAAAGAAGTCACAGTAACATAATTCTGATTAAAAAGGCGCTTACTGAAAATTGAATTAAAAACTCATCAAAAGCGGCTAGATAAAAATGCGTTTATTTCTAATCTTGATTTCCTTTTTTTAAAAATTAGTAATTAACTTTCATATATATCTTACGGCTATATTTTGAGGCGGTAGGGGCTTTTTCTAATTATTTGCTTAAATCGTAAATTACGCATGTCAGTATTGCTCTTGATGTGCAGCACTTTTAACACTAAATATCAGCCTTTTTGCATGAAAATTAAACACGGAGTTTGAAATCACCACATTTGTATTTCATAAAATTTTTAAATCGTTTAGACAATAATAAATATCTTTTAAAATAATTTAAATGTATTTATTGGTAGTCGATAAAAAAGAAAAACAGAAGAATTCTTCTGCAAGCTTTTTATACTAGATTTCCGTTTAAAAATATAAAGTTGTTCCAATTAATGAACGGTTTTATTTCATGTGTTTTTAAAGCTAATATTTTGATCCCGACTAAAGCTAGGCGAGACACCTACTATTTATATGTTGTTAAGCACCAGTGTATTTATATGTTGTCATTTATTGTTGTTAAGTTTATAAGTTGTATGTCTTTGCAAATTAGTTATAGGAAAAAAAAAGAATCTTCCACGCATTCATTTTTATCGAGGAAAATAAAAATAGTAATGTAATTGGAAAATGTTTCCTTAAAATTTTATTAGTTTGAGGGAAATATTTCTAGATTTCGAGAAAGAATCGTAAATATTCCAAGCTAAAACATGGTTTTACTTTAAATTTTGAGTCTTGAGCAAATTTTAGCTTTGGATATGAAATTGGAATCCACTCGCTCAAGAATTATTAAAATTATAAATGTATAACTTTATTTTGCACCCTGAATATTTTTTAACATTAGTACTAATCATCCTAAAAATATTACAATTTTTATACATTTTAGCAACATTTTCATTTTAAATATGAGCTTTGACATTAATAACCGAAAAAATTATTTAACTATGATTGCAGCCAAAATTTGTGCTTAAAAACAATTTTAAGGACATAAGAGAGATTGCTCGCCAACTAGCAATTGATTATAATCAAAATCTAAGATGCATTATGTTTATAGGGACATATTTCTTAATTCCTTAAATTTGACTAAAATTAGCCGAAATTTTCGTTTGCAAATGTATAAAAAGTATTAGGATTGTTAAGCTTGTAAAAAGTTTACCTTTTATATTAACACTGTTTGTAAAGCAGAATTTGATTCGATTAAAGAAGACGGTGCTGATTAAACAAATGACAAACGTTGTTTTCTTAATTAAAAAAAAGACTTATTCAATAGTACAGTGATTCAAATAAGCGGCAAATTTCCATATGTTTAATTGTAGGAGGGGGGCCGTATGTTTAGTCTGCCCAGGAGCCCGTGAAACCTGTTACCGGCCGTGCACACTAGAAATTCAAATTGCCACACCTCAGCCATTTTTTAAGATATGAACGAAAGAAAAAAATGCTCCGACCCTTTTTTTATAAAGTTCAAACACATAAAAAACGCTTAATTTTTTCATTTTTTGTACTGCATTTTTATTTTTTAGTTTTTTAGTTTTAAATGGCCACAGGGCCGATTAGAGGGGGGGGGGCACAGTGGGAAACTGCCCAAGGGCAAGGGCAGTGGGAACAAGATGGGGCCCGCACCGTATCAAACAACTATAGAGATTACATAATATTACAAATCTGAACTTGCACACATTTTTTTAATTATTATTCACAAGTTAACTGGAAAAATGTTTCCCAGAATTGTTGTGATAATATTTTCACCCAAGACATAGAACCATTGGTAAAAGAATCCCTGCATAAGAACCATTATTAAAATAATCCTTGCATAGAACATGGAACAAGACAAATATTATCTCTTCTTGTTTTGTACTGATGTGAGTACTAATCTAAATCTGTCACTTCATTCATCATTCTTTTTACAAACAGCCAGGCACTTCCTGTTTTCCTAAGAAATTCAGAAAGAACCCTTCTTTGACCACGGATTGCCATACCCATGCCTTCAGGCCAAAGAGCCTGTGGACTACAACAGGTCTATCTGATACTGGCAGCTAGACCGACTCAATTATCGGACAAACGATGCGACAGTTAGGGCACGGCCCGCGCTAATTGGGGTCTCCTAGGGAGTTCCGATTTACTGATTACCGAATAGGTACGAGAAGTACATGCTTCCCTTAGAAAGTTTTGAAGGGGCCCAAAATTGAGAACACAGGGGGCCCTGAATTTTGCATGGAATTAACTTAATTCTAAAATTTTACCTAATTTATTTTCAAATTATTAATTATGCATATATGCATATATATATAATTTGTATTATTTAAGTGCTTCGTAAATGCAAATAACAAATTAATTTTTCATGTAAAAGATCAGTTTTTGTACATTATTTTAGATAAATTTTTATTTTACATATTGAATTTTAGAATTGTTAAATTTAGCTTATATGTACAAAAAAAAAATAGCTATTGCCGTTATTGAAAGAAGTATATCAAAATATTGACACTTTATGTTGTGCATACATTTTTAATTCAATGTTTCCATCCAATTATATTTTTTATATTAGCCCCATGCTAATCTCTTTTAGCATATTTTGCTTGATTGTATTCAATTTTAATGTAAAAAGAAAAAAAAAAGGGGGGGGGGGGATATTGATTAATGAAATACATATGAAATTAAGTGAGCCATTCTTTTGAATAATATTTATAGCAGTGGTGAATTTCCAGGTATCTCGAATGTAAATTCTTTACAAATGAAAGAGGGCCCCCGAAATGACACTGTGCTTCCCATAGCATCAGAGCTTAAACGGGCCCTGCCTTTTTACAGGGAAATATTGTTTTGAAATACCATTTCCTCTGTACAAAATAACATTTTCCCCATGATTTGTTTTTAACACTAGAACCGCGGAGACGGGTCATTTTGACCCGTATTCTGTGAAAAGATGTCGATTCGAACCAGATAAATCTTCTTAAAATAATTTACATGCAAGCTGCACAAAAATTATTTAAACTAAGTAAGTTAAATAGACTTAAATACAAATTCTGATGTGAATTATTTTTATAAAACTTGGGTAAAATTTCCCGCGGTTCTAGTGTTAAATATTTCTTTTGAGAATTTCTGAAAGTCGAAGTTGGTATACTTTTCAGAGAGTGTGTAGTTTTGACAATCTCGAAAATAACCATTCACACAAAAAATCACAAACTATCTTATAAAATTGGTTCACTAATTTATTAATGGTTTTTATAATCTTCGATTAACCCTTTATCTACGGACGGTACTTATAAGTCCATTAAAATTATTCATTATAAAATTCTTTTAATACGTCAATTAGTTGTAATACTGTTTAGAATGAGTTACAGATACATTACTTTATTTTGTTCCAAAAGCATTATTAGTTACACAAAACAAATATATTTTTAAAAGTATAATTTCTTTTCCCTTTGTATTTTTTCAGCTTTATTGGCGCTGAGGGAGGGGGATGGGGATTTTTCAATTCGGAAATACAGTCGGCTCTCGTTAATTCAAAATAGGATAAATCGAATCTTCACTTAATTCGAACTAAACGTTAAATTCCGAAATTTTCAATGGCAGAATAATGTTAAAAATTTCAGCTAATTTGAACTCATTTTCTCTTGATATCGTTTAATTCAAACTAATGGGAACTCCAATTTTTCATTTTTCTTTTTTTTTTAAACTCCAGATCCTTGAAATAACTTGATTTCTTTCATTTTAGTAAAAATTGTTCTGAATTAGTATACGGGTGATTCTACGATAAGAGGTAATTTGTACGGCAATCTGTTTAAAACAGATTTTTTATTCTATATGTTGCTATTTTTTGCAATGAATCGCATCATCTTAATATACTTTATTAAATAACATTACGATTGAATGCCTAATTTAAACACATTTTTCTGAAATTTCTTACAAAGTCTAAAAAGTCCCCTCCCCTGGCATGTCCCCTTGCCGGTTTCAATTTAACTTTCAAACAATACATATATTTTTTCCGCCAGATGCTTAGCTAAAGTATGTTTAATTGGAATTTAAATAATTATACTTACGTATTATAAAATAAAAAATAAAATATTTTTGTTAATTTCAAATAATTTTTAAAATTAACTTTTGTCCCGCTTTTTTTGTGTCTCTCCCCTGTCAAATTTTGTTCCGCTGAAACAAATATAAATTCAACGATGGCTATATTGGAAGTAGTGCTTAAGGACATCTATCGGCTTGAAGTTAGCAATACTAAACGCGCAAGCCATTTAAGCGTCGCCATTTTTAGTTGTTGCGACGCGACCTGTTTTGTAGTGGTTTCGCACAGTGATCGTGTATCTCCCCTGGTAAGTCATAAAACTTATAATATTCATTTAATTCAATTGCATTTACTGCCCTAATTAAACAATACGGTAATACTTAAAGTGAAATACACAATTAACCGAAAAACTAATTCAATCAGTTAAAAAGTTTGAATTTACAAGAAAATGTCTCTCCCCTGCCGTATTTCCCCTGGCACGATAACTGCCAGGGGAGCGAGTCACTGACCAGAAAAAGTTATAAAATATGTATAAAGTGACTTGCCCTTATATGAAAAAGTAAATAAACGGGACAAAAATCATAATTTAAAGGTTTTTGATCAAACTCAAACTTTTCTTTTTGGCCGAATTATCCATGTTTTTGAACCTCTTATCGTAGAATCACCCATACACATAATCCCATCCATTTGATATCCGCTTTCTAATTATCCGTATGCAGACCCTGACTATCGCACGGGCACTCGAGTTCTATGCCTGGGAACGAAATTTCTGTGGAACACAAAACATTTCCTATTTCATCTAAATTTATATTATAAAAATCATAATTGCGGAACGAAAAGTGATATTAATTCGGTAAAATGACAAAAGTATACATCAATTTATGTTTAAAAGCACGTTTCAATAAATAGTAGAATTTCTTTCTTAATTTTTATTTATGGAACTGTTTTTCAATTTTCGAGGAAACTTTTTTTCAGATAAGTGTATAATGTGTGAAAAAACTACTATCAGTAAATTAACTAATCTACGGGGGCACGAAAATTTGAAAGTGCCCAGGGCATAGAAACTTGTTAGTCGGTCCTGTCCGTATGTCTGTAAATGACACATCCACCTCTTTTTCCATTGCGATTGTTCCTAATTCCTTAATTGGTTTATGTATTTATGTATTTTAATTTAATATTAAGTCACATTCTAACTTGAACAGCTGAAATGAATTTAGAAAATACTATAATTCCTTTGTAAAAGAACTCTTTTAATTATGTTTTTCTGTCATACTTACCATAATTCGAACATTTCTTATGGTCCCAGTAAGTTCGAATTAACGAGAGCCGACTGTATTTCTACATTTATATTGTAAGAACACCATATTTGTACATTTTATAATTCTACAAAATACGAAGAAATCAATTTAAAATAAAAGATTTGAGTGGGTTATAAATATTGCACAAAATCCCTGTAAATTCAAATTTAATTAATCCTTCTAAATAATTCAATCCTTCTAAAATCCTTCAAAAATTTATTAAATGATTAATAAAGAAAGCGTCTTTTCAATATGGGCGTATATCCAAAAATTGGACCAAAACCGTTAATTCAGTATGAAAAACCCATTTACCTAAATTAAGAGCCTCCGTCTTATCAATGAATCCCCAAAATCAATTCCTTATCACTTTTTTTCCTGTAACTTTTTTTCCGTAAACTTTTTTTCGTGTCACTTTTCTCCGATTTTATAGTTTACTAGCGAGCTACGCCCGCTAGTTGGGCCACTTTTTCCAAACGAACCTCGGTATTAAGCAGTATATAATAAGCAAAAAAAATTCATTTAATAAGCAAGTCTTGGTGTTCGAATCCTCAAGCACAAAAAAAAGTAAATTAAAGAGCTATGGTCCCGTTAAAAATATGTGATTTCACACTGTGGGCCATGTGCACTTGAAAAAAAAAGATTGTGGATCGGCGCTATGGTCGCTTCGCGCCCATAGTCCCGTTAAAAATATTTGGTTTTGCACGGTGGGTACTACGCGCCCATAAGACATTTTTTCGTATTTTTTAGTTCATCAGAAGCAGATTTTTACGCAGATTCTGAATATGTAATCAGTTTTTTCTACTTTAAAAACTGTCTGCATGATGGTTTAAAAAAAAACTTGCAAAAAAAAAGTTTCGATAGTCCTGTTTTATTTCTAAGTTCAACATTTTAGCGAAAACTACGGTAAATATTCTACGGCAAGTCAAAAAAATTGATGCGGGAAAAAACGCAATTAGCGCCGGTAGAAATGGAGGTTTTCGGCTGTTTCTTCTTTTAGCCAAAGGGGAAAAATTCATTCCTTCACCGCAAGGTGGCGCAGTGTTCTGCTTCGGAGCTCTGCTTGGGAATTTAGATATTTTTCGTTCCAATTCCCAAGGGGTTTTTAATTCATAACTTCTTTTATTTTGGTCCCACGGTCTCGAAAATGCCCGAAATGACTTCCCCGGAATTTTTCCAATCGAAAGACACCTCTCGCGACTTCCAACTCGCCCGCGTTGCGAACTGTAATCGGCTTCAAGCAGACAGACAGACAGAGGCGCACGGATTTTATTAATATAGACTTGCGAGCTACGCCCGCTAGCTGGGCCACTTTTTCCAAACGAATCTCGGTATTAAGCAGTATATAATAAGCAAAAAAATTCATTTAATAAGCAAGTCTTGGTGTTCGAATCCTCAAGCACAAAAAAAAAATAAATTAAAGAGCCATGGTCCCATTAAAAATATGTGATTTCGCACTGTGGGCCACGTGCACTTGAAAAAAAAAAGATTGTGGATCGGAACTATGGTCGCTTCGCGCCCATAGTCCCGTTAAAAATATTTGGTTTTGCACGGTTGGCACTACGCGCCCTTAAGACATTTTTCCGTATTTTTTAGTTCATCAGAAGCAGATTTTTACGCAGATTCTGAATATGTAATCAGTTTTTTTCTACTTTAAAAACTGTCTGCATGATGGTTTAAGAAAAAACGCGCAAAAAAAAGCAATTAGCGCCGGTAGAAAAAGCGATTTTCGGCTGTTTCTTCTTTTAGCCAAAGGGGAAAAGTTCAGGTTCTTCACCGCAAGGTAGCGCAGTGTTCTGCCTCGGAGCTCCGTTTGAGCGCCGTTTGGTATTTGGGACATTTTTCGTTCCGATTCCCAAGGGGTTTTTAATTCATAGCTTTTTAAATTTTGGTCCCACGGTCTCGAAAATGCCCGAAATGACTTCCGCGGAATATTTCCAATCGAAAGACACCTCTCGCGACTTCCAACTCGCCCGCGTTGCGAACTGTAATCGGCTTCAAGCAGACAGACAGAGGCGCACGGATTTTATTAGTATAGATGTCACTTTTTTCTGTTTACCTACCAGATGGGGGAAATGGTATCCAGATGCACTAAGTAGCTGCCACTTGTTTCGTCGGTCACTTCGTGATAATTTAAAAGCAATGATCTTATACAGGATGAATGGATATATGTTTATAATAATTGATTTATACTTGAAATGATATAATCACATGCAGAATTTTAAATTTAATTATAGCGAATTGTTAAATGACTAATTTTATAATTCATATTATTAATGAAATAAGGTCAGGCAAAGTTAGTTTTAACGAGAAACAACATCATCACTGTATTGAATCGTGTTTAAAACAGCCATCACTTTAAAATAATCTAAAAATTCGTCGGAAAACAATTGATAAAAATAAATTACACATACAATCAGTTACAAAAAATCAAACCTGTGGAATTAATATATTAAAGTGTTTTTTAAATATAATAATAAGTTTCTGCATTATGAAATTAATAATTTTAGGAATATATAATTATATTCGATTTATATTTATATCTATTCTAAGGAAACTTTAAATGTTGTTTAGAAAGCTAATATTTGCTCTTCACTGAAATACTGTGTAATCAAAGTTGCGTTCTCTTTAAATTATCTCTGAATGGAAAAATACAATTTAAATCAATGTCCAATGCATAATTTTATTTTGTTTGCTTCTGTGGAGTTATCGGCTGTTTGAAAATTGTTTTAACTCTAATTAATACATTTTACTCATCATATGGATTTTAAACGGAATCAAGAATAATTTTACTTATGGCATTTTCCAAAATATGTTCAATAATGTCAAAACAGCAATGAGAATCCAAGAAAATAATGCGCATGTGCTATCCATCAGTTTTCTTTATTAATAAATAAATCAAGTTATTATTATTTTTTAATGAATTGAAGAATGCTATCTATATTTTACATTAATCATAACAACAACCTAAGACTTAATCTTATGGAATGGAGAAAAGTTCAGTTTTAAGTAGGCTTTCTTATCCCTTTATGTCCCGACGTCACTTTAAAGCACCTTTAAAATAATTTGTTTTAAAATGCATGTAATACTCGATTAGTAGTAATACATTTTAGAATGCGTTCTAAATACTACTTTACTTCATCTTATCTCAAGAGCATAATTGGTTGAACAAACAAAAATATTTTTAAAAGGACGATTTCTTTTTCATTTGCATTTCTCAGCTTTCTTAGCGTTGAAAGATTGTGGGGGGAAATTTTCAATTAAGTATCATTTTATAATTCTAGAGTAAGACCATTATGTTTGTACATTTTGTAATTCAATAAAAATCTAAAAAAGTATTTAAAATAAAAAATTTGAGTGCAGTTATAAATATTGCATAAAATTTCTACAAACACAAATTTAATTAATTAATTTTAACTGTCAAAACTCTTTTAAATTTTATTAAGAGGAACTTCAGTCATGAGAAAAGACCCGCTAGCTTATGCTAATCCAATGGAAAAGATTTATAAAGATATCTCGATTGAATTTCAATATTTTTAATATTTTTTCTTAGATGATCTGTATGCAGGCCGTTTCTTACTTTTTCGATTTTGATTATATGTTTTTTTCTCATCAATATGCTTTCACTTTCGAAACCGGTTCCGAAAATAAAAGTGTTTTCACTAAAATTATCTGTAAATAAAATCGAAAAAATCTCTAATATTCAATGAAAAAAATCATTTAAAAACTTGTAAATTCAAACGAGATATATATTTTTTAATTTCTTCCACAGGATTAGCATTATCGAACGGGCCTTTTCGCTTGACTGAAGTAGCCTCTTAATTAATTGTGTACATCTTCTTATGTAGATTCAAAAATTCACAAAAAAATGCTTCAGAAGATGAAATTTTCATGAATTCATAATTTGGGAAATACAGGGTTCGGAGGTACACCGCTCTTAATTATTTTCCGGTGATCACGAATATTTTCCATTTAGGAAAACTCCATTTTAAAGAGGTTTCGCTTTAATCGGGTTCCTTTATAGACAGATCCATTTTATCAGTTTTTAAAGTGTTTAGTTTGCTTAATTACTGCATTAATAATTGCTAAAAGATGTTAGCCCCCCAAAAAAAATTTCGGAGTCCACCCCTGACATGATTCGCTGGTTGGCACATGATTCTCGCCCTGCTCTGAAATTACAGATTTTTTTTCTTTTACGCAGATTTATTAATAGAATAGGTTCATACAGAAAATTCATTTTTAAAAATGTGGATAAAGTGCGTTTTGAAGTTTACGTCCTCATATATATTATATAATTTTAGAGTTACATTTTAAGTGTCGTCTACAAATTTCTAGATAAATAAACCGTATGATTATTAGCGGAAACAATAAAAACTATACGCAGAAAGGATATATAGCCAGGATTCTTAGGTTCTCGATGAACCTAAAAAATATTCTAGCACTCCATGTATGTCCCCTCTACTGTGATATCAAAATGACGTACGGGGGCAGATATACTGGGGGTAGATATCAGGCTCTCGTAGAAAGGGAAATTCTGCAGCACTGGATATCTTCCCCCTTCTAATGCAGAGCTCAAAATGGCAGACGGGGGCAGATATACTGGTGGCAGATATCAGGCCCTCGTAGAAAGTGAAATGCTGCTGCACTGGATATCTACCCCCATCTAACGCAGAGGTCAAAATGGCGGACGGGGGAAGATATACTGGGGGTAGATATCAGGCTCTCGTAGAAAGTGAAATTCTGCAGCACTGGATATCTTCCCCCTTTTAATGCAGAGCTCAAAATGGCGGACGGGGGAAGATATACTGGGGGCAGATATCAGGCCCTCGTAGAAAGTGAAATGCTGCAGCGCTGGATATCTACCCCCTTCTAATGTAAAGGTCAAAATGGCGGACGGGGGCAGATATACTGGGGGCAGATTTCAGCATTCCCCCCCCAATTCATTCCGAAGGATCGGCCATACCACAGAGTACGGACAGAGCCTCAACTCGGCTTGAAAAGAACGCCCTCAGTGGATCACTTAAAAACTAAACCATCGCGTTGGCGATTTTTAGCCTCGTGATTTCTGTTTAACTGTAACCATATTCTGGCTTGGCACTTCTTTCTGAATGCTGATTTGATTATATTTGCACACGTGCTTATGCTATTTGATCTTAGATTTCCGCGCTTATATTGATTCGTAATTATTACTGTTATTGTTCTTGAATTTTCAAGTTTAGATTATTAGGTCTTATGTTAAGAAGAGACACATGTATTGTTTGCAAGACGAATAAGTCAAAGTTATTTCATATTAAAATAATTCTTTCATAAATTTCAAAACAAGAAGCAGCAAGCCGTCGCTGTATTTTTTTTTTCTTTTTTCCCTTATCATTTGTCGCCAAGGAAGCGATATTTCGCCAAATTAGCAACCTCTCTTATGTTATGATCGTAGTTCCAGAGTCATCCGCTCGTATCGCTACTGTCTATGCGTAATCCCATGTTAAACAAGTTGCCATTACAGTGTATGAAAGTTGATTCTCTGTTCCGTACTCTGTGGGCCATACCAAATGTTGAATAATAATAGCATATAATAAAAACATATGAGAGAACGCAAATTTCACCTTATTTTAAAACACAAAATATATAATATGAGCTTTAAAATGTTCAGTTTTACTTAAAAGGCGATTAAAATAATCAAAAAGCCTTAATCAGCTCTTCCTCGGAGAATATTTTTATAACTAAATTTTGTTTATCTATACAAATACCTATTATATTAGTAATACTATATTGGGTCATTCAATGCCAAATCAACCAAAAAAAAATTCAATATTCAACCTGACCACTTCAGATTTCAATGAAATGCCAGGGATCATTCTCTATGATGATATAAATTAGAGCGCATTTTTATTTTTTATTTATCGCTTTAAATTTTCATATAATTATTTTAGTTTTGAAAAATCATCATTTTTTGACTTGCATAAATGTTTTCGATTTTGAATTTCTCAAGTTCTATCAAACGTAGAAAATTTTATGACCATTCATTTTAAAGTGGTGTTTATAAGGTTTAATTTGACATGCAAGTTGACTATGCATAGTTAAAAAAAATTTTAAAAAAAATTTTTAGCCGTTTTTATAAAATTTTGAAAAAATTGTTTATCTATTGTAATATTATAAGCTTAAAATTCTAAAAATTTAAAAAATGACTATCTAAAAAAATTTCTAAACTTAAAAGAAAATTATTTTTTAATTATGCATATCAAATTAAACCTTATAAACTTCTCTTTAAAATGAGTGATCATAAAATTGTCTACGTTTGTTCGAACTTCAGAAATTAAAAACAGCTAAACAAGCCAAAAAATGATTTTTTTTTTTCAAAATTTAAATAACTATATGAAATTTTGGTGCGAAGAAAAAATACAAATAAGATATATGAACATATATTTTTATTTATATCATCAGGCAAAACGATTCCTGAAAGTTTCATCGAAGTCTGAAAAGGTCAGGTTGAGTCGCCGATTGATTTGTCATGGAACGACCCTATTAGTATTTGTATAAATAAACAAAATTTAGTTATAAAAATACTCTTCGAGCGATCTGAAGAGTAGGAAATGAGAGGAGGATGCTGATCACCTAACAATCCCCAATCTTCCATACCATCTCTCAGGTTCCAGGTTCTATCCCGCCTCCCCCCCCCTCCTCCTTCCAGCATCCTCCCCGATTCATCTCTCGTGAATGCTTTGTTTAAAAGATGAAGAGATTTCATACATGGCAGTTAATAAACTTTTAGCTTTGACCAGATTGTTTAGCCGGAATGAGAAAAATGTCCGAAAATATTTCTGAATGGTGAAGTTATTTTCATATTAATTGCCCCCCCCCCCCCGAAAAAAAAGAAGATAAATTTAATTGGGTGCATAAAATTTCAGAAAATAGTCAGATGTTTAAGTAATAGATAGCTCATCCCACTTAATACATCAGGGGTTCAAAAATTATAGATGATCAGTTTCGTTTAAATGTAATCATCATTTCTAAAAGCTGTATTCATAAAAATGTTTTTCACAAAACTAATTTTAAATTTTTATTTCAGAAAATCTATTTGAAATGTTCACCAATTAATTCTCCAGGTTTATGTAATGCATTTTCCTTAATATCAATATTACATTTTTCTTTCTTCAGACTTTTTTGAACAACAAATTCTGATTATTCAAAATGATGCTGCTTCTGTTTTGTCAGCCTGGGGGGGGGGGGGGGGGGGATAAAAATTGTCATAACTATACATTTTCAAAGATCGTATGATGAAAACTAGCATTTTGGATAGCTAATTGTACAGGCTTTCAAATAAATTATATTAAATTCTTTATAATTCAACTCCGATTTAAAAACTATTTACTCAGATATTATGATGCGTGGTTTTAAGCGCGTAAAAAAATAATTTAAAAAAAAAGAGCCCATAAAAATAAAATACTATTGACTAAAAAGTAATATTTCCATATCTGAAATGAACGGAAAATTGCATATTTCGCAAAAATAACTTTAGATTTCAAGTACAAAATTTTAAAGTATGCAAATTTACTTTTTTTAAGGGGGTTCTTAAATCAAAAAGGGCAACTTTGACACATGCATTAATTTATTTTTGTTCGGAAATGCTTGAAAATAGCAGGTGTTGTTATTCAGAAACTCTCTAATTGCACTCATTCTTATGTTTTTAAAAAAAAACACAATAGATTTTTCATAACAAGCCTTCAAAGTTGACACTTTTGAGCATATTTCCCGACGAAAGCGGAAAAACCGGTCGAAAAGGAGGAGAAAAACGGGTGATTGCGTCATCGAAATAGCTTATAACTCGACAAGTAATTTAATTATCATAAAATGGAAAAATAAGTTCAATTCAAAATCGCTTTCATAGTCAGGCATTAAAATTTTATAACTTTCTGTTAAAAAATGAATTTGTAAATGTGTCAAAACGTTTTTCTCTTGTTGAGCGGATCAGTTAAGAACACCCTTAAAAAATCTAGTTTTGAACGTTTTTAATTTTGCAAAACACTTTTAGTAGTTTTTTAGTACCCATTTTGGCAACAATGATGCGAAAAAAGAAGCTATTCAAATTATGAATAAAACTTTGAAATGGAAAATTTGTCCAGTATCGTCGTCTGTTGAGAATTTTATTGAAATTTTATATTAACTTCTTTGTTCGGCGATAGCAGTAATAAATAAAATCGCCTTTTAAAGTCAACATTGGCTTTTGGGTATGTTGCCAGATGCAACGCGGCGATACAAAGGATTAAATGAGTGATATTTGACCAAAATAGGCTATTTAAACGCATTGGATTACCTTAAAATTATCATTAAAACAATGTTCTTTCCCCCAACCTGCTATCCCTATCGATCTGAAAGAGTAGGGAATGAGAGGGGATGCTGATTATCTAACAATCTCTAATCTTCCATCCCATCTCTCAGGTTCTAGGTCCCCCCCGCTCTCCTTCCGGCATCCTCCCCGATTCACCTCTCCCGAGTACTTTGTGTAAAGATGAAGAGATTTCATAGATGGCTGTTAATGAACTTTTCTGGTACAGACACACAGAACTACTTTTTGCAGTTAGAAGTCGGCGTGTTTCATGTATTATGATTTTTCCAATTTGAGAAAGGAAAACTTCAATTTAACTGTAGGACATGGATATTTCCCATAAGTAGAGTTGAGGTAGTTATCTTCTGCACCCTTGTAATATCCCCGTTCTCTATTGTCTATAAACCACAGAAGCGAGCAGAAGAAAGGATTTAATTCCGTTGCAGTTGAGCAAAATTTACGTGTGCTCGGAGCTTCAGAAGATGCCCAGATTGATTTCGGCTCGCCACATCAATTTTAATATACAGGTTTTTTTTTTTTTTTTTTTTTTTTTTTTCCAGCAATTAAGAAAATGTCCGAAAATATTTCTGAATGGTGGAGTTAGTTTTATATTACCCCCCCCCCCCCAAAAAAAAAAGGAAAATAAATTTAATTGGTTGAGTGTATCATGTAGCCTCGAGCTCTTATCATTCCTATCGGCTAATTTATGTCCATTGAATTTTGTTTGTTTAATAGCTTTTTAAATGGAACTATGGATACATTTTTAAATTGTTGTTCGTAAAAATTGTAATAAACTTCGTAAGCTTATTCCCTAAGTATAGCTATAGAATAAACAAAGAAATATTTTGTCAGAGAGTAAAATATTTCAGTAATGTGATTTTGACAGTAAATAAATAAAATACTATTACGTATTTTTGAATATCTGAAAAATAATTTGACTTGTGAATAGTTGGTTATTTTCTGCTGTAGCGAGCTAAATGTTAAAGAATTTTAAATGCTTCTTTACATGTTTTGTTAATAACTTTTAAAAATTCTTTCGCGGAATTATGGTTTAAATTAACTGTGCGTAAAGATGTGCTATGCTTTTAAAGTAAAAATGTGGGGTCGCCATTTGCATGACGATTTCAAGTTAAAAAAATTGTTCAACAAAACTTTTGCAATTAATGGCCAAGATAATAGGCATTTACTACTGTGTATTTTAAAGCGCTTGTCCATCAGTTTCCTACCATTTTATTTGACAAAAATATACATCTACTGCGAGCATAACAAAATTGGAGAGACCCGCCACTCAAAATATCAGTTCTTTTCATCACCCCATTATATAAGCTTTAACAGCTTTTAAATTGTTTTTATTATTATTATTATTATTATTTTAATGCGCCCTGTTTTTGTATTTTGTGTAATAGTTTTATTTCGCATTTTGACGTATTTAAGGCTTTTGTCCCAGCAGGCGAAGACACCCGCAAATTAATTCCATGAATGTTTTGCGTTAGATAGCTGAGATCCATCTCTGTATAGCTCCTTTATATTTTTTCGATTTGGTTGCAGATATTATTTATAATGACATTTTCATTTAAAATAAGTTGAATTTTTAACATACCTCTTTACTGTAAGTTTCACTGTTTACATCTGCAATGGTGTGCGAATTTTCTGCTTTTGCCTATTTTAGAGTTGAGGATTTGAGGGAGTATACAGTATACATTTAAATACTTCCCCTCCCACACACCTTGAAATTTTGACCCCTTTTCTCTGACCCTATCAACACACCGTTTATTATTTTAAAATATTTCGTCCTTATTTATTATTTTATCTCAATTGTTTAATTTGTTTCTTTTGAAATACTAATCAAGAAATAATCAAGAGTCTTTCCTCTAACTTGTGAAATTTCCAATTTTATCTTTGCTCTCACCAGCCATTCTGCAGTTAAACCATGAATTTTTCCCCCCCACTTCTTATTTATGTACAGTAACAATATGTAATCTAAGCTCAGTAACAATATATAATCTAATTCACCCTATCCACGAAATTTTTCTTTCCATTCTCTCGTCTCAAAAAGTCTTTTTTCTTTTCTTTCCAGAAACTACGTTTAAATAAAGTGTTATTGGGCCATTCTGTGCCAAATCAACCAGTGACTCAACCTGACACTTTCAGATTTCGACGAAATTCTCAGGAATCGTTCTGCCTGATGATATAATTGAGAATATATGTTCATAATTGTTTTTCGCATCAAAATTTCGTATAGTTAATTATTTAAATTTTGAAAAATCATCATTTTTTGGTTTGCTTACATGTTTTTAATTTTGAATTTCTCAAGTTCTATCAAATGTAGAAAATTTTATGACCACACATTTCAAAGAGGAGTTTATAAGGTTTGATTTGGTATGTAAGTTGACTATGCACAGTTAAAATAAATATTTTTTTTAAATTTGAAAATTTTTTAGATAGTCATTAAAATTTTTTTTTAATTGTATGTTTGTTGTAATATTATAAGCTTAAAATTCTGAAACTTTTAGAATGGGATTTCAGTGGGATCAGGAGTTATTAAATACAAGCAAAAATTACCATTAAAATAACAATTTAATTCTATTTTGTTATTTATTTATGATTTGTATGGTAATTTTCAGTTTTTATTTCATAACTGCTGATCCCATTGAGATCCCACTCTAAAAATTTCAGAATTTTAAGCTTATAATATTGCAAAAAAATATTTTTTCCAAAATTTTTAAAAATGACTATCAAAAAAATTTTTAATTTTAACTTAAAAAAATTTAGATTCTTTTTTTTTTTTTAACTATGCATAGTCAACTTGCATATCAAACCTTATAAACTTCACTTTAAAGTGAGTGGTCATAAAATTTTCTACGTTTAATAGAACTTGAGAAATTCATAATTGAAAATATTTATACAAGTCAAAAAATGATGATTTTTCAAAATTTAAATAATTGTATGAAAATTTTAAGCAATAAACAAAAAATAAAATATACACTAATTTATATCATCATAGAGAATGATCCCTGGCAGTTTCATTGAAATTAAAAATGGTCAGGTTGAATATTGAATTTTTTTAATTGATTTGACATGGAATGACCCTATTAGGCCCTAGGCTCATTGCCTAGTGTGTCTATTTAATAATTCATCCCTGCTTACTTAATATTGTTTTTAGTTTGGAAAAGAGTTATATATGTGTGTGAGACAGAGGGGAGGGGCGGCTGAGTGCTTTACCCTACATAAACCAGAATTTCCTAAAGCATGTTGTGACGGCTAGTTTATTTGAGTGCACCTTGTATATAACATTGACGTAGAGAAAAATTACTCATGCACTGCTCAAAAAGCGAAAAAATGAAAGCTATAATTTTTGCAGCATTTTTATGCCTACTACAGCAGAATTGGATCGTGAAATCGCTCCGATTCCAGTAAATGTCGTAGCAAATTGCCGGAATTTTTTTATTGCAAGTCCCCCACGCCGCACACTGTTGTTCTGAAACGGAAGTGAATGGCGAAATTTGAGGGATATATAATATCGTGAATTATTGCCACACATGTCATGCACGTGTCACACTTAACAAAAATGCCCCTTTTTTCCTGCCGCCGCTTTATGATTTGCAGAAACGAGAACTGTGGTAAAAAAGAATATTGTCAGCTCCTGCCTGTAGATATTTTCGGTTCTCCTATGAAAAAACATAACCATCTCATTTATAACATTTTTAAGAGATTATTTCCTTATTAACATTAAATGAAATCAAAACAAGCATATTCTTTGTTACATAAAAGTTCTTTACACGTTTTGTAAACTGCTCATTTACACTAGTTCTTTAATAATCATAATGCATATCTTGTTGCCGTTTTTTGATAAGACATCTTAAATCAACAACAGAAAAATGTGATTTTATGAGAAGAAATTAATATATGAATAATTGTATGTTCTCAAGGCCTGTTTCTGTTCCTGGGCCTAGTATCGTAATTATGCTAAAGTGAACCCTTTGTCTATTCTTGGCCGAAAGCTTAAAAGTAGGGAGTATGAGATTCTAAAAGGAAAATGTCGCGATTTTTTTTTCTTTGCCAGAGCGTTGTCTGGTTTTTCCCACTCTGGAAAAAATCGTCCTGGAAAAAATGTGATTTCGTCCACTTTTAATTTTGAAAATTAGAAAATAAAAATGCAGAATTAAGCAACAAATATTTCTTCTTATTCAAGAAACAAGAATTATAGCAAAATATCACATGTTTCACATACTGTTTTGTATATAAATATGTATATTTTGTGTAGAAATGAAGAACTAAGTTTAATTCATCTTAGAACCTTCTTTATGCAAGCATGTTTATAAATAAAATATATATCAGTATTAAGTTATAATGTATTAAATAGTAATTTGTGAAACATGTGCATTAGCAGTGAATTGTACCTTATTTATCTGTCAAATGATAGTTTCATTGTAATTATTTTTCAAAATATAAATAAAAAAATTTTAAATGTTTGACTACCTCAAAACATTTTGTCATATGAAGTAATAACAAGTTGATGTTAATTAAGAAAATGTTACATTGAAATGAAATCTGTGTTTGTAATGATATTAATTTAATATATGCATAAAAACATTCAGTACAGATGCATTTTACTACGGGGGGAACATAAATAAGAAGTGAAAAAATATAATGATAAAAATTTTATTTTAGTGAAATATAAAATGCAAAATAACCAATAAATAATAAATTAACTGAAATACATAAAATGCATTCTATGAAAATTTATTCAAGACATTTAAAAAATGTCAAATACTTCAGTATCAAGAGCATGTTTATCTTTACAATTTAAAATGTTATAAACCACTAACAATTTTGAAGAAGTTTGTAATCTAAACTTAATTTTAAATTTGTTTTGTTGCTGAAAATTTGAAAAAAAAAAATAGAATTTTCCTTTTAATGAAAAAATTTTACAATAATGGCAAAAAATTTTGATGAATTTTATCCATCCATTTTCTAGCTAATTCTTCTAGTCATTAGAAAGTTACTTCACCCATGTGTTTTCGATGCACTTAGGCATGATAAAATGGGCGTATATTAACATGTAATTAACATTTTCTTTGTTGATTTATTGAATTCATATGAGGTCCTTCTATTTTAATTAATGATTAATTGAAAAAATTTATTTCTTATAATAAAAATGTAGAAATATAATTTTATTGCATCATAGTAGTAATTTTATTTGTCAAAAATATGCAAAATCAGCGGATTTTAATTTTGTCCATTTCGTCTAATTTCTTCCGGCGCGGTGTCCGGGACTAAAAAGTGGACCAATAGCAACTCTGATTCGCTACTTATACAGACAATTAAACAATGATTCCTTATAATTACTATCACTGTCCTGTGTTTAGAGTTCACTTGCAATAAATAAGCTTTAAAAAAAATATTTCAAAATCTAGGGAGGCGGCAGTAGCCCATTCATATTACTGTGCCACAAATGAATGTAGAGTATACTTATTTACATTTCTTATGTGAAAAAGGATTGTAGCATTGTAACTAAATTGTCACTCTTCGGCAGGCATTAAGGCTGCTTCAAAAGTGCAACTTTATGACGTAAGTTTTTATTTATTTTTGTTCGAAAATTTATGAAACTAGTGTATTCAGATACTATCTTAATCGCACTCCATTTCTTTGTAAGCGCAATAGATTTTTCAGAAAATAGTGTCAAAGTGGGCGTTTTGAACCGACTTTCTGAGGGGAAGAAAAGAAAAAGAAATCCAAACTGGAGTGAAAATCGCCTTGTCACGTAACTAATTAATTAAAAAATAGAAAACTGAGTTAGATTCTAAATCGCTTCCATGGTCAGGATTTGGTCTTCCCGTCGTCTTCCCGTTTGGTCTTCCCTCCCGAGTGTCTTCCCGTCAAAAAATGAATTTGTAAATGTTCAAAACGTTTTCCACTTGCTGAGCAGAGCAAGTTGGAACAGTTATGACCATTGCAGAATCATGGTTCTTTCAAATTTTTTAAATAATTCAGTTTTTTTAATGTTTCAATACTTCTCTCCTCATTAAAATAACTTTTTCACTTTCGCGAAAGTTCTATAAACATTTTGCCTCTTATTTTAAATTTTAAAATTTGCTAATTACAGTAATTCTTTGGTTACATATCCTGCTATTCTGTTCACTGCTCCGTTGTAGGAGGCCTTCTGCCGAACCGGAAGAATGACGGAAATCGTAAGATACATAATATCAGGAATTATTGCAACATATGTCTTGCACGTGTTGCACTCGGTATTTCTTTTCCCCTTTTCGCTTTATAATTTGCAGAAAGAGAACTTTTATGAAAGGGATATCATTATTTCAGTTCCTGCCAGTTGTAATCTTTACACATTTCTGTGCAAAACTATTAATTTCGTTATTGCCAAACGTAAATGAACAGACTTTGTTCTACGCAATGAATGAATCTTTATAAATATTTTGCGGATTCCCTTCATTGATGCTGTAATAACTAAAGCTTGTTTAGCTATGAAATTTGTAAATACACTATACAAGATTTAACAATGAACAAATGTGATTCCTCCCCCCCGCCTCCTTTTTTAATAAAAAGAACTTAGAAGACTCCGCGTCATTTTTAGATTCTTTTGAACGTCAAACCCTAATTTATCCTTTATGTCAAGCCTATCCAACCTTTCAGTAAGCAGGGGCGCATCTAGCGTTCGGCTAACAATGAAAGGCGCCATATTGATTCAAATGACTGAAAACATGTGGCCATGTTGTCGCACAGTAGGCCCGCCACACACTAGTGAAACATTGAACGAAAAAACGTGAGACATGCGACAATTTCACCCTGGTAACAAAGAAAAAACCGGTTTGACTGCATCATGTCGCACGATTTTTGACGCATGTTTCACTAGTTTGTGGCGGGCCTTATTATTTGCAAGCACGTCTTAACATAGCACATATGAATCTTACAGTGGTAGACAAAAAGTAGGTAGACTCCTATAGTTCTGAAGTTACATGCTTTAAATTTCAAATTATACATTTTTCTATGAGAGACCTATCTCAAAAATGCTTGTAGGATAAGGTGCCAGCAACTTTAATCGCGCGTGTAATAATAAAACATGGAAATCAGAAATATTGCTAGGTTTCTTTTCGGATGTCAAAATATGCCTTTACTTATTTTTTGAAAGCGTTTATAAAAATTACAAAAACGAAGACATACATGATAGTGATCAATCTATATGGTTTAGTCTGGATGTACTTTCATAGCTGGAAATCCTTCTGTACTGTTTTTTTTTTTTTTTTTTCTAAGTAAATTGATATAAGAAAAAAAAAATTCGAAAGTCAAGGAAGGATAAATTAAGCCTTTTTAACCCTCGTATAAAACACTTTATAAATAAACTTCAAATCATGACAAATATGCACAGTGGCGCAGCCAGAATTCGGTTTTAAAGGGGAAGGGGGAGTTGAGTTTCTAATAAGGTGATTGCCGGTTATTCAAATCGCCGGTTAATAGAATCAGTTCTAATTAAAATATTCTTTGTATAATATTTAAACTCAAAGACATCTGCGTGGCAGGAAATCACTTTTTTGCATAATGCATCTCAAAAAAGTGATTTAGTTCAAATAACCAATTTTTACTTAATTCATATAATATACATTTTCACAATTTTAAATAGAATTTTCGCCATTTAACTGAATTACTTTATTAAATAAAATCTGATTCAATAAAGCGGCGGATTCTGAAATGCGCCAAAATATTTAAATATTAAGTTTTTTTTTTTTAATTATTCATATATGAGGAAATTATAGCGATCTTTCTTAGCTCTGAGGAGGGTTTTAACCCCAAAACCACCCCCTTGGCTGCACCATTGAATATGCATGGTTAAATTTTCAAAATATGCTTTTTGTTTATATTGCACTTGCACAGGTTTTGAAAATATCTGATGCAAATATATTTTAAAGGAAGTATTTTTTAGAATGGAATTTGGCTTCGAAATTTTTTTAAAAGAAGTAACTTTCTAAAGGGCGCCAAAAAGACCTTGAAAGGGTGCCATGGCGCCCATGGGCCCCGCGTTGGACAGCCCTGCTTTGTCATTTTCCTGGTCATTTTAGTTCTTTATCAGACATAAATATGGCGCTGCTTCTTATTTTTGACATACAGTCGACTCTCGTTAATTCGAACTCGTTCAAATTAACCGAATGTTCGAATTATCCGAAGTTCGAATTATGGAAAACATGCTTAATATAGTAAGTACTATTACAAAGGAATTAATTTTATAGTGTTTTTTAAACTTATTTCATCTGTTATCATTAGAATATGACTTAATATTAAATTAGAATGTATAAATACATAAACTAATTAAAAGATTAGAAACAAGCACAATGAAAGAAAAGTTTAAAGCGTCACTTATGGACAGACGGGACCAGGGGCGTATTTAAGTAGAATTCATTAGGGGGGCGTAAATGACGATTTTGCCGACTAACTTAAAATATATATTTTTATATAAAGTATGTTTCTGTATTTGTATATATGCATCTACCGGATGTCCTAAAATTGACTGACTGTTTTTAAAATTCAGTAACTTGCAAATTGTGGTAGCTGTAAAGTTAAATTCCTACAAAAGTGTTATGTAAGAATGTAAGATAGCAGGAGTTTTTTACCGCGATTCTCGATTTTAATTTAAAATAGCGGGGATAGAATGTACTGTTAGCAACAGGCGCTAAATCTGAGCCCCTTTGGCCTCTTTTCTCAATTCTGGTGTGAAAGAAAAAGATTAAATATATGTAGTGGACTCCTAATAACAAAATTACATTGGTAACTGAGAGTCATTTCATATATTTAATCTCCTTTTGTCGCAACAAGACTGAGAGTGAAGAGAAACAAAATATCGGCCCCCAATTTAACAACCGTTGCTAGCAATGTCATGTATTTCTTCTATTTTAAATTTAAGTCGAGAAACGCTGTAAAAAACACTTCTCACATCTTACCTAACCCTTCTGCAAATATTTTTTAAATAGCTGCGACCATTTGTAAGTTATTGAATTTTTAAATCAGTTAATTCATTTTAAGACACCCTGTATGTTCTATATAAAATTCAACATTATTAACCCACCGAGATTAACGCATTAGTGCCTAGCGTCCCTTTTTAGGGACAATTACAAAAAAAACAAAAAAGCACTTTTCACACCAGTAAATAGAAAGATAAATAAGTGCTATTTTTTAAGAGACCTCAATAAATTAAGATCAAAGTTATTCTTCTTTTAAAAGTGGTGGGAAACCCAAAAATTTCATTTTTATTGAAGAAAATAATTTAGGCATTAATGGGTTAAATTTTTCACTTTAAAACATCGAATATTTTACACTTATTGAGGAGACTATAAGATAGATTTAAAGATGGACATTCTATACTATCCCTTACGTTATATTGCTATAAATATTTTCCAGTTGCGTATTTTCATATTAATGAAAATTTGTTTATTTTATTGCTGATAGTACAGCAGAAAATTCGAATCCAAATTAATTAAACAAGTTGAAATTTTTAGTAAGAAGTTACTTGGAATTTATTTACAGTAAACTTATTTATATTAAAAAGGATTAAATCAAAATTTATTTTATTACTCTTCCTAGGTCGGGCTGGGATAGGAACTTATTTTTTTCCTGAAAGATCGGATCAGGCCGGGCCTAATTTATTTTTTCCGTACCGAGCCGGGACTGATTTCATTCTTCTTAGCCTTCACGAGCCAAAATATTTTGTCCCAGTTTTGAGCCAGCCTATATGAAAATCATTGTCTCGGCATAGCCAGGTCTGTTGAAAGATCAGTAAAATTTGGCCTGAGCCAAAAATTTTTGCAAAAAAAGCATACAGTTTAAAATCACCTTTATTCTTCAATTAAATATAAAAATTTATTCTTTTTAAAGAATCGTAGATTTCTAAGCTCATTAAAATGTAGTAAAATGTATAAAAAAGTATTTGCCTGTGGCGGAATAATGTTTTAAATTGAAAATTGCGTTTCATCCATACAAAATTAATGCAATAATATGTGAGGGTAAAATATAATACATTTTTATACCTGCTAAGAAGGAAACATGTATATAACGATTTTTTTCTTTCCTATGCGATTCCGTTTTAGAAGATTTTACTGTATACCATTTTTAAGATATTTATATCTCCAATACATGGAATACGAATTAATAGTATTAAGGATAACTGAAACATTTACATACAACAAACAGCGGTTCATTTTAAACATAAACTACGTCATTTCTGTATAAATGAAGATCATAAACGTTAGAAAAATTCTAAGGTATTTTTTTTTTTTAATCAGAACTTCTCCATACAAGTAAAAATCACTATTTAATAGAAATTCAATCGGACTGAGTTGGAATTTTGCGGGCCGGTTTCGGGTGAAATTCCAACTTCTTTTTAGGGCCGGGCCAAGATTTTTTTCAAACAGGTCGAGCCTGAAAATTATGGCCCTTGTGAATCTCTATCTCTAGTCTCTAAAAGGGATAAAAAAAACATTTTATTCAACAGACAGGTCAATTTTTCAATAATCGGCTTTAGACATAAATAATCGACTAAATGATTCAATTATTCAACCCATTTCATTGAACTTTACCTATGTCACATCAGCTGCGGATATCTAGAAGATAAACAAGCACCATCAGACTGAGAATCAGCTGCACGGATCATCACCACATCGAATTGACGGCTGAATTTTCAATATTCGCATGTT
Source organism: Maratus speculifer (assembly GCA_964019185.1). NCBI lineage: Eukaryota > Metazoa > Arthropoda > Arachnida > Araneae > Salticidae > Maratus > Maratus speculifer. Next base: position 450,929,726 of record OZ025289.1, read on the forward strand.
AAAATGCAACTGGTCTGCCAAAGTCATTCTTAGTGCCACCTGCAGACCTGATTTTTGTCAATGATCGATAGGTTTATCCTCAAATTTTCCTGTATTAGAGCCAGAATTTCACTATGGGCCAGAATTTTCAAGCCCAGTCCCGACTCGAATGATAGTTATCTTGGACCGGCCTATCCAATATAAAAAAATTAAGTTTGGTCCGTTTATATTTATAGTACACAGACCCGCCCTGCGCGATCTGGCCCAATTCAATTTCTGTAAGAAAAAAAATCACAATTTTGTCTTAACTACAATTAAGATTCCTTTAACAATATTGTATTATATATTATTTATTATATATTTATATAATAAATTTACAGTATATCTTACAGTATATACAGTATATTACGATGCGTTCGCACGACAGAAAGTACATAAAAGCAACATTAATGACTACTTTTCCTAGACGTTTCAACATTCAAATAAGGATTCAAATAAATAAATAATAAAAATAATAATAATTTAGTTTAGAATACTTTTGAAGCTGTCTAATAAAAAGTAGATTTGTGAAAATATTTCTCCGACATTTATTAAAGTTTTCCCAAAGCAAAAGGGCTATTTTTGGACGCACTTCTGAATTCATTTATTTTCGGAAATGCATATATGCATTTCCGAACACCTGCCAATCTTATAAGATTGGCAGGTGTTCTCATTAGAAACTATTCAATCGAATGACGTTATTTATTTTTTGGTAAAGGCAATGCATCTTAGATAAAATAGTGTTAAAGAAAGCGTTTTGAAACGAATTTCCAGTTCCGACATCACGAATAAGGAGAAAAACCTGAAGCCGTAACAAGAATCTTTTATTGTCAACCTTATATATATATATATATATATATATATATATATATATATATATAAATTACTATTGGATTCAAAATCGCTTCAATAGTCAGGCTTGTCAGTTTTAAGCCTTTACAGTTAAAAGTAGTTTAAAAATGTGCTGTTTAGCAATACATTTGACCACCTTACGATATATTTCCAAAGATTACTTTAACAGAACATTATCGTTTTTAATATTTTTACAAAACATGTTGCCTGCGCTATACATCCTGAGAACAATTAAGTACAGTTCCAGCCCGTCTCGACTTCACTGAGAAAAAAAGCAAGCTTGATTTCAGCACTGCACGAGTCTGCTAAAGAAAAAAGAAACTCAGCTCAGACACATGCCTGATGCCGACTTCTATGGTGGACATGCAACATTTCTGTATTGATTTATCAAACTAGCATCGGTTCATGACGAACATTTACACTTATTCTCCCGAAAATCATATTCATTGAAACTAGCTAATATTTTACCGGTTTTGCTTACTCTTTTAGATCGGGCCGGCAGGCCCACTAATTTTTTTTTACCGGCCTAGCTGGTCCATTTAATTTATTTGCTGGCATGGCCCGTATTTTTCGTTTATCAGCCCGTTGATAAAAATGTCTTAATTCTGCCGACCCGACCCGTTTGAAAATTATCTTTATTTCGACTGGCCGACTGCGGGCCTCGGATCAAGCCCGGGCCCGTGCAAGTCCCTATCTTGTACCCTAAGATATGAAAAACATAGACGACTGGGAGCAGGAAAACACAGGGATAAACCTTCCAATTGACCATTAAAATAGAGTTTTTGACAGTTGTTTCCACCAAGTTATGGCTTTGGCAGATCAGTTGCAATTTAATATGATAATCGAGTTCTGTCCAATCCTAGAATTTTAGCCACAAACTCAATGAGGCCTGTATAGTGGCTTTCCTATCCAATAAGAATGAAGAACATTTTTACTCAACTTTCCTTTCGTCCAATAATCAGTCTTTTTCGAACGGTACATAGTCGCCGAAGTGTGATTGTTGCCACTCCTGGGTTAAGTCCATGCACACGAAAAAATATGAATATCTTCACCGAAGTCGTCATCATCTTTAATGCTAGTTGATCTACTAAAGAACTCTACTCATCTACTGCAAATTCTCAGAAAAACTATACTTTCCCGATTTTTTTTTTTTTTTTTTTCAAATTATTTTCAGCAGTCACGAGAAGTCGAAAAATGGTGAGGCAAACTTCGGATTTTCGGAAGAAATACTTTAGAAAAATACTAAGGATTGGTGTTTTTTAGTGTATGTTTTAAGTAAAAACATGTAAAATTGAAAAAAAAACGGGTGTTTTACAGTTGTATCGATTGATACTGACTACCTAGAATTTGCCGACTGTCATCGAAGTTGCCGACATTAGGGGGGCGAGACGCCCCCCTACGCCCCCCCAGTAGCTACGCCCCTAGACGGGACTCTAAGAAAGTGGATATTAAATGCATTGCATTATATGTATACTCGTTCGGAACAATTTTCACAGAAATTAAAGAAAGTAAGTTATTCAAATGATCTGAAATCCGTGAGAAAGAAAAGAAAAATGAAAAATCGGAGTTCTCGTTAGTTCGAATTAAACGAAGTCAAGCGAAAATGAGTTCGAATTAATGAAAATTTTTAATGTTATTCTGCTATTGAAAATTTCGGGACTTCATTTTTAGTTCGAATTAAGCGAAGATTCGAATTATCCGATTTCGAATTAACGAGAGTCGACTGTAGTTCAAGTCAGAAGTAATAAAAGCATAGCTACCAGCAAGATATTTTAGATATTTCTGTGAAAATATGTTAGTCTTTGTAATAATTGAGTCAACTTTTAGTATGTTATTTTCCGGACTTCCATAAATTAACAAACAAACCTGAACATTACATTGAATTTGAGTTACTATATAAGAAAATATGTTCGTTTAAACAACAATTAAAATATTAGATTTGACAATTTCATTCTAAAACATTTATCTCCTTGTTATTATCCTGGCCAAGAAATGGCATATAGTTGCATAAAATTTCTTAATTATTTAAGTTCTTCAAAATTTAACAACTTTTAAATGGAAAATCCTTTATTATTCAATTGAAAATAAATTTGAAAGTTTGAAGACTGGCAACTGTACTTGCCTGTAAATCTGTTCCTCCTTCACTTATGTAACAATGACAAAAGCGAACTTTAGGATGCTCTCAAATCCAAAGAAGAAAAATTCTGAATTCATTTTTGTTCGGAAACTCATGAAATCTTCATGCGTTCTTATACAGAAACTATGTAATAAAATGGCTCTACTTTTGGTGAAGGCAAAATATCGTTCTGAAACAACCTTCAAAGTTGTTTTGAACAGAATTTCCGGCGCTTCAGTGGGAAAAAGAGAAAAAAATACTTAGAAAAGAATCGCTTAACTCCATCAGTACAGTACATATATCAAAATATAGAAAATATTATTTGTTTGCAAATCGCTTCAATTATCAGGCCTGCAATTTTATACATTTACGTTTAAATACGAGTCTAAAAAAGTCATAAAATTGCGTGTTGATGAGTAAAAGACTATCCATATAATTTATCAAGGGGATCAATAGAATTATGAAGGAGCCATTTTCCAAAGGGGAACATTAATAATAAAAAAAAAAATTAATTGTAATTTTTTTTAAATTGCAAATTATTAAAATTATGCTTTGAATTTTTGTAGTACTTATTATGTTTGTGCAATATCATATTAATAATTTGATTTAATAATAAAAATGTACCTATCTGTATGCGATAGTTGGGGAGGCAAATAGAGGTATGCAAATTCGGGTAAAGGCTAGATGTTAGCACTGGACCGATTGTACCTCAGACACTGATTTTACATAATTGTATCTATATCTGACTATCTATCTTTTTTTAAGTAATTTTGTTTTGAGTCTTTTATGCATTTTCAAATCCCGTATGGAATTAAAAAGAAACAACAATATGTACTCTTAGATGGAATCTTCCCGAACTTAATGATCTTTTTAAAAAATATTTTCTAGGAGTTAGTTTTCATATTTTTCGTTTTTCTCTGCAAATAGCCATTCTTTTGCAGCCCTTATAGAAATAATAACATACCTTTCTACAGAAAATTATTCTTTTCTGCTCTCAACGATATCTTACATAATAATTACTATTTCCAAAAATTGTATTTTAGAGGCTCGTTTTCATAATTTTAGGCCTTTTTTGTAGTTTAAAATTGCTCTCTCAGCATTGACCGAACAGAAATACCCCCCCCCCCCTCAAGGGAAAAAAACGTTTTCTAAGTTTGAGCCGTACCAAATGGGTTTGCCAATAACATATTTAGATACACTGTAATTGTTAAACCGATCTTTTTGCGATTTTTTAAAAATATTTTAAAGTTCCAGCATCTTTGAAATTATAAATCTGCTAAAGGAAATTTACTGAAGTTTCAAAATCTTGGAAGATGCAATTGCCTTTCCCGGACTGTTTTTTTTCCTTACCGGCTTTCATGTTTTAAAAATTTCTGCGATGTATAAGAGGGAAAAGATGGTTTACTTTTATAAATTCTTTAAACTCAAATATTTAATATTGCGGAAGGTTTTAAAATAATCCCCCCCCCCCTCCCTCTTACTCACAGAAGTCAATTTTGAAGTCCAGACTGAAGATTTTGAATAAAAGAGCTAAAAATTAAACTTGTCTGTGTGTGGAAGGAGTATACACTACATTTTTTGTTATGTCTTCCTGTTTCCGGGAAATGTTCCTTTACAGGTACTGTTAAAGGAAGGAAGAAAATCATCTGATTAAAAAGGGCATATCGTTTCGCAAATGTCTTCTGAAATTTCAGTACCAGAAAATCCATTTAAAAAATAATTATAGCGCACTCAAACTTTCTAAAATGTATAATCTCCTATGTTTGCAGTTATCATCAAACTTAATTCCTTATTTCAAAAATTTTTTGATAATAAAATGTATTATCAATGTATTATACCCAATTTCTTTTTTTTTTTTTTTTTTTTTTTTTAACATCATAATTTTAATAAGTGTATATTCAATTGGCAGTTTATGTACTCTAACCTATAAATATATTTGCATTTCTCTTCTGCTGGCCGTGTTAAAATGGCGAAAACAAATATTTTAATACAAAATTTATTATAGGAAAATTACCAAATTACACATGAGATACACTCTCGGTGCAATAGCGTGTTAAAACACATCTCTTAAATTGCGGTTTTTTAAAACATTATTATTAAAATCCAATTGGAGGCAGAGCTTTGTGAGCGCATGCCCACAGTCCTCGTTGAAAATTTACTTGGTGGATTATTAAGAAATCAACCCAAAAAGGCTTAATGAAAAAGCTGAACTTCATAAAAAATGTAATGAGAGGCGATGTGTCGGGAGGGAGAAAGGGACAAGATGATGCATGCTCGGAATTGTCAGTTGGTTGATTTTTGTCGTCCGATTCAGGGCTAGAGAAAAGAAGGGCTAGTTCATCGGATCTCAGGGAGTGAAACAGGAAGTTGCCCGTGATGACGTAGTTATTTTCACGCTGGCTGAAGGAACCAGCACAAAGAAATGGGATTTAAACATATTGAGTTTATTTTGCATAAAAATATTAAAATGACACTTGAAATGTTATGTTTGTCACTATTTAGGGCGTTTGGCTATTATGATGACTATTGACTTTCATGACCAATGTTACTGTTGAATGATTTAAAGGAAAAAAATATACAATAAGGAAAAATATTGTTCCTAAATACGTAACAACTTTTTGGTATTTCACACTTTTCAAAATTAAAGAAATATTTAAATGCTTGCATTTCAGTATTTTTTCATATTTATTGAACTATTGCTTAGTTAAATAAAAAGTTAGGGGTATTTTAAAATTTACATTAAGTTATTACGATTCTGTTTATTAACTTTCTTGGTCATTATTACTATTAAATACTTTAACAAAGTTTATTTAAATAAGGAGAAATATTGTTCTTAAATATGCTATAATACTTTTTGTATTTCATACTTATTAAAATTAGAGGAATATTTAAAAACTTGCATTTCACGCATTTTTCCATTCCATTAAACTATAGTTTTGTTAAATAAAAAGGGGTAATTTAAATTCATGTAACAATAGCATAAGATTTCAGATAAGAAAAAAAAATATGTATATTATCTAAATTAGATTTAAATTTGTTTAGCTTTTCAGACTTTATTATGATTGTAAGATTTGCACTATTTATACATATAAATAAAATGATTGCTATAAGATGATTTTTAAAGAAATGAATTAATGAATTAAATGAATAAGAAATGAATTAAATATATTAAGATTAATTCCTTTTTAGCAACTATTTCCTATTTAGATAAATATAAAGTTAAATTAGTTTTTTTTTTATTTCTTTTATAAATATTCAATGTTTATCCTGAAAATCACATCTAGATTTCCCCCCCCCCCAAATCACTCTCCCCCCCCTCTATAATACATTTATTCGGCATGGGCACTGAACTAACTCCATTATGAAAAATTTGTGATTTTTTTGCATCTTATACAAAAAGCAAACAAGCTGATTTTTTAAAAGGTGCGTAATGTTTGTTCTTTTTTTTTTTTTTTTTTTTTTTTTTAAGATAGGGCAATTTGAAAGTAAAACAAGGCATTTTTAAAATTAATACTATATTAATTTATAAAATTTTTTTGAAAATATTAAAATGTTGAATAGTCATCAGAAATAAAACTGTGAGCGTAATTTGCATAATTCCAATTTATCTAGTTGGTTAAAAATCGATAACAAAATTCCATCTTTACGCACAAAAATCAAGCTGAATAAATAAAAGATTGTAAAAAAATCCATCAATCGAAAACTTCGTTTTATAAATATATTTTGGAAAAGAGCGAGAAAATGACTCAGAAGACAAAACTTCTCAGAAGACAAGACTTCTTTTCAGGTAATCTCAATAATCTATGTTTCAAGCTTTCTTTGTAAATCGCTTAATAAAAACTATCACTGCATATCCTTGCGGGTTTTTTTTTCTTTGAAAGTGGGGAGGGGTAATTATGTATTTTGTGTTGCATCTTTGTATAAATTTTTTGTATAACTATACATTTTTCTGTGCAAACTGGAGAAAAAATTTCTTTTGTGTTACAATACAGTCATGCAAGATTACATTTTTTTTAAATTATTATTACGATGCATATTTTGGCATGTAGCGACTGAATAAGATGCATATGTAAAAAATGATAATGTTTGCTTAGTATGAAAAAGTAAAATATATCAGTTACAGACAAAATAAACTCAATATACTATGTATTCTTTTGAGAACGAAGTACAACTCAATGACCAGCGTGAAAACAGTGACGTCACAGAGTTTCCGGTGGGGAGAAAAGCTAGTCACAAGGCGGCATAGATCACCTCAAAGAGATGACCTAGCCCTTGTATTCTCTAGCCCTGCGTCCGATTATCTACGCTAATGGGATATAGGACCAGGGGGAGTGCCCTCCGTGGGGGTCTTTCTAAGGGAACCTAACCCGTATTTACGCAAGGTTCGAAGAAAACCACGGAAAACTCCGAACGGTTAGGCCGACAGCCGCGATTGGGTTCGAACCCAGCACCTGCCGTCTACCAGTTGAGAGGTCCGAACCTCTCGGCCACTGGTGGGGCCCCGGAATTGTCAGAATTGGTTTCAATACGAAAATGAAAGGAATGGGCTATTCTTCTATCTTAAAAATAAACTAGTTGGATATGCCAATCCCCAAATCTTTCTTCTATTTTTTACATGTTAATACTTCAAAATTCCTTACCACAGTACCAAAATTTAAAGGCAATCTATGCCCATCATATTCTAAAGATATTAAATTTCATGCATTAGTTCTTGAGACATAATTGTCGCTAAAATCGTGTAAATTATACAACATAGCAACTTCACTGGTTAGTATTTTATACAAAAATCTAATCAGCAACAACTTATGTCAACGTCTAACGGAATCTGAAGTTTGGCGAATATCCGTGTAGTAGTTTTTGGGATAGAGCTATTACAAAAAAAATTGTGAAAAATCTAACATATAGCAGTTCCATCTTTTTAAGAGATTCATACAAAAACCTAATCAACTACAACTTATGTCAAAGTCTAATTTAATCTGCAATTGGATGAAAATTCGTGTATTTAGATAGAGCTATTGCAGGAATTGTTAAAAATGCAGCATAATAGCGCAATCTGTTGGGCGATATATACCAAAAAAAAATCAACACCAGTTTACAAAGTTTTAATTGAATCTGTAGGTTTACATTAGTCCGTGCATCAGTTCTTAAGATAGAGCAACCAGAAAATTTTAATCAACATCCATCTAAACGGAAAATGTGTATAGTCCTTTCTAAAGGAATAACTTAATCCATCTGTTTAGGCGAAAACAACGCGTAAAACGTCTCCTAACGATTCTGTTTCACAAATTTTACTGTAACTGTTTCAGTAAACTTTGTGTAAACGGAACCTATTTATAACAGAAGTTTGTTTTAAAGTAAAAATGGTAGGAAAAGCAGTTATACCTGCTAAAGTAGATTTTTCAGTCCCTACAGATTCCACTTTCAGAGATTTTACTGCATAAGAGTGTTGTGTTTATTTTACATAATAAAACCTGTTAAATCAGAATCGGAAGAAGCAGTAGAAAAATTCCGTTTTAGACTTTCGTCTTAGCATGTATAATTGTACTGTATTCTTACCGCAAAGACCGTGAAATTTCATTGTTTAAAGGCGGAATTACAACCTTTATAGCTTACTTAGGGTTGCCACAGGCGACAATTTTAATTCTAACTGGCACCACTTTCTTTAAACTAAAAACGTTTAGAGACACTTTGACAACATTTGCAAGAAAAACATACTTTAAAATTTATATTAAAAAAATACTGGTGTGAACGGAATTTAAAAATAGTCGTCTATGGCAGCCCTGCTTACTGTATTTTTGTGTCCTGGTTTGAAACCACTGTCGCGCTTTTTCTGCTCGTCCCGTTTTTTGTGATCTGGATCTGACAACACTAGTTATGAATCATCTGTAGCGTTGCAAGAGAGAAGCATTCCAAAATAGACTCCCTGACATATTTACCACCTCTTTTTCTAATGGCCAGATAATTTTTAGATAAGAAAACCCAAATAAATAATTGGACCTTTTTGTATTGACGTTTTGAAAATATCATCTGAACACAACATTACGCTGGAATAAAAATCCCCTCACCAATTTCTACAATGGGATTAGCGATTTAAACGTATGCTAGTACGACTTTACTAAATTAACTCGTAACATAAGTTGGTAAATTGTTAATGTAAAATCAACTTCTCCTAATCTTCCCGTTGCTTTAACCTCATTGAGAATAATTTATTTTCCTCTCGCCCTCCCTCCCCTGGGAAGAAATCTTTGCTTTAAAACACACTAGGCGATTCTGTGTTAGCCAGCATACTGTGTTTTTTTTTTTTTTCTTCTTTTCTTTTCTTTTAATAAGGTGGGAATAGGTTGTTAAAAGAGCATCCCAGAGAGCAGATAAATATGGAACTGCGGGGAGGCCTGACCACAAACTCTTCCGTCAAATTACTCGTGTTTATTACTGATAAATCTGCTTACTTGTTTCTTCTTTCTTTCTTTTTTTTTTTTCTTTTTTTTTTTTTTTTTTTTACCTATTGCTTCTTTCGGGTTAGAAAAAAAAAATTCAAAGATATATATTAATTAGCCAATCATAATTAGGTGCTTTGATTTTCTTTGCTCTAGATTCATTAAGATACTTTTGGCAAAAAAAATGCTTGCATCAAAATATAATAATAAGATTAATTAATTGCCTTACTTATGATATTCTATTTAAGCATGAGAAGTGTTAAGTTGAATTTCAAATTTTACTATGATGCATCATTAATAACAATAAATATTTTTAAATTTTATTAATATTTTGCGACCAACAAGATCTGCCGCTGAGAATTTGTTTTGAATTGTTTGTTTAAAAAAAAAAAAAAAAAAAAAAAAAAAAAAAAAAATCGCGGATACAAAATCTCCCTAATAACTAATTCCCAATAGCAAGCTGAAACTAAATGCATGTAACGGTGGTGTCTATGGAAAATTATCAAAATGTGGGATTATTAAACGTTAACTATTAGCGATTTTTTAAATTTTCAAATTAAAGGCCATTTTTACAATGCAGTATGAAAGTTTATAAACTTATGTACAAACATTAAAAGACAGCAATTATTCTGGAAAATTAATTATTAAAGTATTTAATTGATCGTTCTAAACGTGAAAGTTGAGCATGTTTCTAAGTAAAATTATATTATTACAGGTACTAAATACGCTTTATTTACACAAAGCACATAATTATTTATAATAAAACATTATAATAAATATCTTATTATACGTTTCAGGACATCAGATCGTCTTTAAAAATAAATTTACGGTAAAAAAAAAAAAAAAAAAAAAAAAAAAAAAAAAAAAAAAAATCGGCGTTTAGATTCTTACGCAAATTGGACATTACAATTTCTTATTTGAGAAAAGTGCATTTATTGCAAAAAAAATTTTACGGAAATACATATAAATACTTTCAAATTAAACAAAAATGATTTTAAAGATAGATTAAAGAGATTAAAGTACTTGCTTAAGGTGTTTTGCGTGAAAATAACAGCTTTGTTTCGATCGTTACCTTGACATAAGAAAATGCAGAAAAAGTCTTTCTAGAAAAATCCTTCTAACTTCAAACAGCAATAAATTGATAGTGCCATTTGTTAACAAACTTATAAAACAATCATCCATTTCCTTTATGCATTTGCTGTTTATCATTATAATCTCCTGGGAACAAGTTAAAACTTTTTTTTTTCTTGGTACATTGGAACAGTTAACGTTATGAATGTCCAAAATTGACCACTTCAGTCAAAAAAATTAAAATTTTAAGATATTTATACAAAACTTTTAATATAAATTATATCAATTTTCGTCTCTGAATAGAATTAAGAATTTAGTGAAAATAAAAGTTAAAGTCAATGATGATTAAATTTATTTATTTAAAAGCTTAAATTTTTGATGTGTGTACAGTGCCCACCTTTTGAGAACGTCCCCTACATTATTTGAAGTATGAACTTTCGGATTCTCCCTTACTATAATTTGTTACTATACTATTTCATATGCATAAGAATTTCTTAATCATTATTATTTCTTAATTATTATTTTAGACGGTTTACTACATCAAATACTATATGCTATTTAAAGAATAACTTTAGATTGATGAAATAATAGAGAAATAACAACAATTAAAATAAAGCTATCAAAGGATGGCAAATTTCAAAACAGAAATTTTATGCCGTTTTCCATTAATGACATGCGACAAATATAATGAACATTTTAATGCACAATATGAAGGATGGCTACGCTTGTTGTTCAATAGCTAATTTTTAAATTTTTAAACCGTTATCTTTAGAGGTACAATCCCAGTTACAAAAAGTTTCAAATGTTTATCTAAGGGTCAATGTGTTTTTATTTTTTATTTTTTTTATTTTTATTTATTTTTTTTTGGGGGGGGGGGGGTGTAAAAAGTAAAAAAAATTTTAAAGATTTTTTTTTTTTTCGAAAAGTACATTTTATAATAAAATGAAATCTACTTACTCAAATTTTGAATCAAGTATTACTTAATAATTTTTTAAAATCCTCCTGCTAAAGTTTTGCTTTCCGGTTAACTTTTGATTACAGATGCACATTTTAAAATCTAACAAAATAAAATAATGAAGAGTAAGTTTTTGTAAAATCTGAACGAGCGTTTTTTACTAAAAATATTTTTGTGAAGGAACTAGTTGTATTAAACTTATTTTTGTGAAGGGACCGCAAATTTTACCCACATCAACCTCAGTTTAGCACACTAAAATGTGTTTTCACGTTATTATTTTCTCTTTTTTAATTGCGAAATTTCAAATTTTTATGTGATTCTTTAATATTATGTTATCTGATCAAACATTCTTCGTGTTTTAACAAATAAAACAATAAATTCTTCTTTTTTCAATCAGACCTTAGTAATTATAGTGATAGAAAACGCGGAAAATTAATAAAATTTAAAGTATCTTGGTACGTTTTGGGTGACACAAAGATAAAATTTTTACTATTGTAAGAGCATGACGAAAGTTTTTCCAAACATAACTTCCAGAATCCGTATAAAATTAAAATTTCGCAAAATTTACAGAAATAACCTTTTAACGACAGTTATTTTTTGATATGATAAAGAACGTTTGCAACATTTTTGGAATTTGAACTGTACTTGTAAAACTAATAATTTAAAAAATGGCTATTGCACTGCAAATATGAAGGAATATAAACGTAAAAGAAAAAAAAAAGGGGGGGGGGAGGGGAGAGAATATTTCATTCTATATTCGCTGAATCGAGCATTATTACTAACTCTAGGTTTATATTATAGCGGGTTTTTTTTTTTACTTTTTTGTGTGTATTTCTTACATTTTTTGGAGAAACAATCTTCAGTAATCTATTTAAATGTCATGGAACTATAGCTCCAACTAAGTCGGATTTAAAGTGATATAAAAAAGCATTTCCATTCCATGCAATGTTTCTGACAATCTGTTCAAAAACACCGATGAACAATTGCGTTTTATGAGGGTGAACCCACTTTTGCGTTCATTTGGCTTATTACGGGTAATATAAAAGAGCGGAACTTTTTTTCTAGAAATGGCAGCGGACGTCGGTCTAACTTCCGGCATGATAAGTTGAACGATCGGCGTAAATTTGTTTGACTAGAGAGAGAAAGCAAATAAACTACACTCATTTTGAGATACTTTATTCAAGCAACACGTGGCTCGTCCATAGTAATAAAAACAGAGCTGATTGTTGCTGACCTTGAATAGTTGGAAGACCAGTTTCTCAAATTACCCCTTTACCGATGTTTTGAAAAATGATTTCTCTCTTGATCCTTAACTTAAAACTTAAGTATTTGTTTAGAATTAAAAATTTGTTTTTTAGTTTAAAATTTACTGGCCCACAGTGGTGTAACGCCGTTCTTAGAAATATTTGGTTTGTTAGTGTAAAAATTAAAAAAATAAATAAATAAAAATCGTTTAAATACAGAACTTTTTTTTAACTAGAATATAATTATAAGTTTACTTTAAAAAGTGGACTTTTGGTTAAATATTTTAAAATAGTTTTTACCCTAGCGGTAGCATCAACATCAATTCTGTGAAAAGGTGAGTTCTCACAAATATACATTTTTTTCAAATTACAGCATTGCTGACCCAGGAAAGTTCGATGAGAAGTAGAAGTTAAAAACCCTTCTAGGCTACTTAAAAACTGATGTAGGCACAGTGTTGAATTCAGACAATGTTCACCGGAGAGGACTTCTTGACTCCAGGAAGAAAATTGGAAAGTTCCGGGCGGGGAAAATCAATTTTTGATCATTGGAAACCCAGAATCTCAAATTTTCCGGAGGGGGGGCATTTTATTGCTCCGGGAGTAGAATGTTACCCCTGGGCCATCCCAGAATTCAATACTGTGTATGCATATAAAAATAATTTGTGTTAAAAATGAGTGTGTTTAAAACAAACGAGGGGAGTGGAAGAACTAAATAGTCTTTTTTGACTATCATATCTTTCATTTCGGGATATTTTCTTAAGCATCATTGTTTTTAATATAATAGATAGTGGGTGTGGGATGGTGTGGGACACTTTTTTTTTTACAAAAGTAAGAATATAACTTTGTTTGACATAAAAATTTTAATTTTTCCGGAGTGCAAGTTGAGACACTTTTTAATCTACCTGAACAATAGAGAAATATAACACGCAAAAGCTATTTTATAGTTAAAGAAATCGTAAATTTCAAAATTTGTCCCACATCCCCCCCCCCACTTACTGAGAGGTATGGGGCACCAATAAAACAAAGCTATAAGGCACAATTAGTCTAGTCTCGCTAGATATACAATCAAAGATAGTAGCTTGATATTGTGTATACTACAATATAAAATACCAGTATCTTCATAACTGGAATGACAATTCAGGATTATCAGTCATAGATAACATTGAAAAAATTATCACTTCATTTTATCTACATTTTGAAGTAAATGAATATATTTTCAATATTATAACTAATATATTATCCTCTAAAAATGTTTTCATGTAAGCAATTTTGTTCATCTTATTAAAAAGGAATTGGACCTATCCCAGTCTTCTTTTTACTAGCATGTTCCATTCTTTCCCACTTCCTTGTTTGTGTTAAACTTCTTGTAGAAACAAAAATATTGGTTTTAGGCTTATTTAAAATATGGATAATGTACAATATAATGTTTCATAAATAGGGAAACTATTATATCTATGCATAAACAAGTTATTAATATAAAGCATAAAAAAGTACATGAAACTAATTTACTTTTGATTCATGAAATAATTTTTTCCTTTATACAATTGCAAGCTTATATAGATGAAATTTCTTTTTCAACTGAAGATTAGACTAGCACTGCTACATCTTGTGTGTAATTGATGTAAGGTTTAGAATGATACATAAAGAGAAAAACCTACTGTCCCACTTCATCCCAACCTCTCTTCTATTTATACCACTAAATATTATAAACATATTTTTCATAATATTTATTCTCTTACTCTATTTTCCAACTCCTGCCTTCAAAGGGCCTCTGATGTACAGAAGTATATTGGACTGTATCATACAGACTGTTTCAAAAGATTTATGATGTAGTTCAAAATTATTAAAGTTTATGAAATTTCCAGAATAAAATTCGAAAAATGCAATGCACATATTAAACTGTATGAATTGAAAATACAATTAGCAGGAATTTTAATCTTCTTTTTTTCTAAGGGTGGGACAAAAATTTTTAATAAAAAATAATGAAAGGAGCTACGGTTATAAACTCATAAAGCTGTTTGCCTGCGTCTAAAATTCCGTGCATACTTTCATAGATTAAATTTAATTCGAATACTTTTCTATAATAATTTGTGCTAATAAAAGCTTATTGTGAAATAGAATATAATTTAATTCATCCAAAACTTATGAATAGGCAAAAGTTTTTTTTCTCTTCCCCCACTATTGCGCATGCTCATTCAATAAACAGCATCTATTTGAACCACGGAAGTACATTTCTGTTTCCAAGATTTGGCCTAACTGTTTGCATTCTTCACTTAAATTTTAACTGTAACAGTCTGGACATTAATAGGTCTAACCCAGGGCTAGATATTCAATTGAGTGAGTATCCTCTTTTAAAATTTTATGCGATTTTTCTCAAAATAGACTGAATACGCCAGATACACCAATAAGCCTTTATATAAGGAAATTTCAAGATTTTTCTAAAATGAGTTGACATAATTAAATCCGTCTATTTAATACACTCGGAAGTTGTTTATTTTATGCTTTACACGAATCATACCTCTTTTTTTTTTTTTTTTTTTTTTTTTTTGTAAAAAATATTTTCATTTTATAAATATACAATTATTTTGAATGTTTTATGCATTATGTTTTTGTTTAGGATATTATCTGATTTGATTTGATGTTGCTTATTCACATACTTATCTTTTATCGATTGATCATTCTGAATTTATGAACCAATTTTGTTATTAACACTGTTGAATTCAGACATTTTTCTCCGGGAGGGATATTTGAGGCTCTGGGGGGGGGGGGGATTACACTTGTTATCCATAGACTCCTCTCTCTGATGAAGTTTCAACTAATTAAAATTTTTATTAAAATTTACAATTATAAGTAGGTGTCCAGGGGCAATATTTAAGGAAATAATAATTTTTTTTCGATCTTTATGTATCTTGCACTGTATGATCTTAATAAATTTTGTATTTATTCATTTCTTATAAGAGTACAATAGCCATTACATATATAAAACTAGTTATAGTTGGAACACACCTCACTTGCTACGTTTGATGCGTAATTTCAGACTTGTTCTACCTTTTCTATAAATGTATTGCGGCATGTCCTAGGTGTTCTTCACATATTTGCGGTTCGTCAGGTTAAAAAAAAAAAAAAAAAAGTAAGAATATGGCTACTCTAAACACAACTTAGAAGAGAAATTGCGATGCACTTATTTTTCCATCAAGTGCTTTCAAGTTCTACACTAATTATATAAAACGTTATTAAAAAAAAATGAAAAGATTTATTTGCACGTGATAAATTAGAAATTCATTTCGCACGCTCTTGATTATAAAAAGATATGCGCAAAGCATGTGTTGGGAATTTAAATTATATCCTTTTGCATAACGGTGTTGGATTTTTATGATGTTTAAAAGCATTTTATGATTTTAATAAAATAAGATTTTAAGCATTTATTAAGATTAAATTTTTAGTTAAACCACTCATTCTTGATTAAAATTGAATCTGATGTTTAGTGCAATTAAAATTCAATAAGTATATTTTTTAATTTGTTACGAGTCTCAAACCTGTCGATTTCGATGAATGAAAATGTTTTAAAGAACTGATTGATTGAATTTATAAAAGATTAACAAAAATAATTGCAATTACTAATCAATATTATATTGGCTACCCTAACTCATAAAACAAATAATTTTAACTAATATTTAAATTCAATTTTTCGAAATATTGAAAAATCAATCTTTATTCCTATACGTAATCGGTAACATGCAATTAATATTATGAATTAATGAAGTTATTAATTGAGGCTTTGAGCTTTGGTATTACATAATGAAAAATCAACAAAACATTCACTATTAAAAAAAGAAAGGAAAAAAAAAAAAGACGAGATATATATAATTTTTTTATGTTGTATTCGCATCCTTAATTTGAGGTTTTAACCCTTTAAGCGTCCTAACCGTGTTTTCCATCATGTAACTTTTTGAATCTAAGGCTATATTAATACAAAATTGATATTAAAACTATTTTCTTTTAACAACATAAGTTAAATAAATATGTAAGGTTATTAAATAAAAATATATCATACTAATAATTTTCATAGCTACAATTTTACGGAAGCTTAAACATAAATGGTGAATTCTTGAAGACTCTTAAGGGTGGTGTTGTCAACTGTTTTGCTCAACAAGCGCAAAATGTTTTTACACATTTACAGATTAATTTTTCAATGGACAAATATAAAATCGCAAAACTTGACCACGGAAGCGATTTGGAATCTAACTTAATTTTCCATTTTTTGATCAATAAATTACTTATTGAGTTATAAGCATTTTCGATCACGTGATCATGCCTTTTTCTCCCTTTCGTCAACTGGTTTTTCTGCTTTCGTCCGGAAATGCAGTTAAAAACGCGAACTTTGACGGATTGTTTTTTAAAAAAAATCTATGGCGTTTGCAAAAAAAAAAAAAAAAAAAAAAAAAAAAAAAAAACGGGAAAATGAGTGCGATTAGATAGTTTCTGAACAACAACATCCACTAGTTTCATGCATTCCCGATTAAAAATAATTTAAAAATTATGTCGCAAAGTTGCCCCTTTTGATTTAAGAACACCCTTAAAGGATTTTAATCAGAGTGATGAAGAAATTGACAAATTTACTTTTTGGTTTTATCAAAGAAAATACTCATTTTATTTTTACTATGAGATCATTTTCATTCACCGAAGCCTCTGAGATTAGCATCTCATTCTCAGTATCAGCGAAATGAAAAAAATATATATACAGTCGGCTGTCGTTAATTCGAACTCGTCGGGGCCACAAGAAATGTTCCAATTATCCGAAGTTCGAATTATGGAAAATATGAAATGAAAACATGCTTTATATGGTACTAGTACAAAGAAATTAATGTTGTAGTGTTTTTTTTTTTTTTTTTTTTTTAATTTGTTTCGTCTGTTATCATTAGAATATGACTTAATATTAAATTAGAATGTATAAATACATAAACTAATTAAAAGATTAGAAACTAGCACAATGGAAGAAAAATTTAAAGCTTCACTGATGGACAGACGGGGCTCTAAGAAAGTGGATATCAAATGCATTGGATTATATGTATAATTGTTCGGAACAATTTTCACAAAAATCAAAGAAAGAAAATTATTCAAATGACCTGAAAACCGCGAGAAAGAAGTGAAAAATGAAAAATCGGAATTCTTGTTAGTTCGAATTAAACGAAGTCAAGAGAAAATGAGTTCGAATTAATGAAAATTTTTAACGTTATTCTGCCATTGAAAATTTCGGGACTTCATATTTAGTTCGAATTAAGCGAAGATTCGAATTATCCGATTTCGAATTAACGAGAGTCAACTGTATATTAAAATGTAATAGCATTTTGAGTAAAAATGAGTTAATTCGGGGCGTCATTTTAAGTTTAAAAGTTTTATAGTTATTTTTAATTGTAATCAGAAAATGAGTCCGTATGGCGATTCTTATTTCCCTCCCCTATAAAAAATGTTAATAACCTGTTTTCCCTCAATGTAAAGAAATTTCGTAAAGAACTTTTAAGATATAAAAATAGTATTTAAAAAATAGCCAGTGCGAACTACAAATAAAATGATTTCATTAAATATATGTATATATACACACATATATTAAAATCGGTTCAGTTGAAACTCGGGCCAGGCGGCTTTAAAACACTACCTTGTCTTTAAAATCTATAGAGTAAGCTTTTTAAAGTTAATTTTATATATTTTAAAATCAATGTTTTACTTAAAAGGCAACTAAAATAATGAAATATGTTACAAGTTAAATATATACATTTTACTTAAAACTTCTTGGTATTTTCGGCTTGCATTACCCGAGACCATCATCGAAGAATATTTTAATAACTAATAATTAATAATAAACTTAACTCAATAATAGCTTAATAAACTTAAATATTTGTTTTGGGTAAACTGAATAACTTAATAATTTAATAACTTAACTTAATAATTTAAACTTGATAATTATATAACTAATAACTTCATTTATACAAATATACCACTTCGTTTTAGATTTTAGTAATTTACTGGCTGCCCCATTTCAAAATGATGTGAAGTATGTGTATAAATGAACAGCATTTAGTTATTAAAATATTTTATTTTTTATTTATTTATATAAATTAATTTCAGAATTTTTAATAAATTGTAATTAAAAATTCTTTTAATATTTAATTTTTAATTAGATTTTTAACCCACATTACAGATAAAATTAAACCTGATATTTAATAAAATTTAAATTCAATAAAATATCTTTTATAATGTCCATTGATTGTAATTAAAAATTCTATTTGTAAAATTTTCAAATCATTTATGGCAGTTAATGTAAAATAACAAGTGTACGATACTGTTGCAAAGGAATTCCTTATTTTATGTATGAAAATTAATACATTTTGTTCTTTTTAAAAGAATCCAAGTACAAAAATTATAATTTCATAAAATTAATCCTAATTAATCTAAAAAATCTAATTTTACAGTACTCAAAATCTATTTTATTCTGGAATAATATGTTGGAAATTCTTCTGTTTTTGTTATATGATATTGTAGTCCAATTAAGACTTAATGCTGCTTTATTTTAACAAAGTATGAGTACTTAATCTTTGGAGAGGGGTGGGGGGGGGGGTAGGTAATCCTGCAAAATTCTGATTGCTTTTGCCAGTAGGTTCACAGTTAACAATACTGTAGAGTTGTGCAGTCATATATCAATAGTGTACTTTCCAATATTAACTATTGCACAAGAATGTTCTAATCAAAATACCCTGTTTCGGCACATTTGTACTAATCAAAAATTATATGACAAAAAGTGACTTGCCCTTAATTTCTACCTATGTTTATATATCATTTTAAATAGAATGGGAACTAAAGCTGTGAATTAGATTTACCAAAAATAAATAAAAATAGAGCCCCGTTGATTTTGATGACAGGGCGCTGTAATACCCAGAAATACCAAAAGTTATTGTCCAACTTTGCATGTAAATCAATAAAATACCCAAAGTGAGTGATTTGCTGATTTGTTTGATCATGCATATATACACCTTTGAATGGAAATACCTTTTTCACAAACACCTGTGCGCGCATGTTACACATATGTTTTAACATGTGCGTTTGCCTTTATCTGCCCGATCCCTTTCTTGACCAATTTAAGTGTCTTCCATAAATCTCATATAAGTTAAAGATAAATTGACCGAAGATTAGCTTGCTCTGTGTCGAATCATTGCACCCGTTGGCAGGTATTGTCCTTCTGAAGTGGATGTTCAGGTGCCTCCAAAATCGATTGAATTAAGCCCTTGGCTGTAGAAACGCACAGCTATTTTGGGTTTCTTCTTTTCCATTGGATACTTAGTTATCACTCATAGGTGTTAGGACCGCGCGTTCGTTGCTAATTGTTCGAAGTTTATGGTGTTAGTGGTGTTTTGTGTGCTTTAAAGTCGGCAAAAGTAAAGTATTGCTCGTGCTATTTTTAAAGGTGGTATTGTGTGTGGATTACATTATTGACTATTATGGTGCCTGTAAAACTCTTCAAGAAATGTAAGTATGAAATCATAATTTTTTATAGATTATGTTTAAACAGTTCTTCTCTAAGTCAATATTTGACAACGGTTTTGCAACTTTAGAATTCAGTAATTATTTTTAATTCTTATGTGATGTGTAATTAAATTATGGCTCCATTTGAGAAAGAACCTCTATCGCGCATACGATTTAATTAAAACAAATTTTCAATGCTTCTTAATGGTGTTCTTAAATAAAAAAAAAAGGGCGAGTTTGTGACATAAGTTTTAGTTTATTTGTGACCGGAAATGCAAGAAATTAGCAGTTGTTGTTGTTCAGTAACTACCTAAACGCATTCATATTACTGTTTTTTGCAAACGCAACAGATATTTCAGAACAAGCTGTCAAAATTGACGTTGTAAACGACATTTCCCCTCGAAAGCAGAAAAACCAGTCTTACAAAGGAAGAAAAGGGTGTGATCACGTGATCAAAATCGCTTATAACTCGCTAGTTAATTTAATTATCGTAAAATGGAAAACTAAGTTCGATTCAAAATTGCTTTCATAGTCAAGCCTTCCAATTTTGTATCTTTCTGTTAAAAAATGAATTAGTAAATGTGTCAAAACGTTTTGCGTTTGTTGAACGGAGCAGTTGAGAAGAACCTTAAGATTGAAATGAATTAATATGTATGTAAATTTATTTCTTCCTTTTAGATTTTATTTAACCGGGTTCAATTGGAACCGATTAAATTGATATCTTATTTGTTTTTCTACTGGAATATCATTTTATCCCTACTCACCTTATTTATCTTTCCTCATATATTTATTCATTGAAATTTTTCGAATCCTTTCCGGCACCCTTTTTAGACATTTACGCTCGTTTAATATAACATAGTACTTTTTGTATATTTTGATGCATAAGCCTGAAATAGATACTGATTTCTCAATTAGAAAAATTTAAGTTTTGTTAAAAATTAATTATACCCTTTTCCATTCATCCAACATTCTGCACGCTATTTTTTGTATAGAAAATAGTTTAAAGCTTCGTAATGAGTATTATTTTCACACAGAAATGTGATCAACATTCATTCAAATGTTGTAAAGCAGTATTGATTCATTCTCAATTGTTTCAAATCGCCTAAGTGTTTAGTGTTTAGGTTCTGGCAGAAATATATTTCCTGGGTTCAGATCTTGCTTTAGGCTTTGGAATCGAGATCGACTTTAAATGGAAGTTCTGATCTTTAGCCATTGTGTTCAAAATAAACATTAAATAGCTTTCAGCCCTTTTTTTTAAAGATAAATATGAAATAACCCCCCCCCCTCCCCAACTGCACAAATACACACACGCACCTTTTCTCAGTGCAAGAATTTAAACAAAAATCATTATCTATTTTAATTTCTTGAATATACTTGGTTATGGAGAAAAGTCAGTAAAGATTGTTTTGTAGTGGATTAATATTTGAATGATTCTTGATTAATCATATTTTTTCATTAAAGAAATATCGTACCAAAGGGGAAATTTATCTACCTCATATAGAAATACCTGACTGACATTTAGACGAAACATTCTATATACAGTGTCTCGCATAAGTGATGGGACACTTGTGCTTTACAAAAGGAAATTAATCAAATAAATTAAAAAAACATGTACACATTTTTTGTGGGTGTGTTTCATACTTAAATTTAGTAAAGATTATTACATAACATACATTTTGTCAAAATATTAAAATATTAATTTAATAAAAATACAAATGTTTAGAACGGAGCAAAAAATAGCTCACATAAGTGATGGGACACCATTATATATGCAACAAAAATCGTCTGAAATAAGCAATAAAAATATTTTTTGGGGTTTTATTTTTACTTAAAAGCAATTGGCAGTATAAAATCGTCTGCAGTATTTCTCTCCAGTTTGTTTTGGAATTTTTGTGTTTTTTAGCTCTGTGTAGCCATGAATGCTAAACGAAAAGAAACTTCGCCTGAAATTCGAAAATTAGTTATTAATTTGCATATTGAACGTGGAAAATTTATTAGAAAAACTGCTGAAACAGTTAACTTGAGTCGTTCAACAGTTTTCAATATCATTAAACGATATAAAAAGAATCATATGATTCAGGATAAAAGAAGACCTGGCTGACCATCAAAGCTATCCAATGGAATAAAGCGAATTATCGTTCGAAATATTAAAAAAAATCTAAGAAATAGTGCTTCAAAAGTTGCTTCTGATTTACAAGCATTATCCTCTTCGCTACTGAGTATTAATGCAGTATTATTAATACTGAATTATTTCTTATTCCATTTAACTTCGGAGCAAGATTTTTATGTTATTTGCATTAGTTCGAATCTTAGACTTCGAAACGTATCATTAAGATGTCAAAATTGTAATTATGTTTGGGTATCATTAATAAAATGGGACAAAACGGAGGTCCACGTATGTGGACCCAGGGAGCGAAGAGGTTAAATAGAACAATTGTTAATCCTGAGACTATTAGAAGGGTAATTCGATCTGCTGGATATCACGGTAGAGTAGCCAGGAAAAAATTCTTCGTAAGTGAAAAGAATCGAAAACTCAGACTAGCTTTCGCAAAATCCAACATAAATAAGAATTCTGATTACTGGAATAAAGTTATATTTGCTGATGAGAGTAAATTTAATATATTTGGTTCTGACGGTAGAATCTTGGTGTGGAGAAAACCCAGGGAAGAATTTCGCAAACAGAACTTGGTACCAACAGTAAAACATGGTGGAGGAGGAGTTATGGTATGGGGGTGTATGTCGTCCGCTGGAGTTGGTAATCTTGTTTTTATTGACAGTATAATGGATCAGTACAAGTATATTGATATTTTAAAGCAAAATTTGAAATCTTCAGCACGAAAATTGAACCTTCATAACGATTTTAAATTCTACCAGGGCAATGACCCCAAGCACACTGTTCTGAACGTTAGACTCTGGCTGCTATATAACTGTCCTGAAATAATAAAAACACCACCACAATCTCCAGACTTAAATCCCATAGAGAATATTTGGCAAGAATTGGAATCAAGAATTCGCAAACACACCATTTCTTCAAAACAACTAAAATCGGTGCTTCAAGAAGAATGGGGTAAAATCACTCCAGAAATCAAAAAAATTAGTCGAATCCGTCCCAAAAAGATTAAATCATGTTTTAAAAGTAAAAGGAAATCCAACAAAATATTAAAACCTTTTAAAAAGTAAAATTTTTGGATAAATATTTGATGGAAAAGTAAGTGTCCCATCACTTATGTGAGCCATTTTTTGCTCCGTTCTGAACAATTGTATTTTTACTAAATTAATATTTTAATATTTTGACAAAATGTATGTTATGTAATAATTGTTACTAACTTTAAATATGAAACACAAACAAAAAATTTTTGCACATGTTTGTTTATTTTATTGCAGTTTCTTTTTATAAAGCACAAGTGTCCCATCACTTTTGTGAGACACTGTAAGTCGGTTTGACGCACATGTTTTTCAGATCATGGGAAAGTTATGCTTTAAGTAATGATTTAACGTAAAACAATTGTTTTAAAATTAGTCTCTCCTTAATTTTTAATGTTATTATAGTGCTTTTTTTTATCACTTGGGAGAAATGCCGAATCCGGACTGTCAAATTAAAACTCAAGTAACTTGGCAAATGTATTGGAGTTTCATTAGAAGGAGTTCACTTAATTACTTTGTATTCCATTCATGGCATTTGATCTATCCCATTCTTTTATTCCTCAAGTCTTGCAGCGTAAGACACGGCATTCAATATCGTCTTTTTTTTTCTCCTCATTCTTGCACGTGAATGAATAGATGAATTTAAAAAACCCGAAAGAATCGAAAAGACGTGAAGTAATAATAAGAAAAAAAAAAAGAAAGAAAGAAAAAACTGAAAGACCCACATCTGTGAATTTCTAAACCGTTAGAGCCCGCATAATTCTTGTGTTGAAAGTGAGAAGGCTAGTGGGAAAAGACGACATTGACTGTCTTACATGGGACATAAAAAAAAAAAAACTTTTTTCATTTTTGTATTCAATGGATATCAGATGTTTGCAAGGCGAATGGAATAATTTCGTTGAAGTCATCGGGTTAGATTCTTCGTGTGTAGATTACTTTGTTGTTTTCGCGAAGCAGCACGTAAAAACTGGAGATTAGTTAACCCTTTCGGGTCTGGTGTACTATTAATAGTACATGTCTTTTAATGGAGTATTATTTTGTTTTAAGAAATACTTTTGCTACTATTTAAATGTAGTAATATTAGTACAGTAAAACCTCCTATAACGGCCACTCTGAACAACGGTAACCTCCGAATAAATACCGGTCGTGTTTCAGTGTTATCGAATCTCTTTCATAGTAATACATTACAATAAACCTTCGAATGGCAAATTCCAAATAGTGGCCACCCCACAAAAAAAAAAAAAAAAAAAAAAAAAAAATATATATATATATATATATATATATATATATATATATATATATATATATATATATATTTTATAATTACAATTGAGATTCTGAAGAATGTGAAGGTGGATTTTCTTATTCGATGTCTTTACTTTACTTTAATACTTTCTCTACTAATCTCTAGAGGTTGCTTAGCAAAACCCCGTTTGTGAATAGAATAGGTGTGGCGATTGTAAAATGGGGGACAAAATTTAAGTGTGAGCAAGAAGTAATTATTTGGTCGTGTAATATTTCTTCTCTAAGTTAAAAGTGAAAAGAATTAACTATAACTATAATTTAGACAGTTGAAAGTTATTCAGGACAGTCAAAAAAAAAAAGTGTAAGTGTACGAAAAATAAGTTTAAATGTGCAATGGCGGAAGGATCCAAATAGATGACATTCAGAAAAAAGTGACATATAGAAAAGAAGTTTCAAGGCGTAAATTTGGAATTCAAAACTAAGCGTCGAAGAACTGGTTATGATGAGATTAATGAGTTGCTTTTGAAAGGGCTTTTGAACTGTCGTTGAGAGAAAAATCTCCAAATTTCTGGACCAATGCAATGTTACAAGAAAATGCCCCAGAAGATGATGCGAAACTGGGAAATTAAAAACTTTGTGCTCACTCAAAATGATGACGAAATCTACAATAAATCTGGCGAAATGATTATACGTCTGGAGAAAGAGATATGCTTTAAAAAAACAAAACAACTGCGAATAAATGATTTCATTAGTGTAAAATAATAGTATGTATTATTGAACTGCAAAAATAAAATTTTGGTCAGTTATTTTGATTCTATTGTAATGTAATTTTGAGCTTTTAAAATGTGAAACCTCTGAATAACGATAACCTCCGAAGTACGGTCATTTTTTTTCTTTAATTTTTTCTCGCGATTTTTTCTGATTTATTTTTTTCTTAATTATTTTAACAAACTTGATGGAAGTAAAACAAGATTTTTTTTTCTTTCTTTCTTTTTGGTCTATATGCTACTTGCGTGTTTGTGCTAGGAGTGACTAAGTTGTATGATTGTATGTAAGAGTTTTAGAGAAAGACAGCATTTTATATCTTGCATGGAAATTGTAAAATTAAAACCTTTTTATTTATAATTAAAGGATAGTTGATAAGGTGAATAATAATTTCATTGGAGATTGAAGTTACATAAACACGAAAAATTCTTCTTGTTTATTTTATTTTTTAAGTTATGGAGCAGCGAGCAGAAACTAAGGGCCAGTTATTTTTTGATTCTCTGCAGACTTTATTTTGACATCCTATTAAAATTTTTTGAAATTTTTTTTGACTGTTTTCTAAATTAACAATGAATACATATGTAATTATTGATCAGAATTTCGAGGGCTTCCAAACAGTTTCTTGTGGATATCGAAACTATATACCATATATACTCGTGTATAAGTCGACATAATTTATCATAAAAGATGGTGCACCACCTCATTTAGCCAAAACCAGTGCTAAATGAGGTGGTGCACCATCTTTCATGAATTTACTGTCTTTCTGATAAAGCAGCTTCACCAGTAACTTTCTTTTTTCCTCTGCCCTCTAGCTGTGAAAATCGCCATCTATCGATCGAAATTAAGTCATTTTTTATTGCAAAATTCGGCACAGATGTCATATACGCTCTACATTTGCACGTGCTTTTTTTTCTCGCCAATTTGGCGAAAATTTTGTTTTTGAATATAAGTTACAATTGCATACAATAACAGTACCTGATTTTTTTATTGTAATATAAAAACAAAATAACGTGAAAAAATAAAGGAGATTCTAGTATTTTAAAAAGGGAAATAAAAGATAGTTTGATGTAAATAATTATTGATATAGTATATAATAAAAGGTAATTTAAAGAATAAAAATAACAGTAAATAAACATGAATTTAATAAAAAAAGGAAACAATATTTAAACAATTATATATATAAAACCCCTCCGTGTATGACAATTCCGGGGTCAACCCATCCACGAGAAAAAGAAACTTATTGCAACTGCGTCCACGTTAGGCTTAACTATTCCGAGCCGTTCACAAATATTCTAACTGTTTAACTTATGAAAATATACGTGTAAAGGATTTATTCATTACTCATTTTCTTTAAAACCTACAAAAACTATTTAATTATAATGTTTAAGTTCTAAATAAACAACCAGCAATTACGAAAAAACAAACAATGTAAGCAAATTAATACTGTTGCTATTCAAGAATGACAAATTCCGTGAATGAATCTTTAGAATGACTCCGTTGTCGACATCACGACTCAGGAATGATTGGGTGCGTTCGGGAGCTATGCACGCTGAGCGCGCGCGCTCAGGAAACAGGTACATGGAGTGGATCTTACAGCGGATATAGTACTCGGAAGCAAAAACTCCTGAGCTCGCGCGCGCAGCGTGTATGTCTTCCGAACACGTTCATTGTTTACTCTTTATTGTTGACATTCGTTTTCGATCTTATAGAGTGTTTTCTTTTAAGTATTAGCTAAAATATGGGCCAAAATAGGAAATTTTTTTTGTACATTTTAGATATTTTTATTATTTTCTCTGAGTATTTTTTTGTATTTTTTGGCTGTAGTTTCATAATATAATCTTTTATAATTGATTTTTTGCCGTACTTTATTCTTTTAAAATGTATGTATATACGATTTGTTCATTACAATCCCCCCATCCACCAGACAGTTTTGTTATAGTTTTAAATGTAAATTTCTATTAAAATTTTCTTTTTTTATATATAGATTTTTTTCACCATGTTTAATCGCTGTATTTTTAAAAATTGTTTAAGCCTAAAGTGGCTGATTGACCACATTTGTAATTTTTTATCATCCTTTTAAAAATGCAAAATCGTCATTTTGACGGTCTGTCTTCTAGTTATAAATAATAAACTTAATAAGTAACAAAACAGTAAATATAATTTTCACAACAAATCTCCTCCTTGATTGGCGCAGCATGTCCCTTAAGGGACTTTGTGCCATAAAAATCAATACAACCAACCAACCAACAGCAACAAATCGCAAATATTAACATGTTCGCTGCCACTCACGCGCTGGCGCGGGAAAATCTTTCACAGATTCTTTGTTATAAAAAGTAAATCGGCTTATGAGGAAAACCCACTTCTACAGTGCGGCATTAACTATCATCACATCTTCATGTAAGTGGCAGCGAACGTGTTAATATTTATAGCCATATTTAATGCATGCAATTGTATAATTTAATTAGCACATTTCACTGAAATCTTTAATTTTCTTCATTTAATTTACTAACAATTACTACAAACGTATTAAACGGATCTTCTCCTTGTTACAGAATGCAATGCCAAATTGGCGGGAGAAAAAAGCACATGCAAATGTGATGCGTATATGACGTGTGTCCAAAATTCTTTTCCCATATTTAATATATTGCCCAAGTTTAATCGATATCAACCAAAACAGACTCTACATAGGTCCAAACAGGGCAATTTTAATCACCCTGTATAATGGAAAATAGGCTTTGTTTTTAAATTTTCTATTTAAAAGCAAATTATCTTTTAAAAATCCCTGTCACTGAGGTGGTCCGTTTTATTTTAAAATAACTAGGGGGTCCCCGCCCCCCTGCTCGCTATGCTCGCCAACCCCCCGCGTAATCGCTTCGCGATTCCAAATTATTGGCTACCCCTGCTTTCTGCGCTCGCCAATACCCCAAGGTATAAATAAGCAGTTGCAGACCTTTCAAATGATGTGTCACACGACTGGTGTTGTAAAGAAATTAAAAATGTGTCCCCCTGGGGGGCAGAGTGGGAGGCGACACAAAAGACATCCATAATATGAATAAGCAGCTGCAGACTTCTCAAATGATATGTAACACGACTGGTGCTGTAAAGAAATTAAAAATGTGCCCCTTGGGGGGCAGAGTGGGGGTGACACACAAGACATCCATAAAATGAATAAACAGTTGCAGACCTTTCAAATGATTTGTCACACAATTGATTTTGTAAAGAAATTACAAAATGCGCCCCCTCTGAGGGCAGAGGGGGGGGGGGGTTACACACAAGATATCCATAATATGAATAAGTAGTTGCGACCTCTCAAATGATGTCACACAATTGGTGTTGTAAAGAAATAAAAAATGTGCCCCCCGGGGGGCAGAGTGCGGAATGACACATAACACATCCATAATATGAATAAGCAGTTGCAGACCTTTCAAATGATGTGTCACACAACTGGTGTTGTAAAGAAATTAAAAATGTGACCCCCCCATGGGGAGAGCAGAGTGTGGGGGTGACACACAAGACATGCATAATATGAATAAGCAGTTGCAGACCTTTCAAATATTGCGTAACACGACTGGTGTTGTAAAGAAATTAAAAATGTGTCCCCCCTGGGGAGCAGAATGGGGGATAACACACAAGACATCCATTATATGAATAAGCAGTTGCAAACCTCTCAAATGATGTATCAAACGACTGGTGTTGTAAAGAAATTAAAAATTTGGCGAAATATTACAGTTATCACCAAGTTGGCGTCACTTTTGACAACTAATTTTGGTCGCCAAATTTGGCGATATATCGCCAAGTTGGCGACAAACTTGGCGATTGTTGGCGATGGTAACCTCTCCTCTCTTTATGGTAACCCAAACGGCGATGCATAGGCGGAGCCTTTTCCTGATTGGTCTATTCGACTCGTGGAAGGAGTGGACAACCCGGATTCGTTAGTTCCGGAAATCTTCCACATCAGCATCATTCCAGGAGTCATTCCTTTTAAGGCTAGTTTTTTTTTACTATAGAAGGATAATAATAATAAATAAAATAAAAGTAATCTTTTAAGCGCGTGGGAGGGTTAGATTATAAACTAATATCCCCATTGTGTCCCAACTCTGACATATGAAGCTAAAATAGCTTGCATTCGAACTCATTAAGCTCATAATATACACTTCCGCTATTGAATTAATAATGTAAGCCCCGTTTCTCGGTAACTTGTGTGCCACACAGTTCTCTCTCTCTTTTTTTTTTTTTTTTTTTTTTTTTATGGCAATGAAACTGTCCTTTCGTACATGTTACTCAATCCGCTTATCTCTCGATTCAAACTAATGGTGAGTACATAAAGCATCATTAAAAATGCCTTTCTGCCATGATAACTTCAAGATGGCACGCACGCCCGTTATGTCACGCAAACAAAATGTTATGGCTCGTTATTCTTTCCGTCGCTGTAACCGTTTGACGGCGAGCAACTGTCTCACGGAATAGAGTTTTGTGCATGTTATAAAAAGGGGAGACCGCTTAACAAAAATGAAAATTCGGTTTTGGGGTTATTTCCAGTTACTCATTTGTTTTTATGGATATGCTTTCTCGGATTTGTTTCGTGATCACTTTGATAGCAAGTGATATCTAGTGACATGGTTTGTTTCTGTTTGCGTTATAAAATGTTCTCTTTTAATGATAAATACGAATGTAGATTTAAGGTTGTTCTCAACTGCTCCGCTCA
Source organism: Maratus speculifer (assembly GCA_964019185.1). Classification (NCBI taxonomy): domain Eukaryota; kingdom Metazoa; phylum Arthropoda; class Arachnida; order Araneae; family Salticidae; genus Maratus; species Maratus speculifer. The sequence continues at coordinate 450,959,796 of OZ025289.1, forward strand.
ACAAGCGCAAAACGTTTTGACACATTTACAAATTCATTTTTTAACAGAAAGTTATAAAATTGGAATGCCTGACTATAGAATCGATTTCAAATCGAACTTATTTTTCCATTTTATGATCCCTAAATTACCTATCGAGTTCTAAGATATTTTGATCACGTGATCATCCGTTTTTCCCTTGCTTTTCGACCGGTTTTTCTGCTTTCGTCGGGAAATGTGCTCAAAAACGTCAACTTTGAAGGCTTATTATGAAAGATTATGTTAAAAAAAATGAGTGCAATTAGACAGTTTCTGAATAACACCTGCTATTTTCATGCATTTCCGAACAAAAATAAATTAAAGCATGTGTAGTCACAAAGTTGTCCTTTTGATTTAAGAACACTCTTAAGGGATAATTTATGCTTTTGTGAAATACCATGTTAACCTATAAAAATTACAGGATTACTCAATATATACTACCTCTGACAATAAAGCTCTATGAATGAATTTAGAACTACCGATCTGGCAATACTGGGGCAGTAAAACGCTGCACCTGCATAGAGGCAAGTGTTGACCATCTTCTCCCACCATTGTTGAGTTGAGCTTCGTTCATGTTCTGTGTAAGACGTGCTTTACTAAGTGCTTGTTCAGTATGTTGGTTCTTAACTAAGAACAGGAAAATGAACGAACAAAAGATCAGTTTAAACTTTGGTTTTAAGCTTTGCAAGACACCGAAAATTCATGAGGGGTGGTGCAATTTGAACATCCACCATACTCGCCAGATCTCAATCCTCCTGACTTCTTCCTGTTTTCACGACTCTCTCCCTTTGAAAGAGATTTGACCATATTGCTGGCATCCAACGAAATGTGACGAAGATTTTGAACCCCATCCCAAAAGAATACTTCTTGCGAATTTCCCAGGAGGACATGTATAGCGGATCTCAGCAGTGCATAGTTATGGCAGATGACTATTTCAAAGGCCGGTATGGTAACTTTCGTTAATATTTCATCTACATTAATGTTACAGGACTATTTACTGAACTTTATTGTTAGAGGTAGTATATATATATTAATATGAATGAGGAAGAATCGATCAACTAAAACTAAGCTATATAAAAATAAAGCAAAAGTTAATTTTTACTTAATATAGAAAATACACTCTTCACATTCTGGCATTTTTAATGGTATCTTCTCTTTTTAAGCGTATTGCTGACAAAACTCGTCGAAATAACATATCTTTTCTATGAATTAGCATGATACATAGCACCTCTGAAGAGTCTGTATACTTCTCATAGATTTATGGTGTCTGCATTTTTGTTTATCCTGTTTTGTTTATTTATCTATTTATTATTATCCTATTATAATCCTTTTTAAAGGCTTACAAAGGAATCTTAAAACTTACTTTTAACTAAACATTTAGAGCATATATTTACGACGAAAGAGCTCTTTAATTAAAAACCTCAGCATTATGCATGTAATGTTAGTAGTATGAATTTGATGGTGAATCAACAACATTCGACTTACCTTTCACATACTTGCCAAGTTTTACACATTAGGTGTACAATTTACTCTTTTGGGATGTTTTTTATACTGAATATACTTTTTTTTTACACATTTTTGCAATTTTTTTTCCCAAGCTCCATCTCCTCCTTAGATTATGAATTATTTTCTAACTACAGTCGAGTCTCTATATATAACGAAATACACCGTTCCAGTAAAAAATTCGTTATATAGATAAATTCGATGTATAGAGAATGATGTTAAAATCGTATTTAATGTGTGAAATTTGAACAAATATTATTTTTATTCTTTTGAATTAAGAATTTGAAAGTTTAAAAGTAAATATTAACCTAACATTTTATTTCTTAATTATTTAAGCTGTTTTAAAAAAGAGAACAGACATTTATTTGAAATCTTAATGAAAATCAACTAAGGAAGACTTAGATTAATTTTAGACGAAGAAATCTGTAATTTTTTGTTGTTTTAATTTTAAAATTGTTACCCTCTCAAAAAAGTGCTCAAATTTTAGCAAGGAATGAAAAATTGTAGTTAACATTTTCCTCCATTTGAAGGCCTCTCTTATGTGCCTCTCATTGATTCCTCTCTTACATGTGTATCAATCCAATTGACACTTTTTTGAGAAGGATGTGGAAAGGTGTGTGGGAGGTGCGATGAATTCGTTGGATTTAAAGAACAAGGAGAGAAGTAACATAAAAAAAAAACTCAGCACTGACGATAAATCAAAAATAGGTGAAGGAAAATGGATTCCATATGATTTCGAAGCTTTTTTAAAACTGAATAAATTAAGACCAATTTATGAAAAAATTCGTTATATGGAGATAGATATTTCGCTATATGGAGACTGTTTTTAAAGTAATCATGCGAAAAGAGGACCGTTCCTACTAAAAATTAGTTATATAGAGAAATTGGTTGTATGGAGTTTCGTTATAGAGAGACTCGACTGTACTTTTAATTATAAATACTTAACTTTTTTCGTCACAGTGTGCCCACTCTGGGCACACCTAATTTTAATTCCAAACTTGCAATCAGCAGCACAAAGAATATTTTAGTAAAATTTTGTTTTTACTGTCAAAGCTTTAAGTAATTTCTAAAAAAGTTGTTTATAAATTCTGGTGTCAGGCAATAATTTAACATTTTACGAACAGAATTTGCCCGTGATGGGGTATATTTAAGTAGAGTTAAAAAAATTAGTTTGTTTCATTATTAAAATTATAGAATTTTTAATTTTCATTATTTATAAAAGATAACTTCGTTTTGAGTAAATTTTGCCAGTATTTTCTATTAAAATATGAAAATTGAAGAGCTGTTAAAATTAGTGATGTAACGAATAATGGTTTGGCCAAATAACTGAATAACCAAATATTCAGAATTCCTTTCAGTATAACTTTTCATAATGTTTTAAGTAAAGCAAACAAAGTTACCATTGCCTTTCTGTGTTTAACATCACATTGAAGCCGAAAGTTTAATCCTTAAACCATTGTGTATTAGAAAAAAAAAAAAAAATGTATTTCTTATGTCGCATTTTAAAAATGTTTATAATATATCAGTTATATAACATTAAAAAAGATTTCACATTTTTTTACAAATTCATTAGAAATGTCGCTCATTTGCTGCTTCAGAGAATTAGAAATTTTTTTCACGTTCTGTTTCATAGGTAGCCTTTAAAAATGTTCACATGCTATTTTATAAAAATTCAATAAAAATGTTATTCACATATTGTTTTACACATTTGAATTTTCTCAGGTTGGCAGACATACTTTTATTTATATTTTTTAATAGAATTTTAATAAAATTTATAAACGTTTCCAGTACTTTGCATAAATTCTCTAATTCGCACTACTCAAGAATAAAAATGCAAAATAATATTTATAAAACTTTTTATGGTCATTGTACTACGAATGGGCAAACGGCCAAAGGAAGAAACTAAAATTTGAGCTTCTTGCAAGGTCAATCGATATCTTTCTCGTTGTAAATTGGATTGGACGGGATTCAGTATTTTACTTTTTTCTCCTCCTCCGCTAGGGATTTTATCTTTCTTGTGAATTAGCAGTTGTAGGCAAAATACTACTTCTTGCAATGGAATAAGGTAATTATCTTCTTGTAAAACATAGTATTTAAATTACTTAGGAATTTGAAAAAAAGAAATATTAAAAGAAAAGAAATAACTCTTATTGGCGGACTTACTAATTTGTTGTATGAATGATTGAGGTTAATAAATACTTTTTAATTGTTAAATTGTTAAATTTGATTACATTTGTATTACAATCACAGAAAAAAAAAAAAAAAAAAAAAAAAAAAACTTTTGCGATTTCAGACGTTTTGTCAAATATAAAGAAATATACATTAAGAATGACTCTGAATCTCCAGATGTACTAACAAAATAGTACAGGTCATATATTTTCGAGATTTTTTTTTTTTTCCAAAATCTAATGGGGACCGTCAACAAATTGAAAAAGAACGAATATCTTTTGAATAACCCTGTCAAAACTAATGTAGCAAGAGTGTTCAAACTGCAGATTATGATTAAGCGGCTTATGGTAATAAACTGTGTTCATTTTTATGCGGATAGCATGTATACTCGTATAAAAATTAAGGTTTTTATAAAAACGGTCCCAAGTTTTTTGCTTATAATTTGCAGTGTTCTTAATAAAAAACAATGTTCTTTTCAGAAAATATGAGAAACGATATTGTACATAATACCCTGTAATCAAAATTAAAATATTTAATTACTAAACTCAACTATCCTCCCCCCTCCTCACAAAAAAAAAAAAAAAAAGTTGATACATTTGAAAACAACTTGCCCATAAGTTTAACATTAGTGGACGGATGTTTTCAAGTGAGTGAAGGGTGTTCCCTAAGTTTCAAAGAGCCTGGAAGGGCAGTGAACTTAATGTCCGTGTAAAGTCATATGTTGGTCAGCTGATTCATAATTTAGAAGCGTTTATAATTAATGAACCTCGTTTCTAAGACAAGCGAGTGAGTTAAAAAAAAAAAAAAAAAAAAAAAAAAAAAAAAAATCGCGGATTTCCCCGTCGTTACCCATCGTTCGATTTTTGCAGGATGCGCTTCCCGACTCACTTTCATCTATCCGCCAAAGGGGGAAAATAAATCAGCAAGTTTCTCGAGCTCTTCAATTATTACTTTTTGGTGGAGTTGTTTTAAATATGTTTTCTACTTATTTTTTAACACGTTCGCTGCCGCTCACGCAAAAGCGCGTGATATGGCGCCAACGTTAAGGGGCCACTCACGCGCCAGCGCGTGATGTGGGGTGATGTCCAATAGCCAGTCACGCGCTGGCGCGGGAAAAATCGTTTACCGATTCTTTGTTATAAAAAGTAAATCGGCTTCTGGGAAAAACCCACTTCTACAGTGCGGCATTAACTATCATCACATCTTCATGTAAGCGGCAGCGAACGTGTTAAAATGCTAATATTTTGCATTTAAAAAAAAAAAAAGATTGTTCTCATTCTGACCCAATTTTTAATTAGTTTTTGTTCGACCACAAGTAAAATTGGTAAGTATTGTTATTCTGAAACTATGTAATTGAAGGACGTTTTCCATTTTTTGATAAACTAAAATAACTTTGAGAAAAATACATTGATAAAGTGGCGTTTTGAACCGAATTCCTTATGCGACACTGTGTGAAAGGAGAATAAGGGGCTGTGCAAACATAACTTTATCATTTTAGAGTGGAGGGAGGTGGGGAAGGATGACCGACATATGATATCGTAAGATATCTCTTGGGAAAGGGGGATTATCTTTTGATATCGATATAATTTATGACCAATCAAGATTTTCTCTTTATTTGTAACATGTCAATTGGTACAAAATAATGTTATCATTTTTTAGCCTATTATCTCTTTTTATGAAAATACAAAGTCATTATTAAAATCGCTAAATTGTTACAAAGCTATTTAATCCTAAAACATGGAGTTCCCCAACGTTTGACATTCCTATTCTTCGTTTGTATATGCATATATAATCATAGTTCGAACTGTGTAGTCGAAACCATACGTGAAGTACATTTGAAATGAAGCTTGTATTTACTATTAAGGAAAAGAGAGAAATGTTGGCCACTTGTTTTGCTGATAAGAATTTCTATCTGCCCCCACCCCTCCTCCGTTCGGGGCAAGTGCATCAGGACTTTATTATGGCTGAATGCTTTATGTAAAAAACAGCTATTATAAAATACTTTTGAAAAGTAATTATTTCTTTTAAGGGGCTACTCCAATCAAATTAAAAGATCCGTTTCTAATGCTAATTCTATAGAAGAAATTTATAAGGATATCTCGGTTGCATTTCAATATTTTTAAATGATTTTGCATTGGATACCCAAGATTGATCTGAATGCAGGTCGTTTTTTACTTTTTCGATTTTGATTGCAGATATTTCTTATGAGGGTGCTTTCGCTTTCTAAACCGGTTCCGAAAATAAAAGCATCCTCATGAAAAATATCTGTGTAATCAAAATCAAAAATATAAGAAACGGTCTGCATGCAGACTAATCTCAGCTATCCAATGGAAAAAAATATCACTTAAAAATATTAAAATTTAATCCAAATATCTTTATAAATTTCTTTCATAGGATTAGTATTAACGAATGTGTCTTTTCATTTGAATGATACTATATTATTACCGGGGGAGGGGGGGGGAGGGGTTCGAGGTAAGATAACATATGATATGGGAAAAGGATCCAAAATCAGCAAAAAAGTTGATAACGTTACATTTGCACAGCCCCTTAACCCGTCGTTATGTGACCAAAATTAGTTATAACTGGATAAGTAATTTATTTATCAAAAAATTCAAAGCTCATTTCGATTCCTATTCACTTTAATAAGGAAACCTGCTAATTTTTATGCCTTTACGCTTAAAAATGAGTCAGAAACCGTGTCAGAAAAAGTCACGCTGAGGGATCGACGGAGATACCAGAAATGGGATGAGGGCGGAGGTGCAGCAACGCTTCCTCCTGTCCCAGAAATGTTGTTTCCTCACTACTGGCATGTATGTACCCACAATCCCGAATCAGTGGCGTAGCTAAGGGGGGGCAAGGGGGGCATCCGCCCCGGGCGCCGAGGCCTAGGGGCGCCAAATTGAGAGAAATTGTTATATATCTATATTGGGGTGGGGGCGCAAAATTTCTTGCTGGCCCCGGGCGCCAAAAAACATGACAGTAGGTGGCTACGCCACTGTCCCGAATGGGTTAAAGGGAAAGTTTTGTTACAGTATTCTGAATGTATTTGAAAGAGTTTTGTAATCTATGCTTGACACACGATTTGTCTTTGTTATATTTATTTCTCTCTCTTTACAGCGACCATGTCGATGGCTAATGGCACAGTGGGCGACGGCAATGGCTTGAAGTGGATAGTCGGCCTTCTGAACGGTCGTTACAAATATCTCACAGCCGAGACTTTCGGATGCAAAGTGAATGCCAACGGGGTAGCACTGAAAAAGAAACAGCTATGGACGCTAGAACCTTTTGGGGGAGATGCGGAAGAAGAGGCAGTGTGTCTGAAAAGCCACCTTGGAAAATATCTTGCTGTCGACAATTTTGGAAACGTCACGTGTGATTCGGAAGAGAAAGAACCCGGTGCCAAATTTCGGGTGATCGTCAACGACGACGGACGTTGGGCATTTAAAAATGCAGTCCGTGGGTACTTCTTGGGTGCCAGTGACGATAAACTTGTGTGTTCTGCCAAAGCTCCCACGGAAGGAGAACAGTGGACTGTGCATCTAGCTGCTCGCCCACAAGTATGTTAGTTGTGCATGTCAAATGGGTACTACTTGGTTATCCCGTCGACCAATTTCGCCAAATTATATAAATCGCTAAACTAATAGCCAAATTATACATATTGGCATATTTTTTTTTTTTAATAACGAAAAAACAAATAATTAGTTGAATATTAATAAAAATACGAAGTCGAAATAAAATAACTTAATGATGTTTTAGACACCTTTATCGTATTTAATGTCATTGAATGCGACATTCACGGTCATCCATTTTGGCATTTAATCTTATGGTTTGGCGATAATTTTTTGGTCGACGTGATAACAAAGTAGTATCGTCAAATGAAATACAGTATGTTCCCTAAAATCTGCAAATGTCTAAAATAGAAACATCTTTACATGTGTAAGTAATGAAATTTTCTGTTCAGATGTAGGGGCAAAATTACAGAAATTTTTAGTTTTATTTCAACTTGTATGTATTTTAATATACAATTCTATAGTATGTCTGATTATAGCCACTATTATTTTTTTTAACAAGAAATTTTCTTTATTTTTTTAAAAAATAAGTGTGCAAGATACAAACTAAATTGTAAAATGATGCTAATTTGAGTGAAGAAGATAACAAGTATCACTAATGTTCGCATTTTTTTAAAAGGGGTAAAACTGATTTACTGAAAAAGACCATTTTTCCTGAAAAAAAAAAAAAACTTTTAAGTAAAGGGTTATTCTTTTTGTTTAATAAATAACTGTTTTCACTAAATTGTCAGAAAGATTTCGAAAATCAAAAACAGATTGTGATGCAGGAAAATCTGTTTTTAGAGCAGCCAAAAAAAAAAAAAAAAAAAAAAAAATGGAAGCAGGAAAATTAGTTTTTGGAATAGAAAAATTCTATCCTGGCATTAACTTTTTTTCATGCCCCTTTGACGAAAATTGCGTTTTAAAGTGATTTTTTTCACGAAATTTGCCGGTTTTTCGCGTTTTTTTTGGCGAAATGTGTCGGTTTTTCGCGATTTTTTGACGAAATGTGCCGCTTTTTGCGATCTTTTGATGAAAGTTATCATTTTATCACTTTTTTTTAAAATGAAAATGGCCGTTTTTCGCGAATCTTTTGACAAAATTTGCCGTTGTTTCGCGAATCTTTTGACGAAATTTGCAGGAACTTATTCGTTATTTTGCGATTTTTTAACGAATTTGCCTTTTTTGAGATTCATTGACAAGATGTGCCGTTTTTTCACGATCTTTTGACGAGATGTGCCTATATTTTGCTATCTTTGGACGAAAATTACCGTTTTATTACGATTTTTTCAATGAAAATTGCCATTTTTCACGAATCTTGACAAAATTTGTCGTTTTATCACGATTTTTGGATGAAATTTGTCGCTTTTTCGTGATTTTTTTTAAAACAAAATTTGCCTTTTCTGAGATTATTTGACGAAATGTGCCATTTTTCCGCGATCTTTTGACGAAATGTGCCTTTTTTTGCGATCTTTAGACGAAAGTTTTTGATTTTTTTTATGAAAATTGCCGTTTTTCGCGAATCTTGACAAAATTTGTCGTTTTTTCGGGATTTTTTTAAATGAAATTGCTTGTTTTTCGGAATTTTGTAACAAAATTAGCCATTTTTCGCGATTTTTTTTTTTTTACGAAATTTGACGGAAATTATTCGTTATTTCGCGATTTTTTTTTAACGAAATCTGCCTTTTGTGCGATTTATTGACGAAAATTACGTGTCCCGCGGGACGCGTAAAGTTCTATTTCTTTGCGTCCCGTCGCTGATTTTTTGCGTATTTTACGCGCTATAGCGCGTCCGTGGCATCCCTGTAATGTAATATAAACAATCAAGATATCGCTGATATCATTAGTAATCAGTCTTTTTATCAAATATAATTCATGTATTCAAGATTTTTTGGCTACTGTTACGATGGTTTTGATGGGAATTAAGAGTATTTTTCATAAGGAAAGTTTCATTGAATAATTCAAAGAAGATGTATCTATTTTTTTTTATGTATATTGAAATATGCATTAATTATTCACTTGATCTTTAATAATTTAATCATTTTAAAAATTATCTGTTAGTTTATTACTTTATTTATTTTAATATTTTACTATATTGCAATCCTTCATTGTAATTTTAATTACAGTATTTCATTCAAATTACTGTTTAAAAAATGAAACAAAGCAAAAGACTAGAAATCCTCAAAACCTTTAATAGTAACCTCAAGCTGTCCGAATATGAAAAAGTCTACCGTATTTTGTTTTGTTATTTGTCAAGGCTCGGTGATATGTATCAATTGATATAGATCATGATATTTATTTTTAAAGATTATATGCATTTTTAATTTTCAGTCAACATTTGTGTAAATGATTTTTTCAACTGCTCTTGAGTATGTCGTTTTATAGATAGTGCTTTTGTTTCTAGCAGTAGTACCTCTCCCCACCACTACGTTTAATACAGGATAAAAAAAAAAAAAAAAAAAAAAAAAAAATCACGTGGAACAATATTTAATTTAGAATAGTCATTGAAAAATAAATTGTTTAATTTAGATAGTCTATTTACAGATTTGCGAACGCAATTTTGATAATTTTAGTATATCAGACAGCGACTTAAAAAGCGGTTATAAAAGTTCATTTTCACATACAAAAACCAGGATCAGTTAAATAAAAGGGAAAACTTAAAGGACAAGTCTTGAAATATCCTGCCTAATGTGGTAGAAAACAGGCCCCGATTATGACTAATTAGAGCCCTGGGCAAAGATAAATTAGCAGGCCCCTTTGGAATCATTGCAGCATTATTCAAAATGAATTATTGTCAGTGAGCTGGAATCGTAAAAAGAATGTAAATATTTTATAATTTAATGAATCGATTTGAGGCGCCCTTAAAGTCTGGAACCCATGGGCTTGCCCATGCGGTAATAAAGGTCTGGTAGAAAATGTTGGGGAACGGTTCTTACTTAAAACATTAACTGAGATTCTTAATTTTTGAGCATACATGAACCTGGCCTGCAATAATTGATATGCACTTACACCCATTAAAAAGTTATTAGACAAATCATATAGGTATGTTCACTTATTGATCATACTGTATAATCATACAACTCATTTATACAAGGAATTCCTTATGCGGCCGTTTAAATGAAGGTCGAAGTATGTACTAGAGATGAGTTTGGGCTCATTTTTCGGAGCCTGCCCGAACCCTACAATTTTGAATCCGAGCCCGCCGAATTCGGTACCAAAAGTATACAAAAAAAAAAAAAAAAAAAAAAAGGCATGATATTGAAAAAGTGTTTCAAATGTGATATCTCATTTGTAAAAATGCATAAAAATTACTGTTAAATAAAAATTTTAATTCAATTGTAAGAAAAGAGCAGCTTGGTTTCGAATAAATATACACTTCATACTTAAAAGTATTCCCATATTTATTGTCCTTTAAGAAAAACTAGTCGTTGGGGGCCACCGTAATACTTACCCATCATGGATATGTATATGAAAATAAAACATGTGAAAACTATTTATACAATGCATTGCAATTCATAAACAAAATTTAAATATTGTTAATATACATAGTAATGCTATATTAAAGAACTGCTGATGTACCAATTTCGACAAATTATATAAAACGCCAAACTACTAAAGTAGTACCGAACTGCGTAAAAGAAACATCCTTATAACTCCAAAAATAATTCTATTAACTAACAATTAACTGTGTCGAATTAAGCGTCTCATTTCCAATTAAAATATACCTCTGAATTGAAATTTGAATGAAATACAGGGTCATGAAAAATCGAAGAATGTGGAAAACAGGATTACAAATATCTCGGAAACTAATAATCCGATCGACTTCGTTCTATATGCAAAATGTGTGTTATTTTATTGCCTTTTAGCCCCACCAGTGGCCGAGAGGTACAGACCTCTCAACTGGTAGACGGCAAGTGCTGGGTTCGAACCCAATCGCGGCTGTCGGCCTAACCGTTCGGAGTTTTCGTGGTTTTCTTCGAACCTTGCGTAAATACGGGTTAGGTTCCCTTAGAAAGACCCCCCACGAAGGGCACTCCCCCTCGGTCCTATATCCTTAGCGCAGATAATCGGACGACAAAAATAAACCAATTTATTGCCTTTTACGTCCATTTCTTAAAACAAAAAAAATCGAAACTTTTTATGTACCTTTCATCAGAACGAATTTTTCGAGGGTCCGAAAAAAAGTTCCGGATAATCGAGGTTGCTGATATTAAATAGGCTTCGTCCCATTCTTACATACTAACTACATACAGAATTTCAAGTCTCTATCTCAATTTGTTCGGGAGATAGAGCGTTTACAGACCGACAGACAGACAGACGGACGGCAATTTTTTTTTTTTTTCTAAAAATATGTTTTTCGGAATCTCTACTATCTAAAATATGTAAATCCTTCAAAAAAAAATTTTCGATTTTCAAAACGATTGCAAGATTTACCCAATACTACGTATGATGGGTAAGTAAAAAATGATGGAAACATTAAAGAATTGTAATGAGTAAATGGATGAAATTTGCTCAGCATAAGCAGTCTATGATAACAAACAGAAGAAATAATCACTATGCTATTATGATATGAAGAACGACTATGATTCGTACACAATTAAATAATTTCCTAATTCTCCAGTGTTTATTTATACATGAGAAAGGACACAATCAGGAACTGTGAGATATAGTGGATGAATATGGGAACCGAAAATTTCCACACCCTCCTTGAACATTTGGAAAGTTTTATAAATCTGATGTAATCACATTATTGATTCAAATCTCTGGTCCTACTCCCCGAAATGTCCAAATAAACAGCCTTTCAAAGTTCGGCACACTTTTTTAAGGTCAAGTGATGCTTTTCATGTTTTATTTCTTCCGTATGATCCGAATCTATCATAAATCGTTATCTCGCATCCTTATCTCATCTTTTTGCTTCATTTTGGAAATATCGTATTTGGGGTTTATTCTACAGACGAGATAATTTTCAGAATTTTCAATCTGTTTTCGAGACTCGCCAAAGTTGCTCCATACATTAAGCAAATACATTATGAATTACATTTTGATATCATTCAGGCATGCGCAGTGATTCACTATTTAGAAAACCCCTGTTCATTTTTCATACAATTTTTATTTTTTAATTCTGCTTACAAGGTATTGTGTAGAATTTTGTTTGTCATATTTTCTGAAAAGAACATCTTTTGTTTTAAGAACTCTGCAAATTATAAGCAAAAACTTGAGAAAATTTGAAACTTCTTTTATGAAAAACCTTAATTTTTATACGAGTATGTATTCTATCCACATAAAAAAATCTAAACATTTTATTACAATAAGCCACTTAATCATAATCTATAGTTTAAACGGTTTTTCTATGTTACTTTTGACAGAGTTATCCAAAAGATTTTCTTTTTTAATTTGTTGACGGTCCCCTATTGACTTTTGGGGGAAAGTCTTCACGAAAATTCATGACCTGTGCAATTATGTTTGCGCACTTAGAATTTCAGGATAATTCCTCCTGTATTTTTCTAGATATTTAACGAAATCTCTAAAATCGCAAGTGGCCGGCTACCTTTGACCATATAGTGTATTTCTTCAAGGAGAAAAAAATGATTTTTTTACATTAAAAATAAATTTAATAACATAAAACTTAATTTTAAAACGTAAAATATCATAAATACGAATGTTTAAAGTGAGCGGTGAGAAGAATCTATATTGACAGGAAAATATACTGTCACAAAGCTGAGTGTTTATCAATAAAATAAGGCAAAATAAATGGCCTTAGCGCATGACATTAATTCCTGCATCATCTTTATCAAAGAGCTCTGTTTTTCGTCATGGAAAACTTCATCTATTCCTCCTTTTTCAGCATTTTGTTTGTTGATAAAAGGGGTGTCGATTACGCTTGCATGTTTGACTTGATTAATGATACTAACGATGGTTTTTATTTAAGAAAGCAAACACTGTAGGATGAATCTCTTTTTTTCCGTTGAGCGATAAAGAAGTAAATCATTTCTTATTTGATGAGAGCAAAATTTAGCTCTAGATTTTTTTTTTAATGTTTATTATTGCTACTGATAAATGCTTATTAAAATATTGATCAAAAAAGTGTGTATGGATAGAACTTATATGTTATATTAAAAAAAATCAGGTGGTGTTTTGCTTGAAAATGTGAAATATATAAGGGACTATCCATAAATGATCTCACACTTTTTTTTACACCCCTCCCCCTTTTGTCACAAAGTGCCACACTTCACTGTACCATCTCTCCCCCTCCCCTCTTGTCACGTGTCATGCCATATTACATTAACATATGCTTGTGGTCAGTGGTGTACTCGTAGAAAAAAAGAGGGTATACGCTCGAGGCAGAGGGTATAACTTAGAGCAGGGCTGTCCAACGCGGCGCCCGCGGGCGCCATGTCGCCCTTTGAAGATTTTCTTGGCGCTCTTTTGAAGATTTCGTATTAAATCTTTTATAAATAAAATTTCATCATAAAAAATAATTTCTTTAAAATCATTACTATTTATATCAGAAATATTTTCAAAATTTCTGAATATGTATTAAAAACCATAAACTCTCAAACCATAAATCTCTGATTTTCATCTTATTTATTTTTTGTTATTGTTGTTGCTACAAGTGTGATTACAGTTTCAGGTATCTTACCTACAACCATTTTTGTAGACCTCTCATAGAAAAAGTTATAATTTGAAATTTAATACATACAACCACCGAACTGTAGGGATCTTTTGTCTGCGACTATAAGATTTATTTGCATTATATTAAGACGTGCGTACATACTAATATTGTGCGATAATAGTGCCGCATGTTTTCACTCATGTGAAGAATGGCGCCCTTCATTGAGTGCCAAGATCTGAGATGCTCCCCTGCTTACTGAAAGGTTGGACAGGCCTGCCTTAGAGTGTTCATACTATAGCTTTCTTGAGAAACAGGGGGTATACGTTGTTCCTTAAAAAATCCAGAGGGTATACGGCGTATATCTGCATATACCCTCCACTACATCACTGCTTGTGGTTCAGAAACAAAGCATTAAGTTATAGATTATATTTCAAACTTTATTTTTAAACTTTAACTATGTTTTTTAATGACATTTGTGAGAATAACAATAAAAATGATTCCTGCACTTATTTTGTATTAGGCCTGGGCCTTAAATCGATTTATCTCTTAAATCGATTTAAGGCTTACATCGGAAATCGCGATTTAGTCAGTTTCTTAAATCGATACATCAGAAATCGCGATTTAGCCATTGCTATACATCGCGATTTAGCCATCGCCTTACATCGCGATTTAGTCAGTCTTAAATCGTGATTTAGCCATTGGTTTTAAATCGATTTCAAATAATGATTCAGAGTTAACATCAGAAAATTGAGTTATCTACTTTGTTGTATATACTGCTTGCATGTCAAACTAGTGTTAAATCGATTTAAGCAAACTTTGCAAGCCTCAATGCTTTCCGATTTAGGAAAAAGGTGATGTAAGAAAAATATGATTTAGGGAAAACAGAGCAAGTTGGTGTTAAATCGATTTAGAGGATCCGATTTAAACACACATCACAAATCTCAGTGTTTTCGATTTAAGAAAAAGACTATTTAGGAAAAACATTGAAAGCTGGTGTTAAATTGATATAGTAGGATTGATTTAAAATAAGCAGCGGTCACTTGCCATGTGGATATTAAAAATGTAAAAGTGGCAATTAAAAAATTTCCTTCGTTTGCCATCCTTGTCGTCATTTGCCAAGTGGTGGTTAAAAAAAATCCATTTTCGGTCGCCCAGTGAAATGCTGTTTTTTTCATAGAAGTATGGATCTCTACATTGATTACATCTAATTAGAAAAGTGTTTTCTTCTTTTTCTTACTGGATGCAAAAAGATTTCAATGACATAGCTGTATTTTCAATATTTTGTTTTTTTTGCAGAGTTCTTTTACTGTGTTCAGTTTGATTATTTTTTCGAGAAATGCAGTTTCATTTTGCAAAAAATATATTCATCGGCATTGATTCCACACACATTTCAAGTAATTTGTTGGCTATCGATCACCATCCTAGTCGTCACTCGCCAAGTGGCGATTTAATAGATCTATTTTCAATCGCCAAATGAAATGCAGTTTTTTTCATGGAAATATGCATCTCTACATTAATTACATCTAATTAGAAAAGTGGTTATTTCTTTTTCCTACTGGATGCAAACAGATTTCAATGACATGGCTGTATTTTCAATATTTCCTTTTCTTTGCAGCATTCTTTTATCTATTTCAGTTGGATGTTTTTTTCAAGAAATACAGTTTTATTTTGCAAAATATATTCATCAGATTTGATTCCATATGCATTTCAAGTAATTTATTGGTCATCGATCGCCACTCTAGTCATCACTCGCCAAGTGGCGACTTAAAATAATAATTACTGATCACCAAGTGAAATACAGTTTTTTTCATCAAAATATGCATATCTACATTGATTACGTCTAATTGGAGAACTGGTTAATTCTTTTTTTTATTGGATGCAAGCAGATCTCGATGACGTTTTTGTATTTTCAATATTGCGGGGTTTTTTTGCCATGTGCTTTTAGTATATTCAGTTTGATTATTTTTTCAAGAAATATAGCTTTATTCTGAAAAATATATTTATCAGCTTTGATTCTACGTGCATTTCAAATAACTTATTCCTTTTTTCACACTGGATGCAAATGGATTTCAAGGGCATTTCAGTACCTTCAATTTTCGATTTCAGTTGCATGTTCAGCTCTTTGATTTTTTTTTTCCCAAGGTAATACTGTTTAATGATGCGAAATACACTCACCAGTATAGATGCCAACTGTATTACGTTGGTAGTATAAATTTGGCGCCTCCTAAATTCCCGCACCGGGGCGACCACTCCTTTCGTCCCCCCCCCCCTCCCGCCTTTCTGCACGGCGCTACCCTCTCAGAAATATATGCTGTATCTCAGCCCCCTCTGAAATGATAAGTCTACATACGCTACTGCTAGCATAGATGTCAACTGCATGTGATGTGTGTAGTGTATTACTAACACATTTATTAAGGGGGTTTCTCCCCCGGAAATTCTATGTTATTTAATGGTGAAAATGTGCAATTTCTCCCCCCCCCCCCTCGGAGCCACAGAAATACCTCCCGGAGAAAAGTGTCTGAATTCAACATTGCGTTTATTTATTAATTAAAATCCAAAAAACAATTTTTTTTTATTAATTCACTATTTATGCCTTGGGGGGGGGGGTTGGGGAAGGAGCAAGTTTAAAGTTAAAATTCAAATCTTAGGTCTCAAGGTCTGAGCCTTAAATCGTCTTAACGCTTACATCGGAAATCCGATTTAACTATTGGTCTTGAATGGATACATCGAACGTCGCGATGTAGCGAAACGATGTAGCCTTGATTTAACGCTTACATCGGAAATCCGATTTAACTATTGGTTTTCAATAGATACATCGGACGTCGCGATTTAGCCAGTTCTTAAATCGCGACGTAGCGAAACGATGTAGCCTTGCCTCAATGCTTTCCGATTTAGGAAAAAGGCGATGTAAGAAAAATACGATTTAGGGAAAAGGAGCAAGTTTGTGTTAAATCGATTTAGCAGGTCAGGACAGGACCGTAGCTAGAAGTGAATAATAGGTTGCGGGGAGGGGAGGGGGGGGGGGGCTCGAGAAAATGTAGGGGGTGCTTATTTGTTTTTTATCTTTCTTTGACACAGAAAGAAAAATTAGTGCATATTCACATTGTAGATACTATGTTTCTCATTAAACTGTTGTAATAACTTCATTTTATGCTAAAAAAGTACATGATGATGAAAATTTTGAGTCTATAACTGGTGAAAAATTAAACATCATGTTAGCTTCATATATGTACAAGATGGGGGAGTGCTGAAACGCTTATTTTAGATACAATTTAGTAATTCTGCAAAACTGTGAAAGGGTCTCAAAACTAAATTAGATTTTTGAACAGAATTTTATTTGGATTTTCGGAACAGAAATTCATTGAGTGACCTTGGAATCTTTTTCAGGGGGGGGGGGGGGGGGTCAAAATAATTTAGGGGGGCTGAGCCGCCCATAGCGCCCCCTATGTGTTAAATCGACGTAGCAGGATTTGATTTAATACAATAAAAATTAGCGGCCGACACTTGCCATGCGGTAATTAAAAATATAAAACTGGCGATAATGAAATGCAGATTTTTTCATGGAAATACGCATCTCTACATTGATTACATTTGATTAGAAAAGTGGTTATTTCTTTTCCCTATTGGATGCAAACAGATTTCAATAATTTAGCTGTATTTTCAATCCCGGAAGCAGAATCGGCGCAACGCTGCGACAAACTATTTTTTAACTTTTAAAAATTTAGCAAAAATTTAAAAAAATCTGTCCTAAATCCAAAATTTCGGACATAAAATGCATCGTCAATTTCGATAGTCCTCGAGAAAAAATCAATTTCGTCATATATCGCAAAAAACACGCGTATTTCGTTCAAAGATCGTGAAAAAACGGTAAATTTCGTCAAAAAATCACGAAAAAAGGCAAATTTCTTCAAAAGATCACGAAAAAAGCGGCAAGTTTCTTCAAAACATCGCAAAAAAGGCAAACTTCTTCAAAAGATCACGAAAAAACGGCAGTTTTTGTCAAAAAATCAAGAAAAAAACGACAAATTTTATGAATAAATTACAAAAAAAAACGGCAAATTTCTTTAAAAAATCACGAAAAAAACGGCCAATTTCTTCAAAAGATCGCGTAAAAACGGCAATTTCGTAAAATATCACGGAATAACGGCGAATTTCTTCAAAAAATCGCGAAAAATGGCAAATTTCTTCAAAAAATTACGAGAAGACGGAAATTTTCGTTAAAAAAATCCAAAAAACTGCAAATTTCGTAAAAAAAAAATCACGAAAAAACGGCAAATTTCTTCAAAAGGTCGCGAAAAAACGGCAAATTTCTTCAGGAGATCGCGAAAAAACGGCAAATTTCTTCAGGAGATCGCGAAAAAACGGCAAATTTCTTCAGCAGATCGCGAAAAAACGGCAAATTTCTTCAAGAGATCGCGAAAAAAAAAACAGCAGGTTTCGTCAAAGGCCCCCCCCCCCTCCTTTTGACAATGTATGAGGTGTTAAAAATTCTGAGAACAAAGATAACTTCTTTAAAAATATACTTTTCTTTTGTCTATCACAAATACTTAGGAGGTTTCAGTGCATATAATATAATGTGAGGGATTGGTCTGCAGACTGTTTTTTAAGTTTTTACTTGTGTTGCAGACTGCAGAAAAAATTTCTGCTGCTGGGTTTTCAATATTTTCGTTTTTTGTCATGTTCTTTTAGTGTGGTCAGTTAGAATTATTTTTCCAAGAAATAAGTTTTATTTTGGAAAATATATTAATTCATCAGGTTTTATTTCACATGCATTTCAAGTAAATTTATTGAACATCGATCGCCACCTTAGTCGTCACTCACCAAGTAGCGATTAAAAAATCTATTTTCAATCGCCAAGTGAAATGCAGTTTTTTTCATGGAAACATGCATCTTTGCATTGATTACATCTAATTAAAAAAGTGGTTATTTCTTTTTCTTACTGGATGCAAACAGATTTCAATGACATAGCTGTATTTTCAATATTTCGGTTTTTTGCCGAGTTCTTTTATCGTGTTCAGTTGGATTACTTTTTAAGAAATACAGTTTTATTTTAGCAAAATATATTTATCAGCTTTGATTCCACATGCATTTCAAGTAATTTGCTGGTCATCTATCGCCACTCTAGTCATCACTCGCCAAGTGACGACTTAAAATAATAATTATTGATTGCCAAGTGAAATACACTTTTTTTCATCAAAATATGCATATCTACATTGATTACACCTAATTAGAGAACTGGTTAATTCTTTTTTCTATTGGATGAAAGCAGATTTCGATGACATTTTTCTATTTTCAATATTGCGGGGGTTTTTTGCCATGTGTTTTTTAGTATATTCAGTTTGGTTTTTTTTTTTTTTTTTTTTTTCAAGAAATATAGCTTTATTCTGGAAAATATATTCATCAGCTTTGATCCCACATGCATTTCAAATAATTTATTTCTTTTTTCACACTGGATGCAAATGAATTTCAAGGACATTTCAGTATCTTCAATATTCAATTTCTGTTGCATGCTCAGCTCTTGGATTATTTCCCCCCCAAGATATACTATTTAATGATGCGAAATAACTGTATACTATATAGCACAAGAAAGGATAAAGGGTGGGGGTTAATAAATACTGTATTTTGTCTCTATAAATAAAAAAAACTGGTTTTCATAGTCTAAAGGTAAAATCGCTAAATCGCGATTTAGTCCTAAATCGCGATGTAGGATGGGTGATAAATCGATTTAAGAAATTCCTACATCGGCCCAGTGCTATTTTGTATGAAATAATATTAAGATTTACAAAAAAAAAAAAAAAAAAAAAAAAATGAAAAAAACATAAATATTATAGAATAGCATATTAATATGAAAAAGCAATTGAAAACTTAGTATTTTTGAATTTGAAAAAGAATTAAATATATTGGTTTTTTTTAAATCTTATCTTTACTTTATGAACACAAAATACTTTAATTAGGATGAGCGAAGCGAATCCTCTACTAGGCCACTCAAATTACAATTTGTCGTACACTTTACAAAAAAACTATTCAATATTTTGACTTCAAATTAAACACAAAAATAAAATATGATCTGTAGATTTGCAGAATATAATTTTTTTTACAGTAAAACGTTAAAAAAATATTATTTTAATTAATTTATTTTACATGCATTTCCAATACGGACGCATTTTAGCAAATAAATAAAAAATGAAACGCGTATATTTTCAGAAAAAAAAATTATAAATCATTGAGTAAGTAATTATAGATAGAATCGTGATTAATTTAATAAATAAAATATGTTTTCATTATTCAGCAAAATCGTTTGCACAGATGACACTTAAAATTTTAAAAGAATTGTACTTTTTTTTTGTAAAGTGGCAACAAATGAATTGTAAACAAATAAAATTGTTAAATTTTTTATATAAATGAAAAATTAAAAGAATTGCGTGAACGTGTTGCCTCGATTCAAGCTCTTTATAAATGTACTAAAGGAAACGTTGCCCGATTAAAAATGACAAATGGACTTCAACCATTTCTTACTTTATCATTTGTATCGAAAGTAATGTTACGTTCTTATTTGTGGACCGAGAAGGGTTTAGTGAACGGGACTTTAGACTTTGTTGCACGTATTAAAGAAAATCACAAGCCACCAGACCAGATATCGCGAATAATCATGGATAAATTTGAATACTACAGTAATTTAACTTATACGAATTGGTGCGTACCAATTCCCCCCAATAATTGAATTCTGGAAAAATGGAAGCATAAATTGCTCAAGGAAAGAGTTTCTTTTGCAGTTAGCTTTTGCTGTTACAATTCATAAATCCCAAGGTTTAACATTACATGAAGCAGTTGTAGATATAGAGGATATATAGGCACCAGTTGGCTTAAAAACGTATGTAACGTTGTCAAGAGTGAAAATCCTTCAAAATTAAGCATTCAATAGAAATTTTCCTTACGAAAAATTCTACAATATCAAAAATTCTCATGCACTAACATGTATAAAAACGAAGAAATTAGAATAAAAAGTTTTACAGTTAAAAATTCATAGTATCGACGAGAGCAGATTTCAAATGTTTTTCAGAAAATAGGATTTTGAAGAAGTAACTTTCTTCAAGCTCTCTTCAAATATATTATTCTAAAATAGCTGTCAAAGATTATTTGATATTAATTACAAAGATTGAAAACATGCATATTTCAAACAACTTTAAAAAACACCAGTGGCTACTAGAAATTGTAAAAAAAATCTTTAAAAGAATTTTTAGTTGAAAATTTTAAAATATTTTGTAAAAGTTTGCTTCGAAAATATTTTTTAATGCCAGTCTTACATCATAAATAAAAAATGCCTAGGAAATTGATAGTTATTTGGCTGAACTTACATTTGTAGAATTAAAATGCGCCAAAACATAAAATAACGTTTTTGTTTAATAAAGATGCAAAAATAATATTAAAAAATATTGTTACTTTCAAATATATGCTCTATAAAATAACTAGCTGTTCTGCCCGGCGTTGCCCGGGTTCATCAAAAAATAGCAAGAATTGCGAAAAAACTTTAAAAAAAATAATAAAAACCTCAAAAAATTTAAAAAATGCTGCACGAATTTCGTCTAAACTTCGTTGAAAAGAGATGGGCTAGAAAATTGAAGTTGGATTATTTTTACTAATGTGGAAAAATCTTACAAATCTCAAAAAAACATTAAAAATCTCATAAAAATATAAAACAAAATTCAAAAATTGCGTTTCAAAATTCGAATAAACTTTGAAGAAAAGAGATCAGAATTTAATAAATTCGGCCAAAAATTGAACCTTTAAAAAATCGAAGCGGGTCGGGAAGAAACGTAAACATTGCTTTAAAATTGGCAAAATATCAAAAATCACGGAACTCAAAATTTACTCTACTTGGATAAATGTTTTGAATCTAATTAATTTGATAATGTAAAAAGCATTGAAATACGAAAAAAACTGGTAAAATATCGCAATAAAAATCTTTAATCGCGCAGGAGAAAATTTATCATATTAGCGAAGAAATTAAAAACCGAATTCCTTTTCCGTATCTGAAAAAAATCGCCGTGAACTCAAAAAGAAAAAAAAAAAAAAAAAAAAAAAAAAGCATACTGCATTAAAAATTGCTGTAGATAAAAATAAGAGAGCAAAACAATTACCGTAAAGGATAAAAGTTTGATACCAAACTCTTATTAGTCTAGAAATTTAAAATCGAATTCCTTTGAAAAGTGTAAAAGACTGAGAAAGCCCATTGAAAAATTGCATTGAAAATTGTAATGAAAGTCGTAAAACATTAAAAAATCCAATATATATATAAAATCCGTTATAATATAAAATATTGTAATCAAGAAATTAACCATATTAACCAAAAAGTTTGAAATCGAAATCGATTTCCGGATGTAGAAAAATCGCCACGGAACTTGAAGAATGGCTAAAAATTACATTGAAAATTGCATTAAAAATAGCTAAATATTTCGAAGTCAATGCTTAAAAAAATAATATTAAGGCAGGGTGGGGGGGGGGGGGGTTATGATCGAAATCATTCATAAATTACAAAATGTAGGCATTGAACGCCAAAATCATATTAAGAGATAAAACATTGCATTCGAAACATAACTACATTAAACAAAATGTTTGATATCAAAATTGGTTTCTGAAAGGCAGAAAATCGCCAAGGAACTTAAAAAAATGGCTAAAAATCGTATCGAAAGCTATATTAAAAATCGCTGAATATTTAAAAGTCATGGCTGTAAAAATTTAATATTCAGTCGAAAATATTGTAATCGGAAATCGTTCATGAATAAGGAAAAGTCAACACAGAACACCTAAAATCCCCCAAACTAACTAAAAATTACATTGAATATCGCATTAGAAATTGGCAAAATTCATAAAAGCGTGGAGAACAAATTGTACTATTTATGCTAAAAGTTAGAAACCGAAATTATTTTACCGATGTCAACAACTGTCACAGAACTTGAAAAATAACTATAAAACAGATTAAAAATCAGTAAAATTAAAAAATCCGGACAAAATTTGCCATAGTAAGATAAACATTTATATTAAATTTGAGTGAACAGGGCTTTGAGGTCTATAGCTACAATGGCTGTTACCTCGATTGATCCAGAAAGCACAGAAACAAATACAGAACACTTTATTATTACAGAAAAACCAGTACATACATTTTAATACACATCACAGGGACAACACAGACACCCATGCCGCTAGCTGGACTCGAACCAGGGACCAGCGGTGTGGAAGCAGCTGCCTCTGCCAACCACGCCACTGGGTCGGCTATATTAAATTCCTGCGGACATAATTTACCATAATGGGACAAAATATTGAAATCTGAACTCTTTAGTTAAAAAATATCGACACAAAACTTGCTAAACATTTTATGAAAATACACAAAAAATCTGAATCATTCATGTCAAAATTTACTACATTAAGCTACAAATTATTTAAAAATTTCTTTTCCAATTGTGAAAAAATCGCCGTGGACTCGAAAACATCTAAAAATTGTATTCAAAAATTCATTACAAATCGTTTCAAATTTAAAAATAGCGGGGGACAACATTTACATTAATAGAGTAAAATAGTGTAATCTGAATTATTTCTTAAATACGAATGAAAAAATCGGCGCAAAGCGCGAGAAATAATGAAAACATTGCTAAAAATTGCATTAAAAAATCACTAAATTTCAAAATTCGTAAATGAAGTGTAAATGTTTGAAATTAATTTCCTTTTCGAAATTTCAAAAAATAGCCGTGAGATTAAAAAAAACCAATACAAAACCATTGAAAAATTCATTAAAAATCGCTAAATGTAAATACATCCCGTGAATAAAAAGTATTCTAGTCGTGTAAAACGTAGCAACCATTCTTTTTTACATGAATTACAAAAAAATCGACGCAGAACACAAAATATATCAAAAATCACATTGAAAATCGACAAAATTAAGAAAGGTAAATGGTGAAATTTACTATATTAGGCTAAAAATTTGAAACCAAAATAATTTTTTAATTGTTAAAACACCACTGTGGTGAGGATCGAAAAAAATAGTACTAAATCGCATTAAAAAGTTCATTAAAAACGCATTGAAAAATGCACTAAATATCGCTAGTTATTTTTTAAATCGCAGTAATCAGAATTTCAGCAAACGGATAAAACATTCTAATCGGAAATCTGAACTATTTGATTATCCGGTTGACCAAGAAACTATCTGGGTCGAACCATAAGATTAAACTACAATAATGGCGGATCGTAAATTCCATATTCACTTGACATTAAACATGTTACATATGTTTGTTACGTCATCGAGTGGTTTTTACTTCTTATTTCTATATGTATTTGTATTAATGTTTTTCTAAATTATCTCTTCTTTCATTATTTAACATAAAAATTACATCTATTTGCATAATTTGGCCTGTTTCATGATTGATATAATTTGGCGAAATTGGTCGATAGGATAATCACGTAGTAAAAGGAAATCCTTTATAGATAATAAAAAATGGACACGGAACACAACAATTCTTGAAAAATCGCGTTAAAAATCTCTAAAATTATATTAGATTAAAAGTTTGAAATCAATTTTTACTTCCGAATATCAAAAAATCCCCATAAAACTCGAAAAATTTCTAAAAATTGCATTGAAAAGTGCATTAAAAATCACTAATATTAAAAAATCACAGGGGTCAAAATTTACTCTAATAGGGTAAAACGTTGTAATTGGAAATATCTCATGAATGACAAAAATCTGACATCAAACGCAAAAAATCTCGAAAAATCGCATTAAAATTAGCTGAAATTCATAAATCTTAACAGCTAAAATTTAATACATCAGCCTGAAAGTTTTAAGCAAAATTCCTTTTACTAATGTCGAATAATAGCGGCAAAATTTATATTAAATAATTGACTAAAAATCCAAACATCGTTGCACGAAATCCAAATAAATTATATTGAAAAGAGAACAAAATTCACTAATTTAGGTCGAAAGAATGAAACCGCTTTCCTTTTCTCTAATGTGGAAAAATCGCCTCGAAACCCACTAAAATTCGCATATGAATTAAATTAAAAAAACTGAAAATCGGCCTTCAAGGTGTAAAATTTCATACATAACTTCGTGCAGCGATCTCGCCAGAGTATCACTAGCGCTTTAAACATTTTAACATGCGTTATAAACTACCTTAAAGTAGTGATGGGCGATTTCGATTTTTTAAATCGATTTAATCGATACTACGGCCAACTCGATTTAATCGATACTTTAAAATTTTTAATCGATTTCTCTGAAGGTAATATAATTTTCATTTTCCTTCAAAAGTCGAAGATAAAATAGACGGATGTGCCAATTCCAAAATTTCAGTTTCTAAGATAGAAGAATTAAAGAAACCTTAGAACCCCCCCCCCCCCCCCCCCTGCAAAATAGCATTTTTTGTTGAGTGATGTACACCAAAAATTGATCAGGATCAATTTTTATTAAGTACCAGCTGAATCTGAATTTTGATGAAAATCCATGAAAGCGCGAGATACAGCTATTGCGAAATTATAAAAAATGCAGCATATCAGCGCCACCTGTTGGGCAATTTACACCAAGAACTAAATAACACTAATCTATGTCAGAGATTTACTGAATCTGAATTTTGATGAAAATTCGTTCTTGAGATAGTGCTATTGCGTTAATCATGAATAATGCAGTATAGCAGCGCCATCTCTTAAGCGATTTCCACCAAAATGTAATTAGCATAAAATAATATCAAGGACTAATTGAATCTAAATTTTTATCAAAGTCCGTGCAATTAGTTCTTGAGATAAAGCTAAAATGGAAACAGGGGCGTGCGAAAAGAGGACTGCGCCCGGTTCAAAGTTCTAATTTAGCCCCCCCCCCCCCCTTTTAACTTTTTCTTGTGATAGGCTAGAAGTGATGTTAGTAGTAAAAATTTGGCGCCCCCTAAACTTCCGTGCTCGAAACGACCGCTTTCTTTCGCCCCTCCCCCCTTTCACATGGCGCTGAGTGGAAATCGTGAAAAATTCAGTATAGCAGCGCCATCTGAGAAGCTATATACACCAAAATGCAAAAAAAA
This sequence comes from Maratus speculifer, assembly GCA_964019185.1. Taxonomy (NCBI): domain Eukaryota; kingdom Metazoa; phylum Arthropoda; class Arachnida; order Araneae; family Salticidae; genus Maratus; species Maratus speculifer. The sequence continues at coordinate 450,985,700 of OZ025289.1, forward strand.
CATCAATTCATGTCAAGGACTAACTGGATCTAAAATGTGATGAAAATCCGTTCATTCGTTATTCAGATATAGCTGTTGCGCAAATCGCAAAAAATGCAGCATAGCAGCGCCACCTGTTAGGCTATATGCACCAAAAATTAATTAGATTCAGTTTATATCAAGGTCAAACTAAATCTAAAGTTTTGTGGAATTCCGTGCATTTGTTCTTGAGATAGAACGGTCAGAAATTTTTGTCGTATACAGACTCACAGAGTGACAGACACACCTACAGACAGATATTTCTTAAAAACCATGAAATCGTGTTAAAGACCTTCTAAAATATATAAATCCATCAAAAACGGGAAGTCAAAATTTTTCACGAATCTAATACTCTCTTCTTGTAAAGTTACAAAAGAAAATAAAAATGTAAAATCGATTTTGCCCGTAAGATCGATCTTTAGATTCGATTTCGATCTTTAGATTCGATTTCGATCTTTAGATTCGATGTCGATCTTTAGATTCGATTTCGATCTTTAGATTCGATGTCGATCTTAGATTCGATGTCGATCTTTAGATTCGATGTCGATCTTTAGATTCGATTTCGATCTTTAGATTCGATTTCGATTTTTTTTTCTTTTTTTCTAGGCTAAATTAGTGTTGAATGCAGGTATTTTTCTGCGACTCCGGAGGAAAGCATCATGTTTTACAGCTCTGTAAGAGAAGGGGAATCGCAATTTGTGCATTAAAAAGCATAAATCTCATAACTTCTGGGGGGGGGGGGGTAATCCCCTGCGGGCCACTTCATTAATTCGACACTAGGTTAAATCGTTATATTTTTGTTTAGAAGTCCAGTTATTTGAAGTATTAGTGTATATTGTTTTATTTTTCACGCTCGTCTCTTCTAATCCCCCCTTCCACGTCAGTTTTAACTTACAGGGCCGTTCGAAATATGCATACAGTTTAAAAAATGTCCAATTCTCGGTCTATTTTATTTTAGATTTACATTTTAAACCCTTGACAAAAGATAAATAAAGGGTCGCCCTTCCGAACGTTTGGGGTTTATCTGCGCCCCGCCGGGGGGCATATTTTTTTGTTTCTTCAAAAGAAACAAAAAAAATTTTGAGGGGGGGGGGGACTTGCACCCTCTTCCAATGTACACCTTAAAATTTTGCTCATTTAATTTTCTACCATTTTTAACTTAAAAGTTTAAGCTACATGGCACCTCCAGAGCTGTGGACCCTCCCCCCCCCTGTCGATCACTCACCTGATTTTGCTTATTTCTTCACTTCATTTCAATCTTTAAAAGGCTATAACTTTGCTTCTATACGAGTTACAGTTATGAGAAAAATTCTAGTATCGCTAAACATTTCTCGACGTTTTTTTTTTTTTTTTTTTTTTTTTTTTTTTTTTTTTGCTTTTCCAGTTTCCCGGTTTTCCCTATAGGACCTTTTGGGGGGGGGGGGGCAGAGGGGGCATTCCTTCATACAATATGTCTATTGATAGCTTAGGCTTCATACATTACAAATCTAGCAAAATACATTACAAATCTAGCTTTTCTCCCATCATTTCAGGTCACGTTACGGACCCATATTGTGTTAAAATTTTAATTTTTCAAACTTCTTCAAAAAAAAAAAAAAAAAAAAAAAAACATTGATACATATTAGCGAAACTGGGGTTCGAACCCGCAATCGTTTGATTGCACACGTAATCCCTAAGCTTATTGGCCACCGAGTACTCAGCAGCGTTATTATTACTTACCCATCATACGTAGTATAGGGTAAGTCTTGCAATCGTTTTGAAAATCGAAAAAAATTTTTTGACGGATTTACACGTTTTAGATAGTGGAGATTACGAAAAACATATTTTTAGAAAAAAAATTTTGCCGTCCGTCTGTCTGTCTGTCTGTCTGTAAACGCTCTATCTCCCGAACAAATTGAGATAGAGACTTGAAATTTTGTATGTAGTTAGTATGTAAGAATGGGACGAACCCTATTTAATATCAGCAACCTCGATTATCCGGAACTATTTTTTTCGGACTCTCGAAAAATTCGTTCTGATGAAAGATATATAAAAATTTTCGATTTTTTTTTCTAAGGAATGGACGTAAAAGGCAATAAAATAACACACATGTTGCATATAGAACGAAGTCGATCGGATTATTAGTTGCCGAGATATTTGTAATCTTGTTTTCCACATTCTTCGATTTTTCATGACCCTGTATTTCATTCAAATTTCAATTCAGAAGTATATTTTAATAGGATATGAGACGCTTAATCCGACGCAGTTAATTGTTAGTTAATAGAATTGTTATTTTTGGAGTTATAAGGATGTTTCTTTTACGCAGTTCGATACTACTTGAGTAGTTTGGCGTTTTATATAATTTGTCGAAATTGGTACATCAGCAGTTCTTTAATATAGCATTACTATGTATATTAACGATATTTAAATTTTGTTTATGAATTGCAATGCATTGTATAAATAGTTTCACATGTTTTATTTTCATTTACATATCCATGATGGGTAAGTATTACGGTGGCCCCCAACGACTAGTTTCTTTAGATTGTCATCTTTAAATTCATAATATCTTTTGAATGGAATGTCCGATTTGAATAATTCAAAAAGTAATCTACAGATATTGTAACAGGCATTGATACAAAATGATTTATTTGGATAAGGATTAAGGTATCGATAGTATGGTCTAATTTTGGCTGATGTATTTATCGCGTTTTAAAATGTAAGAAAGTAGTTATAGTGAGTTAACTACAATAGCTGGACATATGGTATCGCGCGGTTTTTTTTTTTTTTTTTTTTTTTTTTTTATTTTTATAGACATTAATATCTTCTTTAATATTATAGAATCTTTTTTTATTCATTTAAAAGTATTTCCTGGCGATTCAAAATTATATATCTTAACGATTTAAAAACACACATGTAATTGTTCAAGGTTTCACTTCTATCGGCACTCTCAGAGTACCACTATTTTTTTTTTTTTTTCATGTTCGTCCGTCCTACCGCCCCCCCCCTTCCTCACCAATCTTAACTTACAGGTTCGTTCAAATTATGACCGCGATTTTTAAAAAGTCTAATCCTCGTTCTATTTTGTTATAAATCCATATTTTGAAACCTCAACAAAAGATACATTTTGGCCGGGGTCGTCCTTTTGTCCGTTTGGGATTCACCTTGCCCCCCTGGGTGGGGGGCATATTTTTTGTTTCTTCCACACCATCTCATGTAACATATCGTTATAAAGCTTTTATCTCCTCGTTTTTTTCTGTTACTACCTCTCTCTCCACCTAGTTACATGCTCTTGGCACTCTTTATAGTTTCAAAGATTGCATGTTCCCCGCAGGCCACCCCATGAATTCAACACTAAGTTAAACACTATATTTTTGTTTAGAAGCTCAGCTATTTGGGTTATTAGTTAATTATGTTTTTTTTTTCAAGTTCGTCCGTTCTAATCTCTCGCCCCCCTCCCCCTTTCCTCGCCAATCTTTACTAAATGGGCCGTTCAAAGTATGCATGCAATTTTTAAAATGTCCAATTCTTGTTCTTGGGCTATGGTCGCCTTTCCGTCAAGAGTGGGGGTTACCTGCCCCCTTGAGAATCGGGCATATTTTATGTTCTTCCAAACTATCTCGTGTAACATTTGGTTGGCATTAGAAAAAAAAAAGTTTTTTTTTTTTTTTTTTTTTTTTTTTGTCTATACTCCTTGTTTCTCATCCTAGTTACACGCTCTTGGCACTCTTTATACTCGGTTTAATGCCAAGTTACTCAGTGTTGTTATTAGTTGAGTTATGTCTCTCAAATTTTTCAAAGTTTTTGTGTAAGTGAAAACCATAAGTGACAATCATTTTAAAATTTAAAATTCTTAATATCCGACTCTAAAATCTGTAATAGCTTAATTCTATGCCTCCCTAAATGGGGATGGGGGGCGGGAGGCGGTAATTACGGTCCTGCTGATTGTCTAAGTTTTGGAATTAGTAATTTGGATCTTCTCTGTGTGAACCTAAATATTGAAATATCGATTCTAGTATCGATTCTAGAACTGAAAAATCGATTCTTATTATGATCGATGTTGTTTTATACGATATCGATTTTAATCGATTCTCAAAATTTCCAGAATCGCCCATCACTACCTTAAAGTGTAAAACAGATCTCCTTATTACATTTCCTAATTTTGTTCGCCCCCCTCCTTTCACGCACCCTGAAATGTTTCACACCATTCTTTGTTTACATTTTTATCATGTATTATAAACCATTTTAAATTTTAAAATAAATGACATTGTTATATTTCCAAATTTTAACAAAATCGCGTTCTGTTAGTTACATTTTTCACCACCAGCTAGCGCACTCTATTCTTCAAAAACTTTATCAAAACGATACTCTGTTAAACAACCTATCAGGTGATATATTACTCGAGGGGGGTAGCGGTCTTAAGCAAGAATTTAAGATATTTTATGAAATTGCTATTCGAAAATAGTGGTAACTAAATTTTTGACATTTTAGGTAAATTTCGAAATAAAAACTACTTATTGCATTCTCAACAGCTCAAGATTTTGATAGAACAACTATGAAAAAAATAGATGTTAAACGCAAAAAATCTTGAAAAAGCGTTAAAAATTACATTGAAAATCGCATTAAAAATCATTAAAATCTAAAATTCGTAACAAACACAAAATTCAGGGCTAAAAGTTTGAAACGGTTTTCTTTTTATCAATCTCAAAAAAAAAAAAAAAAAAAAAAAAAAAAAAAAAAAAAAAAAAAAACGCAAAATGAGAAAAAACACTAAAAATCGCATTAAAAATTCGTTAAAAATTCAAAAATCGCTGTACAAATTCCGAATAAACTTTGCTGAAAAGAGAATAAAATTGCTATATTGGGTTAAAAGAATGAAACCGTATTTCTTTCATTAATGGGATAAAACTGCAAAAAAGAACGTTAAAAATCGCCTAAAAAATTATAAAAAAAAATCTAATAAAAATATTGAAAATCGGGCTTCGAGGTGCAAAACTACATGTATAAAAGTACCTTCCCTCCACATTTTGTAACTCTACGTATAGCAGACTCTTCAGAACAGCGCTGACACACACACAAACTTGTCTCTTATTATTATAGATATTAAAAAATAGCGTTCTATTAGTTCCATTTTCCACCACCAGGTTAGAGCACTCTATTCTTCAAAAACTTTATCAAAATCATACTCTGTTAAATAACCTATCAGGTGATATATAACTCGAGGGTTTAGCGGTCTTAAGCAAGAATTTAAGATAGTTTATGAAATTGCTATTCGAAAATAGTGGTACCTAAACTTTTGACATTTTAGGTAGATTTCACAAAAAATACTACTTATTGCATTCTCAACAGCTCAAGTTTTTGATAAAACAACTATGAAAAAAATAGATGCTAAACGCAAAAATCTTTAAAAAACGTTAAAAATCGCATTGAAAATCGCATTAAAAATCGTTAAAATCTAAAAATCGTAACAAACACAAAATTTAGGCCATTAGGCTAAAAGTTTAAAACGATTTTCTTTTTATCAATCACAAAAAATAGTCGCAAAATGAGAAAAAACACTAAAAATCGCATTAAAAATTCGTTAAAAATTCAAAAATCGCTGTACAAATTCCGAATAAACTTTGTTGAAAAGAGAAAAAAAAATTGCTATTTTGGGTTAAAAGAATGAAACCGTATTCCTTTCACTAATGGGATAAAACCGCAAAAATAATGCTAAAAATCGTCTAAAAAATTATTAACAAAAATCTAAACAAAAAATCGAAAATCGGGCTTCGAGGTGCAAAACTACATGTAAAAAAGTACCTTCCCTCCAAATTTTGTAACTCTACGTGCAGCAGTCTCTTCAGAACAGCGCTGACAGACAAACATCCTTCTCTCTTTATTATTATAGATGCTTCGCGAATCCAAACAAAGCATGGCTTTTGCTAGTTTTAAAATAACTTCAAAATTTAATCTGCTGATTTTTAATGCACTTATTTTAGCTAAAATGTGTGGCATCATATTTCTTCTTACCCCATCCCCTTGTCACAATTTCATGAACTGCCTCCCCCCCCCCCCCCCCAAGCGTGACATCATTTGTGAACGTCCCTCTAATGCTGTTCTTTTTTCATGTCTTCGAGTAACTAATACATCCTCCGTAGCCAACTGTTCCCTGCCCCCTTTAGATTTTTCTTAAGAAATTACTTTAAATTTCGGAACCGGTTGGAACTGGTACCGAAATTAAAACTATCATAATATAAAAGGGATATACGGTCGACTCTCGTTAATTCGAAATCGAATAATTCGAATCTTCGCTTAATTCGAACTAAACATAAAGTTCCGAGAATTTCAACGGCAGAATAATATTAAAAATTTTTCATTAATTCGAACTCATTTTCTCTTGACTTCGGTTAATTCGAACTAACGAGAATTCCGTTTTTTCATTTTTCGTTTTTCACGGATTTCAGATCATTTGAATTGCTTTCTTTTTTTATTTTTGTGAAAATTGTTTCGAACGAGTATGCATAATCCAATGCATTTGATATCCATTTTCCTTAGTGCCCCGTCTGTCCATCAGTGACGCTTTAATTTTTCTTCCATTGTGCTCGTGTCTAATCTTTTAATTAGTTTATGTATTTATACATTCTAATTTAATATTAAGTCATATTCTAATGATAGCAGACGAAATAAATTTAAAAAACACTATAATATTAATTATTTTGTAATAGTACCATATTAAGCAATTACTTAGAGAGCAAGTAACTTAGACTTAGCATTATCACCCGGGTCTTTTTGAATGACTCGAATGGGGTATTAACAAATGAAAAAATAGTGCTCGAAGCGGCCCAAAATGAATGAAATTTAGATCTACCCCATTTCTTGTGTAATGAAAATTGTCCTGACATTAATTTTGTATCAGGCAGGCATAATGCTCTAAATCAACTATTAATACCCGTAGAATATTTGATCGAGTATTTTTGTTAGTCTCATAAAGACCGTTACAGTGACGCTGAACAAGTTTTCCCCACAGATTGCGAAATCCAATATTACCTTATTTACTCGTGTATAACGCGCACTTAAAGGGGGGGGGGGGGGATTCTTAGATACTCGTTATATACGGCATAATTTTTTACTGCTGGATGTAATCTCACGATATGCATATGAATCAAAATATTTATTCAAGGAAGAGATAATTGCTCGGAAAATCATATTTAATTGAAGTATTACTGCATTTTTATTTCTCCTTTCACTTTTTTATACATTGACATTATATAAAAGCTAATTAGCAATTCTCACTGTCGTCACTCACTCCTACCTCCCGTCATTCACTCCCTACCCGATGTCTAAAAATGTATTTTTGCCTTGTTTTTGGACTGATATTGGATTTCGACTTTCTTTACTAAAATTCGTTTAGTCATTCATTAATTTGCATATTAAATGTATGGTGCGCGTTAAATACGAGATTTTAAAAAATCGCCATTTTTTCTTGTAAAGTAGGGGTGCGCGTTATACACGTATGCGGTGAACACAAGTAAATACGGTAATTTGTGGAGAAATTAAAATGAAAGATGATTCATTACTTAATAAAATTTTCAAAGTTTCGTCATTTATAAACTTGGATATCCTATACTAAATTATTAAATTTTGAATATTTTTAGAAAGGCAATTTTCAAAATTTGCTGCCCAAAACACTTGACATGAACTAATCTCTCTCCATTTACATTACAATTGGTGTAAATCCTTACTAATATTATAAATCGGAAAGTGAGTTTGTTTGTTTGTTTGTTCCGCTTTCACGCCGTAACTACTGAACCGATTGCTTTGAAATTTTGCAGACGTAAAGTTAGAAGTCCGGATTAAATAATAGGGTAATTTTTATTTATTTTATTCAAATATTTCCCTTAATAATTCAAAATTTAATTATTTTTCATCAAAATCAATAGGCATTTTTCAGATAAAATTTAACCATTTTCCTTTCCTGTTGCCAAGAAAATAAAAAATTGTAATAATAATTTTTCAGCGGCAATGAATTTTTAATAGAAAACTTCCACGCGAAAAACTATAATAAAATAATTTAAAAGAAAATAAATATGACGTCATGTTTGAAATAAAAATAAAGGGTGTATTTTTTATAATACATTTAACAAGGATATTTGTTTAGTTAATGGGAATTTTTGTGTAAAATATGGTGACATAAATTAAAAGTAAAAAGAATGAAAAAGAATTATATTTTTAATAAAATGGTTCACTCATGAAAATGTGACGTCATAGTTGAAATAAAACAGGTACTTTATAGCAGTCGTTAAAAATACAAGGAGTATGAATATCAGTAGCTAATGGAGCGAGATAAATAATGACGTCATATTTAAAATGAATCAGAAATATTTTGTACTTATACTAATTAATAAGTTATAAGTTACATACAAATGAATATTTTTATTCAAAACTCATAATTATCAATAGAAGAAATTTTTTGTGGGGAAAAGGCGGAAAATAAAATCACTGATTAATATATTTTTGGCTCGATTTTTTTACACTTTCGAACAAAGTTGAAAAGTTAATATGCTTTCGGTTTGTCTGTCTGTCTGGTCGCTTTCTAACTTTCATAAATATACTCCGATTTCAATGAAATTTTCGGACGTTCTCAACGTTTACCTAGCACGAATACCTATTGAAAATAAAGTTTCAACCATGATTAGTTTATTTACAGGGATAGTCAAAAAATTTCTTTATATTACGGCATTATGGGGAAAAATCGTTTTAATTAAATTTAACGATGTTACAGCCTATAGAAAATATTCAAATTTATATGCATTTACAAAGTGCACTAAAATATGCATTTTGTAAAGTATGTAGTGAAAAGGGCACTTACTATTCATTTACAGGGTCAGACAGAAGAATTCCATTGCATAGGAATAAAGGGAAGAACAGTTTCCGATATATTTTAATTATGGTAAAAGATTTCATGTATAATCAAATTGATATATGTTGCTGAGGCTTAATGTAAGTTATTTCATGCATAATACGAAGTGCATAGCATTTACAAGGACACACAAAAGATTTCAAATATTATATATTCTATCCGAAGTACTGTATATCATGGATGATGACCGTTGCATGGATGAAATGCATTTTGAATTATGATATGTGCTTTTAAGTTTCGCTAAATGTATGCATATTAAATGGAGAGTATAAATGGTAATAGTATAAATAGTTAAATTTAGATATACAGGGTTACACAAAAGATCTCGGAAAGGTTACTGAATATGAGCGTAATTTACTTAAAGGTGGTTTTTAAATAAAATATGCATTTTTATTTTGAACTGCATTTAGTAAACTAAGAAATGTTTGTAATATATATATAAAATGATAAACAGGGTCCCGCAAAGAACTGGATACAAGGTTGTCTTCGAATGATATTTCTGAAAATGTAATTTAGGTAGTAATAAGAAATATTTTTGTTTGAAATAAATTTTAGAAAGATACTTTCGTGTATTAAAGGCACTTGGAAAACTACAGGGCTGAACAAAAGAATTCAAGAATGTTTCTATCTATTAGTATTAATCGCTGAAAGGAAAATTTTGACCAGCAAACAAATTAGCAAATAGGGATTATCAAAAGTTTTTTTTACCGTAAATTCGCGATAAAAAGTTAATTACACATGCTTTTCATCATCGAAATTTTTTCCTTGATTGATCAATTCTTTCTTCTTTAAATGTTATGTGAACGAAGTCACGGGTAACTGCTAGTATATTAAATATTTGAAATATGAGTAGTTGAATGAAATATTTTCTTTATCTACGCACGCGTGCACAATAAAAATTTTTTTTTTTTTTTTTTCATGATTTGATTGTTAACTCCATGACCAACTAGATCTATAAGCCCATTCAATTGAGAGTAATGTATGAAGCCTTCCGCCAGGACTCCGATACTCTGCCCAAGTTATTCTGAACAATCGTGCAAACCCTGAACTAAAACAATGACCAGAACAGAACAGAACACAGAAATCAGCTTATTTAATGCTAATTTGGGCAGGGTTTGCACCACGTGGTCCAGTCAGATGATTCAAGGTTCACTTTTTCGGCGGTTTTTAGTGAAATGCGCAGCCGTTATATATCTAGTTGGCCATGGTTAACTCTATTTGGGGGGGGGGGGGGTAAAAAAAAGAGGCAAATCAAATATTATGAAAATTTAGTGAGATATCACAATGCACTGATCTAATTTTTAGTTGTTCTCTAAAAACAGCTAAATTATGAGGGGCTTTTCATAAATTGTCGTTCTTAATTTTTTACTTTTTTTTATATTTATTTTTTATTGATGCTTTATTTTTTTGAAAACAACTAGAACTACCCTATTCTATGAAAAAGTATGGAAATCTAAGCATTTCTTCTTAATTTACTCGTTGACATTCATTAAGACCAATTCAATTGACAACAGCCAAATAATAATAATAATAATAAAATGGTAATTTGTAGAAAATCCCTTTATCATTCAGCAGGCTTTTAGAAAACAACTAAAAATTCGCTTACTATATTACCGATATCTTTCTGAAATTTTACGATATTTGGCTGGTTTTTATGAGTTATTCCATAAAACTATTAAATCAAGAAGGGGTAAAAATTATCGCGAGGACATGTGCAAATATATAAAATATTGAAAGTGTCCTGTAATTAATGGCCATTATAAACTAAATATATATGTACATGTCACATTAAAAAAGGGGAAAAAATCCAGTTTTTTTCTCATTGTCTCAATGAGTCAGTTTGTCAGTTTTTTGTTTGTCTCAATTTGTCAGTTCAGGCGTTAGTACCCAATGGTACCTTTTTAAATTACCACATCAAGTAATTAATAATAATTAATTTTCAGTATATATATCTTCTTCTGTTCCATAGTAATGCAAGGGGGGGGGGGGGGAAGTAGGCGATAGTTCTTTAAGTTCATAATTTCTGATATAAAGGGTTGAATGAATCAAATGCGAGCAGCAGGATTTGATTACCAATTTTGTGCGCACGTAAAAAAAAAAAAAAAAAAAGAGGTTGAAAATTGCACGTGAAGCGTAGCAAATAAGGTGCGTTCGTACAATAACAAAGTTTTTAAAATATCACTCTCATATATCAATCTCATAAAGTTGTTAATAGTTAATTACAACTAAAATGCGCACCAAACAATGTTCTCCCTATACCATTATGTAATGGAATACTTTTGTGTGGCCTTGTAAATCAATAACTGCAACACAGATTATGTGTAATGTATATTATAATATGTATTTTATTGATGCATATCAATTTTTTGTTCGAATGAATGCAATACCATTAAAATGCATTTGAAATCCCCCCCCCCCCCCCATTGACCGTAATGTAACGGAATTCTTTTGATTGTCCCTGCAATTGATCTATGCATCCGGTTTTCATAAATTTTTAAATGACTCGATAAAATTATGCCACAATGATATATTTTAAATTTCAAATGATTCGGTTGAATAGTTTTTGCGTTGTTATATGCGGACGGATTAAACGACGACTATAGGTGCTACATACTTACATAATTACGAACGCACCTAAAAAGACATTTTTTGACTCCCGCTTCCACCTTATTATTTATTTATTAATGTTCTTGATTAAAAAAGTCAATCAGTTAAGCGGCGCCAAAAAAAAACTTGCATTATTTATTTATTTATTTATTTATTTATTATCACAAATAGTAACAATTAGGTAATTTGTTTTCTTAGCATCAGTACATTAGTACAGGAAAAACGGATTTACAGACAAAAATAAATTTGTTCGAAACAGATGTAGATACTATATTGCGTATACTTCGACGCGTAACTCGCACTTAACATTTGTAACTGTATTTTTATATTTTTACAGATATTCATCGTATTACTTTTTTTTTTTTTTTTTTTTTGCCTATTCTCGCCCTCAAAGAAACCTTTTTTTGAGGTAACATGAAGTACAACAAATAACATTAAAAGGTATAGCTAGTAACAAACAAAACAAGTTGTAAATTGCACATGAAGCGTAGTAAATGAGGTGCGTTCGAACGATAACGAAATTTTAAAAATATCACTCTCATATATCAATCTCATAAAACTGTAAATAGTTAATTACAACCTAAAATGCGCACCAAACACAATGTTCTCCCTATACTCATTATGTAATGGAATACTTTAGTGTGGCCTTGTAAATCGATAACAAATTTTCTTTGCCCCACATATTATGCTAATATGTATATTATAATAAGTACTTTATAGATGTATATCAATTTTATTATGTTCGAATGTGTGTAATTCCAATAAAATGCTTTTGAAACATTTTCCCCCATTGACCGTAATGTAACGGAATACTTTTGATTGTTCTTGTAATTGATCTATGCATCCGATTTTCATAAAATTTGAAATGACTCGACAAAATTATGTAATAATTATGTGTTTTAAATTTCAAGTGATTAAAATGCATTTGAAACTTTTCTCCCCATTGACCGTAATGTAATGGAATACTTTCGACCCTGTAATTGATCTATGCATCCGATTCTCATAAAATTTGAAATGACTCTACAAAATTATGTAATAATTATATTTTAAATTTCAATTTCGGTTGGGTAGTTCTTGCGTTGTTATATGCGGACAGACGGATGGACGGACTGAACGACAACTATAGGTACTACTTATTTGCATAATTACGAGCGCACCTAAAAATAACCAAGTGGAATTTTGTCACTTTGAATAGAGGACTATTTTGCGATTCTGAAAATAAGACTAATTTGTGATTTGAATATGGGAGTAATTTGTGGCTTTGAACGTGACTGATTTATGGTTTTGAACGTGGGGCTAATTTGTCATTTAATTTTAAATATAGGGCTAATAGTTTTGGTAGTAGAAAAATAGTAGACAAAAATTAAATATAATGCAATAGGTATGCGATTCCCTAAAACAGCAACAAAATTAAGTCCTTCTTTTTAAAAAGAATGTTACGGAAAAGGTGTTTAGTTACTATGAAATCGCTACAGAATTTCCAAAGAAAAAGTAGCATGAATGTCAGCTGTTTCCCGGAGGATTTCGCAATTGTTGTTGTTCTGTTAAACAAACCTACAATATTGCTAATATCAGGGACCGATTTACAAATTTGAGGGCCCTGGGCACGGATGCTTACAGGGGGGATTGACTTAAAAAATGAACAAGTAAGAAAAATCATGCGTTAAGCATAGATTATGAAGCACTTTCCAACACTTAATGAAATCTTTAACAAAACTTTGTTATTTAGGGAAATAATAGTGTATAGTCAAATATACCAAAATATGTATTCCAGTACTTTTGAACAGCCCTGTATTTCATATGTCAGTTGATATAATGAGAAAATTTAGTTTAGCAATAATATACCCGTAACTTGAAATTTCTTTTTCAGCAATTCATACTATTAGATGGAAACATACTTGAATACTATTGTTCAGCCCTGTAGTTTACATTGTACCTTTATTACCTTTATTGTACCTTTATTTAAGCATTTGGCTAAAATTTATTATAAACTAAAACACTTTTAAAACAACTGAAATCACATTCTCATAAATTATCATTCATAGGCGTCCATGTACCGAATTCTTTGCGTGGCCTTGTATATCCTTTTATCTATATTCTGCAAACATTTCTCAGTAAATTGAATGGAGCTCAGCGTAAAAATGCATAGCTTATTTAAGAACCACGTTCAAATAATTTACGCTCATATTCAATAACGTTGGTGAGCTCTTTTGGGTAGCCCTGTATATCAACTATAACATTTATACACACCATATAATGTGCATATATTTAGCGAAATATAAACGCGCATATCATAATTAAAATGCATTTCATCCCTCCATCAGCCATTATCGTAATATCGTAATAATCGTCAACCCACAAAGATAAATCTAAAAACTCACCATGTTATAAAATGGGTTGTAAAAAATGCAAATTTTGATAAGTGACCGTGAAAAAAATGGAAAATTTAAAACAAATTTCATCAAGATCCCGAGAAAAAGACAAATTTCAACAAGCGATGCTGAAAAAAAATCTGCAAATTTTCTAGGCAGATTGCTAAAAATGATAAATATTGTAAAAAGATTACAAAAACGACTAATTTTGTCAAAGAATTGGGAAAAAACTATAAATTTTGTTAAAAAAAATCCCCCAAAAACGGCACATTTCAACAAAAATCCTGAAAAAAAAGACAATATTTGTAAACAGATTGCAAAAAAAAGGTGAATTTCATTAAACGATCATGAGAAAACACCTCAGTTTCTATAGGTATCGGAGAAAAAAATGTGAATTTCGTTAAAAAATTGTGAAAAATCTCAGAAAAACAGTAAATTTTGACAAAAAATCCTAAAAGACAAAATTTGTAAACAAATCTAAAAAAAGGCAAATTTCATTAAAAAAGATGAGAAAATGACTTTTTTGTTAAAATATTGTGAAAAAACTACTAAATTCGTCAAGAGGTCGCGAAAAAACACAATTTTTGTCCATGTATCGCAAAAAAAAATGTGAATTTCGTCAACGGATCGTGAAAAAAGAAGGCAAGTTTTGACAAAAAAAATCCCTAAAAAACAAATTTTGTAAACAGATCACAAAAAAAAAACCCAGCAAATTTCATCGAAAGAAATTCTGGAGTCTATTGCTTTTAAATATAGTGAAATTTGTTAATCGGTAAAGAAAAATAAAATCATAAACATGGAAATTCGCTAATTCCAAAAATACAATATTTATCTTATAAAATAAATAAAAATTCACTTACCTTTATTTTAAATACTTGTACAACCTTTCAAAAATTTTTAAAAAATGCATTCTAAAATCTTACTTTTAGATTTTTGTCATGTAATTAACATTGTTTTCAAGTTTATATTTATTCATTATATTATCGAATTATCAACATCTAGCACAGATATAATTTTATTTGAAAACAAACATATCAAAATCATTTAAAGCAGTGTTGAACTCCTGGACAAGCCCGGGAGACATTCCCCATTGGAGCAGTGAAATATTTCTCTCCACCCCCCCCCCCCCAAGATTTGAGACTGTGTTTTCAATTACCCCTCCCCCCCCCCACACACACATAACCCCCACATTCACAGAAATCCCTTCCTGCAAAAAAGTATTTGAATTTAACAGTGATATAAAAAGTGGAATTCTGGTTACAATAATTAAAATCAACGTTTAACACACAATAAATAAAAACAGCTATTATTACTATTATTGGAATTCTGATATTGTATATGTGGTTCATTTATTGAATTTTTTTTTTCTTCTACGAATGAAACAGATAAATGTTTTTCTGAAGTCTGTTTTGTGCCCGTTCCAAAATAAAAATTTTATTTCAGAATTTTTCTCACCAGTGGCAGATCTAAGGGGGGGGGTCATGACCCCCCCCCCCCTGGAGCTCTTCAAAGAATGATGCACAGTGTAAGTAAAAAGTGCTAAAACAAGAACGCAAAATAACGTCTAATCGAAAGAATTTGCACTTTTTTTTAAACTAATCAAGAAAATTCATGAATTTTCCACGCCTAATCGACATAATTCACAATTTTTCCACACCCAATTGGTGAAATTCACAATTTTTCAATGCCTAATCGACGAAATTCACGATTTTTTCAGGTGTGGTCGACGAAATTTGAAATTTTTCTTCACTTGGTTGAAAAAATTCACGATTTTTCTGGCCTAATCCACAAAATTAGCACATTTTTCCGTTCTTGTTCGATGAAATGCGAACTTTTCCACACATGAACTATGAAATAAGTGTTTCTTAATTGACTGACAAAATCTGCTTTTATACCTGCCATAAATTGATGAAATCCGTGATTTTCTTCTCGCGATAAACTGACAAAACTCACGATTGTTCCGCAGTTACTCAGATTTTTTTAATTTTTCCACGCATCATCGACAAAATCAGTGGTTTTTCCGTGCCCTATCAACAAAATTCGGGAGTTTTTTGTACTCGATCACGTGAATTCATGTTTTTTACGAAGGCGATCAACCGTATTCACGATAATTTCTTTCCCTATCGATAGAATTGTCAATTTTTGTTCGCCATATCAACGTAATTCGCGATTCTTTTCATTCCTGATCGACTGTATTTGTGCTTTTTATGAAACTGATCGACCATATTTGCGACTTTTTCATTCCTGATTGACAAAGATCGCGTTTTTTCCGTGCCCTACCAAAAGCGATTTATCGTTCCCAGTCGACTAAATTCGTGCTTTTTACGAAAGCGATCGACAATATTCAGGATTTTTCTGTGCCCAATCGATGAGATTCGAGTCTGTTTCCGTTCTTGTCCATGAAATACGCATTTTTCTTAACTGACTGATGAAATCTAGATTTTTTCCCTGCCATAAATTGATGAAAACTGATTTTTTTTTTCTCTCGCGATAAACTAATGAAACTCGCTATTGTTCTGCAGCCGCTCAAAAAATTTTTTGATTTTTCGCATCATCGACAAAGTCTTCGATTTTTCCATGCCCTATCAACGAAATTAGCGACTTTTTTGTTCCAAATCGACAAAATTCACGAGTTTTTTGTACCTAATCTCCCGAATCGCTCTTTTTATGAAGAGAATCGACTTACATTCGCAATAATTTCTTTCCCGATTCACGAAATTGGAAATTTTTGCATTCCATATCAACTCGAAATTAACAATTTTTTTATTCCCAATCAACAAGATTCGCGATTTTTCTGTTTCCGATCGAATAAATTCATGCTTTTTACGAAGCGATCGAGAAATTGGAGATTTTCCCTGCTTTAGTAACGAAATTTGTGATTTTTTTGTACCAGATATACAAAATCAGTGATTTTTTGTGCTCGATCAACAAAATTTGCGACTTTTCAGAGACATACAGACAAAATACGAGATTTTTTGAAGGCCAATAGACAAAACTGGCAATTTTTCAATGTCTAGTTGACGATATTTTTGATTTTTCAGCGCCCGATCAACGAAATTCGCGTTTTTTTTGTGCAGTAAACAGGCAACTTTTCTGCAACCTATTTCAAGTATTATGAAAAAATTAGATTTTTTTTCCTTGCCCGATAAACGAAATCTGAGATTTTTTGTGCCTAATCGACAAAATTCGCAATTTTTTTCATGCCCGATTGGCGAAATTTGCCACTTTTTATCGTAATTCCGTTTTCACAAGATTTACTGTATTTTAAAATTGTTTCATTAAATCATCTGACAAAAGTTGTGACACCCCCCCCCCCCTGGAGGTTGGGCTGGATCCGCCCTTGTTTCTCACGCTGTTTTAGAAGGGTGCAGTTGCTGAACCCTACCTGCCCATTGCTTTACAAAATAGTACTATTTCTGTCCTTCATTTAAAAAATTTGCACGCTTGTAACTTCAATAAAAAATAAAGTTCCCTTTTGCATTAAAAAAAGGGCTTACATATTCCTTGCTGTAACAATTTTGATTAAAAAATTTAAAGTTTATATTATAGAACATATTTTTTTTAAATAATTTGCAGTCTACAAAAAAATATATTACACAGAAGGTGCAGGCAATTTCTTATCATATTTTATAAGCTGACTATTTACAACACAATTACTTTAAATCATTATTTTTTCAATTATCTATAAAACTATTTACAGATTAATAATTTTACCAGAAATATTTGATAATATGCATAAAAAGATTAAGATATTTTCGATAACTTGATTGACACTTATTTTTAATACATCGGAGAAGTAAAATCAATATCAATACAAAAAATAAATAAATAAAAAAATACATATATACATGAAATTCTTTGCAATGAACAGGGCTAAATTACGTATGGGTTATTTGAATTCCCTGTAACTGACATTTAATTACCTCCTCTTCTATTAAAATATTAAAAAACAAATCTAAAATTAAATAATAAGAATAAAAAACTTAATCTAAAAATTCACTATTAGTATTCTTTATATATTATATATTCTTATATATAGTCTTTAATATTGAATAGCTAAAAATACACTAAATGTTCATTTCTCCAAAGGGATTTTTTTAAGAAACGTGGGACTTTTCATGCTTAAATTTTCGCCAAGTATTAATTTTAAACTTGTCGGTTTATACATTTAAAAAGATTAATAAAAGTACAAAGAATGACTCCAATGTTAGCTAAAAAAGAATAACAAAATAATAAACAAACGAACGCAACGCGACTAGACACGAGAGCGATTATCATCCCGCCAAACGAGCGGTCAGTTTGTTTACAAAGTGGAGTGGAGTTGAGAAGATTTCAGTCGCGATATCAGTCATGACATTTCGCTAGTAATCAAACTACAAATTATATTTAAATTTATATTTAAAAAGAAATTAAAGATAGCAATTGTCCTGACGTCACCATCTTGGAAGCGTTTAAAGTAAAATTGATCATGTCTGATAGAAAAGAAGTTTAATCATGGGCGCCACCCACTGAGCTATTAATATAAATGGATTTTCTTTAAAATATCGATATATATAACACTAAATGTATGGACATTTTATGTGACAAGAGTTGAATTTCGGGGCATGAAAAGGGGGGGGGGACATATTTTTAAAACTTCAGATGCAGTTTTTGGACGGATCTCTCTGTTAAATATTATTTATCAAATATAGAAATTTCAAAGGGATTTCTTATTGGAGGTGGGATGAATTTTCTTTGGGGAATTTTCGTGCGTGTTTGAATACGATTTTAAATAGTAATGAAAGGGATTTAAAATTAATTTGAAGGTTTTCTTAGGGAGAATTTTTGTTAGTTGAAATTTTTGTATGTATTAGAATTCGAGGGGCTATTTTACTGCGGAAATTTGAGGGAAAATTATGAAAAATTTTATGGTAAAAAATAGATTTCAAGAAAATTTCGTGGTTTTTTTTTATTTTTTATTTATTTATTTTTTATTTAACGAGGAGACTTTCAAATAATTTTGAGATTTTTGTTTTCTTTAAAGGGATTTGTTGATGGGAATGAAAAATAATAATTTTAAATGGTAATTAGAAATCTTAACGAGGAAGCCTTAAAATAATTTAGATATTTTTATTTCTAGAACGGGATTTTTATATCGCTATTTTAAATTGAAATTTAATTAAAAATTTGAATGAAGGGCGTTAAAAATTTTCCATTTAACCGCTAACGGGATTTTTGGATGGGACTGGAAAATTGTAATTTAAATGGTAATTAAGAATCTTAATGAGGGGACTTTAAAATAATTTGAAGATTTTTCCTTTCTTAGAACGGAATTTTTATATCGCTATTTCAAATTATAATTTAAAATAATTAAAAATGTTAACAAGGATAATTAAGAATTTTTTATTGAACCGGTGGAAGAAATTAGATTTCTCAGAATTATCTAAAATATTAATTTAAAATAATAATAATAATAATAAATGTTATGAGGAAATGCAAACATGTCAAAATCTTAGATATCATAATGTGCAATGATAAACCTCAATAAAACCTTCAAGTAAAACCTTTATATCACCTGCGTGAGAAACAGTTTTCACTTTCCTTCAAACTACCTCAAGTGATTTCATGAAAATCTTCTAAGTCAATAAAGGTGATTTAAAGGTAATAATTTGCTCATAAGAACCTGTATGAAAACTTTTTGAAAGCTGTATATTTCTCTTAGGGAAACCTTTAGCTTTCATTTTCCTTATAAATACCCGCAAAAACCTTTAATATGCCTGCAAAATCTCAAAATATTTAAAGGTTTTTTGCTGATTTTTTTACCTGGGTATATTTTAAATGTGTCGCACACAATTTCCCCTTTTACCATTATCTAATGGAATTCTTTTGTGTGGCCCTGTAAATGAATAATAGCTACATTTTCACTTTATATTTTATAGAATGCATGTTTTAATATGTTAGACAGGGTATAACATCTTTAAAATTCCTTTGAAACGATTTTTCCCCATAGGCCGTAATGTAATGGGAAACGTTTGATTCGCCCTGTAGATAAACTAATCATGGTAGAAACTTCATTTTCAATAGGGTTCGTGCTAGGGTAAACGTCAATAACGTCCTAAAATCTCATGGCAATCCGAGTATATTAACGATTTTTCCCCATAGGCCGTAATGTAATGGGAAACTTTTGATTCTCTCTGTAGATAAACTAATCATGGTAGATACTTCATTTTCAATAGGGTTCGTGCTAGGGTAAACCTCAATAACGTATAAAAATTTCATAGCAATCCGAGTATATTTACGGGAGTTAGAGTACGGACAGACGGCCAGACAAACCGAATGCATAAGCACTTTTCAACTTTGTTGGAAAGTGCTAAAAATGACAGTTACTAAAGTAACCATTATTGACTTTAAAATAGCCATCAAAAAATAAATATGATAATCAATAAATTGCATTTAAATAATTATTTCACAATTATGGAATTTAAATGAGTAGACATTTTATAATAAGCAGTATGGTGCTAATTATCTTTTTCTGTGCAAATCTGTATATCTGGAACGATAAAGTATGCAACAGTTAGTAAATTTTCGACAACACCAAGCTACAATTAATATAGGAGGGGTCTCTACAGCCTGCAAGCTATGCTCACCAACACTCAAATAATCTGACGTTAACAGGTAAAAGATTAAATAAGAATTAAAAATACAATATATTTTTAAAGTGATAAAGAGAAAATTTTCGCTATAATCTATACATATAATAAAACAGTAGGACCCGGTGTGTCTGTACATTGAAGATAATTGACAAAAATGGAGTCAGGGCGATAAAAGAAAACCAATAAAACACAAAAAAAAATTTTTTGAATTTTTTGTCTGTCTGTCTGTCTGTTTGTTCGAGGTTATCTTCGTAACTACTGAATGGATTTTTATGCGGTTTTCACTAATGAAGAATGCACACTCCCGGGCAGTGTATAGGCTTTGTTTCATCAAAATCGGACAACAGACAAAAAAGTAACAAAAAGAAACTATTAGGTGCGCTGCTCACGTTTTTTAGTACATAACGTTTTTTAGTACATATAAAATCCAATAGATGTCACTGTGCGATTTTAAAACGCGCTATCGTTATGTTTTCGCCAGTCTACTTAAGTATGAGAAAGTTTCAAGCTGGCTGTCGTTCCATGTGGTTTAGTCGGTAGAACGTCAGTGCGCCATACTGATGGCCCGGGTTCGATTCCCAGCATGGAATTTTTTTTCACTATGTTGGCATTAACGCCTATAAGCAATTAAAAGAATTTGAAATATTGTATTCAAGGCGAATTTTCTCTCTGGGAAAATTTCCTTGCATTAATATGTCAGTGTAATTTTTTTTTCGATTTAATTTTTTTTTTCGAAACTTTGTTTTTCTTAAAAAATTACAGTAAATATTTGATATTTCCCAACGTTTTTTGAATGATCGACTTGCTTTTTTTTTTTTTTTAATGTATGTCTGAACCTTATCTAACTACTTCTTCAAGATTTCTTTAGATAAACCGACCAGCGTAGCGGGCGAAGGCCGCTAGTAATGTAATAAATAGATGTTTCAAACAAAATATAGATACAACATTATAAAAATACAATATGAACATAATAGAATTTAAAATGAAATGTAAAATTTCATTGGATATTAAAACTGTATCAAAATTTGGACAATTGAAAAATCTTTTCAGCAGCATTTGGGGCCCTAGGCCTGTGCCCCGAATGTCCTGCCGTAAATCTGGCACTGGCTAATATCATTTCGAACACTAGTATTGCATTGTTAATTCATTTTTGTAATTTTTGAACAAGTACCTTTATCTTTTCTGTTTCAGAATTTTGATAAAACCATTAAGGATGAAAAATGATGAGTTAAATGTATTTCTGTTAACACTGTTTCTAGGGAGCAAAATACATTTTTTTTCTTATTTTTATTGCAGGTAAACCTCCGTTCTGTGGGTCGACGTCGTTATGCTCGATTATCGGCTGAGCAGGATGAAATCCAAGTCGATGCCAACACTCCTTGGGGCGAAGACGCCCTTTTCACCCTCGAATTCAGGGATGGACGCTATGCCGTACATGCTTGCAATGGAAGATATTTGAGATCTGACGGTAAATTATCGGAAGAATGCGAGTGTCTCTTTGGATTAGAATTCCATGGTGGACACTTGGCCCTTAGGGACCCACAAGGAAGATATGTGAGCCCCATCGGTAGCAAAGCTGTGTTGCGCACACGATCTCAGACTGTTACGAAAGATGAATTGTTTTCCCTAGAAGATTCAGTTCCACAAGCTGCTTTTGCAGGTTTCAATGGAAAATATGTGTCAGTTAAACAAGGTAATATTTTACTTGCTGCAGTTCTGAAAACTTTATTTTATTTATTAGGGGGTAAAATCTAACGCCAGCAGGGTAGTCTCTCGCCACAAAAATTTAAAAGTTTTCTTTGCTGAAAATTTAATAGCATTTCTAACAAGAATTGTACTCAAAATATTAGAAAAAAATAATTAGTAGAGAGAGATTGTTTTGCTGGAACCTAGATTTTTGCACTGTTATTTATTTTTTCAAATTGTTTTGAATTTAATTTCAATTAACTAAGCAGTTTGGTTTATTACTTATTTTGCAAATAATTTAAATATCTTACGAATTTTTAAGTTCATCACAGTATACATGACTTGATTAAATATTTCCCAACCTTTTTAATCGAATCATATATACAACTAGAGTAATTTTTGTAGAAAAATATTTTTTTATATTTTATGTAGATTTAATTGTTGGTAATATTTTTAAAGAGACAATTTTCAATTTTTTTCTGTCTGAAAAACAGAACATGAACAAAAATCTCTGCATTTCCATTATTTCTTCTGGATATTCTCACTACTGTCATTTTATTGTTATTATTCGGTTGCTAATCTTTTCGTCGAACATTATGTAGATGAATCATTCTGATAGATTTATTTTATGCACTTATTCATTTTGGTACTTAACATAGATTGGAAAATTAAAAATTATTATTGGAAAATTAGGAAAATTAACACATAGAAATTTTAAAAAGTTATAATTAAATTTTCAGGTGATGAATAAAAGAATTTCAACTGATATAAAATTGTGGCAACCAGTATTTTCAACCAGGCCTACCTCTAGACTTGAAATTTCACTTCAATTTATTTCAAAGTAATCCAAAAACTATGACATTATAGAAAATCAAAGTATTACAAACAAGGTACAAGAAATGTTAATACTTCTGACAATAAAGTTTGGTGAATAGTCCTGTAACATTAATGTAGATGAAATATTAACGAAATTTACCATACTATCCTTGGAAACAGTCATCTCCCATAACTATGCACCGCTGAGATCTGCTACACATGTCCTGGAAAATTCGCAAGAAGTCTTCTTTGGAATGGAGTTCAAAAGCTTCGTCATGTTTCGTTCGATGTCAGCAGTATGGTCAAATCTCTTTCAACGATAGTTTAAGTAGTGAAAATAGGAAGAAGTCAGGAGGATTGAGATCTGGCGAGTATGGTGGATGTTCAATTTGCACAACACCATGAATTTCTTTTGGTGTCTTGCAAAGCTTAAAACCAAACTTTAAATTGAACCCTTGCTCGCTCATTTTCCTGTTCTCAGTTAAGAACCAACACACCGAACAAGCACTTAGTAAAGCACGTCTTACACAGAACATAAACGACGCTCAACTGA
This sequence comes from Maratus speculifer, assembly GCA_964019185.1. NCBI lineage: Eukaryota > Metazoa > Arthropoda > Arachnida > Araneae > Salticidae > Maratus > Maratus speculifer. The sequence goes on from OZ025289.1 coordinate 451,009,262, forward strand.
ACAACGGTGGGGAAAGATGGTCAATACTTGCCTCTATGCAGGTGCAGTGTTTTGTTTCACCAGTGTTGCTAGATCGGTCGTTCTGAATTCATTCACTGAACTTTTTTGTCATAGGTAGTATTATTAAATGTAAAAGTTTGACTTTTGAGTAAAAATTTTCAATACCTTAATTTAATTTACTTACATTTTACCAAGTCTCAGAAGACTGGAAAAGTTGAAGGTTTCAAAAAATTGTTTTAAGAAATCAATCTGATTTTTATTGCACATGAATGTAAACCTTTTATTTTCAATTACAGCTCTTTTTTGAATGCAAAATTTTTGTTTTTCATTAGTTTTGAGCTATTCTTTGAAACAATTAGTTTTCTAATGCTTTCTAAAAATCTCCTAGATTTATTTCGCCGGAAAATGACTTTTTAATTGGCCTCAGTGCAAGAAACATTTTTAGGACTATGTATTAAAGTTTGAAAAAAGATTTTAGTTTAATAATATCATAAAATCAAAGATTAGTTCTAATTTTAATGCACTTCAAAACAAAAGTATTAAATTTGGAAGTAATTTGCTCCTGCCACAAAACAAAACAAACAAAATAAGTTTTATATGCCTTAAACATGGCCCTATGTATTATTGTACAGAACATTTCTGTAGTTTACTCATTTTTGGTGATATATGAAAATTAATGTAATTTTTTGAATCGCTAAAGTATGTTCAATAAAATTTAAGAGAAAGTAAGGGTTCGATCTGCAGTTAAAACATGAACAATGCTCCACCTTCCCAACTTAGACTGACAAAAGAAGCAATATCCATATTTCTGTCCTTAAAGGAATATTTTGATCATACCAAATATATAAGTAAAATACAATCGGGATAAGGAAAATCTCTATTTTTTAAAAAATGAAATTAATTACGCTTCTGTTGAAGCAGCTACTATAATTTAATTAGTGAACTTTTGACTTTATCTTCTTTAAAATATCTATATTTGCAATATACAATTTTAGTGAAACTTTGCACATTATATTAAAGATTAATACTAAAGAGAATATGTACGGTAATTTAAATATTTAAAATACTGTTTAAAGAATATTGAAAACTAATAGAATCCTGTCTATCCATCTAATTGTATTATACTAATGTTAGTACTTGCAATGTTTTTGCTTTCTTACAGTGATATTCTGATGTTTTTCTTGTGCAAGATAGTCTGACTTAATGCTTTTTTTTTAAATCTAGGTGTTGATGTCACAGCCAATCAAGATGAAATCTCAGACCATGAAACATTCCAATTAGAATATAATGATAAGAACAAAAGTTGGCACATTCGAACCATGCAAGATAAATATTGGTCTCTAGATAGTAGTGGCGGAATACAAGCTAATGCATCAAAAGGGTATTATTATTTTGTTGATTTTAACTTATTTTTCTATGATAATTAACATGTGAAATCCAACATAAAAAGGACAATTGGAATATAAGGATAGTTTATCAGTTTTGATTATATGAAGATGCAAGAGCGGTATGATGTGAATGAATTGAGATGTTATTTACAGGGGTCGATTTAGAAAAAGAAAGTTGCATAGCAGTAACTGCTATACAAAGTCAGTTTTGAATAGCAGTTAGACACTTTTGTATAGCAAGTAAAAAATAGCTAACGTAACTTTTAAATCTCTGTACTTCCATTGTAAATAAACACTTGGGGAGAGTGAAAACACAACGTATGTCGTGTAAAAACATCTTTAAATTTTGACTTTAAGTGTACATGACATAACAAAGGGTGTGTGAAATATGCATCGCAATGATTGCGATTTAATGCATTTCTTGGATCGCATTTTAGTTAAATTTGAATCTCAAATTGCGATGCGATACCGCTTAAATCGAACCCTGGTTATTTAGAATCCTCTCCATCCCCAAAAAGGACCTATTTGTCTTTTTATAGTGGCTTCTATAAGAAAAAAAAAAAAAAAAAAAAAAACATAGAATTTTTTTGTTTCTTAATGTTTTATAAACACATTTTCTGAATTATTAATACATTTTCATTTGTGTATTTATATGAGCAATTTATCTTATACTGGGTGTATCTAAACTACTGGGCAAAACTTTAAGGGGTGATAGTACACATCAAGACAAATAATATTAAATGGGAAACTAAGGGTCCCAAATGTCTTCCGAAGGAGAAGGCGCCATCAAAGTTTAGGGTCCAAAATTTGAAATGATTATAAAAAACAGAAAAATTGGTCGATTAGTTTGCGGTTTTCACAAAAAATATTCTTTATGTCAGTAATGTTTTGAAAATAAATTATAAAGATAAATTTCAAAAAATGTCGATAGAGGGCGCTTTAGAATTTGGAGTAACGAATAACTATTTTTTACCGTTATTTTTCGCATCTCATTAAATTTTTTTAGAAATTTAGACATAAACTTAAATTTTGAACTCAAAATCTGTGGTTAAGTAGCGCAAACTGAACTGTGTTCAATGGGAGTGGGTAGGTCCAAATTTCAAATGATTATAAAAAACAGAACAATTGGTCAATTGATTTGCTGTTTTCACTAAAACTATTCTTTATGTCAGTATTGTCTTGAAAATAAATTACAAACATAAATTAAAAAAAATGTCGATAGAGGGCGCTTTAGACTTTGGAGTTACGTACAACTATTTTTACCGTTATTTTTTTGCATCTCATTAAAATTTTTTGAAGCTTACACTTAAACTTAAATTTTGTGCTGAAAATCTGAATCATTGAGAATGGTTAAGTAGCGCTAACTGAACTGTGTTCAATGGGGGTGGGAAGGTTCAAATTTCAAATTATTATACAAAACGGAAAAATTGGTCGGTTCGTTTGCGGTTTTCTGCAAAACCTTTTTTAAAGTCAGTTTTTCCTTGAAAATAAATTTTAAAGATAAATTTCGAAAAATTCCGTTAGAGGGCGCCTTAAACTTTATCGTAACCAACTACAGATTTTAACTGCTATTGTTTGTATCTAATTAAATGCGTGCAAAAGCTTAGACTTAAATTTTGAGCTCAAATTCTGAATCGTTGGGAGGGGTTAAGTAGCGCAAACTAAACTGTGTTCAGGAGTTGAAATGTTACCCTGCCCACCCTACGAACACAGTTTAATTTTCCGCTTCTTAATTACTCATAACGATTCAGATTTTGAGCTCAAAATTTAAGTCTAAGCTTTTAAAACATTTATTTAGATTATATAAAAAAAAATAACGGTTAAAAATAGTTGTTGGTTACTTTAAAGTTTAAGGCGCCCTCTAACAAAATTTTTCGAAATTTATCTTTAAAATTTATTTTCTAGGAAATACTGACATAAGGAATGGTTTTAGAGAAAACCGCAAACGAATCGACCAATTTTTCCGCTTTTTATAATCATTTGAAATTTGAATCTACCCACTCCCATTGAACACAGTTCAGTTTGCGCTATTTAACCACAGATTTTAAGCTAGAAATTTAAGTTCATGTCTAAACTTCTAAAAACATTTAATGAGATGCAAAAAATAACGGTAAAAAATAGTTGTTCGTTATTCCAAAGTCTAAAGCGCCCTCTATCGGCATTTTTTGATATTTATCTTTACAATTTATTTTCAAGACAATACTGACATAAAGAATAGTTTTCGTGAAAACTGCAGACGAATCGACCAATTTCACCGTTTTTTATAATCATTTCCAATTTTGGACCCTAAACTTTGATGACGCCTATTTCCTTCTTAAGTCGTTTGGAGCCCTTAGTTTCCCATTTAATATTATTTGTCTTGATTTGTAGTATCACCCCTTAAAGTTTTGCCCAGTAGTTTAGATACACCCAGTATATACATACGTAATGCAGTTGCAGATTCCCAAAATTTTTGAGGAGCCAGCGACTCCTAAATCCAAATATTCCAGTCGCTACTAGGGCTTAATTTCTAAGAAAAAAATTAAGGAAAGACGCGAATTTTGTTAAGATTGCAGAACAAAAGCTAATTTTATCAAAGTATTGCAAAAAACGCAGACTTTCGTCAAAGAATTGCTGGAAACTGTGATTCTCATCAGATGATTGCAGAAAAAACGCGATTTTGGTTAGAAGATCGCTAAAAAATAAGCGATATCTGTCAGAGGATTGCAAAAAGATGTGAGATTCTTGTTAGAAAATTGCTAATATACACAATTTTTGTGAAATGATCCCGAGAAAAAGCTCAATTCGCCAAATGATAGCTACATAGACACCGAAAATTAGTCGCCAAGTCGTGACGGGTGACCGTGAATCTGCACCTATAATATATAAGTGAATTATCCACATAAAAAAAAGGTAATAATCCTTCATAGTTTCATTTTAGTAACATATCTTCTTCTATGTAAAATGAAATTTTACGTTTATTGCATTTTTTAAAACTAAATTTTGTAGTGAAAGTCAGGATTTTTTAAAAAGTATACTATATTATTATTACACCCCCTTTATCTTATAAAATGTTATTAATCATAATTCTTACATTTCAAATTTCAAAATGTTTTTATTTCCCATAATGTGTATAAAGTGTTTAAGGAATTATTACATGTAACATCCTCTTAGTTATGGGCAACTCTCATTTATGTGGGATTTCGAATCTATTTTGTGAAATGCATATAACTGAGAGGTAACTGTACTGTATCATTGATAAATCTTAAATATAGCAGAAAGTAGAAATAAGGGACCTTTTTTATGTAAAATATTAGTGTATAATTATTAAACTTGTATGTCATGCTTCAGAATATATGTATGCTTGTGTAACATTTGGCTATATCCTCAATAGTTTCTAGTTGAACATGATGTATAATAGCAAAATTATGAAATTTGTAGTTAATTATTTTATTTAAAAAAAATTGCTTTCATATTAAATATGGCATAAACTACTTAAGATTTTTATATTAATAGTTTCCAATGAGGGGTTCAACTGTATTTCTAAGTGTGAGAAACCATTAGTAATTTTCTTCTGGTTATGGCAAGAGGCCTTCTTGCACAAAATATGTAGTATGACATACACGCTTTAAAAATTAAATTTCAAATGTATCCAGTGTCTTGTAGATGGCAATAAAGAGTATATTAATAGAAATAATATGTGATAAATAACTTAGTCTCCAAAGAAATGCTTTTTCATTTTTTTTTTTCCATTTTTATTTCTTTTATTAATAAAAATGTACCTTTTTCTGTATAAAATGAGTGTTATATATAAAATGAGCATACTAATAGAAAAGAAATGTGATAGTTTATAACCTCCAAAGAAATGCTTCTTCATTTTTATTTCTTCTATTAATAAAAATGGATGTTATATATAAAATGTGTTATTTATTTGGTACTTTTTTTATTATTTTGAGCCTTTCAATTTTCTAATACATTTTGAAGTTTTTATTTGCTGTTTTCCCATATATCTTCATATTACATTTTCTTAGTAAATACTGCAAGTGCGTTTTTCTGCCTTCTTTTTATAGATGTACTATCCCCTGGAATTTTGCTTAGAATAATGTTTTCTTTCATGTGAATACACAGCCTATATATAAGCTCCAGAGATGTAATAGAAGGCTATATATCTTCTAGATATCTGTGTAATACAATTCTTAGTTTTAGGATGTACTCAAATGTTTAGAATATACCCTTTGTTTTTTTAAACTGACTGCTGATGAATTCACTTTTCAAATAACTAGATGTCTCAGAGTAGGGTGGAATTTTAGGGGAGAAATTGTGTAGAGAATGAATCTTTTTGTTCTATCGGTTGAACCTTGAAGCATTCATGTCTGCGATTTCATCGCCTAAAGGTTGAACCTTTGATCCCTTTGTTGACCAATTTTGTTTATGCTATTAAGCTTTGGATGAATGCAGATGACATATCAGTCTTGGTGAGAACAGCAATTCCAAGGACTGTTTTTGGAGGAAAACACAGATTTGGCACATTATCTTCCCACCATTATGTGATGGTAGGAAGCATGATATATGCTTCAAGAAAAGGTTACCATTTCTGCTTCCAGTTATATTAAAAGTTTTTGGGTGTGGATGAGGATTTTTGAGATTCTTGTGCATGGATATCCAAAAAATTTTTGGGAACATAAAATATTAACTTTAAAAAGTTAATTGTTTCACTTGAAACATGATTAAAATAATAAGAGATGTTGCAAGTTAAAAATGCATATTTTATTTAAAACTTCTTAGTACTTTCAAGCTTTACCAAGGACTTCATCAGAGAATATTTTAATATTCCTTGATGTTTACTGTGAACTAATTGTTTATTTATACAAATACGTCACTTTGTTTTGAAAATGAGAGCCAATAATTATTAGAGTTGAAAGTAGAAGTAGTAGTTTCTTGGATTGAACTGAGAAAATAGATATTATTAACTGCAGTTCAGTTTATTTTATTACATTACTCTGTTTCATATGTCATTTATCATTTTAAATGCATAGCTGGAAAATTGGAGTGTAAAGGAAGTGAAAAGTGATGTAACTAAATAAAAGGAATTATGGTATTAATAATACATGAAAGTTCAATCCAAGAAATTGCTACTTCTGATTTCAACTCGAGTGACATATTTGTATCATAAACAAACGTATCATTTGCCTATTAAGTAAAACAATGAAATTTTTTTTAAGTTCATATTATATATTTTATAATTGAATCAAGGTGAAATATTGTATTTTGCTTTATGTATTGTGAGTTTATGTTTGGGAATATATAAATTTTAATAAATTTGATGAAATAATAAAATGATTTTGTAAAAATGTTTTTCATTCTTTTTAATTATAGGCCATCCAGTGGACAGTTTGAACTTGAATGGTTACCAGAGGGCAGTGTAGCCTTTAAAGCAAATAATGGTAAATATGTAGCTGCCAAAAAAAGTGGTCATCTGTATGCAAACAGTGACAAAGTAGAAGAAATGGAAAAATTTTATTTCTATCTAATCAATCGGCACACACTTGTACTCAAATGTGAACAAGGTTTTGTAGGTTATAAAAGTGCTGCCTCTCCTAAACTTGAGTGTAACAAAGCCACCTATGAAAGCATTTTTATAGAAAGAGGTGAAAAAGGAATTTGTTATTTTAAAGGTATGTATAAAATATTTTACTTAACTGGGTGCAAATCAATATATATATATAAACTAAAATTATACTTGTCAAAATACTATATAGGTAGGAAAAACAACATTAATAGAATCAGAACTTATTGATCTGTAGTATAGACTAGTTTCAGTAACATTTAGTATACTGTCATCAGTACTTTCTTCAAAAATTCTATAAAAATCATAAAAATATTGTTAAATCTGACTTCAGTATTACCCCATATTATCAGATTGTTCGAAATATTATTATATAAAAACTTCTTTTTCTTAATATCTACTAGCCTTTTTTCACATTGTCAGTTCCATTCCATATGTTTACCTGTAAGCTGTCTCCTAATATTTTCTGTAATTTTATTGGTCAATAAATCTTTCCATCTAATTTCTTTCTCTTCCATATATATGTACAAATTTCTATAATTCTTTGAATTTATGATAGTACAGTGAATACTCTTGAAACTAGCCTGCTGCAAGTTAACAATTTCTGGCTGCTAAATAACATTTTCCCCCTACCTATAAAACAATGTATACCCTGAACTTGAGATTTTGATGCATTGTTTTTGAGATTTTAATACAGTAAGTATAATCAAATATGTAGCAAATGGTATTCAGCCAAAGGGTATATGTCATGCACCTTCTGGATTTTTTATATTTTTTATAAAGAATACCATACCCCCGATGCTTCTTAAATAAAAAAAAAAGTTGTACATACAGTAAAACCCATATCATTGGTCCCGCATATTTCTATCGTTTTCCCGCATTCATCATTGAAAAAATTTTCTCCTCACCGAAATGAAACTCATGCGAATCCATATGGCACACAAACTGGAATTGCTTCTTTTATCCTAAAATAACTGATTTGTGCTATTTTTGTTGATAATGGCGACAATAAAGCAGATGAAGAGTGATTGTATATAGCAGAGGATGCGATTATCTTTCCATTTATCAAGATGTTGCGACATGTGGTGTCTTAAACATAGGAGAAATGCGCCATGATGTAAAAAAATGAAAATAATGGCGAAGAAGCAGAGGATAAAGTTCATGCCGAAGAAACTGAGCCATCAGTGCAAGTCTGACTGATGCAGTTAAGGCATTTGAAACTGTATGAATTTTTATATATACATAAGAAATTGCAGAAAAATATTGTATATATTGAAAATTTATTTTTTGATTAAAGAAAAATTTATGAAAAACCAAACAAAATTTTGGATTTTATTAAATAAATATTGATTTTGTATAACCCTGATTTACCTCTTTTGCAGTTCAGTAAGCAACAAATTAGGATACTTTGTACATTACATGTGTTTGTTATGCATAAACATTGTGTTTTTTTATGTTTTGAAGTGAATCTGCATTCATAGTTTTCCTGCATTTGTTTTTTTCCCACACCCCTTGAAAAACGATGGATCGAGATTCTACTGTACACTGTAGGATATAACCTCTGCCTTGGCGTATACACTCTGCTTAGATTGTATGTCTTTTTTTTTTTAATGAGTACAGCACTGAATATATTATCAAGGTAAATCAAATTATCAAATCGTTGTAAATTTAATATTATAAAGGATGTAGTGGAGTGTATATGGTGGTGTATGTTCTATATCTTCTGGATTTTAAAAAGAAACACTGTATATCTTCTGCAGATATGGCATATACTAATTTTGTCACAACTATATCACTGAATGTTTAAAGAAAGCTATTTTAATATATCACTCAATATTACGATTATATATCTTTTGTTAAGATTTCAATAAATAACCACTGTCTCTCCCCCCTCCCCCCCAAAAAAATCGAAATGCATGTGACATTATTAATTATGTGAAATTATTCTTCAAAAAATAATTAATAGTATGTAGTGCACAAAATGGCAGAAATTTATTGCAGCCTCATTCTTGCAGTTCATATGTGAAATGTTAGATTATTAGCATCGTATTTTGTGAATGTATAGCAACACAAATGAAATGTAGCAACATTTTCCACAAGTCTTTCTAATGATTTGATACATCTATGTTTCATATTCTATTAATATTGGTGTTCACAGTGACTATAAATGGTGATGTAATTTGTTCATATAGATAACAATAATCTGAAATTCTAACATGGAGCTTTTGAAGTTTTTTAAATATGATAATTAATATATTATGTGTTATTTTTCCATCAATGGTAGACATATAACAAAATCTATGGACATGTGAAAGGATAAAGAGGTTTTTTTTGTAGAGTTTTGTAATAAGATATTACAATAGATTGTTTTTCTCTCATAAATTTTTTTTAATGTTTATTTTAAATTACCTTATATGAAAGATAAAACTTTTAAAATCATGAAAATTAAAGAAAATTTGGATGAAAGTGATGTCTAAACCCTACAAGTGTCCATTGTAGTATCCATATTTATATGTATTGTATATATAATATCTGTTATATATAACTGTAGATAATAATTTGGATGTGGGAAGCTCTTGGGGATTGAACTCATTTATTTTGCCGCTATCTTACAGCTGGATTTGTGAGTCCGATCAGAGATCCTGTGAGCGATTTATGTCACTATGAGAAGTTATATCTCCATAGATTCTATGGGTTTCTCAAAATGTGACATCTCTCATTTTTCACGAACATTTCACCTAATATCTTGGAGTTTGTCATATTTCAACAGAAAACACAGTTGTAAATTTTGGAGAAACATTTTGATTAGTTGATTAACTTTTGGTGTGTGGTCAAGACCTGCACAATTCCTGGGATCTGTAACATATCAGGCCTTAACCACAAATGCAGACCAATGTTAATCTTAAGAACAGCCTGAAAATGAAATGTGTTAGTAAAAAATGTTAGGCTGGGAAAGAAATTTATCAGGGGCAAAGTAGCTTTAAGTTCAGAATTAAAGTAAAAAAATATTATTTGGGAATTTAAATTTAAAATTTTTAAAAATGTTTAAGTTTAAAAAAAAGGGATAGACTTTATCCTTTCATATATTTATAACATTTCAAAATGTTATTTTCACTTTATTAAAGTAACTTAAGTTTGTTCAGTATGTTTATATAGATTGTGTACATGTTTTAAAGTGCATTAATTTTGTTAAATATTCTTTTTCCTCAATTTAGGACACAATGGAAAATATTGGCATACCAATCCAGATAATAGCATATCTGTTGATGCTGAATTTAGTCAAGGTTTTTACATTGAATTGAGGGAACCTTCTAAGTTGTGCATCAAGACTAAAGATGGAAATTACATCGTTGCTGACAAAAATGGTTTATTTAAAGTAGGTGGTTCAGACCCTTCAACAGCCACAACTTGGGAATATTAATGTGCTAAAAAGAGAAAGAAAAACTGTCTTGCTCACATGATTGTCCATTGTGCGTGTAGTGGCATATTTCCTCCTATTCCAAGGATAAATCCCTTCAACAAAATGAACAGATCAATTCCCACTCTATGTAAATTTCTTTCCAGATTTTAATGCTTTTCAATTCCTTTACTTATGGATTGTGTTCCTCGCTTTATTTATCTGATGGCAGTATTACAGGTGCCAACTTTGGATAACATTAATTTTTGTGTTCAAGTTTTGCAAATTGTTACCAATATTGGTATTTTCACGAGAGTCCATAGAATAGACTTTTTATATATAAAAATGAAAAACATAGAAATTCTTTGTATTTATTGAATTTTTAAGCAGCATATGAAACGTTTTTGACTCATCTTTTTTTATTACTTACCCAAATAGTTGTACAAGAATTTTTATTTATTTTTTATTGATCTAGTTTATGTATTTAACATGTACTCTGTGCTTTTTTAAGTAATTTTTCTACCTTATAAGAAACATGTTTTGTGAATTTGTACATGATTTATATGAAAGTGATATTTTATACTATTTTAACTAATATTCAGATTTTTTCTGGCAGATTTCAGCTTAGCTGCCTAGTATTTGTCACAAAAAAATTTGAATTTCTATGTACTGCAATGGTGTAAAAATAAACGCACCCTTTATTAGCTCTATCTATGACTTTTTTATTTACTCTTTCAAATGGACAACACTTCAAATTAGAAATGAAACATTTTATATTCATTTAGAATTGATACTTAATTAAGAGTGTACCAAACTTGTTTTATGAAAATGAGAAAATTCTGATATGAATCTTATCACTGTTCTTTCAAAAAAAAAACAATTAATATGAAATTCCTCTTTTCAATGCAAAAAATATTATCGGATTCAACAATTTTTCAGGATAACCTAATCGAATAAATGATTTGGAAATAGTAATAAATTCTAACAACTGGTAATAATAACAATTGGTAAAGCAACAATTGCATTGGGAGAATTTGTAAAATGCTAAAATACGTGTTATTTTAGTGATTGCTATTCTGGAATAGCATGCTCCTATCTATAACAGTTGCTGAAATATAGCAAGATGTTCTGTAATTTTTGACCCCCCTCTCATTTAATCCCCTTAGGGTGGGAATTTTCAAAAATCCTGTCTTAGTGCACGCTTACATCATAAGTAGTATATTTTCTCCTATTTTCATGCTTCTAGTTTTAGTAGTTTGGGCTGTGCATTGATTATCAGTCAGTCAGGACAAACTATTTTATTTGAGGAGCCCAGAAGCTAAAGGGTATAAGTGACAAAATTGAAAAAAATTGAGTTAAGTGCACAGGGTATCTGGAAATATGCTTTTTTCATTTCAGGTAAAGAAATATAGGTCATTTTCTTATTTGCTGAGTTATAGAGACAAACCACTTTTTTCAAAAAACAAACAATATTGATTAATTATACATTTAAAGAAAATTGTACTCTATTTTTTTAACAGTTATTGAAATGAGAGTTCAAAGATTAGAATGCAACAAGCAGATGTTTCCTATTTCAATATAGCCAATTGTTATTGATGTTCCAATTTAACATCAATTATCTTTAAATTCAATTTACACCAAATCGACATTTTGTCACTTGTACCCCTTGGCTTCTGGGGTTCTCATATATGTATAGATTTCTAATTTAAAATCATCTTGTAAATTGAATAATGTGTTCATTTTTCTTTAACATTGCAAGGTAAAACTTTTGGTCAAAATATCAATTGAATATTTTACTTAAAGTATTTCACACAATATACAAAGTCGTGCACATTTTAAATCATAATACAATCTATAAAGGGAAGCTTATACTTTCCTTTAAAATTGGAAAAGAAATATGAAACATGAGTATATTTCATTAAATAACATTTTTGAAACAAAAATAGTTTCCAGTAAGCAACGAGTGGTAGTTGGAATCCTTCATTAGAATCCATTTAATTCAAGACACAAAACTTGACAATGAGCGATAAAATACCATTTTGGGGAACTTAGCACAGTTTTAATTGAGTTGTTAATTTTCAAGATATGCTTAAACTTAGCATGTTTTTATGACAGTAAATATTTTTAATGAAATTTAGAAGTTTGCATTAAATGAACTTTCATGATAGTCAAAAAGCTTATCCTTATTATCTTTTGTATTCGAAAATTCCTTTGTCAATAAGTCATTGTGAAAAGAGTGCCTTAACTTTTTAAATAAGCTTAAAAAAAAAAAAAAACTAAAGCTTTTTTTTTTTTTTTTTTTTTTCCATATACCTGAGAGAATCTCTGAAAATTTTGACAGGATTCATTGTTCTTACCTCTTTCTTTTTAAAAGAAATATTCAAAGGCAAAAAATACTTATCCATTCAGCCTACAAATACAGGTAGATTTTGAAAGTAAGTACTAATTTCACCAAAAATTAAATCAAGGTAAAGATAAACTTAGATAATAATAAATAACATTTTGAAAGAGATTTGATGTTTCATAAGTAAGAAATTATGGTGATTTTAAGATTTTTATAAATCTCCTCACCCAAAATTTTGTTGAGTTCATCCTATAGACTAGTCAGATGTGGCAATCCCAAAACTTTCTTCTATCTTATGCATGTTAATACTTCTTGAAAAATGAAACAAAGCAGTGCCACTGGTTAGGTGATTCAATCAAAAATCTATAGTCAGCAACAACTTATATCAACTTAACTGAATTTGAAGTTTGATGAAAATCTGTTTTTGAGATAGAGCTATTGTAAAATCTTTTTAAAATTTTTTTAATAACAACGTCACATGTTGGGTGATGTACTCAAAATTAATCAGGATAAATTTTCTATCACATACTAACAGAATCCGAAGTTTGATGAAAATCCATGATTTAGTTCTTGAGATACATTTATTGTGAAATCATAAAAAAAAATGCAGCACAGCAGCACCATCTGTAAGGCGATTTACACAAAAAACTAAACAACACTAATCTATATCAATCACTAACTGGATCCGAAGTTTCAGAAAATTTTGTGCCTTAGTTCTTGAGATAGTTATTACAATAATCACAAATAATGTACCATAGCAGACCTGAAGACAGATTTGTACCAAAACGTAATCAGCACCATGTTATATAAAGTACTACCTAATATTAAAGCTTTATGAAATTTATTCTTTTTTATCCATGCACTAGTTCTTGAGATATGGCTATTGTGAAAATTGTGAATAAATGCAGCATAGCAGCACCACCTGCTAAGTGATATATACCAAAAACTAATCAGATGTATGTTACATCAAGGTCTAACAGAATCTAAAGTTTTGTGAAATTCTGAGGTAAGTTCTTGAGATAGTGCCCACAAAATTTTTGCCCCAAACAGATAGACATTGTGTAAAAACATGTTTTTTGGGTTCTCTGACCCCTAAAATGTTTAAATTTGCCGAAAACCAGATTTCAAAAAATTTCACGAACCCAATACTTTCTTCTTGTAAAGATAGAAGAAAAACTTTTTACTTCAAAAGTTATAGATAATATTAAGATCTGACATATTTAATGTAACATGCACACATTTAATAATGCAACTGCATATAAACATCTTTAAGGGTTGTCAAATTCTCATCAATGATACTTTATCACCTTAAAAGCAAATTAATGAGCTTTTTTTTAAGGGGGGGAGGTCTTTTGCAAACCCTATTTCCCCCTTCTCCTCCACCTGTAAGAATTAGTCCTATCAAGCCATTTTTAATGATATAAAAAACCTGTCAAATAAATTTTTGGCAGTTTTCCTAGCAGTGTAAACTTT